>CM048818.1:16295056-16949037 GCA_026586065.1 Dioscorea zingiberensis
CTCACGCATTTGTTCTTTCTTTCTTTTACAGATCCTGAGGTTTAGGGGGGCTGGTGCTGTGGAGAGGTCGTTAGGAGATCTGAGGTCTGGGAGTCTTCTTCAGTTGTCTTTTCATGTTGAGTGCTGTTATTTTATAGGACCCGTATAGGGACCTGGTTTGTATAGGGCCTATGGACCCTTTTGACTCTATGTTCACTCGGACTTGAGTTTAATTTATGTTGTAGTTGTTATCTACTGATTCACATTTAGGCCTTGTATTTGAGTTGAGCTTGTCTCTTCTTGGGTACGGCCGGTCTGTGCGCGTGCCCGAGGTCCCTGGATTCGGGTCGGGGCGTGACACAACTAAAGTTCAACATATGCATAAGATGAATGTGGCCGAAATGAGGATGTTAAGATGAACATATCCGACAGAAGGTGCATGTTGCACCAATTGAAGATAAAATACGAGAAGGGCGTTTAAGATGGTTTGGACACATACGCCGGAGACCCCTAGGTGCTCCAGTTCGAAAATGTGATAGTTTAGTTGTAGAAGGTAAGAAGAGGGGTAGAGGTAGGTCTAGGATTACGTGGAGAGATGTGGTGTCTAAGGACCTACGTATGTTAGATATTAAAATAAAATATAAGGGTACAACCACCCTACAAATGTCAAGGCCCTACAAGGGTCCTACATAACATACTTGATAAGTCCATGATTATAGATACGTTCTTTATCATATTTACATGCACTTATCCCACTTCTTGCATCTATTTCTCTATTTTTGTGCTCCTTTGGGTATGTTTGTGCGATAGAACAGGTAAATAGGTACCCGAAATAAAAGGAGCGAGAAACGGGACAAACCATGGTAAAACCAATTGAAAAAGGCCTTTGCAGAGTGTGCACCGCCTTAAGCACAACCGTTCTCTAGCTTGTGCAAGTCTCTATACTCAAAACGGGTCCAAAAATTGTTACACGGGCGTGCACATGCTAAACACACCCGTGCTTCCTGAAGCCAAAATCTGTGGACAAGCTGCAAGGTTCCGGAATTTATTCCAAGAGATCCAGGACTCCAAATCAAATCTCTACTGTTCAAGTTGAAGGAAAAAGAGTTAGGAGTGATCAAAATTTTAGGTTAATCTGAGTTGATTTGGTTATCCGATTGAATGCTTGATGAAGACTACACAGAGCTGAAAAAGAGCACTGCCGTGCTCATGGCCGTGCAACTCTTGGGAAGCCCAAAAATCGCATTATAAAAGAGGAACACGGGCGTGTTTATGCTCAACACGGTCGTGCTCATCTCAGAATCATCAGAAAACGCTTTAACTATATTCCAAAGTTATCTAGAAGTTATCCAAAGATAAATACAAGATAAACACGACCTAGGAACGTCATGTTTCATCCTTTTCCAGCCTATATAAACCTAATGAAGACAACATATCGATCATCTTTGGGCGGGGGCTCAAGATCAACTTTTGGCGAAGCAGTCTTAGGCGATTTTCGCTGCGACGGCTAGGGTTTCAAAGAGTAATTGAAGGCAGAGGAGACAGTCCATGGAAGCTTTTTATGCCTATCTTTATAGTCTCCTCTTGTATCATAGTTATGGTAGTCTATAGCATGAGAGGCTAAACCTTCTATGGTACCTCAGATACATGAATCCTAGGATGAACTTTTTGATTGATTTCTTGATATATTCGGTTTTACTTTATTAATAATTCTTTTTAGCATCTTAATTGTCTGTGTTTGTAACTCTGTGTGGTTTCACTTGTATAAGCCCGATCATTTATCTCCTCAGGGGATAGTATTAGCAGGATATTGTTTTTGTTGGATGGTTGTGTAGTTATCATTACATTAGCTCGGAGTTGTTACCGTTCCAGATATCCTCTTGTGGTTTTCCTCTGCATAAGCCTTGAGTCATCTACCCTAGTGGGATAGAGCATCCAATATCCTCAGTGTTTGTGTGGATGATTTAGAACAGTTAGAATATTACACTAGCCCAGAGATTTTATCTAGATAGGTTGTAGCTGGACATAGGTCTTACAGTGTGCATGAGCATCATGAGAGATTGGTTGTTGTGCTGAGAAGTGCAATTGCTACATCGTTCAGGAGTTGTTAGTAATTAGCCAGTAATAGGGAATCAATCATTAGCAAGGGAATCCTAGGAGGATTGTGATCTGAGGTGCCATATCGCATCTCTAATTGACCCCAATCCCTCAATTGTTAGTATTAGTCTTTTAATTCAGATATCTAATCATCACACATAGTTTAGTTTAGGCTAGGTAATAAAGGATAATTAGTACTAGTGTCCAGTCTCTGTGAATTCGACTACCCTAACTTTTGGTACTTTACTACTTGATTGACCCCATATACTTGCGGGAGAGTGTCGCGCATATTTGTGCGTGCATCAAGTTTGTGGCGCCATTGTCGGCGATTGGCAACACTAATAACATTAGATTCTATTATTCTAGTTATCTAATCTTATCTTATCTTATCTTGTCTTATCTTATCTTATCTTCTTATCTTAAAAAGCGAAAAAATAAAAATAAAAATAAATAAAAATTTAAAATTAAAAAAAAGTACATATCCATAAATCCTGATCTTAGATTTTCATTATCCTTTGTGCCTAATTGAATATTCTTTATTGGATTAATAATGTCTTTCCTTTTAGGAGACCAAGATCACACTCAGTTTGATGCATCGCAACGTAGGAACCATCATTGGAAGATATCTTTGCGTATTATATTCATCGTAGCAAAGAAGCGGTCAAGAGCTAGAATCTTGGGAGGTCAAGGAATTAGATCTGGAGGAAGTAGTGTACAAGTCCAATGAAAGGACAGATCTATTCTTGAGTGAGACAACACCCATTCCCCCATCGGTAGTTTGTGAGGCACCACCCGTTGAGCAAATCATGGGCACGGATGATGTAAATGGATGGGATATGGAATACTAGGAGCCCAAACAGGACATTGAGACAAACTTCAACCAAAGCATGGATGTAGAAGCAAGGGATTGTTATGAGGAGGAAGTCGAGGAAGCTTTAGAAGAAAGCATTCAAGATGAAGATCTCGACAAGGAGATATGGGAAAAAATGGAACCATCCATTGAGGAACCACCAAAGTCAGAACTAAAGAAGCTACCAGAAAAACTTGAGTACACCTTCTTGGAGCAAAATATGAAGGACCTCCTTAAGTATGCACCACCATCTGGTAAGGACATTGAAGACACTTATCCTTCCCATCCTTTTTCTCAATGGGAACTGCCACGAGAGCTGAATGAACAAGTCCAATACGTGTTCCAAGAAAAAGGAGAAAGTATAGAACTTTGCTCTATGAACCCTAAAAAGAAGGAAGCGTGTTCAATCAAACCCAGCATTGATGTCATTGTGATCTTTGAACCCTTGGAACAAAACTTCATTATCAAGGAAATAAATAGATAGCACAGTAATTTAGATGAAAGACAAGGAGCCAAACGAAGATATCACCTAGTATTGCTAAAACAGTTGTTGGGGGTAATACAAATTCAAAATATACGATCTTCCACGTTCACTGAAAGGGTATCCCTGCGAGATGCTGAGTTATATGTTGAGCTTATCAAGATTACAAAGAAACGATGAATTGCATACAAAGGGGAAGGTCTTGAGAAAGGTACAACGGCTCTGATCATCAAAGATCCAGAATAACATAAAGGGGTCTAGCTAGAGACCTAAATCTAGCGCTTCTTGGGAGGAAACCCAAGCTAGGTTAGTTTTTAGGTTTTTTTTTAAAATTATTTAAGGACTTTAGTTTAATATACATTAGTGGTGAACTTCATTCAGTTGTTGATGTTCATTGATTATATGTGTTCCAAAAGGTTTAATAACTAATCTTTCATGTTTGGAGCTACTAACACACAGGAAGAAGGAGGACAAAGAAGCCTGGAGAAAAGAAAGAAGCAACAGAAAATTACACGGCCAAGAGTATGGCCATGCTCTAGGCCGTACATCTCTCGGGAGATGAAAAGGTGAAGTGTGAACAAAGAAATACGGCCGTGCTTCCAAAGAGCATAGCATGTTCAACTGGGGAAATAAGCAAGGGCACAAGCACGCCTGTGTTTTAAGCAGTGCACTTCTCGGGAAAATCAAGGTTAAAAAGATCAAGGCCGTGCTTCCGAAGAGCATGACCGTGCTTATTAAACACGGACGTGTTTATAGGGTGTATACGAACTAGACGATGAAAACCCTAGATCTAAACGCAGAAGAGCTCGAGCCGCCGCACCCCTTCAGTAACACCGACCTTCCTCTCCTAAACTTAACAGTCTTGACTGAGCGCTGCCAATGAAGCCTCACCGGAGCCCGCGATCAGAGACCAGCGACTTCCACCATAGGCTTTACCGTCAACATCAACACCAGAGCACGACCGTGTTCCTCCTTAGCACGATCGTGTATTCTTTCAGTCAGGCGAGCCACCTCTACCATGCCGCTAAGGAAGAGGACCACATTAGGGCCTAGGCCCCTAGCAAAGAGGAAGAGTGGAGAGGGGAGCTCTCAACCATCGGCGGAGCCCATATTCACCTGGCCTATGCACGCGGGGCGACACTACAAACTTTGCAAGCTCGATTTCGCTACAGACGTACAAAGATACTTGGAGATGGGATCTTGGGGTCGTCTCCTTGCCATCCGAGAGAGGACGTATAGTGAGCTGACTCTGAAGGTACTGGCCACCATCACCCTCACTAGAGACTTCGTCTCGTGGGACTGAACTGGTCAAATCGAGTTCCAGTTGGGCGGCACGATGTTCCAGATGAGTTACACAGACTTCGCCGTCCGATTGACAAACCCGCTGAGGAGACTCCAGAGGCCGCTTGGAGGTTTAGCACAAACTCACATTACGACCCTCGATGGTCAAAGGCCTCTACTCTCCTGTCCCAAGCCCTCTGATACATCCATATGGTCCTCAGCCATTCGATCACAGGACGAGGGCTGAGCACAGGAGACGTCAGCACCCGGGACCTTTTGTATTTATAGAGCATGATGGACGGCTTCCCTCTCCACCTGGGTTGGGTAATAGCAGAGCGTCTGATACATTAAGCATTCGACCCCAGGATTAGAGTGTTGTTCGCAGGTTCCTACATTACCAGATTAGCACGAGGGATAGACGTTCTCTCCAACGAGATCACTGGACAGATGCAGATAGTTAGGAGATCCATCCCTATCACCATGGAGACCATGCGCGCGATGAGGATGCTACAATCAAATCAGACTGCATAGGGGATCAGATACGTAGTTATAGCTCCCACAGAGACATAGGACACAGGAGCAGCTGTGGGACCGAGTACAACACCTCTTCCTTCTCCATCATGGACAACACGTACAACAGCCTCACCATCAGCCACCACGTTTATCGAGGCCAACCACGCCTTTCTCTATTAGCTGGTGGATGGAGTTGACTACCACCTTCGACAACAGGGAGCTGACTATCTATTGCCATCTTGGCCTCCGACCCCACCCATGACATAGGCTGAAGTGGATCCCCAGGATGTGGCCGCATCGGATGATGAGGATGACACCGATGGCGGCGAGGGGGATGATTTCTTCGCACATGAGCATCTTTCATCTTTTATTTTCTTTTCATCACTTTTATACTTTTTACTTTTGTTGAGTCAGTCTGTTAATAACGGGTTAGTCTTATTTATGCTATGGAGCTTCATCTTTTCTTTGCCTTTGAAATTCTTCAAGATATATTGAGATTCACACTTGGCAGGAACATAATGAAAGGACGAGACAAATCATGAACCACAATGAGCTAAGTCCACTTTTTCTTCTGCCCCATCTTGCTCTCGCATGTCATATTCATTTTAGTACATATATTGTGTGCATTGAGGACAATGCACAATTTAAGTGTGGGGGAGGGATTATCATTGAGTGATTACATTGTTTATGATGGGTGTTGATTTAGGATGATCTATGAGCAAATTAATGGGAGTCCCTTTTGAGTCTAGGTTGACATTAGCGTTAGGTGCCAAAATTTTCAATATATATATATATATATATATATATATATATATATATATATATATATATATATATATATAATCTTGCCTATACTCGACACCTCACAAAAATTTTGAGCACAAACCCAGACTTTGTTGTCACTTGCCCGCTTAGGTTTGGACTCCAGTTAGTTTAACCATTAGAGAAGTGCTGATATTTTCTGATTATTTTGAAAAAAAAAGAGAGAAAAAAAGGGAAAGAAAACAAAACAAAAAGAAAAAGGAAAATACGTTTATTGTGGCTGGAATAACCAGAAAGTCGGATCCGTCAAGGATGCCCTACCGGCCGTCAAGTCGGATCCATTAGGGATGCCTTACCGGTATAGAAAAGATGGTAGAAAGAGCTATCACCTTTAAAGCGTGAAAGTTGCTCTTGAGTAGTCGGACCCTGGGCATCACAAATATTCATTTGATGACCTACAGGGAGAAAAGGCTACCTCATTGGATGTATGAAGCTACTAGCCCTAGCAAAAAGAGTAAAGAAGAGTAGTTTAGTTATTAATAAGGTTTAGATTAACTGAGGACTGGCTTGAGTGAGTGAGCGAGCGGCACTTTAGGAGCTGTTACACACACACATGGGGAGTTCGAGTTTAAGGTAAGACCTATTTTCCATAAAAACCATCATAACACCTAGCACCATGCTCTCCCGGACACCAGAGGGACTCCCAACTATTTATGAGATCGAAGATCATGTACTCAACATCATTCTTGGATTCAATATATTTCTTTGCTTGAGGACAAGCAAAAGTTCAAGCGTGGGGGCATTTGATAAGTGCATAATTATAGATACGTTATTTATCATATTTGCATGCACTTATCCCGCTTCTTGCACCTATTTCTCTACTTTTGTGCTTATTTGGGTATGTTTGTGTGATAGGACAGGTAAATAGGTACCCGGAATAAAAGGAGCGAGAAACGGGACAAACCACGATAAAACCAATTGAAAAAGGCCTTTACAGAGATGTGCACGGCCGTGCTCTAGCCCGTGCAAGTCTCTGTACTCAAGATACATCAAAAACATGTTGCACGGGCGTACAGACGCTAAACACGCCCGTACTTCCTGAAGCCAAAATTTGTGAACAAGCTGCAAGGTTTCGGAATTTATTCCACGAGATCCAAGACTCCAAATCGAATCTTCATGTTCAGATTCAAGGAAAAGGAGTTAGGAACA
Organism: Dioscorea zingiberensis; assembly: GCA_026586065.1. NCBI lineage: Eukaryota > Viridiplantae > Streptophyta > Magnoliopsida > Dioscoreales > Dioscoreaceae > Dioscorea > Dioscorea zingiberensis. Next base: position 16,302,229 of record CM048818.1, read on the forward strand.
TCTAGTCAAAATTTCAGGTCAATCCGAGTTGATTTGCTCATCCGATCGAAAGTTTGATGAAGAATGCGCAGAGTTGAAAAAGAACACGGCCGTGCTTAGGGCCGTGCAACTCTCGGGAAGCCCAAAAATCGTATTATAGAAGAGGAACACAAGCGTGTTTATGCTCAACACGGCCGTACTCATCTCAGGATCATTGGAAAATGCGTTAACTCGATCCCAAAGTTATCCCGAAGTTATCCAAAGATAAATACAAGATAAACACGACCTAGGCACGTCATGTTTCATTCTTTTTCAGCCTATATAAACCTGATGACGACAACATATTGATCATATTTGGACGGGGGCTCAGGATCAACTTTTGCCGGAGTAGTCTTGGGTGATTTTCGCTGCTACGGCTAGGGTTCCAAAGAGGAATTGAAGGCAGAGGAGACATTCCAGGGAAGCTTTTTATGCCTATCTTTATAGTCTCCTCTTGTATCATAGTTATGGTAGTCTATAGCATGAGAGGCTAAACCTTCTATAGTGCCTTAGACACATAAATCCTAGGATGAACTTGTTGATTGATTTCTTAATATGTTTGATTTTACTTTATTAATAATTCTTGTTAGCATCTTAATTGTTTGTGTTTGCAACTCTATGTGGTTTCACTTGGATAAGCTAGATCATCTATCTCCTCAAGGGATAGCATTAGCAGGATATTGTTTTTGTTGGATGGTTGTGTGGTTATCATTGCATAAGCCCGGAGTTGTTACCGTTCTAGATATCCTCGTGTGGTTTTCTAGTGCATAAGCCTTGAGTTATCTACCCTAGTGGGATAGAGCATCCAGCACCCTCAGTATTTGTGAGGATGATTCAGAACTGTTAGAATATTGCACTAGCCCGGGGATTTATCTAGATAGGTTGTAGCCGGACATAGGTGTTGTTGCGCTGAGAAGTGCAATTGCTACATCGTCCAGGACTTGTTAGTAATTAGCCAGTAATAGGGAATCAATCATTAGCAAAGGAATACTAGGAGGATTGTGATCTAAGGTGCCACATCTCATCCCTGATTGACCCCAATCCCCCAATTGTTCGTATTAGTCTTTTCATTCAGATATCTAATCATCACACATATTTTAGTTTAGGCTAGGTAATAAAAGATAATTAGTACTAGTGTCTAGTCGTTGTGGATTCGACTACCCTACCTTTGGCTACTTTACTACTTGATCGACCCCGTATACTTGCGGGAGAGTGTCGCGCATATTTGTGCGTGCATCAATACTCTCACTAACAAATAAAATAGGAGGTTCTTAAACCTCAGCAACAGTGTCCCAACCCTTGTGTCACTCCTGAGTCTGAGTCAGCTTCTCCTCAGGATCTGAAAAAAAATGAGAACAAGTGTATGAGCTTTCGAAAGGAAACTCAGTAAGCACCCCGCAGGGAATACAAGGTAGTCATGTAATAAACAAAAGATAAGCAAGTAAAGTAAATCAATCAACATGACCCAATCGAACCAGCTGGCACCACGCCCTACGCCGTCCAACATCTGGGAGTCTCAAACCTACTATAAGGGATTATCAACGGTAGGGACTCCTAACCACAACTACAGCCTCAAGCTCTGAAAGAGTAATCCAAAGAAGACTCTCAGATATCCCCCGGTCAGCAACATCAGCCTCATCTTGAAACGACCATCCGATGGGAAGTCAGTAGCGCCACCTCTAGTACATGTCGAAACTGTCAGCGAATCGTCCCACTGACTAGCTGGACGACCAGAGTATCATTCCCCTGGCATAGACCATCAGAACGCCAAGGTGTCCTCAGCCCTGAACACCCCACCGAAGCCATGCTCCATTGAACCGGGCGGAAGAATTTATAAGAATAACTAACGTATACCTACTCGACTAGTGCACAGGCTCACGTGTTTCCACGGCCACGTGTCGGTCAACAGATATGCATACTCAGAAGTCACAAGCACACATAAATGAATGCAAACATATCAACATGCATACACTATCATGGAAAATAGAAATCCAACAAAGCACGAGAACAGATATGTGTGTGCAAACCCAAACATGGTAACAACTAAACCAATAACACTTAAACATAGAGTGGGAACTAGGAAAGAGTAACTTACCTGTATTAAAGGTCTACTCGATCAATCAGTATCCCTCATGACGTGGCTCAAAGCTCAACTTCAGTATCTGATAACATGACCTATATCAGTATAAGTCTACATGCGATTATACAGCAAACATCACCCCATGTTGTGGGTGTTAATATTATTGCTTACGAGTCCTTTTGTATAAGAGTCCCACATTTACTCCCAAGCCCATCATTAACCTTTCTCAAGTTCATTATTACTAATGCCCAACTCTTATTGTAGTTTGTAATTCTCTGAATTGGGCCCGGCCCAGTCCAAAGTTAGTTCTTGCTTAGAGTGGGCCGGAACACCAATGGCTCCAACTAGCTCATTACTAGATCGAACTAGGTCTATTAGTCATTTTAATAGTTCAATCAACTTAGGTTGAATCAAACCCATTAGCTTTATTGATTAACTTGATGATTTTATTATTCTTTGTTGGGCTCAATCATTCAAAGCTAAATAGGCTTCTCTAGAACCAAGCACAACTCTACCTTGATTCAGCTTAACCCCTTTATCTTAACCTTAAACCATTCTTTACATAAGCCCATTGTTGAGTATAGAATGTGATGGGTCGTAGCCTGTTTAGAAGTCTTTTGGTCCACTAAATCACTTTAACCTGATTTGACCCAACCTATTAGCCAGAACCCATTTGGGTTTTTGGTAATCCACTAACCAAACTCTATCTTGACTGACCCTAATCTGTTCATGTTCAACCCCCTTTCACTCCATTAAACCCTTTAACTTGGTCCACCAACTCATTTGAACTTAATTCAACCCATCCTGTTTATGACTTAAAATTCAGACTCGTGGTTATTCATCCGGGCAGAGCCTCGTTGGAGGGAAGATGGCGCCCCGACCTTTGCCGTGAACGACCAGCCTTCCCGTCCCGAGATCCTCGCCGTCCGAGGGTGATCTACACACCGTGAGTATCTCCCTGGCAGAGGGTTGTCGGGTCTTTCCTCCCCTCGTCGAAGCACGCTTGCTCTTGGCCGGACTCCACCCTCTCCATCGAGGTTTGCTACTCTATGTGAATGAATACTAATTGACAAACGAGTGAGGAGGAGAGCTTACCAATCCCCACGACTCGTGGCGTACTGCGATGAAGTTCCGACGTTGTGCCGGGTCCGGTGGTGGTTGGACGTCTCCGGTGAGCAACAGTCCCGAGTTCAGAGGTTCTCGCCAAGATGTAGTGGTTGTGGCGTCTTCGGAAGAGGTCTCCAACGGTGATCCATGATGGTGTCCACACTTCCCTCTCTCCCTCTCTCACGAAGAAGAAAAAGAAGAACCCTTCCGTTGTCTCTCAGAGAAGATGGAGGCTGCTAGGGTTTAGGGAATGATCCCTTTTTTATAGGGACTCGCGGGAGGTTTCTTTGGAAGGTGTCAATCCCGATGATGGGGTGGTCATGTGATGAAGACCGTGGTGATCACGTGAGTGATTGCTGGGGAGGACGACTGTCTTCGCGGTGGCACGCCTGTGGAATATAGGCGCTGTTCTCCCATGCCTTATGAGCGGGACTCAGTCATCTGACAGTGATGATCACGTGCATGTTGACGAATGGGTTGATCTCTTCTCCCGAGCCTCTGATCGTGCTTTCTGCATAGATAGATAGCTGGTGTTCTTCCCTGTCCGCTTGCGAAGGAAGGACTGGATTTCCCTCTCGTGCATCGAACTTAAACAATTAGTTTATTGGTTCTATCCGATAAAAATGAATGTAAGGCTCTTATTTAATCTGGTGCCTAGAACTAAAAACAACCCTAAGATGAAAGGTCAGGATTACTTCTCGTGTGATGAGGATGAGAGGCTTGGATTAAATCCATTGCGTCGAACTTAAACGAAATCCTCAGATGAATGGTTTAGATCAATCCCACACATTGAGAGCAGATGAGAGGTTGAGATTAAATCTCATGCCTAGAACTTAACCCACATCCATAGATGGACTGCTCACGTTTGCCCACACGGTGAGGTCATTCGTTAAAACCCTATACTTGCCTCGAATCTGATCCATCTAACGGATGGACGCTCAATATCGCTCCACATGACCTCCATCTATCCGTCCATCTATTCCCTTTTAATCTCCACTGTTCAACCACTCTATACATGGTTTTCTCATACCTTTTTGCACATAACCCCCTCACCTTTTTATAGGCTACATGAAGGTCCCTATTGTGAGAGAGAATCATTTTTCCATTTAAACACAACTTTTCTTTGAAATTTTAGATAGGTCTTTGATGACCCCATTTAACCCTAATTAAGAGATTAACCAATTTAATCCCCCTTTTCACATGAAATCCAATTAATTCCAAGTTTGGAAAATCTCTCGATTAACAAGATAATTAGAGAACAATTAGGAACAAAATACTTTCATAAAAATCTTGGATTTTACACAATCTTTTGTTAGTGGATTTATAATTTCGTAAACGATGTTCTTGGTGGTGAAGCTCACTTTGGTGTTTGAATAGTTTGTTTATAGTTGTGGGTTCTACAAAACTCATTGCCAATAAAAAGATTGAAAATCCAGAAATCAGGGGACAATGAAGAGATCCAACATGGTACACCCTCTGCCGCAGCGCTACCAACACTAGAGCCCAGAACGACATCCATGCATAACGATCACGTGATACGATCTCCAGCGTTGATTAGGGACACGCGGCGGACTATTAGATGTCCACACTGGTTGGAAGGGTACAAGGTTTGAACGAATCGTGCGGATGAAGTGATGCGAGGGCACACGTGGCGCGCGATCGTAGGGCGTCTTCATGTTTCCATTACTCAGTTGCTTTTCCTTTTTGTCATTTGTGTGACAGGACGAGTTTGTTATTCATCAGAGTAGGCGTATAGTAGTGGCAGTCATTGTCAGCCCACTATAATAATAAGGGTTCACTGTTATCCTTTTCATCAATAAATTATCCAGTCTCTTGTTTGGCTCTCTGAGCTTTCACCATCATCGTCTCCTGTCTTCCATCTTTCATTAAAATTCACACCCATTCGAATGGTGTATATCAGTTACATCCTTAGGCGAGGTCATAACACTAATGCTTTCGTTGAGAGGCCAGCATGCCGGAATCGAACATCCTCGCAGCCATCAAGGCAATGCAAACTCAGCTCGACAGCTTGGCAATGACAAACAACAACCAGGCGAGGGCTCTTCACTAACATATGGACTCGGTGGACTCATGTTTCGCGGACCTCCGCGCCTAGGTATCGACGGTTATGATGCCAGCCACACCTCCAGGAGGTACCAATCAACCCAACCAACAGCCGCCTCTGTTTGGGTTCCCTAATGAACAACGCAGAGCTCAGTCCCTTCCTCCGCAACCTAAAGGTTGATGTCCCTAAGTTCGACGGCACCGACCCAAAAGGGTGGATCTTCCGGTCCGAAGAGTTTTTCGACCTCCACATCACTCCGATCGCGGTTCGCCTCCGAGTAGCTTCTTTCCTTGTGGAGGGGCGTGCTTCAGCGTGGTTCCAATGGATGAAATTCAAACAACTGATCACCACTTCGACAACCTTTTTATAGCGCCTTCGGCAACGATTTAGCGAGTCCATGTTTGAAGACCACCAAGGAAACCTATCCAAGTTATCCCAGACCGCCACGGTGGCGGAGTTCCAGTCGGCCATCGAAACCCACATGAACAAGGTGTGCGGGATACCTGAGCCTCTACTAATCTCATTCTTCATAGCCGGTCTACGACCAGATATCCACCGGGAGCTTCTCCTCTCCAGACCTGCATCCCTGATGGAGACTTTTGCACTCGCTCATGCTTATGAAGCTCGTTAGGAAGAGGCGAAACAGGAGAATCGCTCTTTGTCCTTATCCCCACCCTTATCGATTCGTCTCATGTCGCTGGAGGATCTTTAGGAGAAGTATCTCAAGGGAGTCTACTACAACTGTGACTAAAAGTGAAGCTGTGGCCATCGTTGTCTCAACTGATTCCTACTGCTACTAATGACGACCGATGAAGAGGAAGAAGAGACACCACGGGCGGTGGTGGAAGCGGAGGCTCCCGATGTAGAAGTGTTGACTGGTGATATCTCCACCCTCCACATATTGGCCAGCCAGAACAACTCCCGATCCCTTCGGATCCTAGGCAACATCGCCAGTCAACGAGTGCAAATATTGATAGATTCTGGTAACACACACAACTTCATCAAGCCAGCTCTCACCTAGCGTTAAGGTTTTCCCATCAGTTCCACGTCTCCATTCAGAGTGTACGTGGGTAACGATGACTCATTACTCTGCACTTACCTCTGTTCTCAAGTGTCGGTGACCATGCAGGGACACACGTTCCCCAATGATTTGTATGTCTTGCCCATTGAGGGACCGGGAGTCGTGCAGGGAATACAGTGGCTCCAAACCCTCGGTCGGGTAGCGCACGATTACGCCGCCTTATCCATGGAGTTTGACTAGGAGGGCAAGGCAGTGAGGCTCTGCGGAGATATCGCACAAATACCCCTGCACATCACATTCAATCAGCTACAGGTGCTGTTGGACCACGAGCGGTTCACACAAGTGTTCAAGTTACACCAACTTCAACTAAGGGAAGACTACGACGTGGACAATAGATCTCCAGGAAACTCAGAAGGATTGGAGTTACAAGTAGACCTGCCACCCACGGTGGTGCAATTACTATGAAACTATAGCACCCTCTTCAGCAGACCGGCTTACCTCCACATCGAACGGTCGATCATCAAATACACTTGCTACTGCACGCGAAGCCAGACAACATGCGCCCTTACAGATATCCTCATTATCAGAAGAATGAACTTGAGAAGATTTTGCGTGAGATGCTGAAGCAAGGGATCATCCGCCTAGTCAGAGCCCATACTCATCACAGATTCTACTGGTGAAGAAGAAGGACTGTTCCTTCCGCTTCTGCATCAACTATAAGGCACTGAACGCCGTGACCGTCCGGGATAACTTTCCAATACCCACTATAAATGAGCTCCTAGATGAACTCGGCGGCACAACGACGTTCAATAAGCTGGATCTGCGCTCCGGTTACCACCAAATTTGGATGCACACCCGCGATATATACAAGACGGTGTTTCACACCCACGAAGGCCATTTAAAATTCTTGGTGATGCCTTTTGGCCTCTCCAAAATCTTCCACCTTTTAGCCCACTATGAACGAAATTTTCTCACCGTTCCTGCATCAGTTCGTCATAGTTTTCTTTGACGTTATCCTCATCTACAGCCCCTCGCCGGAGCTCCATGTCAACCATCTTAATTAGGTACTTTCGTGCCTTAAGGCTCATTGTTTCTATATCTAGCTTTCCAAGTGTTTTTTCTATTAGGAGAGTATAGAATATCTGGGGCATTTGGTCTCCGCCGTCGGCGTTCGTGCGGATCCCCAGAAGATCAAAGCCATGGAGAGGTGGTCACCGCCAACGACGCAGAAGCAGTTGTGCGGATTTCTGGGGCTCACCAGATACTATCAAAGGTTCATACGTGGCTACGCCACCATCACTTCACCACTAACTGATCTGTTATGCAGAGATAACTTTGAGTGGACTCCAACAGCAGCCACGACCTTGGAGGCTCTCAAACGAGCCATGAGTGACGCCCCCATGCTTCGACTATCGAACTTCAACCTGGAGTTCGTCCTAGAGACGGAGGCATTCAATATCAGGATCGGAGCGGTACTCATGCAAGGCGGGCATCTGATCGCATATTTCAACCAGAAGTTAGGACCCCGCTTCCATGCCGCCTCGACCTATCACAGGGGGTTGCACACTATCGCCGAGGCCATAAGAAAATAGAGTCAATATTTGGTGGGACGGTTCTTTATCATTCGTACCAATCTTTGAAGTATCAAAGAGATCTTCCAACAAGTGATTCAAACGCTATATCAGTAGGTGTTTATTTGAAAACTCCTCGATTATCATTTCTAAACCGAGTACAAATCGGGAGAGGGGGGGGGGGGGGCAGTGGAGGCCATCTTAATGGTGTATGAAGGAGAGTCGATGGAAGAGTTCGCCGCGCCACAGTCGTGTTTACTCATAGCCAGCCAACCCATCTCTGAAATCCTGACTGCTCTTCGTGAGGAGAATACAACACGTGAAGACTAAAAGACATTGCATCAGCAGTACCTCGACGGCAAATTGTCACCGGAGTACACCATGCAGGACAAACTACTACTCTTTTGCTACCGGTATTGCCTCAATTCTCAATCACCATTAAAGACAGCTCTGCTTCATGAGTACCACACGTCACTATTGGTCGGGAACGCTGCGGTCAAATACAAGTTAGTGCAACCAGGTTCGGTCTTCTATTGGCCCCGCATGTGACAAGATGTTGAAAAGTACGTCGTCGGCTGCGTTACTTGCCAACAGACCAAGTATGTCACTCAAGCCCCTACGGATCTACTGTAGCCGTTGCCAGTACTGGACAAGGTTTGGGACGACGTCAATATGGATTTTGTTATTGGGTTGCCACCATTCAAGGGGTGCACCGGTGTACTTATCGTGGTCGATAGACTATCCAAAACCTCCCATTTTGGTCCACTCCCAGCTAAGTTCACCGAGGCTCAAGTGGCGGAGCTATTCGCAGAGAAGGTGATCAAACTCCACGGGTTCCCCTAACCCATTATCTCGGACCGCGACCAGATCTTCATCAACCACTTCTAGAGGAAACTCTTCGAGTTTAGCAGGACCACCCTGAAGCACATCACCACCTATCATCTGCAGACCGATGGCCAGTCGAAAATCACCAACTGCGGGCTTGAACAGTACCTACGGGTGTTTACACAAGAACGTCCAATGACCTAGGTATCGCTGCTCGGCTGGGCAGAGCTATGCTACAATACTAGCTATCACAGCGGGATTTGGATGACACCCTTCCAGGCTTTGTACGACTGGCCTCCTTCGACGATCCCACCCTATGTGTGAGGCTCGACGGCGATACAGGTGCTAAATGAGCTTTTATAAGATCGGGACATGCTGTTGAGAACCTTAAAGAAGACTCTTGGGGAAGTGCAACACCAAATGGCGCAGAACGCCAATGCTCATCGTAGGAAGGTGGAATACGCGACGAGGGAGTTGGTCCTAGTCCGTCTCCAACCTTACGGGCAAGCAACTGTGGCATATCGACCATACCTTAAGCTGGCACGTCGCTTCTATGGTCCCTTCAAAATCCTAGAATAGCTTAGACCAGATATTATCTGGAGTTACCACCGAGCAGTAAGATCCACCCGGTGTTCCACGTTTCGGCGCTTAAGCCCTTCAGAGGGGACATGATCAGTGAGGCCACACCACATCCTCCAGCCGTAGGACACACAAGTCCCCTACGCTGCCCCATGGCCATCTGCGCTTCACGGCAAGTACTACACAAGGGAAAGGCGCGGCAACAAATCTTAGTACAAGAGCAAGGATGGCCGCCGAAAGATGCAACGTGGGAAGACTGGGATGAGTTTCACGCACTCCACCCGACCTTTCTCCTTGAGGACAAGATGGATTTCCACGAGGGCGGCAGTAATACACCCTCCGCCGTAGCGCCACCAAAACCAGAGCCCAGAATGACGTCCATACAAGACGATCACGTGATACGATCTCTAGCGTTGATCAGGGACATGCGGCGGACTATTAGACGCCCACATTGGTTGGAAGGGTACGAGGTTTGAACGAATCGTACGGATGAAGTGCTGCGAGGGCACACGTAGCGCGTGATCGTAGGGCATCTTCATGTTTTCATTACTCAGCTGCTTTTCCTCTTTTGTCGTCTGTGTGATGGGACAAGTTTGTTATTCATTACAGTAGGCATGTAGTAGTGGCAGTCGTTGTCGGCCCACTATAAGAATTATGGTTCACTGGTATCCTTTTCATCAATGAATTATCCAGTCTCTTGTTTGGCTCTCTGAGCTTTCACCATCCTCGTCTCCTATCTTCCATCTTTCATTGGAGTTCACATCCACTCAAAATGGTGTCTATCCATTGCGTCCTCAGGCGAGGTCGTAACACAACACCTACCGCAATTGTCTGCTACGCGTGAGCTCGATGAACTGAGAAGTGAGCCTCACTAAAATTGAGAGCCTGCAGAGACGGCAGCGATTCCGAGGAGATTTTAAGACAGAGGGGAGAGGAAGGGGAGGAAGGAGTGGCTTGGGAGCAAGCGACTCAGGTTCTTCCAGGGCGAATGAAGGGCAATTCGAGAGGATTTCTAGGGTTTGTACAATAGAAAGGGATTGGGGCCGGGGATGAAACCCTCACAGCATCCTCGCCTCTCCTTTCGCTGGTGTTGACCCCGCGAGAGATAGAGAGGGGGAACAGATCCAGAGTTTTCATAAGAATCCTTGTGGCCTCAAGATTCGGATTTGCTCTAATCTCTACGAGATCAAACGGTGGACAGAAACTCAGAATTTTCAAAAGAGAAGTATAAATTATATAACTTTAAATTATTTTATTTAAATTGATTCCTGGGCCAATAATGTTTCACTTATATCTTTATTTTAGTTATTTTCCAAAAATCCAATAGAATTTATTATTTAAGAAGACGAATTATTGTTAGCATTACTAATTCTCTTCATTATTATTTGTTGAATATAATGTTTTTGGTCTAATACCCAATTTAGTCCCTCTATTATACTGAAGCGGCCGTATTAGTCCCTCTATTATAAATTGAGCTTTTTCGGTCCCTACACTTTTATGGTTGAGAAATGTCGGTCCCTCCCACAAGCCTTTTTGGTCCCAATACATATGCTTTTCAGGCCCTTTTAGTCCCTGTACATATGCCTTTAGGGATTGTATTTTGACAATCATGAAAATAGAGGGATTAAAAAGGCTTAATTTATAATGTAGAGACTAAAAGAGCTAGTTCTGTATAATAGAGGGACTAAATTGGGTATTAGACCAATGTTTTTCAAGTACGTTGACTTCTATCAGATACCTATTAAAAAATTCTTTTTATTTTATTTCCTTCATAAATAGTATAAAAATATTCTCCTTAATATAGAATCACTTCTATCCACTATATTTATCTTACTGCCACTTGAAAGTTTATGTTTAAAATAAATTTATTCAATCTCACATAACTAAACTCAATTCATCCCGATAATTCATAACCTTTGCATGAAATATAAACTTGTAACTCATGAAATTAATGTGAATGAATAATAGAGGTCTTGATTTACGAATTATATAAATAAGATATTTCTTTTACAAGTGTTTTTACTGAAATAAATCTAGCAACCTATCTAACACTATTCATTATTATTTAAGATAACATTGTTCATTATTATTTAAGATAGTGGAGGAAATTGAATAACTATAGCAAAATAGTTTAATATCAATAATAAAACTATTTCGAATCCGAGTGTAATGGGATCACTCACAGGTGATTAAGGTAATGGATATGTCAAGTACTTTTTAGGATGGACATAAGATAAAAAATACCCACAATCAGATCAATCGGAAATTTAAGAAAATTGAAAATTTCTCAGTGTTTATAATTTCAGAAAATCAACCTCGGAGTAGATTGCTAAAAATAAAAACTTAATAAAGTCAATAAACTTAATTTTTTTCATTAATTCAGTTTAGTAAAATCAAAATTAACTTTTTATATAACTTTAAAATTTTGTAATCTTAACAAACCAAAGAATAAAAATTGAAATAAGAGGGAAGTTCTACAAGAAAAGAATTATAGATATGGCAAAAGTCTATCATTTTGAGTAGCTAATACAAAAGCCGAAACGAATATGGTAATCTTAAGTATAATTTAACCATGTAAGAATCCATATGGAAACATATTATAAATAAATATGATAGTTGATTATCAACAAATATGAATTTACTATGTTTGTTAAATTAAAGCAATTCAACACCTTTGCCAACTTTAGATTTAAAATAAAATTTATTAAATCATTATTTACATAATAATTCATAAAGATTTTATTAAAAATAAAATTTAACAAATAAAACTAAAAATATAATTTTAGGTTTAATGAGATTGACCCAAGAGACAAGAAGGTGTCCACATGAGCCATGGATTTGAGAGCATACATCCTCGAAATGAGAATATACTATTGCCATATATTGTTGCAGCATTTGATGAATGGACATGATCTGGCCTTCAAATTGAACCTGCAAGGCTTCACGGCAGTGAGAATTTCTAAATCCGTCATTAAAGCTGTCAATGAAAGCACTAAATGATACACCTAACCTGCAAGTCACCACAGTTAGGGATCGATCAATACTCTTCGAGTGAGTGTTAACTCTAAATACCAAAAAGAAAGAAGCAGATAAAAAAAAAGGTAGAGGAGGGAGGAAGGCAAGGGAGAGAAATTAGATTTGTAATTCCATTCATAATCTGAATAAAGGGTTTTTCTAAGGACTTATGCATCTCACCTCAAGAATCCTCTTCCTAGTGGAAGCAGATACGAAATAAAAAAAAAACAAAAGTAAAGCAATGGACATAAGGCTGAAATATCACCTAAGACTCCAAATGACAAAATCCCCGGAGCTTATCAGTGGTTCCACGCTTCAGGCCTCATATATATGAAGATGGCCATCATCTTAAATTAGTCTTTACTTTTAAGATTACGCTACATGATTCCATGTCAGTATTAAAGAAAGATTGAAGGTATTATGAATGGTGGAAATGTTAAGACTGCAGAAAAGATAGGGGAGCCATGGGCCGGACTTGTAAAACAGTGCAATGCAGCACAAGAGACATAGAATTCAGTGAATATCTACCAAGACGAAACACTGGACAGCTTTGATGAAGAGGTTTCCTAGCCCAGTGTGCTTTGAACCGAGCCAGAAAGCTGGGGTTTCTATCAATGGCACGGTGAATATTGGAGCAGTGTTCACTTATGCTCAGTGCATGACAGGCTTGGTTAGTCCTCCCGCGGAGAGCAAAGGGTTGCTAAGTGCAAGTAGGGGATTAGAGGAGGTGATGATATGGAAGCTCTCCCAAGGAAAGATCACAAGACATGGATTGTGAAGAAGATGAGGTTGCATGGTATGGATGTTTCCTCAAAAGATTTTGTGTGTGTAATGAAGAGCAACATGCAACGTTTTTTCCACGTACGTTAAGGATTAGATCAAGTTCAGTATAAGTGATAAAAAGTTTGAGCCGATTGTTATTCATGGGTAGGGCCCTCTTGCAGTGGCGGCTCCTTACTTGATGTCTCCATGGCCCACTGCTCTAACCGGGGATGAATCATGGTCTTCGTCATCTTAAACTGGGAACACTTATGATCATCATGTCCTTAGTTGTCCATACACTACAAGAGGTTAATGTGATTTATGAAGGCCAAGAATAGAGCAACAATAAAGTTAAAGTTGGGTTTTACATTTGAATTAGAACTACAACTCTCTTATGGAATTTCTGGATTATTAGTTGAATGTGTGAATATTAATGTCTATGCTTGAAGTGAAGGTCCAGGTGAATGGAGCGTGGAGCAGGCGATTCCCGGCGAGCGGCCCGTGACGGTGGCGACTTCCATCAAGGATGGAAAAGAGGCGATGGCGACTTCCGGCGAGCGACCTGCGAGGGCAGAGCTCCCTAGTAAGAAGAGAGAACATATGAAGACCATCGACGGAGAGAATCAACTAACAGAGAACATCTATGGAAGCGTAAGCCATCACCTGCTTTACTGCGCACCAATGCCAGAAACGAGCACGAGCCAAGAGCGGATCAAAGAGAAGAACCAGGAGCAAAGCCGAGAAGGAGACAGCTTACCTATAAGAAGTGGTCCGCGGTGGAAACGACGTTCTCCCCACTCTACCTTCCCCGACGACGGAAGACTGTGAAGGCGACGAATGGAAATAGGTCTGTCGTAAGAAGCAGCGGCGATTGAAAGATGGAGCCCACCGAGAGCGAAAGGAAAATCATGCCTTGTGCGGGTGATCGCCATACATGGTCCGCACCCCCACAGGCACCATCACCGTCTGTGGCCAATGCCTACGTCCTGGGCACAGAGCGGAAAAATGTAGACGATAGGTGACTTGCCGGCGATGTGGTAGGGTTGGACATAAAGGCTCAGTATGCCGGGAAAGAATCCAGGAGACACCAGAAAGATTGACTACAAAGCAAGGAACAAACATATCACATCAAAAACCAACGAAGAAGGAACAGAAACAAGGTGAAAATTCAAATAAGAACAAGAAGATCAATGGGACTGAACAACCTCCGACCACCACTAACAAACAACAAGCAGAAGATAGGAAAAGGGATTGAAGCAATGGAACAACACCATATATCTCTTGCCCTCGACTCAGTGATGATGGGGGGCAAGGAACGGATGGCAAAGTTCACCATAGCAAGGGTCACAGAGATGAGAGGCTACGTAGACGAACGCAGTCGGGCGGAGCTTGAGAACAAGGGTGGATAAACAATGGAATTGAGAACCAAGACCTCTCAAGGACGACCGCTATATCGTAGAATGCCCATCAAAGGACACAGCAAGGCAGATTGAGAATGCAGGGCAAATGGTATCACTGGCGTTCACTCTCTCCTTCACACCATGGACGACGGACCTCTACAGGCCTGCGAAGGCGGAAGAGGCACTACAATGGGTGATCGTCTGAAACCTTCCGATTTTCTGCTGGGATCGAGACTCAATGACAAGAATGCTCAAACCAGCGGGAGATTTGGTACACATCAGCTGAAGCGGCAGCACAACCACGAAGGACGTTCGAGTCTTCCTCCACATCAGGAGACCAAGCCCGTTGTCGTGCGAGATCCATTGCAGCATAGAAACTCTGCAACATACTTACATCATCGAACTAGAACCCGAAGAACCACCGTTTCCATGGGACACTCGGCGAGGAACAGGACAGGGGGCGGTGCCCAACGCTGGAGACGAGACAGCATTGGAAACAGAAGGAAAAAATCATAAGAGCCCAATGAAGCGGCTAGCCACTCAAATGGATAAAGGGAAGGCCCCAATCTCTGATGTGAAGGTTTCTTCGGCGAGGCCAGGAGGCGGACGACAACAAGGGATCATAATCCGCGACCGACCAACAACCAACCCAAGCAGGCGGACAGAAGATGCTCACCTGGCCCCGGACCACCGCTCCAAAAAGAAGCCCGGAAAGCACCAACTAAGATCATCGAGATCGCCAGCGATCATACATGGCGAAGTGACGAAAGGAACATTCGAAGCGGCGGAAGGGACGGCTGACATAACCCACACACAAAAACAGGGACACGACATCGGATGGACGTGGAGTGGTGGAGGGCGAAAAGACTAGACAAGTGGAGCTTCCCCAGACAGTTGAGTTAGAGTCAACGGTCCATTACAGCAAGACCTAAAGGAGTTTGATTTTGAAGAATAAATCTGCCAGCTAACAGCCATGTGGAGGAACCCATTTGCCGGCAAAACTGACTCGGGTTCAACCATAAGTCCGCAAAATTTGGACTAGGTGGCGGCCCAATCGAAGCCTGTACGAAGGAGCCCCGCCTCTACAAACAAGGGGGAAGACGCCCAAGCACAAGCAGGTCCAGAAACAAAGCAGTTAGGAACTGGCCACCAAATGAAAATGGCCCAACCCAACCTAAAAACTAGCCCAATGGAATTAGTTGTTGTAATGGAATCGGATTTTAATGAAAATGGACTACAAATTTCCCCCTACTCACTGATCCCACTCAAAACAATCCATAACTTCATTCATATATTGGTGTCCAAGATTGAAGCAGACCTAAATAATACAACACTCAGACAAATTGGAAACACTTGGAATCTGATCTCTGAAAAAAGATTGGCTATTAACCATAACAGGAGCCACACCAAGGAGCAATCCACTGGAATCCCAAAAGACAAAAACTAACCAAAAAGATACGAAGGAAGCAGCAGAGGAAACCCCATTAAATAACCCCCAAGAGACCCAAACCATCATACCGAAAACAAGAGGCCGACCAAGGAAGACCAAGCCCCCAGAGGACCCCATAGCACCTACAACACAAAAAACCTAGACAAAAGGAAAGAAGACATATAAAAGGAAGAACAAAGGACATGAGCAGTTAAACCCTTATGAGGACCAATCCAACCTATTAACTGTTCCCCTCACACTATCAGATTGGCCAGGAGAAGAAATCATTGCGAAGGCCTTGAAGGTTGGAGTACACCTAGATTACCAGGAGGGTAATGCAAACAGGGAACTCAGTCACATGAAACTCATTGAGGCCAAGAGAACTGCTGGGGTGCAGGGGCGCAACTAAGCTCCCCTCACCACCAACAAACATAGGGCCCTATTAAGTTATTAAATGAAAGTGATAACATGGAATTATAGTATATTGTTCATTTTGGTCCCCTGTATTATTAAAATGTTCATTCACGGTCCCCTGTGATTTTCATAGATCCAGCATTTCACGGTCCCTAGGTCGAATGGCGTGGCGGCTTCATTTGATATCTCGCTCTAAATACGGATATATATTTTATGACGTGGCGCGCGACATGGCGTCTTGGCGGGCACATAAATAAAATTTTTGAAATATGTTAATAAATTAATGCCGATGTGGAAGATGTCATGACGTCAATGGATCTTGTCTTTACGGGTATGCCACATGGCATAAAAAAAATGAAAAAATCTAAAAAAATCTAAAAAATATGGAAAAATCAGAAAAAAAAAACAGAAAAAATCTAAAAAATATTAAAAAATCTAAAAATTATGAAAAAAAAATCAAGAAAAGTTTTAAAAAATAGGGAAAAAATATTAAAAATAGGAAAAAACTAACCTTGCCTTTTTACACAAATTTACTATATTAACCATTTAACAAAATGACAGAAAAATATTAAAAAATAGAAAAATCTAAAAAATATGAAAAAAGTAAGAAAAAATATGAAAAAAATTTAAAAATATGAAGAAAAAGAAATCAGAAAAAATAACCTTACCTTTTTACACAACATTTTGTACCTAAACAACAACAATCAACATGGAATCATAGAATACAACCTGCTCCATGTCCTACAACCAACCACTGTTTGTTTACATCTTCAAAACCATTCATCTTAAACATTTTGAAACTATTGGACAATATAATATAAAATGATCAACAATTATCCAAAAGAAACCACTAAATGCTAAATGTATGTTTAAAACATCATTCGATGCTCTGACATTTGTGAAACTAAAAGTGAGAGCCCATTACGCAACATTTGGTAGAAAATTAATGTCACATCACCAGTGTTGGATATAACCCTAACACTGGTGGGTTCTTAGATTTTTTTTCTATTTTTTTAATATTTTTCTATCATTTTGTTAAATGATTAATATAGTAAATTTGTGTTAAAAGGCAAGGTTAGTTTTTTCCTATTTTTAATATTTTTCCCTATTTTTGAAAACTTTTCCTGATTTGTTTTCATAATTTTTAGATTTTTTTCTGGTTTTTTTCATAATTTTTAGATTTTTTATGATTTTTTTTTCATATTTTTTAATTTTTTTTTTCTGATTTTTAATATTTTTTAGATTTTTTTCTGATTTTTCCATATTTTTCTGATTTTTTTTTCATTTTTTTTAGATTTTTTCAATTTTTTGCTACCGCGTCGATATCACGACATAGCAGTACCATGGCATGCCATTTCATCATTAATTTATTAACATATTTCAAAATTTTATATATGTGCAGCGTCCCGCCAAAGACGCCTACGTCGGTACCACGTAAATGCCATCATAAAATATATCGATATTTAGAGCGTAGTATCCAGGATGGTCACCCACGCATCTAAGTGACCCTAGGTAAATGCGGATCTATAAAATCTGAGGGACCCGTAATGAACAACACAATATCTGAGGGGCCAAAATGAAACAATATCTTATAATTGAGGGGACCAATTCAAAATGCATTTTTGCCCGTTCGTTATTAAATGAAAGTGATAACACATGGAAGCGGGAGGAGGCTAGGGAAGCTTCGAAAAAGATTCCTAGTCAGAGATTTCATCAGCTGAGCAAAAGTGGTCGACGTGGTTTTGTTTACAAGCCAGAAACAAAGGCGCTACCATTGATCGCAATCACTGAGCCCTATAGGGGAACCACCCACACAAAAAGAGTAGCCCTATCGGCCCATGAGACCCGAGGAGGATGCTGCATTTGGATGGAAGACAACAATGTTTTGTGAATCCGATGAAAATCTAGGCACCTTCTCCGCAATAGTCATCTTAGAAACCAGTATAGGCAGAGTACCAAATAGATAGATCACCAACGTGTATGGACCCCGTGCAAGAGACCAAAAAAAGGGGCCTTTGGGAGGAGTTAAGGATCATCCGACAAAGATGGCGGGGGGTAGCAGGTGGCTTATGGAGGGACTTCAACTCAACACGAGCCAGTAGCGGTCGAAAATAAATGAGTGCAATGGAAATGCCCAAGTGCAACTAGCCTTCAATAATCTCAATTAAAGAACTCCAATTATACAACTCCTACTTTGAATGACAGAAATATACACAGACGAATGGGCCGAATCCCGACCATGATCCGGTTGCATTATTGTGTGTCGCTAAAATGGATTGCAAGCGCATGTGTTTTCACAGAATAGAGACTGCAAATTTGTGACACTAGCTCATATCTCAGATCATGTACCTCTTGCATTGACCCAGGACAGCAAGAACAACAAAAAGAATTATCCTTTCAGATTTAATAGGAGTTGTGGGAAGTCAAGCGGAGAATTTTTGGAAACAATGGAAGTCTTGGTGGCACCAAAATGACTTCTCGAGGGAAGTGGGACCTACAAATGGGCACAAAAAACTCACCCCTAATAAAGAGAGGGCGTACTACATGGGTGGAACAAAGAAAACATACTCAGCCCAAGGCAAAGAAACTGAGCTAATGGGAAATAGCGAACAAATAGACATATGAAGAACAAACAGCAATAACCAACATCGCCGCAATGATAAGAGGAGCAACTCTAAGCGCTTGAAGGCCGAATATGATAACCTAATCAGAATGGCGATGAGGAGCGTTGGAATTGAGACAATGTTCGAGGATCACTCGGCTTAAGAAAGGGGACGAAATACTAAATTCTTTCATACCATAGCCAATCAAAGGAGTTCAATATACGGAAAAGGCACGGGGCCAAATGGCTTCCCCCATGCTCCTATACCAGTCAGGAGTTGTAATGGAACTTTATTAGGGAGAAATTACCCAGAGGGCATATCAAAGCTTGCTATATCGCACAACGGATCTAGAAAAGCCGAACTGCGGGCAAATACATCCTACTAATCCCTAAAGCCAATCGGAAGCATCTCTTAATTAGGGAATACCAGCCTCTATAAAGCCTCCTAAAAGCTGGTCAATCACAATCATAACAAAGGTATCTAGCGGTAACCGACTACAAGCGGTTATCTACGACTTGGTAGATGAAAACCAAATGTACCTTCATTAGAGGAAGATGTATCTATGATAGTATAGTAGCAGCGGAAGAATCCATATTTGGAATGAAATATAAAGAGGGAATGTTAATGAAAGTAGACAAAATTCCTATACACATCATAGTCAAAATTCTAAATAACTTGGATCCCGATGCGATACATAAGACACAAAATGTAAGACAGTAATCGCTTCCCCATCGTTCATCCACACCACGGTCTTCACTATACGATGACTAAAGTAGTACGAAAGACTTCAAGGGATACAAATTGGCCATGGAGAAAGGGAACAAATGTTTGCCATTGTTCTATGCAAAATAATTCGGCTGACTTCAACAGAAAGGAAAAGATTTCGTGGACTCAAACTCATTTTCTACTTGTTCGAAGGACTATCGGGACTTCGAATAAACTCCATCGCAGTGCCGGCTTGTGTCAATCGGGGAGCACACACAACAACCTTGTAATTCAGGGCCTCGAGTAATGGAACTATCGAAAATCCTCCCAATTACTTTACCCAGTATTCCTCTCAGGAAATGTGCCTAGGAAGGAGGATCGGGGAGGCCCATCCAAAGGGTACATAAATAAACTATCCACTCTGAAGGAGACCCTGAAGGTGTGGGGTCGATCACACTCCTCAACTCGCCTTTGACCTACCAATCACTTACTTGATGGGCCGCATAAACTACCAAGCATCGTGGTGAATACCGCATCAAGGAATCAAGAGACTTCCAGGGGAGCCAACCTTGGACTCCAAAGCCTATCAAGCCATGAAATGGAAAGACTAACTAGACCACAAGAACCAGCTTTACCGGGAATCATCAACCCGAAACCTTCAATGAGATTAATTGCTCTTAGCGTGCGGAGGATTCTAATGCAGGCAAAAACTAGTATCCATATCATTAAGCAATGCGATATTTCAGAAGACACAAAAACCCGCATCGTAAAGCACCCACCGAGCACTGATTTTGGGAAGGGGATCCTAAACAACGCACTTACCTTAGCCAATTTAATCACCTAATCAGAGCCATAATTTTACCGCATTATGGTTCGACAACCGATCAATGGACAAAGTCCTTGATATGCCTATAATCAGCAAACCCCACAATGCGCAATACACAATCGAAAGCAAAGATACAACAACGCAAAAGACCGCTTCTACTTAATTGCACTCTATCACAAAGAGTCGAGTAGGCTCAGCCCAAAGAATAAAGGACTACTTGAGACAAGACACACGTGAAAGTGTGCAACATGTAAGACTATGGAGGCTCACCCCATACCAAATCTTCACGATCAAATCACTATACTAGCGTTTCGAAAGCCGATGGTGGGATGAGAAGCTCCCTACCCTTCAATTTCGAAACAACCATCCCCATGAAGGTCAAAACTCTTGTTTGCCTAGCTGCTTCAAGACAAGCTTCCCATACAGACATGGCAAAGAGAACTCGGACAGAGGGATGAATCCATGCTACCTTTGTAATTATAAGAGGGAATCCACCGAGCACCTCCTCCCGGGGATGCAAGTACCAGTGACCACACAAGATGGTCGCATCATACAAGCAGATCCTAGGAAATGGACCAACCCTACAAGGATACAAGACTCAGGGCCCCTCCATTTTCCTATCACCTTAAAACCCTCCACAAGGATGGAACCTCGCCACATTTAAAGCATGACTTGGAAAGCCTGGAATGAAAGGAAATGAGAGTCTTTCTAAATAAACAACGATACTTAAACCCATCTTAACCGATTTCCTCTTCCTATCATGGTTCGACAAACAAGACACTCCACCGGACAAACGCAGCCCAACCAACGCAAAGTCTCATAAGACATACCTCATCCCCACAAGTGGAGGAGGCAACCATGGAGACCCTCAAGTGGTCAAACTTTGAGGACGAGACGGGAAGGGAGCACCACACCCCAAATTCTACTTTAAAAATATTTTACACAACCTGTAGATTGCTTCAGGAACCACCTAATCCATTTGCATGATCAATGTAACAACTCATTTACTTTTAATCAATAAATGAAATGGCTTATCCTCTTATTCAAAAAAAAATAATAAGTTCATGATTGCAGCAGCTAAATCTTTCAAATATTAATGAAAGTGATTTATCCATATTTATCAAAATAATAATGTAATAATAATACATAATAATACATAATAATAATAACACTTGTAGCATCCCTTTCTTTGTTTATTTAGATATACCTTCCTAGATTTTTTCATTCGCAATATGTATAGTCTTTAATGGAGTATATTACATCATGTACCATTTTCACTCAGAATCGTAAAGGTACATAACCATTATGACCAAACTAAAGAAATTTCCTAGAGAGCAGATTATTAGTACACTACTTCAATCTATGTGACCTTAACTATGGATAGATCTACTGTCCCCCACTCTGAGAATTCATGGATGTTTTTGGTAATATGAATGGCAAGTCATTAAAGAACCAATGGCTTATTACAAAACCTTTGTAAGGAAAGGTGACATATGCACACACACGTGGAACAAACGGCCTTACCACAAATCCACCATGACGTTATCGAATTTCATGCAGAATGTGATACCACCAAACTTGCGAGAACCCGCCATGCTTGAAAGATGTCCAAATGTGGATTATGAATGACATGCAACGAGCTCTTATCAAATGACCTAGCTCAAATTCTACTGAATAAATTCCTAACTTCGAAAGCCTCGAACAAATTACTCAAATAAGTTTGTCATTTAGCTTATTTTAATTTCGAAAGTTCTCAAACAAAACTCAATTATAATTTCAAATCTCTGGGATTTAGTTTGAAATTAAAAACTTATTTATAAATTAAATTTTTTTATATTATATATTATATATCAATACTAAATATTAAATATTGTATTCATATATTATAATATTTATTAATATTTAAAATATATATTAATATATTAATATTAAAATTTAGAACTCAAAATTGAAGCACAGGCTTCATTTCAAAGCTTCGAAATTCAAGTAGAGCTTTCGAGCTTTTCTTGGCCAGATCTCGACACACTACCTGTGAATAACTTGATGCGTTTGGCGGCTCTAAGCATGTGAAACATAAGACAAAAGAAAGTCATATTCTTGTCATGTAAACATAAAACAAATTTTAGTGCCAAGCACCGAATGGTGCAGTTGATGATGCTTTTTAAATTTACATCCATAGAATAGAGCATTAGAAAATAAATTTATAGAGTTTCGTATAAAGCGTAAATGCATGCTTTGGAACAACTTGTCGATGTGAAAGTTCCAACCGGCACGGAACTTGAGCTACGCTGGCCAGTTTTCATAGACAATATTGGCCATTTCTCACAACAATGAGCATTTTGTACTTCTTCTCCAATAGTAGATCAATCCTGCGCTGATGGAAGTTGAGCCAGTACATTACAAAGGTGGCGGTCCTATCATACGTCCTTGGAAATGGGTGCATCCAACTGTGAAGCCATTCAAAACATGCGACACTATTATCAGTAAAGAAAAACAAAAAGATCCAAATCATCATAATATCGAAAGAAAAGATGATAGCTTTGAGTGGATAATTGGAATCTGAAACTAGTTTTAGTGAGTAGAATATTTGAAGTCAACTTAGGCGGCCTCTGAGATAGGTAAGCTGGCTGGCCACCAAAAATACATTCATAAAAGTGATGATGCATACATATCAATAAATAATTAGAAAATTGATGTATAAAATGGATGAAAAATGCTTTAGAGTAAAAACATTATTATAATGATAAGAAAGCTTGATAGCATGAGTTAAAGCGGTTATAACAAGTTACAATGAAATTTACGTCCTTTGCCATTTTCTAATCATTAAAGCCAACCACACAATTTGCTATGAGATGAAAGGTGATATGGTAGGCATAAAAAACATCCAAGACCCATGTTATATAGGATTTGATTTGGCAGTCCTCAAAATTGGCAGTATGCATTTCTGCTGATTTCAGTAGAACTTTTTAACATGCTTTCTATGAGTATAACCATAGGAACATGAAGATATCTGAGTAGCGGCATTCCACTAAGAGAATAACTATGATTATAAGAGGGGAAAAAGTTCATTTCTTCCAACAATTAAAAAAAGGTTGACAATCATGTTATTATTTAAGATTTAATGGAAAAAAAGGGGCCACCATGGTATAGTTGGTAGCGTGATTATATGCATTCTAGTTGAAAGCTAGTAAATGATAGAGTTGGAAAGTTGTAACATTGTAAATGGAAAAGATGGAAGTAGAGATAATGATTACCAAAAGAGTTTGAGAGATATGCGGGTGTTATTAACAAGCGAGAGAGGGCTTAGGAGATATGATGCATTTACCATTTTACAATCATCACGCGATTGGAGGATTCCAACACAAATGACTCATCTATAACGGGGACCACAGGAATCTTTGAAGAAACGTGCATCACTACTTTTTTTAACCTCGAGGCTAGAAGCCAATGGATTAGCTTCCTCGAAAGAGAGTCATGTACTTTTCTAATTGGATGCGTCAAGGCCACACGAAATAGAGGTTAATCCGCAGGGAATACTTACGCGCGAGGTGGGAAAGAAAGAAATAGACAATAGATGGGAAACTTATGAGATCCGGACACGAGGAAGGGATGTACTGGAGTAAAAATTGGTAGGTGAATCCGGATAAAGCCTCAACCTTGAGGAAATGACACGAACACACACAAGGATCAATGATGTCATGACATAATAAATAAACAAATAAATGAATATATGTGATATCGTTGTACCATTCATTCATCTGTCCATGGTCTTCATAAAGCAAGGTTTGTATCACTCATTCACTTGGTTATAGACCTCCAGAGCAATGTCCCAAAATGACTCTGAGAGAGGATAGAGTTATAATCTTATTGTCAGAGATTGAATTTACACCGGTTTTAGTAGTAGGAATATAATTGTTTCAAATGTCTTTAAGCATGCACTGACTACTCGGACTAGTTATCAATTTTGCGACCTTAATTCTCTTAATTCAATTTAACATTCACTACTACAATTTCATTATAATTAATACAATAGAATTTGAATGAATATGAAAAGGGAGCAAGAAACAAACATTATCAAAAGGAGGAATGGGAGGTCTAAATTAAGGGAACCAAAGGACAATTAAAGGAGGAAACATGATTTAAACCACCACAAAGTTGATTTATTTCAAACAATGGATTTCCCAAATTCTCAGAAAATAAATCACATGAGAATGTGGAATTAGCAAGCCAACAATCTTTCTTGACAATAATAAAGATTGCTATAATTTCATCATTATGTGTACAAAGAGAGTAAAAAAGTGACCCACTTAATTGATACAAAGCTCCACTAGGCGTGGGGTCAGGGAAAGGGTCAATTAATTCGGACCACTTAGGTCTATTACTCTGCAACACTTACCTCTACAATTTTTTGCAAAGAGGTTGTTTCCATTAATCCAGACCTCGATCTCCAAATCACATGGCGATAACTTTACCATTCTTGGCGCCAGAGGTTCCTTCATGTGTACAAAGTAAATTTGAAGAAAAATTACATACCATTCCTCCTACTCTACTAGTCGGGGAAAAGCGATCCGTCTTTTGATAATATCTAAAAGGATTTTTTTTGAAACATCAACCTGTAAAGAAAAACAACAGTCATTACCAAAAAAATAATCAAGAGGTCAAGAAAAGATGATAAAATGGACCTCAAAACTATTATTTTTTCTCAAAATGGGGAACTTCGTATTTTAGGTCAGGAACAAAAAAGCAAACCTCGGCACAGGCAATGATGAGATTAGATTTAAATCAGTTAAAGTTGATTTTTATTAGGAATATGATATATAATTTTATCAGCATTTTACTACAAGCGGAAAAAATGCACTGATTAAGTGATGTAAGTATGTAACTTGGCGGAAACTTATATCACTATGATTAAGAAAAGTAGAGATTCTAGACTCTAATTGATTAGTAAATGCTTTAGATGAATGACAATTTTCACAAAAATAAATAAAAGGAATATGAAGAAAAAGCTCATTAAATTTCTTCACTCTTTTTCTTATTTTCATCCTATACATTTCATCCCTATATATAGCCTTAATATGGCACATGCTTAATGCACAAGTAATCACCTAAGATCCCATGAGTCTTGAGCCTAATGCTAGTTACTACATTAATGCATTACACAAAAGTCTTAGCACAAATAACACATGCATCACATAGCATTAGCTTGGTAAAAAATCTCAAGCCCAGCCATTATTTTCAACACTCCCCTTTAATGCCTTGTTCTTGAACTCCCATGATTTCTCTAAAAGAGACAAACTTGTCTCCTGGAAAGACTTAGTTGAAGATATCAACCACTTGATTTTTAGTACAAACATATTTGACTTGGATTTCTTCATCTTCAACTGCTTCTCTAGTAAAGTGATGCTTGATCCCAATGATCCCAATATGCTTGGTGTGACTGTGAGATCACGTGGATTTTTTCCATAAAAATTGTTGATTTGTTGTCACAAAATAATCTAGTAGCTTCATCTTGTTTAGCTCCAATATCTTCCAAGATTCTTCTAAGTCATATTGCTTGTGATGTTGCTACTAGGCTGCTATATATTTTGCTTCGCCAAAGATAATGCAACCATTTTTCCTTCTTGGATGCCCATGAAAATATAGTAGAACCAAGTGAAAAAGCATAACCATAAGTGCTTCTCATATCATCCACACTTTCTACCCAATCACTATCCACGAGAATCCAACTAACGCGTCGATTCTTCATTCCTTTCATACATTCCTTTCCTTACATAAGTCCGAAATTACGGGTTCCCTTTAACATACCTCAACTCTTTTGTAGGTCCAAGGTGAATCTTGCTTGGCTTGTGTATAAATCGAGACAACAAGCCTTTGCTAGCATACATGATAAACGGCCTAGTTGATCATCCAAGTACATCATGTTTCCGATCATTCTGTATAAGATTGCATCAACAGCTTGACTTCCATCTTTCATAAGCTTCTCATTTGTAATTAATGGTGTTGAAACTAGCTTGCAATCATCCGTTAGAATCTTTTTTAATATGTATTCTACATACTTCTTTTGACAAATAAAAACACCATCTTTTGTTTGATGTATTTCAATGCCTCGGAAGTAGTAAAGTAAGCCCAAATCACTCATTTCATACCATTTCTTTCATGAAGTCTTGAATACTTTGTTCATCATTTCCTGTGAATATCATATCATCAATGTACAGAGAAGCAATAAGAATGTTGGATTTACCTTGTCTTTTAGTATACAGGGTAGGTTCACACTTGCTTCTTAAAAAATCCATTAGCATTGAAGTATGTATCAACTTGATTGTACCATGCTCCGAGTGCTTGCTTCAACCCATACAAAGCTTTAATCAACTTGTACACTTTATCTTCTTGGCCTTGGATCATATAGCACATAAACCTTCTTCAAGAATCCCATTCAAAAATGTTGACTTCAGATCAAATTGATGTAGTTTCCAACCTTTTTTAGCAGCTAAAGCAATGAGTGTTATGATGGTATCGTGTGCAACTGGTGAGAATGTTTCCTCGAAGCTGATGCCAGGTTATTGAGCATACCCCTTTTGCCACTAGTCTTGTTTAATTTCTTCAAATGGTTCCATCTAGATTATACTTTGTTTTGTAGATCCACTCCAAGCCAATAACTTCTTTATGTATTGGTTTCTCCACTAATACCCAAGTTTTGTTCTTCTCAATTACTTCAATTTCTTTCTCCATTGCTTTTTTCCATGAATTTTCTTGAATTCATGTTTCAAAAGACTCTTGCTCGATCATGCAAAAATTGCAACTTACATAAATATTAGTTAGTCTTTGCAATCTTACTGGAGTAGAACTTGGTGCTGTGGTGCCTAAACTAGGTGTAATAGAGCTTGTTCTTGGTGGAGTTTGAGGAGCTTCTTTAGGGGTAGCTTCATTTTCTTCTCTAGCCTTTTCTTTTTCATCCATTTGAATAGGACATTCTTGGATCTTCTTTTCTTTACAATTCCATAAAGCTTTCCCATTAAAAATGAAAACTTTAGAAACAATAACTTTGTTTCTTTTAAGACTATATAGTCTATAACCCTTTAATTTTGAGCAATAGCCTATGACGATGCATTTTTCACCTTTTTCTTCAAGTTTATGCCTTTGTTCTCTTGGAATATATGCGTAGCAAATTGAACCAAATATCTTTAAACGATTGACGGATAGCTTCTTTCCACACCAAGCTTCAAGAGGTGTTTGGTCTCAAACAGCTTTTGTGGAGCATTTATTCATCAAATAGACGACAGTGTATTATCCTTCGACCCAAAATGCATTTGGAAGATTTTTCTCATCAAGCATTGACCTTGTCATCTCCATGATTCTTTTGTTCTTCCTCTCTACAGCCCTATTTTGGTGTGGGAGTGTGTGCAACTATTAATTGCCACTCTAAGCTAGTATCTTCACAAAATTTTTGAAATTCTTTAGAGTTATACTCTCCACCTTGATCACTTCTCAGCGTCTTCAAGCAATGCCCATTTTGAGCTTTAACAAAGCTTTGGAACTTCTTGAATATTGAGAAGACATCGGACTTCTGATTCATAAAATACACCCAAGTCATCTGAGAATAATCATCTATGAATGTGATTAAATACCTATTTCTAGCATGAGAGGATGTCTTCATAGGCCCACACACATCGGTGAGAACAAGTTCCAATGGTGCCTTAGTCTTCCAAACTTTTTCTTTTGGAAAAGAATCCTGATGTTGTTTGCCAAGTGTGCATACTTCACAAACATCATGCACTTCTTGAATTGGTTACAAACCATACACTATGTTATTTTGTTGCAAGATTTCAAGCTTCAAAAAATTCAAATGCCCAAACCTTTTGTGCCAAATCCAACTATCATCATCAACTTGCAACTTCAACGCCATAGTACTTCCGTATCAGAAAATAAGTGGAAAGTTTTTGTTTTTCTCCATTTTGATAATGGCCACAACTTGCTTCTTTTCGCCTTTGTCATAAATCTTACATGATTTGTCTTCAAAATGAATATAGTAACAATGTTCAATAAGCTGTCCAAAACTGAGTAGGTCCTGCTCCAAGTCAAGAACAAGAAAGACATCTTATAAAAATCTTCTCTCCTTCTTTGTCTCAATAGCTATTGTAACTTTTCTCTTTGCTTGAACAAGCGAGCCATTTCCCATCTTCACTTAAGAATCGATAGATGCATCAAGCATGAGAAAGATATCTTGGTTGCCAGTTATATGATTGTTGTAACCACTATTAAGATACCATACATCATTTTCTTGCTTGAAAGCAGCTTGACATGCATGGAACCTAGGAGCACCGACACCTTAACTTAGCTCACATACTCGTGTCAGACACGTCCATGACACGGACATGCTCCCGACACGCGTGAATATGTGTATGATATGGTAAAAATCGTATCCACTTTTTTTTTTATCACCCTTGACACATTCGCAACACGTGCGAACACATGAAACCCAGTTGGGTTATATCTATTCTTACCCCTACCCCACATGTGTCACTAATGTGCCCCGACTCCCCGTCTGTTCTCTCTTACCACGCGACAAGCCTAGCTAGGGTTTCTCTTCGATCACGTAGTCTAACGAACCCACATCCTCGGTCGCATGGTACGACAAGCCCAAGTCGATTTTCCCTTCCTTGATCTTCCACTTTCTTCTCCTCTCTTCTGTTATTATTTTTGGATATATATTGTAGCATGCATCAAACAAAATTATTCAAGGAAAATCCACATGCCTACAAAAGAACAAATCCACACAAGAGAGTCCACAGATTTCTTGAAATTTATTTATCATGTATTTTTCTCGATGATATGATATGGTTCATGGTAGAGTTATTGATTTCATACTTTGTTATGCGGGCACTGTTTTCATAACTAGAACACGTACACTTTTTATGTTGGGCTTTTCATTGTATGTTGCCTCCTTTCTTATGGATCTGAAGTATTTTTTGACAGAGAGTGATGACTGATGAGCTGGAAGAAATCAGTTGTAGGATCTTTTGAGTCATATTATGATTCTAAGATTTTTTACTCTTCCACAATTTCTTGTTGTCTTATTTCATTCTTTTGTAAACCTATGGATTCTCTTTTGCAGCAAAATTAAGTTAACAGGATCTTTGACATGCTTAAGTTAACAAGATTTGTTTTGGATAAAACCTGTAGACTGCATGTATATTCTAATGTTTTGGAATTCATGTTCTTCTAAATTCCTAAATTCTGATTGTGATTGATTAGTTTCTAATTACTTTTTATAACTAAATTATAATTGTGTTTGTATTGTTAAATGTGCATTTTATCCTTTCTATAGATGTGTTTCAACTAACATATGGATTCTATGAGTAATACAGGTGCTAGTAGTCGCCTAATCACGAGAAGATTTGACTAAGCCAATGTGGAAATATGTAACAAGATATGAGAAACCTAAGCGAAGATTCAAGTGGCAATGTTTTATGGCAATACAACTTTTGTAATAAAGTTGCAAAGAGTTCTTATACACGAGTGAGAGACCATCTATTAAAAATAATGGGTGTTCGAATTGGAGCATCTCCAAAGGTGACAATGAAGGATATTTATAAATGCAAAAGTTGGAGAAAGAAGCAAAATTTAAAGTGCAACAACATGCATCGAAGAAAGTACCATTATCACCTCAAAGTTTTTCATCGGCCAATATATCTTTATTTTTTCAAAGAGGGATGGACTCGAGAAAAAGAAAAAAAACATTGCAAGTAGAAGCATAAGTGGAAGTGCCGGTGGAAATCCACTTGAGAAGGCTTTTAACAAGCGTCTTGTGATCAACTTTATACTGCAGATTGCTTTCGGAATCTCGGATGTTTATTCTCTGAGCCTAACATTTCATCTTGTAAGAAATCCTTATTATGTGAGTTCCTACACTTTTGCCGCTAATAATCCAATTTCGGGATATTTGCCTCCATGATATAATTTGCTTGAACCACCCCTACTATAAAGAGAAAGCAAATATTTAGAGATTGTTGGAACCAATCAAGGGGGCATAGAAGGAAAAGGGTGCAAGTATTGTGAGTAATGGGTGGAATGACTCACAAAGGAGATCGTTAATTAATTTTATGACGGTGACTGAAGGGGGCCCAATGTTTCTTACAGCTGTGGATTGCTCTTGCTCTGGTGAAACAAAAGACAAGTTCTTTATTACAAATCTGATTAAAGAAAATATTAATGAGGTAGGGCATGAAAATGTGGTTCAAATCATCACAGACAATGCCCCAAATTGCAAGGGAGCTAGTCAATTGATTGAAGTACAGTTTTCCACTATCATTTGAACTCCGTGTATGGTCCACACTCTAAATCATGGTTTGAAAAACATTTGTGCAGCAAAGAATATTGAAAATAATCAAGTTACAAATGAAAAGTATAGTTGGATCACTGACACGGTGGGAATGGAAGATGTGATGCAAATAAAAAGCTTCATAGTGAACCATTCTATGAGGTTAGCAATATTCAATGAGTTTGTTTCATTGAAGTTGCTTTCAGTTGCAGAGACATGCTTTGCTTCATCCATTGTGAAAATTTAAGCTCATTAAGCAGGGTCTCCAAACTATGGTAATTAGTAATAAATGGCAATCCTACAGAGAGGATGATATTGAAAAAAATAAAGTTTGTGAAGGAGAAAGTATTAGATGATGTGTGGTGGGATTCTATTAACTACATACTTTTCTTTACCGCATCCATATATGGCATGCTTAGAGCTTGTGACTTGTTTTCACTTGGTTTATGACATATGGGACATAATGATTGAAAAAGTAAAGACAACTATATATATATAGGCATGAAAGGAAGTGAGAAGAGGAAACATCTATCGTTTATGATGTGGTGTCCCAAATTCTTGTGGATCGTTGGAACAAGAATAACACACCACTATATTGTATGGCATATTCCTTGAACTCAGCATAAATTCTTAATTTAACATTAGCCCAGTATAACATATTATTCTTAAAATTATTGTAGATTTGAATAGTCACTTATTCATATACTATATATAAGTTGTAATATTTTTTTTTAAACATTTTTTAATCAAGGTCCTATAGCTATGAATAAGTAACTATTCAAGTCTACAATGATTTTAAGAATAATATATTATACTGGGTTAGCGTTAAGATTAAGAATTTACATTGAGTTCAAGGAATGTGTCATGCAATGTAATAGTGTGTTATTCTTATTTCAACGATCCACAAGAATTAGAGACACCACATCATAAAAGATAGATGTTTCCTCTTGTTGCTTCCTTTCGCGCCTATATAAAGTTGTCTTCACTTTTTTAATCATTGTATCCAACCTGTCATAAACCAAGTGAAGACAAGGCTTCTCCGTGTCACAAGCTCTAAGTATGTCATATATGGATGCGGTAAAGAAAAATATGTAGTTAATTAGTTACCCACTAAACATCATCTAACACTTTCTCCTTCGTAAACCTTGTTTTTCACATCATCCTCTCTGTAGCATTAACATTTATCATTAACTACCATAGTTTGGAGACTCTGCTTGATAAGCCTAAATCTTCTTAGCATCACAATAAATGAAGCAAAGCACCTCTCTGCAACTGAAAGCAATTTCAATGAAGCAAACTCAATGAGTATTATTAACCTCATAGAATGATTCATTATGAAGTTCTTTATTTGCATCACATCTCCCACTGTATAAGTGATCCAACTATAGTTAACTTGATTATTTTCAATATTCTTCGCTACGCAAATGTTCTTCAAAACAAGATTCAGAGTGTGGACCACACACGGAGTCCAAATGATGATGGAAATTGTGTTTCAATCAGTTGACCAGCTCCCTTGCAATTTGGGGCATTGTTTGTGATGATTTGAACCACATTTTCATGCCCTACCTCATTATAACTTCTTTAATCAGATTTGCAATAAAAAAAACTTGTCTTCTGTTTCACCGAACAATCCACAGCTTTAAGAAACATTAGGCCCCCTTTAATCATTACCATAAAATTAATTAACAACCTCTTCTATGAGTCACTCCACCCATCACTCACAATACTTGCACCTTTTTTTCTTTTACGTCCCCTTGATGAGTTGCAACAATCTCTCAATAATAGCTTTCTCTTTGTAGGAGGGTGGTCCGAAGCAAATCATATCATGGAGACAAATACCCTGAAATTGGATTATTAGCGGCAAAAGTATAGGAACTCAGATAATAAGGATTCCTTGCAAGATGAAATGGTAGGCCTCCAAAATAAAACATCCGAGCAATCTTTGCATGAAGTTGATCATGAGCCGCGGTGTTAAATGCCTTCTCAAGTGGATTTCCACTAGCACTTCCACTTCTGGTTGGCAATAGTACTTTCTTCGATGCATATTGTTGCAATCTAGACTTTGCTTCCTCCTCCAACTTCTGCATTTCAGAAATATCCTTTATTGTTATCTTTGGACAAGCTCCAATTCCAACACCCGCTATTTTTAATAGATGGGCTCTCACCCGTGTATAAGACTCTTTGCAACATTATTACAAAAGTTGAACTACCATGAAACATTACCACTACTTGTGTCAAGTTTCCCATATCTTGTTACATATTTCCATATTGGCTCATTCAAATCTTCTACATTATGTCACTACTAGCACCCGTAATACCCGTAGAATCTATGTTTCAGTTGAAACAAATCTATACAAAAAAATAAAATGCACATTTAACAATCGAAACACAATTATAATTTAGTTATAAAAAAGTAATCAAAAACTAATCAATCACAATCAAATTTTAGAAATTTAGAAGGATAGAAATTCCAAAACATTAGAATATGCATAAGGCTATAGTTTATATCCAAAACAAATCTTGTTAACTTCACAAGCATATGCCAAAGATTCTGTTAACTTAATTTTGTCGCAGAAGAGAATCCACAGGTCTACAAAAGAATGAAATAAGATAACAAAAAATCTTATGGAAGAGTATAAAATCTTAGAATCATAATATGGCTTGAACGATCCTATAACTGACTTCTACCTGGTCATCAGGTATCACCCTTTGTCAAAAACTAGCTCAAAGCCAAAAGAAAGGAGACTACATATAATGCAAAGCATAGCGTAAAAAGTGTACAAATTCAAGTTATGAAAATAATGTCCGCATAATTGAGAATGAAATCAATAATTCCACCGTGAACCTTAACGTATCATCAAGAAAAATACATGATAAATAAATTTCCAGAAATTTGTAGACTCTCTTCCGTGGATTTGTTTTTTTGTAGACACATGGATTTTCCCTCAATAATTTTTTTTTTTATGCAAGCTACAATTTATATCCAAAAACAATAACAGAAGAGATGAAAGGAAAGAGAAGACCGAGAAGGAGAAGATCGAGGACCTGGCCTCACCAGACCACGCGATTGAGGAGGAACCTTCATTAGGCTCATCACATGGTGAGAAGGAACAGACGAGGACTCGGGGCACACTAGTGACACCACTTATGTGTGGTGGGGATAAGATCAGATACAACCCAACTAGGTTTCATGTGTCTGTGCGTGTCGCGAACATGTCGACGGCTATAAAAAAATAAAATAAAATAAAACAGATACGATTTTTACCACGTGTGTCCATGTCAGATACAGGTACGTGAGCTAAGTTAAGGTGTCGGTCCTTACTAGTTGTGAACACTTAAAAGTATTTAAATCTTTTGATTCTACAATGGTTGTAACAATAGGATCATACCAAGATTTTTTCTACTATTCTTCTATTGTTGATTTTTTCACCAAGAGACCCTATTTGATTTACTAACTCCATAAGTTTAGAAAAATATTTTCTTATACTTATTCTTTCTTCATATTTTCAAAATCCCTTCCAAGTGATTGGAGTCTGATAGTTCATACCTTGTCATTACCTTAGAACTCCTTTCTTTGGCTTTGATAGATCCAATGATTCTTGGAAAGATCTTCTCCGAGACTTCTTATTGTATGAAGAAAGAGACTTTGCATCTTTCTTAAAATCATACTTCAATTTCTCTCTTTCATCATTGGACAAACTTGATGGATCTGAAGGTTCTTCAAACTCATCTTCCACAAAATCCCAAATTTCTTGAGAAAAGAATAAAGTCTTCATCTTGATACTCCAATAATCAAAACTTTCACCATCAAAGAATAGAATAGAGGGTTGTTGGATGTTCATATCATGTATGCTTGAACTTGTCATGATGATTTTCTTCTTTAATCTTCAAGGATCTTCTTAAGGGATTGTTTTCTTTCTCTCTCTTTTCTTTTGCTTCAACACTCACTTAATGGTAGATCAACAAGCTCTGATACCACTTTGAAGAAACTTAGAGGTTCTAGACTCGAATTGATTAATAAATGCTTTAGGAGAAGAATGACAACTCTTTTTCTTATTTTCATCCTTGCATTTCATCCCTATATATAGCCTTAACATGAGACATGCCTAATGCATAAGTTATCACCTAAGCCCTCATAAGTCTTAAGCCTAATGCTAGTTACATTAATGCATTACACAAAAGTCTTAGCACAAATAACACGTATCACATAACATTAGCTAGGTCAAAAATCTCAAGCCAAGCCATTTTTTCAACTTATAAATCTTTAAGGAAATGTACCTTGGAACAACATTAGAGATACACTCTCATTGTATGTGAAATTTGTGGCTAAAAGAATCCTCATAGAGATGCCCCGCACTAAGGAAGTTTCTTACTCATCTACAAGTTTTAAACAGTGACTATTGGTTCTTGTACACAGAATTTGTACATTTTTATCCTCATTTCTTGCATATAAGCTAGCTTCCTACTGGTCCTTGAAAATCTAAAAGCTGCCTTTGTAAGACACATAATGAAGTGGAGAATAAATTTTGGTTCAACATCTGAGCTGCTTTCTACATCTCAACTTAACATATTCTTTTGGATAGTAAGCCTGAAGCATACTGCTGGCCTGAAGAGGATGATAATATTCTCACACAAGATATTCAAACGCAGCCAAATAGTTACAAACATTTTTTCAACATCGCATTTGACAAATATAGACAAGCAATACCTGATTATCATTTATCGCAGCCTCCATCAGGAGCTCATCAGCTTCTTCTTGTGTTGATAGAGAAATGGTTCCCACAGTATCTGGCCACATTTGCACATGAAGCCTTTTGACCATATCAAAATCCCCATTAAGAGCAAACGACCGCATCATAGAAAGATAAAGGTGAGGTTTTGGTCTCAAATTATTACTTTCATTTGCCAGCTTTATTATCTCACCAAATATGCATAGGGCACCTTTCAAAGCAAAACGCGAAACAGATTAGAAACACTAATCACAAATGGTCAGATTACAATTACTTATACGAATGTATATACAACTCTATCTGGATAGAGTGCCAAGAAGTTGTGTGTACATTGGAAATGTGAGATAGCACATATTCAGAATCAGAAATTGGTATTTAAAACATCAGATATTAGAGTATATACTACCATAGAAACTATATTCACCAATGTGCATACAGAAACATATGTAAAAAAGCTAAGATTATTGACTAACACACACAAACAGTCAGAGAGAGTATAGAAAGGAAGTACCCATAACGGAGCCACAAGCTAGCATTGCATCAACAATTTGCAGTATATGCTGTTCGATCAATGTAAAGATCACATAATGATTTCATTTCCACTACAATTTCCTGCAATGAAAGAAGATCTTTCTTGTCCCCTAAACCCTACAAGTGCATTCAGAAATTTAGCAGTGAAGGGAACCAGATGGTAAAACTCCAGAATTTAAGTCGAAATAATTAAAAGAGTAAGAAATGATCAAGAAACAAGAAACCTGCAAGTGAAACCATGATTTAGTATTTGAGAAGTATGGCAATGATCATATGATGACAGAAACATGAAAAAGTAATTCCGTAGAGTCTGTTTTCTCATTGAATATGAAAATTTTGTAGGATTATAAGCCACAAGTTAGATTCTTGGAGGCTGACTGAATTATATGATGTTAAAAGCTAGCAAAACTAAAAGCCATATGTTTGCGATACCAATCAGTCAAAATATTAAATAAGATCTATGAGGATATGAGCTGCAATAGCAGTTATATTTAAATTAACCGGATCAAGATAGGTATAAAAAAAGGTGTAATACTCAATTCAGTCCCTCTGTTATACCAATTTGTGACTTTAAGTCCCTCTATTATAATTTGAGCCTTAGGGTCCCTCTACTTTCACGATTAAAAAATATTAGTCCCTCCCTTCGTCAACTTTAGGGGCTAAACATGCCTTTAAATATGTCTTTAAGGACTGATATTTTTAAATCATGAAAATATAAGGACCAAAATGGCTCAAATTATAATAAAGGGACCTAAAGTCACAAATCGGTATAATAGAGGGACTAAATTGGGTATTACACCTATAAAAAATGAGTAATCACATAGAACTTCCACATAAGTACCTTCAGTAAAGTGGTGTAAGTGACGGCATCAGGAAAGAATTCATTGCTGTTAGCTTTTTGAGCTTCCTCCTGCAGGAAGATATATTTATGATTCATGATCCATATATTTATCTTCTGCACTAAAAAAGGATAATTCATATAGACTAAAACTGGCCTTTGAAATACTTGCTCTAGACCTTCATTTCCGCAATTAACTGAAATGCAGCATCTAGATCTCCAGATTTCACACATGCAAAAACCAGTGTATTGTAAGTTATTTTATCAGGCTTCAGCCCTTGGCGCAATATCTCATCTCGTATGGTCAATGCACCTTGGGGGAAATCAGTCTTCAAGTAACCCTGAGAGGGTTATAATGATGTATTAGCATGCATTCAGAACTTTTCAATTCAGGCACAGAAATTCAACAAACCAAATCATTATTACAAATAATGATATTGTAAACAGAATGTATTAGCTTTTGTACCAAGGAAGGAAAATAACCTTCATCAATAGGTTGTAAAGCAAGACCTGGTCTCCCTCTTGGTTGAGCACAAGGCGATAATGTGCAACAAGACCATTGGCACGCCGCATATCTCCTGAGGCTAACATATGTCAGAAGAGGAAAATCCATGAAAGATGTGAAAGGTTTCAAAATTTATGGTCAAAATTTTTCCTTTTAGGACACGCAACTAAAAAATTTCCTGGAATAATAGTCAAACAAAGATAAAGCTCTTCTCTAAGGCAAAACCAAAGATATACTTAACCTAGCTGAAATTTGCTTTCTTCTCCTCTCAAGATGTTTGGTAAATGTGGGGATGAATTTCATTGTCCAACCCAAGGTTCATTTGCAAACATGGAAAAAACAATGCGAATTGGAATTGAGTTGTGAATGCAAATATCAGATGCTTTAAACAACATTGTTGACTTGAAACAAGAACCATCATGCAAATATAGTCTATGAATGTGTTCATTCTTCTACAGTATTAACTTTATAAATCTGCAAGTGAAATCATAAAATGCTTTGTAGGTGAAGTTCTCGATATTTTTTTTTGTAAATGAAAAACAAACATAAGCTTTGTAATCCAGTCCCAAGTCTTGACGTCTTATAATCAAAAGAAATTACTGCTGTCACTTCAGTGCAACAAACACATAAAGTGATAACACAAGAAGAAAATCATATTATCATCCAAATAAGAGAAGAAACAAGAATATGTCGAGTATAGTCAATAAGGTTATCACTACATCTCAGACTAACCTGCCTCAAGCAAAGCATTCAATAGGCCGTATATAAGTCGGGGTGATAACTTTGGGCTTCCCACAGCTGTACCATTTTCCACAGACTCAAGTATTTGAAATGCTTCATCAATTCTTCGAGCCTCACCTAAACCCTTTCAGGATCAATAAAAGTGTTTTATCAGAAAGCTGCACTGTTTTTGATGGACACAGAATTTGCAGAAAACACAACTAAGGATGATCAGGTATTTTTCCACTCCATAAAGCATTATGATGATTCAGACCAAAGCCAATGATCAAGAACCAAAGTGCATAGTCATGCACAAGTTCCCTATTAATAATGTTAATAACCAAATTTCCCTTTAGCATCATCCCAATCCTTTTTCTGAAGACAAATAGATTAGTTTGACCTCACAAGTTTTCCTTTGGTTTTAATGTTCATCTTCCACAAAACTAAAAATTTGGGATGAGCAAAAGAAAAAAAATTTAATTTCAGGAATACACCAACCATGAAGGACTGGTAAAGGCTCTTTCTTCTCAAGTGAAAGACCTGGGTTCAAAAACAATAGGTAGTAATACCCAATGTGGATCATTGTCAGTAAGAATTGTCGAGCAGAATCTAAGCATAATTTACTTTAAAAAAAGATGCTCTCCCATTATTCCCCAAATTCTTTCAAAATAATTCCACATTCAGACCTCCATACCATGAAATTAAAATGTACAAACCAAGGACATATAACTCATTGTGACCTCCAATTATTCCGCCAACAAAAACTACAAAAATCAGAGAAAAAAAGAAAATAATAATAATAATAAGTTCTTCTATCACCTTTAAAAGAATTGCGTATGATATATCATCTATATCACTACTCTGACTCTTAGCCATTTCTTCAAAGATGCGAATAGCAGAATCAACGTCTCCACAGTGAACGCATGCTTCCATTACAGCGTTCATCACAACTGTACTCAGCTTCCCATGCCTCTTCTTGGCCTCCTCTATTTCCTTCAAAATCTAGAATAAAATAAATGAAATTAAAAACTCATTAAAAGAGTAAAGAATCGGCCATCCAGAAATCAGGAGACAATGAAGTGATCCAACACCTGCCGCAATTGTCTCCTCCGCGTGAGCTCGATAACCCGAGAAGTAAGCCTCCTAAAATTGAGAGCCTGCGGCGACGGCGGCAATTCCGAGGGGATTTTGAAGCGGCGGAGAGGGGAAGGGGAAGAAGGAGTGGCTCGGGAGCGAGCAGCTAGGGTTCTTCCAGGGCGAAGGGAGGAGGAATTCAAGAGGATTTCTAGGGTTAGTACAAGAGAAGGGGATTGGGACCGGGGATGAAACCCTAGCAGCATCGTCGCCTTTAGCTGGTGCTGACCATCGGCCCCGCGAGAGAGATAGCGAGGGAGCGGGAACGGATAGAGAGCTTTCATAAGAATTGGTAGCCTCAAGAAATCAAGATTGGGTTTGCCGCTGATCTCTAGAACGAAATTGGACGGTGGAGAGCATCTCAGAATTTTCAAAAGAGAAATATAAAATTAATATAACTTTAAATTATTGTTACTTAAATTGACTCTTTTAGGCCAATAATGTTTTATTTATATATATATATATATATATATATATATTTTTACCAAAAGTCCAATAGAATTTATTATTTATGAAGACAAGTTACTGTTTAGGGTTCCTAATTCTCTTCATCATTATTTGTTGAATGTTAATGTTTTGCAAATAAATTGCATTTTATCCCATGCTTATTAAAAAAATTCTTCTATTTTATTTACTTCACAAATTGTATAAAAACATTCTCCTTATAGTAAGTTCAAAAATTAATTATACCCACTATATTTATCTTAATTTGGTATTCAAACTACATCCTCATTAATTTTGATAATTCTAGTTTAAAGTTCATGTTTAAATAAATTAACTTATTTAATTTCACATAACTAAACTCAAGTCATCTCCATAATTCATAACATCTCCATGAAATATCACTTGCAACTCACGAAATACCCAATTCATGAAATTTAAGTGAATGAATAATAGTTGAGTTCTTGATTAAAGAATTATATAAATAAGATATTTTTTTTATAAGTGTTTTGTTTAAAATAAATCTAGCAATATAGCTAACACTATTCATTACTATCTAAGATAGTGGAGGAAATTGAATAACCAAATCAAAATATTTTAATAGCAAGAGTGCCAGGATTCTGATCTCTTTGATTAGGAAGTTCTAGCCCATAAACAATGGGCAATATGGCATTGATCAGTTCCCTTGAGTTCTACTATAAGATCTTGGTAACCTTCCAAAGTTTGAGAAATTTTATGTTTTTTTTTCATATGTTCTTTCACAACTTTGAGGAAGTAATGAAGAGAACAGTTCACATGGCTCACCATCTTCTTCCACATTCTTGATAACCCTATGTTCTCCATGATAAATGAACTAGGGATGGCAATGGGATGGTGAGGCGAGGCCGGTAGGAGGTGCCTTTTACCACCACCGCCCCGCCTAAATAGTGGCGGGGCCACGAGTGAGGGTTAGTCCTTGGGGCACCAATATAATACGTATTTCGAATAAAATATTATATTTGACCATAGAATAAAGAGAATTTACCGATTAAACTCGAATAAAATAAACTTAACTAAGAATGTAAAAGCACTTTGATATACAAGTTCGAGAAGAAGAGTGAGAAAGAAGCCGCCAAAGTCCAAAAACTCCAAACAAAGCTTCATTGTAAACCCTAAAACTATATAATTTAATATATATAAGGGTATTTTTTGTATATGTTTTTTAGCGAGGTATGTGAGTGATTTTAAAAGGATCTTTACCATACAGCCTCACTCGCATTTTTGGGGTTGATCGGATCGGATCAGATTGATAACTCTGGATCGGCTCGGGTATTGTCATCCCTAAAATGAACGTTGGAGAGTAGCTAGCTTGCGAAGTCTTGATTGATAGATTCAGTTAAAAACTTCTTAACTAAAATATTTTTGTTTTTATTCTTTAGAAAACTAACTCTAAAAAATTAAAAAAAATGTAGATTACTAAAATTAAAATCTGAATAAATTAATTTTTTTAATAATTTATTTTAATTTAATCAAAAATTAATTTTTTGGCATAATTATAAAATTTTGTAATTAAACTAAACAAACCAAAAATAAAAATTGAAATGAATAAATATAATTGTTGATTATCAAAAAGTAAGAATTTACTATAGTTGTTAAATTAAAGCAATTCAAGGCCTTTACCAACTTTGGATTTAAAATAAAATTTATTTAATCATTATTTGCATAATAATATGTCAAAATTTTACTTAAAAAAATTAACAAATAAACACAAAAATATATAATCACCCAAATAAAAAATTGTTATAAAAAAACAAACATACCAATTAGTTATATCCAAAGATTTTATTAAAAAATTGTGGATATATATGACCCTAAGAAATAAGTATGATAAATTTAAAATATATATTAAATCTTTTATTTTGTAAATATATACAATATATAGAGAGAGAGAGAGTTCCAAATGATGTGGATGCTCTGCTCGCATCCACGTCATCATATTTTTCTTTCTCTCTCTCCGCCATGGAGCTCCGGCTCCTAGAGAAGCATAGCTCGGAGAACCGGCGAAGCATAGCTCGGATAGCGTGTGCTGGTGTGATGCGTTCTCTCGTGGCGCTCCTTTCAACCCCATATCCGCTCCTCCAGGAGCACAGCGTCACCGCGATCCTCAACGAGAACAAGGACCTCATTGACGTGGCGGGCGCCATCAAGCCCTTAGTCTGGGCTCTCTGATCGGTATCATCCCTGGCGCGGGAGAATGCCGCCTATGCACTTCTCCGCCTCTCCCACTCTGATGCCCTCAAGACAGTCATCGCCCGGTCCGGCACGATCCCCCTGCTTGTCTCGATGTTGGAATCCTGTGGGCCGAGAGCAAAGAAGGACGCCGCTACCGGGCTATACACGCTCTACTCCGTGCAAGAGAACAAGATCCCGGCGGTGGAGGCGGGGATCATGAGATCGTTGCTGGAGATAATGGCGGCGACGGAAGGCGGGAAGGTGAACAAGGCTTGGTGAGTGCTCAGGAGGGTGACGGGGGAGGAGGTGGGCAGGGCGACGGTGGCGATGGAGGAGTGTGGGATCCCGGTGCTTGTCGAGGTGGTGGAGATCGCGACGCAGCCGTGAAGAAGATCGCCGCCCCTCACGCTTTCGAGATCCGCGAAGGCTCTGTGCTTATCTCCAAAGATCGGCGCATCACAAAGCACTCCTCGTCCGCGAGGGCGCCATTCCATCATTCGTCGCGCTCTATCAGTTCGACACCTCCCGCGTCAAGCAAAAGGTCTGATGGTGCGGTCGGCCTTATCACCATGCCAGTGCGGTTTATGGATGGAAAGAACATTGAAAAATAAGCTAGCATGTCAATTTTCATACAATTTGGGA
Organism: Dioscorea zingiberensis; assembly: GCA_026586065.1. Classification (NCBI taxonomy): domain Eukaryota; kingdom Viridiplantae; phylum Streptophyta; class Magnoliopsida; order Dioscoreales; family Dioscoreaceae; genus Dioscorea; species Dioscorea zingiberensis. The sequence continues at coordinate 16,344,719 of CM048818.1, forward strand.
ACTTGTAAGGTCTTCATCTTAACGGGTGAAATTTTGAACTATATATGTATATATATATATATATATACGGGCCTGATATTATGCAGTCGGCCGGATTATTGTTCATTTGCGGTCGCCTCCTATTTGGCCCACTTGCACAATGTTTTAAGGAAATCCAATCGTATGGATGGAAAGAACATCGAAAAATAAGCTAGCATGTCAATTTTCATACAATTTGGGAACTTGTAAAGTCTTCATCTTAACGGGTGAAATTTTGAACCAGTAAAATTTTTATAAATTTTCACCCATTAAGATAAAGACCTTACAAGTTCCCAAATTGTAGGAAAATTGATATGATAGCTTATTTTTCGATGTTCTTTCCATCCATACGGTTGGAAATCTTTCAAACATACTCCAGGTGGCTAAATGGGAGGTGACCACAAATGAACAGGGTTTTCGGCCGACCTTACCTTATATATATATATATATTGTTGGTGCAAAAATTGGATCAAACCCCAATTTCGACCGACACTTTGAATTTATATTGAGATAGAAAGGAGGAGAATCAAGAGATCAAAGAGAAAAGACTCAAAATCAAAGGAGACTCAGGAAGTAACGTGGAAAACCCCCGCTTAGGAAAACCACGCATCATCCCCCATGGAGAAGGAATACACTAAATCATTCAACACAATTAAACAATATAGCTCCATTAATGAGCTAGAAAAAGAAAAAGAAGAAGAAGATGGAGCTCAGCCACCGCTGAAGCTGTGGCTTCACGGGTTCATCCTCTCCCTCAACCTGGGAGTTGGGCTATTTATGGTCTCAAAAAGGGGTGCCGCTTCAAGAAGAGCAAGCTACTCAATTGAGCACGTGGCGCCAAATTTCAAGATTCTTCCGTAAATTTCTAGAGTCCAGGTTGGCACTTCAACCATTCAACCGTTTTCCAACCGCTTAACCTGCCTTTCAGAATCAGCTTTATCTGCGCTTCTGTAAGGCCTCGGTGACATCTTGCGTCGATAAATCAAGTAGAAAAGGAGCCGGAGGTGGTTTGTTTTCACGCTGAGTTTCGCGTTCTCCATGAGGACCCGGAAATTATGATGAAATCCGAGCGGAGGAGCTCTACTTCTACGTAGAAAAGGAAGTGAGCCTCACGCCACAGGGTTGCCACGCGATACGCATTACGCCCGGGCATCCGTCAGATGCCACGCCGCGGTCCTGTTTATAACCAATTTATCATCACCCCCTCGTGTATGCTTGCGATGAGCTCGAAGATGAGCCCAATGCCTTTATGAATCTTCGCCGAAGTTAGCTAAGCATACCGAATCATTGGAGGGTCTATTCTTTCCCGCTGATGTTTTCCGGTGCCAGCGAAACAAGAGTAAGCCGCCACCTTCGGCGTACGATAGCAGAATCGATTTATTGGTAGCCTACCGCACGGTTTTCTATAACCTTTTCTAGCGACGGTACGGCGTGGCAAACAACGCGCAATGATGGGCTCGTTTCTTCATGGTATACGTGGCATCCATCCACCTGCCGTCGGTAAGTAGCGATCCTCGTCCGTTAGGGACGAAGCTGACAGCGCCCTTGATATTATTTCGCTTTCAAACGAACCCATTCGAAGCCGCTGGATATCTCACGCCACCTTTAAGTTTTATCAAATATTGCTGCAGTTCGCGACGAATCGCCGCTCATCTTCTTCTTCTCCTTCCTCAAACCTCACTACGGCGAAATCGCAACTTACTTTTTCCCCGCATTCTCCGTTTCTTTTTCTCTCAAACTCCTCAAGGTATGGCCTCTTCTTCTCATACTGTTCCTTCCGACTAGCAACGAGGTGCAAAACGTAGCAAAAGGCAGCCTTGTTCCAATTCATACCCCAAGCATTCTTCATCAGATGAAGTTGATGTCAGAACCAAATATTATAAGATTAGATATAAGAATCCCAACCCGAAGTCAGCACCGATCCTTCCTGGACAGAGCTGAAGTTCCTAGAGGGATGGTGAACTTGTTATTTATGTAGATGCATTATTAGAGGACTCACCCCTTCCCTCCTCTTTTCTCAAATTTTCCAATCCTTCAATGTCCGGCCCATCTCAATTAACCCCAAATTCTTGGAGATGTCTTTGTGGGTTTGTAATCAGCCTTGATCGCCGAAGTTACCCCTATGTTGTGCTCCCCTTCTCGCTTGAGGCTCTATTTTCGCTCTCAATAGGGAGTCCAATCACGGATTGGTACTTCCGTGCGAGGCCCCCACAGACGCTTCTTAGGTCCTCCGTACATCAATTCTCCATTAAGAGATGGAAGGAGAGGTTTTTCGCTTTCCTTAGAAGGGTTTCTGAGGAGTTCTGGACCGGGTGAGTGGGAGCACCTGACTCAAGTGTTAAGTAGGAGAAGCTCTCCAAAAAGAGACACGTTATTCAAAAGGTTAAGTAGAGTGCTCCTGCATCCCTCCTCCCGACCTCTTCTTTGACCAACAAAATCTTACGAGGAGTGGACTTTGTGTTAAGGGTAGGAACTGCTATACTTTTGTTGTTCTTTCCCAATTACTTCTTCTCGTCAAGTAACCAAATTTCTTTCGCTCCAGCGGTGAAGGTATGGAAGCTTCCAAGCGCCAAGTCATTGTTGGATAAAGCCCGAGCTCGCGCGTAGAAGCTCAATACAAAGACGCCCTGGGAGTAGTTAGAAGAAGGCGCAGCGAGGAGCTCGTGAACGGAGGACGCGTTAACGAGCCTCGCAATGGCCGAAGAATTCTGCCCACTACCTAATGGGGATAATGAGTCTTCATTCCCCCCCTACAAGCGGTGAAGGTCGAACCGCTATTTGCCTCCTGAAATAGCCTCAAGAAAAGAGGTCGTAGATCCAAAGAAGTTGTTGAAAGTGAACCGGCCTTCTAAGATAAAGCGAAGCGTAAAGAAACAGATGTGTCGCTCCAAAGCGGAAGAAGAAACAACCCTCAATTGGCTCCGTGGCCTAACACCGATAGGGTTTTGGCTATTTCTCCTTTATCCGGCCCATGTCCCTCGCCGTGAGGAGATCTCCATGAGTAACACTAATATTGAATCTCGTCATGCAGAGTTTAAGGAGGAGATTCATATGGGGTGGGAATTTGGCCAACCTTTTCCTTCTGTCCCCACTGAGGAAGATATTTTTGGGCACATTCCAGATCTTCCAGAGATTCTCAGAGATTTTGGGGAGAACGAGGTTGAGGTCATTGGGGTCTCTGAAAGGGTGAATACTGACCCTACTATCAACTTTGATCCGGTCCGGATTCGAGTTACTCCACCAACCCTGGCCCCTTCCTCAAGTTTCCGAAGCCAGGGCTCCTTCTTCAGCTTTTCTGAGGGTTCTAAGGATCATCTCATGTGGACTCCAAGGGAAGGGATCTTGGTTGATGATCCTAAAGTTGCCGTTCGTGAATCAACCTTTGCGGCCACGCTAAGAAATTGAATCTAGACTCGACGTCTATCACTGACTTGATTCGCCGAACTCCTTCATGGCCTTCCAAGGGCTTTCAAGAAGTGTTTCTTTATCTTGAATCCATTCCCTACTTTGGGCCAATTTTGAACTTATTGCATCTTTGTTTGTAGAGAACTTGTTTCTTAGCCATCGCCGCAAGTATTTTGGAAGAAGAGGAGGAGAGCCTGATGTCCTTGTTAACCGAATATATCCGAGGAACAGTAGACTTGAAGCCGGAGGTCGGTCGCTTGAACACTAGCCTGAAGATAGGCTTCCGAGGAGAAGAACTTGGCTCAAGTTAGGAAGAGTAAGGTAGACGCGAGTATATTGAAACAATCTAATGAGAAGGCCCTGTGAGACACTTGGAGAAAGAGCTAAAGGCCAAAGAGAAGATTTCATCTTTGGAGAAAGAGATTGTTGTTCTCGAAGCAAATAATTCCGAAGCTTCTAAGAACTCGAGTCGCCGAATCCAGCTCTTTTTGCGTGAGAAAAGAAATCCTGCGGCGGAGGAAGAAGCTAAAGTCAGATCTTTGGAAATTTCTTCCCTTATGAGGCGCTGGCAGAGTTTCGAGAAAGAGAATGGTGAGCTTAGCAACTCAAGGTTAATAATTCTTCCTTGGATGGGCCATCACCTGTTCTGGAAAGGGATGCCTTGAAGAAAGATCATGAAAGCATTCCGAGAAGATGGAAGCTTGCCCAAGTCATTGCCGTCCGAGAGTGAACCGAAAGTAGAGGAATTGGTGAAGGCCTCATACCGGCTCGTCAAGTTTTGAATCAATCCACTCGAGGAGGCACGCGACGAGGGGAGGGAGGAAAGCTTTCCTGTTTTAAAAGAATTTGTTCTGAAATTTCCCACTGCAGATTTTGCCAAACTAACTTATATTGAAGCTCTTGAGACTCTTGCTGGCGGAGCGAATGACACTAACGTTGAAGAGGATCTCGGGAAAAGTGGAGACATCCCTACAATTCCTTCAAAGAGTAACGAGTAGCTTGGTTTCTTAACTTACTTTGTTCGCCTCGTAGTTCTTCCTCGTTGATAATGTGTAACTTCGCTTGTTTTTCTTGTCACAAATGTTAGTATCATTTTGATAAATAAAGTTCACTTTTACCTATTCATGGAAAAGATTTTGGGTTCTTTGTGACGCTTTGATTTGGCGCTTCTAACTCTTCCGATCCTCGGGCCATAACGATTGGGTCCTTTGCAGGTGTTTTCACTCAAGGTGTTCGAGCCTAGACCCGCTTATCACCTTGTTTGGGGAAATTGTGTCTGCCATTTGAGTTCCTTGGTGTGTGTCTTCACTGAGATGATTCGATGCCTGACCCGCTTATCATCTTATTTGGAGAATCGCACAAGAATTCTTTGACTTCGGTTTCCGAGGTCCACCAGAAGGAGTTCGGATTTGTTGGACTAATTGCCGAGGGGCTCTTAGATGGATTGGTTCTCTTATGGAACTATCCTCGGGGGGCTAGTCGCTATCATGTCACAAATGAGCCTAGACCCGCCTAGGCAGTGTGTAGCTTAATTAAGCACTTTGTGAGGATTTTCCAGTGGCTTGATATTTTCATCATACCAGCCTTGACCCACGCAGGTCAATTAGTAAGTCCTTTTTGAGAGCGCTTGGTTGGAACTCTTGTGTTACGCTATGACTTGAGCTTTGACCCTTGCTTAGCTTTGAGTTAAATTCTGAGAGATTCGAATCAGTTCGCTTTCTACTTCATTTAAACTTTGTCGAGAAATTTTCGCCGTATTGTAGAAATCGTGAAGCTTTATTGATAGTACATTCCTAAGATGTTCGGAATTGTAAGGGCGCTTTGAGTCTTTTTCCATCCCATCTTGGAGAGCCAACAAGTGCCAGGTGCTTTTACAATCTTGGTTACAACATATAGGGCCTTCCTAATTAGGGATTAAGCTTCCCTCGCCTACTTTTGCTGCCTTCAAAAATGTTCTCCCTTAAGACCAAATATCCCACTTTGAATGCCACACTTTTCTCGCCTTGACGCCTTGATGAGAGCGACGCTTGACTTTGGGCTATATGCAGCAGCCTCTGGGAGGGCAGCCTTCTTCCCTTTTCTCTTCCAACAAATCGAAGTTCACCAATGGGGTACTCCTTCGATTGCTTGTCGGATCAAAAGGTCCGATTCGTGGAGTTGGGACCTCAATTTCGGCGGGAGGACCGGGCTTCTACTCCAAACGCTAAGAGCAAACGAGTCTCTCCAAGAGGGAGTCCTGGGCAAGTAGTTCTCAGAGGGCCCAAGTGCCCCTCGCACCTCATCCACCCAATTAGATTGATTCCTGAGCACTCTAGTCTTGAGGCGTGCCAAGGTCCTATTCAGTACTTCCACCCCCATTTCCTTGAGTAGCGAGTTGTTTTAATCAAGTAAGCCTCGTGGTTCAATTCCGGAACTCTCGCAGTAAATTTCTCAACGCAAAGATTCAAGAAACCGCCTCCCATGGCTTGTCTCGTGATGAATGCGCACCGGGAGCCCAAATCGACAAATCACCGGGACTTCCATAGAAATTTCCTACACACCTTTTCCACCATGATGGAGGAGAGAGGCTCGCTTACCCATTTGGTGTGAAATAATCTACAAGAACAATCAAGAACTTAAATCACGAGCCGCCGGAAAAGGGCTGGCCAAGGAGATCTACTCCCCAAAGTGCAAATGGCCCAGTACTACGCTATGGGGAGTGAGTCGGGAAGTCTGGACGCCGGATATTTGAATAGCGCCGACACGTGATCGTGCATCTCTCCTCGACAAATGCTATGCCCTTCAAAGAAAGTGGGCTAGTAATAACCTTGTCTTAGAATTTTACGACAAAGTGCTTTTCCTCAGTGCGATCTCTAAGTAATACCTTCATGGATTTCGCAGTGATATAACTTGCTTCACTTGGACGCAAAACATCTCAACAAATGGGAGAGTAAAATGATCTTTTTATAAAGGCCCATCCGTATTAAGAAAGTAGCGGTTGGCCCTAACCTTGATCCGGGCGTATAGCTTCGATCCAAGGTAGAGACCCATCTTGGAGGTAATTTAAGATTGATCAATCCAAAGATGGTTCATTCGTCACCTCAAATAATTCATCTTCGGCCTAATCAATCATCTTCAGGCTGGGCACCGAACATCGACGGGTGATGTTATTTCAACTTTGGAGGAAGCAAGTTTTGAGAGAGGAGGTCGGCCTCTTGATTTCTCCTCAGGCCTCTTAATCTTTTCTGCAATGGATAGTTTCTCGGAAGCTAGCAAACAATTTTTGCACCAAGGCTTTTGTATCTCACCATGTTTTCTTCTTTTCTCACTCAATTCCTCTCTCATTAATTCTCAACAACTAGTTGGGAGTCCGTGTTTGCCAACAAATTCGGACTCCAAGGCCTCTTTGCCAATCACCGAAGCTCGCAATGATGGCCTCATACTCTTTCACTCATTGTTGGTCGCCAACCCAAACTTTAAGATCGCCGAGGTGCTCCATCCCCGAAAGCGGATTGCAGACAACGCCAATTCTAATTCCAGATTCGCCGAGCTGATTATTTCTGTGATGTAACACCCATTGCGCCATGTTAAGAGGAACTCGGTTCAGAGGAATCCATAAGAATAGCTTCTCCAATCAGCTGATTGTGAGCTCAACGATGAAGTCACCAGACTCGACCTTTGATGGCCGCTACAGGCTCGTAGTGATGTCATACTACCAAGTTCAATAACCCACTTCACACCGGCTAATCCCGTGAGGCATCATGGGCGATGGAGGATTTGCTTTAAGGGCTGGGTCTCTGGTCACAAGACCTTAATTTTATGTGATCGAAGTAAGGATGAAGTTTCCAGTCGAGCCGCCGCGACTAGTGCATAGGCCAACTTCTCGAGAGGACGATACTTGATTCTCGTGATCAATCGAGAACCTTGCTAGTATAATAGACCGTTTCTGGATTCTGCCTTCCTTCCTTAGCTGAACCGAAAGCCACTACCCACCATATCGTAAACCGCCAAGTAAATCTTGAAGTTCTTCTCCCCGGCTTTGGTTTGGAAAGTAAGGTAGGTGACCGCAAGTACTCCTTCAATCGCGCGAGTGGCCTTTTCACACTCTTCGCCCATTCTACCTTTGGGGCTTTCCCTAAGTGCTCAAGAACGGAAGATTCTTTTCCCCAATCGCAAAATGAATCTCCCAGCTTTAAGCGTCGCTAACTTCCCATCAGGCTTTCAGTATTTCTTTAATAGTCCCGAGACCTCATCTCGAGTATAGCTCGGATTTGTTCCGGGTTGGCCTCTATCCCCCTCCTCTCTCGCGAAAGCATAAAACCCAAGAACTTGGCTCTCGAAGCGACACCAAATGCAATATTTGTCATCGGGTTGAGACTCATTCCATGAGCTCTCGTGTTGCTTCAAATGTTTCCCCTCGAGGTCGGCAGCTGCGATGCTCAAATAGAGGTGCTTCTTCATTTCAGGATGTCAGCCAACATATGCCTCATATTCCTCCCCATTTGTTTCCTAAAGACCTTATTTACTAGTCTTTGGAAGGTTGCTCTCAAGATTTTTCAAGCCAAAGCGCATCATCACCATGTAAAATAAGTCCCCTGAAGTAATAATGAAGGTCGCCTTTTTCTTCATCTTTCCTAGCCATTTTAACTTGGTTATAACCAGTAGGCGCGCCGAGGAAACCGAGCATCTCATATCCATGGCTGAATCTACCTGCGGATTATCTATCATAAAGGTGGGGTAGCAATCCTTGGGGCAAGCTTTATTAAGATCTGAAATCAACACACATAATGCCATTTCTCGCTGGCTTTCTTTTACAAGGACAATATCGAGAGCCATTCGGGGTATTGGACCTCCCGAATTTAACTCGGCCTTTAAGCAACTTGCTCTCCTCTCCTCTTCACAGCCTTCTAGCCCGTCACAAAGATAATTTCTTCTCTTCTCAGACACCGGCTTGACAAATTGGATTAGCATTCAATTGGTGCCCATCACCTCCCTTGGTACTCTCCCTACGCCCCTACTGGCCCACGCAAAAACATCCGAAGTTGGTCTTGATCAATTCGGAGGAGCTTTTTCTCGCCGGACAAGACTGTGCCCAACTCCAAGCCGCATAAACTGGCCCGTAAGGCTCACATAAAGCCGCTGAAGTTCCTCGACCGGGTAGGCCTACGCAAGGGCTTCTCTCGATCTCTTCTCATCTTCTCATTGAAATCTTCTACGGCAAGAGACTCAAGTTTTGCTTTCAGACGCTAAGTTGTCTCTTTAAAGCCGGGCAAGGTAACACCGCCAGAAGATCTACCGGTCTCCTTTTCACTTCTCCAGAAATAGCCGCGATCACCCCAAATTTAAGCTTCAGATGATAGGTCGAAGGTACAGCTCCGAGCTTGTTCAGAGAAGGTCTTCCCATAATCAGATCAGAATTCCCGAGGGACGGGCAAAACCACGAGAAAGTTAATCGAGTCAGAATGTAGTTAGGTGGAGGAGTACCAAGAGTAACATGTGAAGAGTTATGATACCTTCGGTAAATAGGATCTCCAAGAAATCCAAATTAAAGGAGTCTTGCATGGTTTAAGATTCTCACCGATTTTCATTCCCTCAGCCAAACACATCCCAAAAATTATGTCACTTAGCTCCGGTGTCCACAACTAGCACCCCGCCTGTGATCCCAGTAGATCCCGTATATCAAGGACCACGACAAGGGAAGGCCATCCGCGGGTTGATTGCATTCCTTCAAATCTTCTTCGAAAAATTCAATTGGGAGAGTAGTTCGCTTCTTCTTCTCGGGTGCAAGCTCAGATCGTGATCGCACTCCACCATGCTGGCATAACTCCTTCCTCGAGGATGAAGTTTCTCCCTCCACATCCCCGCCCACGGCCATTACGACAAATGAGATCTATCTTCTTCCGAGGAGGTTCTCACCGGTATGCCGCTCTCCTTCTTACCGGTTTCTTGTTTCGAGGAATTCGGCTTTCCCTTTCTAACGTAGATCCTCTATCAAGGCCTTTTGAGGTGGGATGCAATTTTCTCAGAGTGTAATTCCTGACTTTATGGTAAGCGCTAACTCCTCTTCTTTTCGCCGTAGGAGGTGTCTCTGACGGCTCACGGCTTGAGGATCTTCTTATCTTGGATCCGTGCATCATTACATGCTGTTCTCTTGAAGTATTCAAAGGTGTAATTGTCATACCCGCAAATACGAGGAATTCCGCTTTTGGTCCCAACGCTCTACCATCAACGAGGAGGCTCGGTACCGGGTTTGCTCCATATCCCTCTCACGCCTCGCTCGCTTCTTCTCGACTCTCCTCTCTCGCGGAATTCCTCTCGCCAATAAGGGCCTGTTTCTTTCCTTCCTCGCCTTGAATTCATGTGAGGGTAATCGTACTTTGAAGCTCTCGCCATCACTCGACAGTATCCCTGAATATCTCTCGAAGTTAGCGAATCAAGGAATGGGCATTCCCGCTGTTTCATCTAGTATCAGCTCCAACTACCATGATAGAATCCGTGATCGTATATCCCATGCAGTTTCTTCATTGAATCTATCAAGGTAGTTCCCGAGATTCTCCTCTCCGCTTGCAGACCTCGAATATAATCGATTCCTCTTACGCGGCACCTTCGCAATTGGCAAACGCTAAGAAACGCATCAATGAAGCTGATCGAAGTAGTGCACGCCGCCGCCTTCGTAGGCTTCAAACCACCACCATATGCGGTTCCGGTGATAAAGTCTTCGAGAAACCGCGGCATAAGACCACCCTCGAAGCCATTCAATCAGTCATCTCTCGAAAGGCCGATCTCTACGCGCCATTTGGATCCGAGGTACCATCATAATATCCGATGCTCGAGGAATGTATTTCTCCTGGTGCGAGGCTTCCCAAATGGCCTACGATAAACGGAGAGCGGAAACGCGTGGTACTTTTCTCAAGACGCCGCCTGCCGAGAGATATCCCCGACGCCCTCTTCATGTTCTTTTCGCATAGGGAACGACGTCTCAACCCACGCCTTCGGGGAGATATTGCCACGAAAGGCTTAACGACTTCTGAACGGGGACGCAGGAGGCGTGTAGCGCCTGGGGAGAGTACCTCGAGAATAAGATCGCTGCTTCATATCGCGGGCGCAAGGTCTCGGCGACCGGGACGAGGCGGGTGATCTCGGGCGAGGCCTGGCTTCTCCTTTCATGCCCTCCAAATGAGCGGAGTGATGCCACCGACCTGGTCTTCTTCGACGGGAGGGATCAGAACTCTCTGAAGATGATGCAAGGCTCCTCCGTTCCCTGGAAGAACGCCTTCGACGAGCTAGGCTATCTTGAAGTGGTGGAGGTGGCGCACAAGAGTTTCCATGAGATACGGCGCTCAAATGCCTATGATCGCGGTAGTGAGCGCCGCTAACCGCTCTCCACAAAGCATAATCTCTTCTCCGAATGCACTCACCAAATTTGATTGAAGCTAGTGGATTCTCACCAACCGCTGGGCTCCATTAGGAGTCACTGGGTAAGTTCACTCTCCCACCATGGACGCTTGTTGGAACCGGAATCCTCTGCTATGGAGTCCTGCTCGCTTTCGATCTCCGTCAGTAGTATGGCTTCTTGCTCGCCTCTACGTATATGCCAAAATGTTGGTGCAAAATTGGATCAAACCCCAATTTCACCTATTATTAATTTGAATTTATATCAGATAGAAAGGAGTGAGAATCAAGAGATCGTGCTAAAAGAAAAGACTCAAAATCAAAGTGAGACTCGTGAAGTAACGTGGAAAACCCCCTGCTAGGGGAAAACCACGATCATCCCCCATGGAGATGGAATTCACTAAATCATTCAACACAATTACAGAATCTAGCTCCATTGATGAGCTTGAAAGAGGAGAAGAAGAAGAAGATGGAGCTCCAGGCCACCAAATGGGTTGTGGCTTCTCACGTGTTCATCCTCTCCCCTTGAATCGGGAGACGGGGCTATTTATAGTGGTTCAAAGGGGCGGGTGCTGCCGCTGAGAGCAAGCTACTCAATTGGAGCACGTGGGCCAAACCAAAGATTCTTCCGTAAATTTCTAGAGTCCGTGCTGGCACTTCAACCATTCAACCGCTTTTCCAAATCGCTTAACCGCCTTCGTCAGAATCGCTCTAGGGCTTCTAGAAGGTCTCGGTGACATCTTGTCACTTTGATAATCGCAAGTAGAAAAGGAGCCGGAGGTGGTTTGCTTTACGCGGAGTTTCCGCGTTCTCCATGAGGACCTCCAAATTAATGAAATCCGAGAAGCTGGCGAGCTCTACCACAGCAGCGAAGCCGTAGCCTCACGCCACATGGGTCGCCACGCCGACGCGGCACATGCCCGGCACCGTATATGCCACGTCCTTGTTTATAACCACCCTATCATATATATATATATATATATATATATATATATATATATATATATACGGGCCTGATACTATGCGGCCGGCCGGATTACTGTTCATTTGTGGTCGCCTCCCATTTGGCCCACTTGCACAATGTTTTGAGGAAATCCAACCGTATGGATGGAAAGAACATCAAAAAATAAGCTAGCATGTCAATTTTCATACAATTTGAGAACTTATAGGGCTTTCATCTTAACGGGTGAAATTTTGAACCGATAAGATTTCTATAAATTTTCACCCGTTAAGATGAAGACCCTATAAGTTCCCAAATTGTATGAAAATTGACATGCTAGCTTATTTTTCGATGTTCTTTCCATCCATATGGTTGAAAATCCTTCAAACATGCTCCAGATGGCCAAATGGGAGGCGACCGTAAATGAACAATAAATCTGGCCGACCTTATCATGCCCGTATATATATATATATATATATATATATATATATATATATATATATAAATGTTACTATCCGGCCGGCTGCAACTGCGGCCACCCCACTTTCACACACAATAACCTTATTGGGTTGTTTGTTGGTTGGGATATAGATAAGGCGGTTGGGTGTGAAAGTGGACCTGCCGCAATTGCGGTTGGCCGGATGCTAACATTCCTCTATATATATATATATAGAAAAATGTTACAATTAGGCCGGTCGAATGTCTGACCTGCTAATTGTAACATTTATATTATATCTAATATATTATATTTTTTATAATATTTTTAGATATATTTTGATTTATCTATAAATTTTAAATAGTATATAGATATGTATATATATATTTTAAAATTATATGCACATGTATACATGTATTCTGAAGACAAGATAATTTAAAAAATATATATACATATCTATATTCTGTTTAGAATTTATAGATAAATCAAAATATATCTAAAAACATTATAAAAAATATAATATATATTTTTTTATATATTTAAGATATAATATATATAACACTTATATTATATATAACACCTCTGTGTATATATATATATATATATATATATATATATATATATATATATATGGATAAAAAACACATATAGTCACTAAACTATGCATGAGTTCCGATTTTGGTCACTTAACTAAAAAAATTTTCAATTGACTCCCTTAACTTAGTATTCTCTTCCAATTAGGTCACTATGGCCTACGGCGTTAATGGCAAGATTACGTGGCAAGCCACATCACAACCAGAGATTGGGTAACCGACATAAGTGGTTACTAAATTATGTGCGAGTTCCTATTTTGGTCACTCAACTAAAAAAACTCTTGTGGTTCATTCCTATAAAATGCTCATTGTTTTGTAAAAGTTAATAAGTTAATAAAATGCTCATTTCTTCCCCTTTTCCTTTCTTTCGCCTCTTCACTAGAGCCTTAGTCTGTCGTCCCATCATGGCCTTTCCGCTGGTTCTTCGTCTCTTCACTAGAGCCCTAGTCCAGATTGAATTTAATGGTTTTGGAGAATATCTCACGTGAAATCCTTGGCCAAAAAACTATATGAAATAGAGGGTTGATTCGTTGATTTTGATGACTTGATGTTGAAATGAGAAAAAGGTGCATATTCTATTTCTCTGATGGTTTAAGAAGCTAAATGTAAATTAACAATAATTTCAAAAACATCTAGAGATGAGCATTTTATTAACTTATTAACTTTTACATAATAATGAGCATATTACAGGAATGAACCATAAGATAAAAAATTAGTTGAGTGACCAAAATAGGAACTCACATATAGTTTAGTGACCATTTATGTTATTTACCCAATCTGACGTGGTAAGTTGGTTGTGCTACATTAGTGTACCGTTAACGCCGTAGGCCAGAGTGACCTAATTGGAAGAGAATAATTAGTTAAGGGAGTCAATTGAAATTTTTTTTAATTGAGTCACCAAAATAGAAACTCGCACATAGTTTAGTGACTATCTGTGTCGTTTACCCCTTTTTTAATGATGCACTCTCTACCTGAACTACTTTAGTATAAAAATTTATCCTTAGTAAGTTCAAGAATTAATGATACCCACTATATTTATCTTAATTTGGTATTCAAAATAATTGACTCCATCCTCCTTATTAATGTTGGTAATTCTAGTTTAAAGTTTATGTTTAAAAAACTTATTCAATTTCACATAACTAAACTCAAGTCATCTCCACAATGCATAACATCTCCATGAAATATCACTTGCAACTCATGAAATAGTCGGTTCATGAAATTTAAGTGAATGAATAATAGTTGAGTTCTTGATTTAAGAATTATATAAATAAGATATTTCTTTAATAAGTGTTTTGTCAAAAATAAATCTGACAATATACCTAACACTTTTCATTACAATCTAAGATAGTGGAGGAAATTGAAAAACTATATCAAAATATTTTAATATCAAGAATGCCATACTTTGTATCCATCGGATTAGGAAGCCCTAGCTTACAAACAATGGGCAAGAAGCGAGATATTGAGTTCTCTTGAGTTCTGCTATAAGATCTGGGTAACCTTCAAAAGCTAAGAAATCTTATTTATTCTTAGAGATGCCTAAATCTGGCCGAAATGTAGATGTGTAGCATTTAGTCCCATATCGGTTACTTGGCCTTGAGTCCTTGTATATATAAGTGCCAACCAACCCTTACCTTGTAAGCCGGCTTTCAAGGATAAGTTAGGGTGGATACTTGTGTGGAATCTGTATGTCAAAGTGAGTCATAGTATAATGTGTATGTTATCGGATCCGGGTTATGTCTTAACGGATTCGGGTTATATAAGTGTGGGTAAATATGTATCTAGGGTTTGTCATTCTTGATTGTTAATAATATAACAAAAGATATAGCCGCCACTGTGTGGAGCTCATCTTCCCATCTCCGGTCACCCTTCTTCCCATCTCCTATCTCTCCTCTTTCATCGGAGTCTTAACTTGGTATCAAAACCTACGATCTCCGGTGACGTGTGACGAGCTTCTTCAATCAAGGTGCTTCTTCAGCGACGGTGACAGTGACGAGTGACGAATCTCCGGCACAGGCGCATTCTCCGATGAAGGGCTTCTCCGGCTGTGTGTGCTTCTCCGGTGACGGGTGACAGGTGACGAGTAACGAAGCTCTTCTACCGCGGCGCCTCCTTCATTGACGAAGTGAACTCCTACTGCGGCGCATTCTCCGCTGAAGGGCTTCTCCTACCGCGGCGTGTGCTTGTAAGGAGACGGGTGACGTGCTTCTCCGGTGAAGCACTTGGGATTGCGCCAGTTGCTCGAGATCCCAACAAAGGGACGAGCGCTAAGCTACGGGGTCAGACGAGCACTAAGCTCTCTTTCTCCAGCTGTTACATCGCTGTGGCAGTGTTTCTTCAGCTTTTTTTTTTCATCAGTGTGTTGTCACATCATAGTTTTATTCCTTTGTCACAGAGAAGCTCGTCCTTTGTTGTTATATCCAGCTAGAGAAATTTTTATCATCACAACAAAGCTTTTTCAACAAAGCTTTTCTTTGTCAGAGCAAAGCTAAACTTTTGTCTTAAGTCAAAAGGCTAAAGTTTTGTGACTTGTCCACAGACATCAAGCTACAAAGCTACAAAGCTACAATTGTCACTTGTCACATCAAGCTACAATTATCACTTGTCACACTGAGCTTCATTGTGTTATCCAACTTAGATATAATTGCAGACCATTAGAGGAGGCTTTCATATTTGTTTGTGGGTCTGTTAGAGTATTGTCGTGATGGGAGAAAATTCCAAGCTGTTTGAGACTTCAAAGTTTGAGATTTCTGTTAAAGATGATGGATCTGTTGGAGGTCCCAAACTTAATTGAGAAAATTATCGAACATGGAAGAATGTTGTATCGGCTACCCTGCGCGGAATGCATTCGTTGGGACATGTGACAGGAACCACCAAAGCTCCTAGTACCAAAGAAGCAGAGGCCTACTCCAAATGGGAAGATAGTGATGGACTCATAATGGGCATCCTATTCAGGGCAGTCACTGATGACGTGTTACAGCTGGTGGACCAATGTGCGACTGCTGAGGCAATCTGGAAGACACTAGAAGATCTTTATGCAAATGAGTCTGATTTTATATAGGTTGATGAGTTACTGTGTAAAGCAGCAGAAATGAAACAAATTGGACAAACAGTGTCTATGTTCTACACCAAACTGAAAAATATATGGGCTGATATTGACCAGAAGCGTCCGTGCATGATTGAGGATCAGAAGGCACGTACATGGTACCAGAAAGAGAAGGAGCTTGAGAGGGTCCATGTATTCTTAAGGGGGCTTGATGCAAAACATAATAGTGCTAAAGGTGAGTTGCTTCGCATGCCAAAACCTCCTAGCTTGACCACGGCTTTTACCTATATTCGTAAGGATGAGTCACAGCAAGAGAGTCTTCATCAAGCACAAGTTGAAGTTTCATGCCTAACAATCCAAGCAAAGACACCAGCACCTCTCTTTCAACAACAAGACACACTGCCTTCCCATCAGCGAGGACCCTCATCCGGCGTTCCTCGTCGTCCCCGTCCTCAATGTTCTCACTGCCATGATGTTGGGCATACTAGAGAGACTTGTTGGACATTATATCCACAACTCAGACCCAAGAAGCAGGGGTATCGCCATAAGGCGAAAGCAGCAGTAGTTCAGTTGATCCAGGAACAAGACTTCTTCAGCATTAGTACACAAGATCACTCTACACCCGGAGGGACTACCCCTATAGCCTCTATTGCTGGTCGCAGTAGAATTGGTATGGCTTTAAAAGTTTCACATTTTATTGGTTCTGACAGTTGGATCATTGATTCAGGGGCATCTGATCATATGACTTATGAAAAAACTTATTTTACTAAACTATCCCCTCCACCTGTGTCTCATGTTACAAATGCCAATAGTGAAGCGTTTCTTGTGTTAGGAATAGGGTCTATTCGTATGACACCATCCTTAGAACTTCATAATGTGTTATATATGCCTGACCTATCTCACCACCTGATATCTGTCCCACAACTGAATACTGAGTCTAAGTGTTTTGTAACCTTTTTCCCTCAGGATCTTCTCACCAGGGAGATAATTAGTCGGGGGTATCTTAGGAGCAGATTGTTCCATCTGGATCTGACATACGCAGGCGAGAAACCAGGAGCGCAGTCCCGAATCGTTTTGACTTTGAGTTCTGATCAGCTCAGTAATGTTTGGTTGTGGCATCGTCGTTTAGGGCATCCATTTTTTAGTCTTATGAAAAAATCCATGCCTACCTTGTTCATTGGTGTGGATGAGTCTACTTTGCATTGTGAAACTTGTGTTTTGGCCAAAAGCCATTGTGCTACTTATTCTCCAAGTATTTCAAATAGAAGTAGCATTCCTTTTGAACTTATTCATTCTGATGTTTGGGGTCCTTCTCGCGAGCCCACTGTATCGGGTATGAGATATTTTGCTTTGTTCATTGATGATTATACAAGATTATCATGGGTCGCACTTCTTAAAACTAAAGATGAAGCTTTCCCTGCTTTCCAAGCATTTCATACTCTTGTTCAAACACAGTATAATAGCCCCATTAGGGTTTTACGCTCTAACAATGGGGAAGAATTTGTTAGTCATGCTTTTCATGAGTTTTTTACAACACATGGGATCATTCATCAAACTACGTGTCCACGGACACCTGAACAGAATGGTGTTTCCGAAAGAAAAAATCATCACCTACTTGATATGGCTCGCTCCATTCTCTTTAGTGCTCATGTGCCTAAGTATCTTTGGGGTGATATAGTAGAAGCTTCCGCTCACCTTATCAATCGTCTCCCATCCAATGTCCTTCAAGGCAAAATTCCCTTTGAGGTTCTTGCATTTCATGTTTCCATCCCGTCATTCCATAATCTTCCTACTCGTGTCTTTGGTTGTGTCGCCTTTGTTCATGTTCCTAAGAACCAGAGGACTAAGTTGGATGCCCGGGCAATTAAGTGTGTGTTTGTTGGCTATGGAGGATCTTAGAAGGGGTACAAGTGTTTTCATCCCCCTACTAGGAAATACTTTGTTACCATGGATGTTACCTTCTTTGAAGATATGAGCTATTGTACCTCCCCTGATACTGCTATTCAGGGGGAGAATTCTTATTTTGAAGATTTGTATCATGGTGAGGAAGAGACAGACTCAATTGAGATTCTCAGTTCTCCCATTTCACCAAGTCCAGTTGGAGAACTTGAAGCTATTATTAGTGAATATACAGTTGAAGGAGTTAAAGATACATTTGCTCATCCCTCAGTTGTAACTCTTACCCCTGACTCACAACTCCTTGGTACTGAAGAAGCTCACCCATCCAAGGTATGTCCACCTGCTAGCACTAGTGGTAATGGGAGAACTGTTTTGCCAAATAGGTCTACTCGTGGTCAACCCCCCAAAAGATATGAACCCACTGTTCATGCAAAGTCAAAGTACCCAGTAGCTAATTACATGTCCACTAGGAGGTTATCTAAGTCATATGCATCTTTTGTGAATCACATATCTGCTGTATCAGTACCTAACAAAATACATGATGCATTGGGAGATTCAAAGTGGAGGAGGGCAATGGAGGAAGAAATGGGGGCCTTGCAGAAGAATGGTACTTGGCAGTTGGTACCTTTACCACAAGGCAAGAAAGCTGTAGGTTGCCACTGGGTGTTTACAGTGAAATATAATGTTGATGGTTCAGTGAATCGATATAAGGCACGACTTGTTGCAAAGGGTTTTACCCAGACCTATGGCGTTGATTATGACGAAACTTTTGCGCCCGTGGCTAAGATGAACACCATTCGAGTACTACTCTCGTTAGCCACGAGTCTGAACTGACCACTTCGACAGTTCGATGTAAAGAATGCATTCCTTCATCGAGAATTAGCTGAGGAGGTGTACATGAGTCTTCCACCTGGGTATGTAGCTGCTTCTTCTGGTGAATTTATATGCAGGTTGAGGAAATCCCTATATGGCCTCAAACAGTCTCCATGTGCTTGGTTTGGGAGGTTTTCTCAGTTCATGGACCAGATTGGTTACAGACAGAGCAACTCAGATCATACTTTGTTTCTCTTGCACCAACAGGGAAAGGTAACAGCTCTAATCATCTATGTAGATGATATGGTAATCACTGGAAATGATCATAATGAGATAAATAGACTACAAAGACAACTAGCCTCTGAGTTTGAGATGAAGGAGTTGGGTGAACTCAAGTACTTTCTAGGAATTGAGGTAGCTAGGGGGAGAGAAGGGATCTACCTGTGCCAGAGAAAGTATGTTCTTGACTTGCTAACAAAGACAGGTATGTTGGATTGCAAACCTATTGATACTCCTCTTGAGTAGAACCATTGTTTGGAAGGAGTATCCGAATCAAGTACCTACTGACCGAGCTCGCTATCAACGGTTAGTTGGACGCTTGAATTATTTGGCTCGTACAAGGCCAAATGTTGCATATGCAGTAAGTGTAGTAAGTCAATTCATGCATAACCCAAGTGCGAGTCACATGGATGCTGTTGTACGAATTTTAAGATACTTGAAGTCAGCTCCAGGAAGGGGAATCTTGTTTTCTAAACATAACAAAATTCTTGAAGTTTGTGGCTTCACAGATGCAGATTGGGGTGGAAGTATTACCGACAGGAGGTTGACGTCATTTTACTTTACCTTTGTAGGAGGTAACTTGGTTACATGGAAAAGCAAGAAGCAGAAGGTTGTCACACGATCAAGTGTTGAGGCTGAGTATAGAGGTATGGCTCATGGAGTGTGTGAATTGTTGTGGCTGAGGAATTTGTTATGTGATTTGGGTTTTGAACTCAAAGATACGATGCAATTGTATTGTGATAATAAAGCTGCCATTGATATATCACAAAATCCAGTGCAACATGACGGTACCAAGCATGTGGAGGTTGATCGTCATTTTATAAAAGAGAAGTTAGAAGCCAAGATTATCAGCTTTCCCTTTGTTCCTACTGAGGAGCAACTCGCAGATATACTTACAAAGGGAGTCTCCAAGAAGGCATTTTATGACTCACTAAGCAAGTTGGGCATGGTTGATATGTATGCTCCAACTTGAGGGGGAGTGTCAAAGTGAGTCATAGTATAATGTGTATGTTATCGGATCCGGGTTATGTCTTAACGGATCCGGGTTATATAAGTGTGGGTATATATGTATCTAGGGTTTGTCATTCTTGATTGTTAATAATGTAACAAAAGATATAGCCGCCACTGTGTGGAGCTCATCTTCCAATCTCCGGTCACCCTTCTTCCCATCTCCTATCTCTCCTCTTTCCTCGGAGTCTTAACTTGTATATATAAGTGCCCACCAACCCTTATCTTGTAAGCCGGTTTTCAAGGATAAGTTAGGGTGGATACTTGTGTGGGATCTGTATGGGCAGGCCTACAGATCTTGGCTTGTGGCTCAAGGACTCTACCAATGTTGTCAGAGGAGATGCAGTCATCTGTTAGTAGCTTCTTACATCGAATAAATAAAAAAATGTAGATTACTAACATTAAAAGCTGAATAAAATACTTTTTTAATTAATTTAATTTAGTTTAATCAAAATTATTTTTTTTTGACATAATTTTAAAATTTTGTAAACTAAACAAACCAAAACATAAAAATTGAAATAAATAAATATCATTGTTGAAGTAAAGAATTTACTATGGTTGTTAAATTAAAGCAATTCAACACCTTTACCAACTTTGGATTTAAAATATAATTTATTTAATAATTATTTTCATAATAACATGTCAAGATTTTACTAAAAAAATTTAACAAATAAACACAAAAATATAATTTTAGGTTTAATGATATACGGTAGCAAAGGAGTTTTGACTTATTATTAATGCTTGGTAATATTGATGAGGTCCGTTTATATGTTCATGGGTTGAAATTTATGAAAACCGAAAGAATATAATCACCCAAATAACAAAATTATTAAAATAAAAAAACAAATAAACATACCAATTAGTTATATCCAAAGATTTTATTAAAAAGTTATGGATATATATAACCCTAAAAAATAAGTATTATCAATTTAAAATATATATTCAATTTAATTTATAAATATATACGATATTTGTGTTTCTATATTTATATATATAACATGCCAAATTTGAATTTTAAGAACTCAAATGATTTAATTTAAAGCTCAAAGGAAACTTCACAAAGTTGAAAAAGAAACGGAAACATAGATACCATATATGCATATATAACATATGAACACAACCCAGTTTGGCATATGTCAATACCACCAAGGACTCTAGGAGCAAAGCTGCCTTTCTTCTTTCTACTTTCCACTTCAACTAAAACTCAATCTCATCTACAGAAGAAGATTGAGAATGTTCATGTTTCGATAAAATTTACACTTTGAAGAAAGGGATTTGATCTCTTCAGGTGAGGTGAAAAGATGGGCAGTCGAAAGAGTTGTAATAGTTGTTCTACTAGATGCAAAATAGCCATGTTTTTGCCTGCATTATATCTGCATATAATTCAGGTAAAAAAATCAATACCTTAATTCTTATGTTGACAGTTCAAGATAGCAAGTTGAGTGAAATGAAAGAGGATTGATTCAAAAACCTGTGCAGTGAAAGAGTTCCTTTCAAGCGATGACTCAGGTGAAACTACTATTTTGAAACTGAAAACATTCATGGAGAAAAAATTAAACCGATGTGCATAATAACTCAAATGAATACAAAAGACAACATTTTAAGAATTTTCTCAAAAAGTAATGCAAAAAGAAAATTAAACATTATGCACATTGACTGCCTGTCCAAGAGAGGCAGACATGAATAAACAAGCATGCTTAATGAAAAAAATTTATCCGCCGCTAGATTTAGGTTAATCACACTTAATCGAAAAATTTAGCGGCGGATTTTTAATCCGCCACTAATATTAGTCGCAATAACCCCATATTTTTGTAGTGGCAGGTAGGTGATCAGGGACCGTGATGCTAGCATGTGTATAAACTTTTAGTCTTCTACTAAAAGGTCAAATTAATCTTCAACATTAGATGCTATATGTCCAGGAAGACTTCCATACCAGCAAAATTTCTAAAGATCAATGCATGATAATTTTGGGCTGCTAAACAGTAAAATAGATTTAAATAAGATGCACTATAATTAGTCCTAACATCTCAAAAATATTATAAAAGACTCATGAACAATAAATTCAGTAGAAAAATGATTAATAAAGCTGCACACCAAGAGATCAAGTACCTGTTGAAGCAAAGCATGAAGGTCATCGGCACTGTCATCTTCACCAAAGTAAAACATACTGTCTGTTGCTGAAGGCTCACTAAGATGCCTCACTGATTCTGAATCGGAAGTTTCATTGAAGGCTGGCTCATTGAAATTCTGTGCATTCAGTGTATCTTCATTGATCTGCATTCCTGAGCTTGAATCTATCTCCATGAAGGCACCCAACCTCCGTTGTCCATCTATCGCTGCAAGTCAAAAGGTCAGTGTTATACACTAAAATCTTTTTATGCTAATAAAAAGTGAGGACCATCATTTTCTGAACATTTTGTTTTCATGTCATTAGGAAACTCAAAAATGTTACAACAGATTCAATTAAATACTCTTTTATAGGATACTCATCATGCTTACTTGGAGCCATTGCAACCTGTGCTGCTTTAAATCTATTTTTGCTGATTACCATGTTGTGCATGTGAGGTGGTAATGTCAGTAACAAAACCAGTAGTACCTTGATTTGGTAGTCCAGGAGTAAAACTCGTCACAGGTTGAATACAGCTAGGCAAAACATTTTGAGATGTATTACACAAATAACCATTGGTCTGATTTGGCATTGGAGCAAAGGGCTGATGGTTTTGATAACTGGATGCTGGTTGGGATGCTGGGTGATACAATGATGGAGAATGTGAAGGAGATGAAAATTGCCTTATCCTTCCTTGGTTTCCTGGAGAAGTTGATGCATATTGCCCCTGCAAAATGTTTTGATTGCTCATAGGAAGTGAGAACCATGGTGACTGGCTGCCTGGAGCTGCTGTTTCATAATTAGGATACCCAGTAAGTCCAAAACCTTCAGATGATCTTCCATTATCTGGAACTTGCTGATTAAATGACAAATCCATAGATCTTGGAAGATCCGCCTCGACTTCACTTGGCTCAAGAGGTCCTTGACATTGTAATAGAAATTCTGACCCATGTGTCTTGAGTGCCTTCCTGTATTTCTGTGAAACATAAAAAAGAGAGTATTCAGAATCATCCTCAGTAGAATGTGAAACACCTGCATTGAAAACATAATGAATTATGAACAGTGCAAACTTGAACTGACCTGTAGATGGCTTGCAACGTTCTCTCTCGACAACCCAGGAACATCCATGAGGTCAAGTATTCCTTTTGGAGAAGCCCCTGGGAAGAAAAAGAAATCTCAAGATTCAGAAATAGCAACCACCATATTACATCCAAACGCATGCATGTGCACACAAACAGACAAATTATTTCCTGTACTTACTATCTAAACCAATTGTATTAATAGCTCGAAGAAACAGATAGTGCAAGTCTGTTGACCATAAAACCTTAGCTTTTTTTTGAAGTGAACTCTCTTCATCAGACTCAATGATTGATGGTTCAATTTCCTTTCCTTTTCCTCGATCAGAACAATTTATCGGTGCTTCACTGGAACCATCTTCTAATCTTATTGAAGGAGCTACTGGATTCAACTGATGCTGAACAGTTTCTTTGGTATCCATCATTGATCTCTTCACGACATGCTTCCAAATAATTTTTAGTTCTTCAAGACGGACAGGTTTCACAATATAGTCACATGCGCCATTCTGTATACCTTTTGTCACTGTTTTCACTTCGCTGCTTACAGACAACACTGTACCAGAGTCCATTCAGTTACAACGTTAATAAATAAAACAGGTAAGAAACAGAAGAAATCAGTTAGATTTTATTTTCATAAGGTATTGACTTACTAACTACAGGTATATCCATCTCCAAAATAATTAACTCCAAAAGCTTGAATCCATCCATATCTGGCATCTGAACATCACTTATTACCAGATCATACGCATCGCTATTCTGCCTCAGTAAATTCAAAGCAAGACACGGATGTTGGGTTGCCGTCACTGTATATCAATAACCATACAGACATTGAGTAACATTTATCAAGTAAAACTTGTTTAAAAACAAACAGACTGTTTTATGATGAACAGGAAGGATAAGAGAATTCAAATTCTCAATATTTTCTAGAAAGTGGTGGCATAAGCGTGCATGTAAGTTAACATGCAGATATAATAAAAGGCAGCCTGGTGCTACAAAACTTCTGCTATGTGCGGGGTTAGGAGAAGGGTCGGACCACTTGGATTTATTGTATGCAACCTTACCCTGCCTCTTTTTTTTTAATTTGTTTTTAACAAAAAGTTACTTCCACAACCCGTGATCTCTAGGTCACATGACGACAACTTTACCGCTGCACCTAGATTCCCTTCGCACATGCAGATATAATAAAGCAAAAAATTACACCAAATATCGATGGAGTGTAGACAGATACTCATACGACAGTAGAAGATTGTAAAAGAAATCAAATATATTTCAAACTAATATGGTAGGTCTACAACATAAGATATTTAAACCTCTATCACTAGCATTAGCCTTAAAAATCATGCTAAAAAGCAAAGTTTTTGCATTTATTTACAACAACATTCAGCTCTAAACGACAAATGTTCACATGGCAATTTTCCAACGGCATGTAACACCTCATGTGACCAGGAGGTCACGGGTTCGAGTCGTGGAAACAGCCTCTTGCAAAAAAAGCAGTGTAAGGCTGCGTACAATAGACCTAAGTGGTCCGACCCTTCCCCGAACCCAGCGCGCATACGGGAGCTTTGTTGCACCGGGCTGCCCCTATGTAACATCCATAAGAGATATTATTAATGGTAGCTTACTCAACTTAAAAGCATTAATTGAGTCAATAGTCATTTCAAAAATCAGTCCAATTTCCTTTAAGGACAGGATGGGCTGACAGTGTTGAGTTGGTTAATTGCTAATATTGATGAACTCTTGAGAAAAGTCCAACAGAAGAATAAATTAAAAATTCTTTAGCAACTGCATGATTTTGGCTAGAAGAATATGTATTTGTTTACAACAACATCCGGCTCTAAACGACAAATATTCACATGTGGCAATATTCCAACGTACATGTGACATTAATAGGAGATATTGTTAATGGCGACTTACTCTACTTAAAAGCATTAATTTAGTCACTAGTCATCTCAAAAATCAGTCCAATTTCCTATAAGGACAAGATAGGCTGACAGTATTGAGTTGGTTAATCTCTAATATTGATGAACTCCCGAGAAGAGTCCAAGAAAAGAAGAAATTTAGGCCCCATTTGGATTGGCTTATGAAAAAAAACACGTTTTTTTTTTCCAAAATTAAGGGTTCCTGTATATTTTGTGTTTGAATATGTTAATTCGGAAATAATTTTATAGTTAGGAAGTTGTTTGGATGTTCATTCTCAAAAGAGCTTTTTCAGTGATAAATTACTAAAATGGACATTTTCTGAATTCTAATAATATCCATTATTATTATGATTTTTCACATGTTATAATTACTATTATAATAACAATAATAATAATTATTATTATTATTTATTATTATGTTTTCGTCATGTGTTAGAATTAGTATTAATATTATCATTATTGTTACTATTATGAATAATATTAATAATATTAGGTTTGGAAAGAAGCCTTGTTTCTAAACCTAAACCCTTGTCTTTCTTTGTTTTCATGTGGGCATTTTGGTAATTGTATGATCCCAAAACAGCTTTTGAAAACAGTTTTTTTCATAAGCTTCAAACCACCAGCTTCTCCAGAAAGTTATTTTTCAACTTCTTTTTATAGCTTCTACTTCTGTCGACCCCATCTAGTATGGGATTAAGGCTTAGTTGTTGTTGTTGTTGTACTTCTGCGGAAAGAAGGGGAGCCTTGGCGCAATGGTAAAATTGTTGCCTTGTGACCTGAAGGTCATGGGTTCGAGTTGTGGAAATAGCCTTTGAAAAGTAGGATAAAGTTGTGTACAATAGACCCAAGTGGTCCGATCCTTCCCTGGACCCCACACAATGTGGGAGCTTTGTAGCACGGGCTGCCCTTTTTGCCCTACTTCTCCAGAAAAGCCAATACAAATGGTTTTTTTGTTCCCAAAAGCGCTTAACTTATAAAAAAACACTTCTGGGCTTCCCATAAGCTGATCCAAATGGGGCCTTAAAATTCTTTAGCAACTGCATGCTTTTGGCCTAAAGATTATGTAATTATTTAAGAATATGTAAAATACCAAACAAAGTTAAGCATCGACGGAGTGCAAACAAATGCCCATCGGCAACAGAAGATTGTAAAAGAAATCAACCATATTTCAAACAAATATGGTAGGCCTACAATATAAGATATTTAAACCTCAATCACTAGCATTAGCCTGAAAAATCATGTTGAAAAGGAAAATTAATAAATAATCAAAAGCTTGTATTTGTTTACAACAACATTCAGCTTTAAACGACAAATGTTCACATGACAATATTCCAACATGCATCTAACATCCATAGAAGATATTATTAATGGTGGTGAACTTTACTTAAAAGCATTAACTGAGTCCATAATCATCTCAAAAATCAGTCTAGTTTCCTTCGAGGACAAGATAAGCTGACAATGTCGAGTTGGTTAATCTCTAATATTGATGAACTCCTGAGAAAAGTCCAACAGCAGAAGAAATAAAAAATTCATTTGTTACTAAAATTCTTTAGCGACATACTTACAAAATGCATGAATAGAAACAAATTGAAATAGAATAAAGGAGGTTTTTTTTTTTGACAAAGGCGACAAGTACCCCCTCCCTGTGAGATAAGTCAGGGGTGGGCGGCGCGATTCCTTGCACGTGCACCCTTACCTTGTGTTCGTGGGGGTTCGATCCTGGGTTTGTCCCAACCATCTACGCCCTACACAAGGGACCCGATACCAATAGGCCAAGAAGCTGTTGGTTAGGATAAAGGAGGTATTGTTGTCCTATACGAGAGCAGTATAAATTATAAGCCATGTGAGAAAAGTTTCAAAGATCATAAGCCAGTAGCAAGTGAATAGGTGGTAGTAGAATTCGAATCTGTATATGCAATGAAATTAAAATACTAGACAAAAAATAACAATGGGAATTGGAGTGAGCAGAAGAGGGATCATTATTCCAATCCATGTAAATACCAAACCCTTGTGAGATGTTAGAGGTCAACAGTATGACCAGCAATAATGTATGATTTTGAATGTTGAAATAAGACCCAACATATAAAGTAATTGTTTTCTATGACGAGGACGTTGAGATTGATGCGTAGAAGACCTGTGAAAGATTAGGTGAGAAATACAGACATCATGAAGAATATGGTAGTAAAGCCAATTATGGAGAATCAATTAATATAGAACGGGAATCTAGGACAATGGAAAGTGTTAGTATTAAAAGGAAATAGAAAAGATTTAATGTTTAAATACCATTGGCCAAAGATTTTTGACGAATTAGTCCTGAGAAAGACATGGTGAAGTGGCATATTGGAATATGACCTCTAAGAGCACCAAGAAATCAAAGAACAAGGTCACTAAAAGATCCTCTATGATCATTAGATACCCTATCATCATTAAAAAAAAAATCATATACGCAAAATATATAACTAAAATGCATGTTTGTAAGATTGTTTATGATAATTAAAAAGATCTGTGCTATCATAGTATCATTGTTTAATGTTATTAGGTGATTCTTTTCAAATCAGAATCATCTCACCCTTCCCCGGAACTTGAACTCTTATTTGCAATAAATGGTAAACTTAATTATATGATCATCTTCTTTCACAAGCCACATTCCATATGAGTTGTGACTCTGAAATCTGAATGCTAATGAAATGGAAGAGATGGGAAGGTTCTAGGTTTGAGTTTCACAATCCAGGTGCTCTAGATATGAGTTCCTGGTTTGAATCTTTGACAAAACAGTGAACTACACTATGACGTGAGCTACTTAAAATTCACAATTTTTGCTAAAACTTAAATATGAAGATGAAATTCGCTCAATATAGTGATCATTTCAAACTTTAACATCTTTGATTTGGTTTTTCTTGGCCAAAACATCTTTTCTGTGTGAACGGCCCATATGAGAAGCCACTTACCAAAACACATAATAATGTCAATGCAAGAAATGAATGAGAGAACAAATTGGGTGAAAGTCTTAAGTCAAGCATATGGAATGGTTAAAGACGTATCCTAAGGACATTCTTATGGTTGCATTTTAACCTTGTACAGGTTCTCCTCTCCAAGTAATAATTAGGGAAAGGGCATTGTTACGGTTGCATTCAAATGTTAAGGCTTGTGAGCTACCGATTTATTGGATTGCAAAAAGGTTTTACCTAAAATAGTAATTATTATAATAAATAAATAAATAGAAAGTGGTTGTTAAATTACTAAACTGATAGTCAAAAAAGATGTTTTATCTATCCATGCCAATGAGCATCTTGATATTGATCAAGATCGTATCAAGCTAGGCTTGGATATCATAATTGGCTGCCTTATTTTGCAAAACCTTTCTAGTAGAAAGGAGATAATTCAAATCTTGAAAGAAATATTC
This sequence comes from Dioscorea zingiberensis, assembly GCA_026586065.1. Lineage (NCBI taxonomy): Eukaryota > Viridiplantae > Streptophyta > Magnoliopsida > Dioscoreales > Dioscoreaceae > Dioscorea > Dioscorea zingiberensis. The sequence goes on from CM048818.1 coordinate 16,373,029, forward strand.
AAAGCTTGAAAGGTCATTGGTATACCCTGTTGAAAGCAGAACCCCAAAAGGAGAAATAGGTTTCATTCCATATATTAATTGGAGCAATCATCCCTCCATTGAACAACTTCAAAAACAATTCAGAGAAGCAAATTTGCTGATTCAGAGTTGATAATTCTTCATTAATAAGTTTATAGATTTCTAGCGGAAAAGGTTGGATGCTTGTTGTGTATGATCGGGACAGAAATCATAGTCTCTTCAATGGAAAAACTTCTATGGATATGGATTTCTGATACTATTTAAATAGTAATCCATAGGAACTTATGTGTTGTAATTGTCACAACATTTGAAACCCTTTAAGTAGCAAAAGTAAAGCCATGAAGGAAAATAAGCCCATGACTATAAAGGGATCTGCATTACTTGATACTTTGATGAAACACAACACAAATTGGAATCATAAGTTCAGATTTTCCTTTATAGGATTACAAAGAAAAAAAATATCCAAGTAACCATCTAACTCTGAGCGCCCTAGTTAGCCATCTCACCAACTTAGACAACTTGCAAATAGTCAGAGAATTGATGCTTCTGTCTGTACTCCCGCATAGCTTCTAGAGCATAATGAGGTTTCCAATAAGAGCACCCCTAAAACAATCGTTCTTCTACAAAATAAAAAATTTGCATCAATGGATACCACCTCAAATTATTAGCCATCAAGATAGCTCAAGACAATGTTACCAGTCATGGTCAAAATCCTTAAGATGCAAAACACTTTAAACATAACGTGATCACATGTAGCCCAATCAACTTGTTTGGTAATTGAATTGTACATTGTGTTTAAGGTCAACTTTACCCAAAATAAACCATAAATTATCACTCTTTTATACTATTCCTAAAATGGTGCTTTGCAGCTTTGGACAAAAAGAAGAAGACTGTGGCAAATGGTGAGTAAAGATCAAGAATCACAAAGAGTAAAGAAATGAACAGTTATGGAGAACTGGTACAGGAATAAAAGTATCAAGGGGAATAAGTGCGAATGCATCCTTACAATTGGACAACAGTGATGTTTGCTAGAGTATAGATGTGATAAAAATTTGAATAATTTCACTTTTCCCATTGCTCCTCAGACAATCATTGACAAAAATCTACCTCAAAGAGCATAGATGCTTCTACAAGGTACTTGCAAAATCACAAACGTCACAATGGTATATATAGAATTACACAATTTTACACTTATATAGGCAAAAGGAGAGAGAAAGGAATTTTAGCAGAATCAATCAAAATCCGCCATTTCAGCTATCATATCAGTAGAATCAATCAAGAGAATCAATAAGATCATATATTTAGCCTATTTTGAAATTCCATGCACATTCAAATCTATATATACGTGTACAAAGTCAATGAAAAATATCGAAAAAGTCATTCGTTCACTCTAATTTTTTACATGGTATCAAAGCCTTTCTCTTATTGATCCTTCTTCCTCTGTCAATGACCTCATCCACCAATGCTTCTCATTCTTCCCCATACCTCCTCCACCTTTCTAATTCTCCCAGCCTTATCATTATTTCTGATTCAAAATATCCTTCCCTCTCTCCCTATCTCTCGATTCTCTCCCTCTCTCTAAACTCCTCTCCACAACAAAGCCTCCCCTCCTCTGCAACAACAAAGCCACTTTCTCTCTTTAAACATCTCCTCTGCAACAAGGACTCTCTTTCTCTCTCTCTAAACTCCACTCACCCCCTAAATGTCTCCATTTTCTCTCAAACCACTCCTTCTTCTCCCTCTCCATAGAAACAAGCGAACTTTTTTTCTCTTCATCAATGCTTCTTCTCCTCTGTTCAATCTCCATCCCAATAGAATATCAATAAATATCTAACCTCCATCATCTTCCACTCTCCATGAATGGGTCTCTCTTCTTTGTTCTCATTCTCATTCTCAATAGAAAACAATAAAAAGGAAAGCTTTCCATCTCTCAAAATTGGAATCCCTAGTTTCTTCTCCATCTCTATAGGAAGAACCAAGCAAACAATAAAAAAAAGCCTTGGGTAGTGATCTCTTTCATCATCTATCTCGCAAGTTGGGCATTACAGATCTCCAGGGAGTATTAGGAGAATCAATCAAGATCTATACCATATCAGCATAATCAATTAAGAGAATCAATCAAGATTAGCAATCTCATGTATTTAGTCTATTTTGAAATTCATATACATTCAAATCTATATATGCGTGTGTGAAGTCAATGAAAAGTATCTAAAAGTCATTCCTTCATTCTATTTTTTTACACAAAAAAAAAGAAAAAGAAAAACATCAATCTTCCTCTGTAACCAAGACATTCCAATGCACAAGGTCCAACAAGGAGGGAAGATTAAAGTATAAAACAAATACAAGGAGGTAGCACAACCCCCCACCTTCAATCCAATTAACAGCCAATTAACCAACAAGCAAACCAACCCAAGCACCAAACTTTAAGCATCCACAATGTAATTCTTTCTATTTACAAAACAAATTTTAAAACAGTATAGAAAAATCTATGAAAAACCTTATACCATCAAATCAAATGGATACCATAAACAGAAAGAAATCAACATAAGATGATAAAACCAAGAAGCACAAGATGGAAATTCAAAGGAACTATGATCAAAAGAGTCAATAAACCTTCATATCCGCATTGCTGTAGAAGGGCCTCCAGCAGCTTCAGACAGATCAAGTCATCATCCACAGCCATAACTCGCATTCCTATGGGGAACTTGCTGTCCCAATTCCTCTCCCGACGCCGACGCCGCGACGCCCCAGTTATAATTTTCACCATCCTCCGAGCGAGAGGAAAACCCCAATGGCTCCACAGAACCCTAAGGACCCTCCATTAAAGCATCTCCGAGCTCAATAACCAGAGAAAAAAGCTTCCTGTGAGGGGTTGGCCACTTGTCAAAAGAGGAAGGGGTCAAGTGTGGGGAATGGACGGCGAAGATCGTTTGGACGGCTCGGTTCTCGAGGCATTGTTTTCTAAATATGGAAAGGTTTCGGATGAGCACTATATCCTCTCAGTGACCTTCTACTACAAGCTACTTTTTAGACAGTGGAGCTGTAGGATTACAAAACCCTCATTAATTTATACCAATCTAAATCCTATGTAACCTCCTAAATATGTTTTTTTTAAATACCAATCTAATGTAAATTTAATAAAAAAAATTATATTTTATTATTAAATATATATAACTACATTAATGAACTATGTTTCAATATTTTGTGTAATATTAATTTGATTGTTGAGATATATTGGGGTAAGTTTGATAATTTTAATAATTAAATTAATTTAATATTAGAATAGTTGACAAATATGACGGATAGAGAAATTGGAGCAATATTTTTTTCTGAGGAGGTGTTACCACACAAAAAATAATAATAAAATACTCCAGTTTATTTAGTTTCCAAGTTAATTAAAAATTATTCTATTTAGAAATCTGCATTTATTTTTTATTCATGTTTAATTTAAAAAATGACATAAATAAGACCAAAATTTTCCTCAGATGAGGCTCTTGTTTCTGAGATGCTTAATGCTGATGTATAGTGTTGGAACAGTTCACTTATGATATGTACTACCAATTAGCAATACAAATAAACAATTTTTGTATTCATATATATATATATATATACTATCTCGATTAAAGGTTTTTTTTTAAAGAATCCTCTCAAAAAATTGTCATTAATTGTGATATTAATATCATGGATAAATCATGATTTATTTATAATTAATATGGCGGTACAATAGTGGGGATATAATAATGCTAGTACAGTTCTTGGTTACATAAACATACAAAAGACTTTTTTGTGGAATTTTTTGTGGAACACTGGTGTAGAACATTATATCAGTAGCCCTTCTTTGAAGGCCTTGTGGCCAATAGATTGAGATGGATCCTCTTGAGTGAAACATAGATTTCTTTTCCACTAGTGTTTCGTGACCTCTATCTTCGACCTCTTGAATGCATGCGCTACATTAAACCACGAAAGTGTGAAGAATTCAATTTCACCAATTATTTTTAAGAAAGCATCTTTGATTCCTCTCAAGTTAAAAGTTTCATGCAATAACCATGTTGACTAAATCCCAACCCCATTTCATAGTACTAGTAACCCTAGTATTAATGAAGGGGTGATGTCCTAACAAATCTTGTATTATTTAAGGCCTTTTCAGTATTTTAAAGAGGTTATAAAAGTGGGACCATACTCTTAATACAAATACGCAGAGAAGTAATAGGTGTCTAATTGACCCATCTTTTTCATTCTAAAGGAAGCATGCCATTCAAGTTCCCTACATTTCCATCTTGCGAAATTATCTAGTATGGGGATTTTATTATCTCATGCTATTAATAAGTAACTCTTGTCCCCTCTTATTATATATCATTTATTTGCTTAAATCATAAAAAATTCAAAATATCACTAACATATTTCCATCCACGTTTATTTCTCATAATAAAAGTAACATTTAAATTATTTTTAAAATACATGACAATATATATTTATTTTGATGGTATTAAATAATCTAATTTGAATTTCTCCTTAATTTTAAAAATTAGCTATAAATTATTTTTATTAATAATGATGCCATGTTATCACATAATTATCTATAAAATTATACATTAAAATCAATATTAGCATAAATTTAATTTCAGATTTTTTTTCCAAAAATTAATACACTAGGGTGCACATCCTGAATAAATTGTATTACACAAATAAAAAGAGGGGTACATTGATTGTGTGGTAACTTGCATGTTTCAAACAGTTCACTTGTTGATCATTTTCCAATAACCTCATTAAAAAAAAAATAATAATAATAAATATAAATAAAAAAAGAAAGCAGCTTAAAATAGCCAGGAAACCCAACTGAGAGTGGTAAAATTTCATGGCTTGTGACAAATGTTGAAACTCAGTTATCATTCAACATTTCATCCACATAAACATTCTGCAAGTCCTGATACAATTTCTTCCATTGTTGAACCATTTGAACAGATCTTGTGCATTAGCTTGAAGAATATGTAATTATTTAGCAACTGCATGCTTTTGGTTTGAAGAGTATGTAATTGTTTAAGAATATATAATATGCTAAACAAAGTTAAGCATCGATGGAGTGCAAACAAATGCTAATATGGCAGTAGAAGATTGTAAAAGAAATCAACCATATTTCAAACTAATATATAGACCTACAATGTAAGATATTTAAACCTCAATCACTAGCATTAGCCTTAAAAATCATGATGACAAGGAAAATTAATAAATAAATAAAAGCTTGCATTTGTTTACAACAATATTAAGCTCTAAACGACAAATGTTCACGTGGCAATATTCCAACATGCATCTAAAATCCATAGAAGATATTATTAATGGTGGCATACTCTACTTAAAACATTAATTGAGTCCATAATCATCTAAAAAATCAGTCTAATTTCCTTTAAGAACAAAATAGGCTGACAATGTCGAGTTGGTTAATCTCTAACATTGATGAACTCCGGAGAAAAGTCCAACAGAAGAAATAAAAAATTCATTTGTTATAGAAATTCTTTAGCGACCGTATGCTTACAAAATGCATGAATAGAAACAAATTGAAACAGAAATACGATAAAGGAGGTATTGTTGTCCTATACGAGAGCAGTATAAATTATAAGCCATGTGAGAAAAGTGTGAAAGATCATAAGGCAGTAGTAAGTGAAGAGGTGGTAGTAGAATTCGAATCTGCATATGCAATGACATTAAAATACTAGACAAAAATGACAACGGGAATTGGAGTAAGGAAGGAGAAGGAGCATTATTCTTTTTTTTTTTTTTTTTTTTGGACAAGGGGATAAACCCCATTATAAGCCCAGGTGGGACAGGGCGGGAGAGGACTATCACGGGAACCCGATCCCAAGCCCGACAAGCGGGACCAACCCCAGGCCCGTGACTACCTCACCACACCCTGCTTTCACTCCGTCTCATGGGATTCGAACTTGCGTTCTCCTCCCATGAGGGGAGGACCCTTGCCGTTCGACCAAGTGGTCTTTGGCAGAAGGAGCATTATTCCAATCCATGTAAATGCCAAACCCTTGTGAGATGTTAGAGGTCAACAATAAGACCAGCAATAATGTATGATTTTGAATGTTGAAATAAGACCTAACATATAAAGTAATTGTTTTCTGCGATGAGGATGTTGAGATTGATGCATAAAAGACCTGTTAGAGATTAATTAGGTGAGAAATACAGACATTATCAAGAATATGATAGCAGAGCCAGAAATGGAGAATCAACTAAGATAAAACTGGAATCTAGGACAATGGAAAGTGTTAATATTAAAAGGAAATGGAAAAGATTTAATGTTGTGTATGACCAGGACAGAAATCATAGTCTCTACAGTGGAAAAACTTCTATGGATATGGATTTCTGATACTGTTTAAATAGTATTCATAGGAACTTATGTGTTGTGATTGTCACTACATTTGAAACCCTTTTAAGTAGCAAAAGTAAAGCCATGAAGGCAAATAAGCCCATGACTATAAAGGGAACTGCATTACTTGACACTTGGATGAAACACAACACAAATTGGAATCCTAAGTTCAGATTTTCCAAATTAAATATTCAACATTTCATCCACATAAATATTCTGCAAGTCTTGATACAATTTCTTCCATTTTTGAGCCATCTGAACAGATCTTGTGCATTGCATCCTTAGTTTCTCGATTTCCATTTCAGTGGCACTTGAAGAATTCTGGAGGAAAAACAACAAACATTAATTGATAAGTTTGCAGAAATTATTTAGAAAATTAGACAGTCCATGAAACATAAGGATTGTTCTGAAGGTACTGAGTTCCATAGAGTTTAATATGTTGATTCATGAGGATCAAAAAATCTATAAGATAAATTAATAAAGAAGAAAGTAATTGAACCTAGAGATGGCAATAACGTGGGTACTAACGAAAAGCACTATTTTGAACCTAAATCTTTTCCCCATCCCAAACCCATTTATAATCTTTACCTAAATTCTCAAATTTGTTTACTTTATATATACAGGCATATATACATTAATTAATGCACATATAGATAAATAGACAAAAAAAATTATACATGCATTATCTGTATAATATTCAGGTTTTAGGTTTCATTCTATATCATGTATTCATGAAATATACCAAAGATCAAATCCCAAATCGGTCACCAACGGCAACAAGGCCTATTGGTATCCGGGTCCCTAGTTAAGAGGTGGGGTTCTTCTGCAGAGACTCGGGATCGAACCTAGTGATATTCTCTTGCGGATTATCCGGGATTGAGCTGTCATGTCTGCCATGTCCTTAACTTCCCTCATGGGGGCGTTTGTCGCCTTTGTCAAAAAAAAAAAAAATCCAAAATCGGTCCCAACCCTATTCGGGTTCTAAGTTTAAAATCCAAATCCATCTCAAAACTCTAATAGAGTTTTCTAAATGGGTCCTATTAATATTCATGTGAACAAGGTATCTATTAAACCCGTGAAAATTGTCATTTCCTAATTAAAGCCTAAATTGCATGAATTGCGAAGACACAGTGATCTAAAAAAATATAACATCTCTGATGATCCAGGCCTAAGTTAGTATGTTATTGATTAAAAAGATTTGCATCGGAAATGAAGATTGAAGATGGAAAATAAACAAACAATGTTGAGAGAAAACAAGGAAACCTGAGGTTCTCTAATCTGATTCTTCATCACATTTGAGCTGCAATATCCGTTTTCCAGAGGATCACGAGTTGGCTGGGGAATAATCACAGCCTTGCTGCCAAGTTCACCATCTGTTGAGTTGACATACTTATTTAATGGTGGTGGCATTGACAAATGCATCCGCTTCCGAGATTGGGGAACTTGTGAATTTGAGTAGATAGGTTGTCGGACTATAATAACATTATTAACAGGACCTGTAGCAAAACAGAACCAATTTTTATTCATGGAACTTTCAAGGCTTGAGAAAAATTGACCAAAAAGAAAAGATTCAAAATACACCATGATAAAACGAAATAGGCCATTTCAAAAATTATAACTGATCCATGGACCATGGGGACATAAAAAGAGTCATAGGCCATTTCCAAAACCGCTAGCATTTACCGATAGTGTTGAAGAAGGACCTGAGAAGAGCTATACATGACTTCATGCTTTACAGTATCACAATGGTCTGCAAGTAATAGAACATAAGGATTCAATATTCACAAGAGCTATATGACTTCTCTACTTCGTTCACTTGACTTGAGTCTTAAAGGTCTGTTCACTTTCTAGACAGTACTGCAACTATCTGTCCCTTTTTTTACTGCTTCTGCATGTTTATCCTTATCGCAAACTTTTAACAAAAATATTCACTTAGATGTTAAATTGTTGTGGCTTGGGGAAATGAGTCTGCATGACTAAATTGAAAACTTAAAAACACAAGTAGCCAAGCAAGCATGATACCTTGTGATGCGTCGAAGGAGCTCGTTTAGATATGCATTAAAAGATTCATTAAATGTTAGAAACCAAAAAGGCCAATTCATGTAAAGCTGACACAGACATGACAACCAGTTCATTTGGTTGAAAAGAGACATGATAAGTTATTTTTCATACGATGCTCAAAAAAATGGGATGCAGATGATCTAACAAAGGCCTGCCTATTGTTCCAATATACCTTTCATATGCTTTAGAACTCGAACAACTTGCTTCTTTTTAGTATCCCAAACTCGAACAGTAGCATCTTCTGACCCTGACACCAATGTAATGCCATCCGTGCTAAATGCTAGGCAATTAACTGCTTTACTGTTCAAGAGTAAATGGGGATGTCAAAACAAAAAGATCATAGGAGGAGGAATGCGGTTGAATTTTGAATTTATCACCTAAAAGATAAGACTATATATATATATATATATATATATATATATATATATATATATATATATATATATATTGCAATAGAAAATGCAAGATTGCTGTATCAAAATATTTATAAAAAAAAAGAATTTTACAAAAATTAAGAACCTGTGTTCAGTGAAGGAACCCATAATAAACATCCCATGACTGCTGTCCGGGTTACATTCAGCATTAAGTGCAACAATATATATTTTGCCATCCCTACAGCCAGCATAAAATGTATGTTCACCGGGATCCATTGCAATGGCATTAACAATTGCTGGCAGTGAAACAGTCCTCAGTAGCCTGCCCTTGGACAAGCTCCAAATCTGGACCATGTGCAATAGAATAGTCAATACTAACCTCAAATCATTGCAGGAATCAGATAATAACTTAGGCGTGTAAACGTTCATATATGCAACTATATGAATCTGAAAGGGAAGTACAATAATACTGAGAGGACACAGAAATATGAAATTTCAGTTTCCAAATGAAGCATCAAGCTGCCAGCATAGAAAAGAACAATACAGTGTTGAGACATCAAGAAACTAATCAATATAACATCAAAGTGCAAATACATATGCAAGGCAAACACCACGATATGACAAATTATACATGAGTTCATAGAAGTCAAACTTCAAGCATAGACATGTATGCTCTATAATAAGAAACAAAAATTTCAGTAGCATTGAGGATAAGGGAGTAAGCTACTGAAAACATTAGGAACCTCTTCATAGTCAAAAGCACATATATACACTAATATAAAATATAAACTTAGATTTATAATGCTGACAACATCATAAAACAAGAAAGTTAAGCAGATACATAAACTAAACCACTAGTTATTACCAGAAGGGCACACAAGAGTATGATTTCTATGATGTCATTATTCCTCTATGGACTGGTGTGGTATCAAGATTCACAACACAAACAAAATCGGAGAAAAGATTAGCCAGATTACTAGTACAAACTGGAGAAAAGATCAATCACCAACATTCTCTGACCGAGTTCTAAACCAAGGCAGAATGAATTGACAAATGCAATGGGAAAGACACAAATTGCCCAGAGATACACTAGGATGGCTAAACTCATATTTGGCAACACAAAAAGCAAAAACTTTTCATTTTAAAAACACTAACCACAAATTTCAAAGTGAAAGCAGAGACATATCAGACCTTGCAAGTGCGATCCTCAGATGATGAAACAATGATGGAGTTGCATAACCCATGACCAGAAACAATGTCAGTCACACGCAAAGTATGCTCTAAGAAACTATAAACATACAGATTCCTCACTGCCTCCTTCCCCATCTCATCAAACATCCTGCACACACATCAAACAAGATCAATAAATGATCTTTGGGGAATAAATTGCTCCTAAAGAAGAAAGGAAGAGAGATCAGTACATCAAAAGGGACCACACTCTGATGCACCCATCCACAGATCCAGAGATCAACATAGATTCATCATCTGACAAGGTGAGACAGGTAACGGAACGGTAATGGGCATTCCACTTGTTGAGCAACTTACCACTGAACACCTGAGAGAATAGGATTGATATTGAGATGACCGAAGAGAGAAGCTAAATGGTATGATAGACTCGTCAAACATGGAAACAATGAAATCTAATTGGAGATTTATCTGAGATTCCTCCAAAGTGGTTAAAGGATTTCTTTAAAGTAATTCAACTGGGTGCATGACACATTTGGAAAAGAGGGGTAGATGATTTTGTTTCAACATTAGGTATTTAAAAAATAAGAGAAAAAGAAAAGAAAAGAGCTAAACTATTCTTTAAAAAAACAAAAAGGAATTTTCTTTCTTGTTGTTACATCTTCTTCAAAAAATGTTTATTAACACCACAAATCTACTTGAATAACTTTAGTCTCTACCTTTATTTTTCATTTTTCTTGCGGCACCCCTTGCTATATTTTTTTTACTGCCATTTTATTTTCAGCTGAAATCAGGGTTGTTATACATATGCATGACCAAATTCATATTGCGATGACTGAAGAGAGAAGCTAAATGGTATGATAAACTCGTCAAACATGGAAACGATGAAATCTAATTGGAGCTTTATCTGAGATTCCTCCAAAGAGGGAAAAAAAATACTGGGAAATTTAAAGCGTGAGAAAAAATTGGAAAAGGAAGCAAGAATGACAAGAGCTCACCTCCCATAAATAGATGGATCCCGAAGAGCCGCCGCCGAAGATGTAAGAACCATCGGAGTTGGAGAGGAGCGGGCCAATCAGCTCCACCGGGAAGCTCCGCACCTCCACCTGGGGCTGCAAAGATGAGCACTAGATCAGTAATGGAGAAACAGAGAGAAAGAAAGAGAGAGAAATAGGGAGTGAAGATCAATACTTTATCCCAGGAAAAGAAGAATATGGGGGCGGAGGTGGAGGAGGAGTGGTCGGGGAGCTGGGAGGCGGCGAGGAAGCGGCCGCGGCCAACAGCGATGAAACCACCGGGAGAGGACGCGCAGGGGCGGTGGCGGAGACGCTCGGCACCGGAGCTGAGGTCCCAGCAAGCGATACCCGCGTCCACGGACGACGTCGCTAGCACCAACTCCTCGTCCGCCATCGCCGGCGACCCAACTGAGTCGAAGGTCGCTTAAAGAGATTATATAACTATTTATACTTGTCGATTCGAGACTCCTTTCAAATAGCGCGGCCTCTCTCGCTCTCAGATGGCAGCCGAGCAGGACCTCGTCCGCCAACGGGTTTAGTTAGGGTTTCTTTTTGGTGTTTTTATATTTTACTACCTGAAGAATAGTGATATTATTTGTTAAGATATCCTAGTTAGCATTGTGGTTTGCTGAGTGGCTGACTAAACAGTTTTATGATCATGTTGACAAATAATATAAAAAAAATAAAATATTTTTAAAGAATCATTTTGGCAAATAATTTGTTTATATAATTATATTTTTAAAAAATAGTGTAGAGCGCCCGTGGCCTAATGGATAAGGCGTCTGACTTCTAATCAGGCGACTGTGGGTTCGAGTCCCACCGGGCGTGTTTGGTTTTTTGTTTTTTTTTTTTTTAAATATTCACTTTTCTTATATTTTTATTCCTTTAATTCTCGCTTAAACAACATTTTTTCCAGAAAAACAGTGAAAAAAAAAATCTATGCAATACTTTGAAATTATCAAACATATATATTTTGTTATTTAACCATACAACTACAATATTATTATGGTTTTTTATCTATTAATCATCGTTTACACAGAATGATATAGTGGTGAAAAATAGGTTAAAAAAAACATTCATGGTGGAATAACTCAAATAGTAAATAAACCACCATAAATTATAATTTTTCTATAATCATTTTGATGAATATAAATATATAAAAATTTAAATAAAAAAAAGATAAAATATATTTTAGGAAATTAAATATTGCAACTCATCCTTTGTGTCTTTTCATACTACTAGAAATTTTTTGGATTTTGGAATTTTGAGAGATTTTTTTGAAATTTTGTGAAAGTTTTGAGGACTTTCTCATTTGTTTAGATTTCTGGGATTTTTTTTTAGGGTTTGTCTGGTTAGCCACATATTATGTAGAAATCCATACATTATTACATAATTTGAGATTTTATATGATAAAAATAGTTTGGAGGTATGTGGATAACTTTTATAGACCTTGACCAAAAGAAAATTTTCTTTTAAAACATGTGACATGGAAGAGGGTGAGGGTGGTAAATGCGTGAAAGATGGTGAGTGTAGTGTTGTTGGTGGTAGTGTGCAGTACAACGGCGGCGGCGATATTGGTGGTGGTGTTCAAGGTGGTCATGGCAGCGGCGCTGGTGGAAGTGGGGGAATGGGGAGGGAGGAGGAAGAGGAGAGTAGAGAGGGTGGTGAAGGGGTTGGACGAGGTAGCGAGAGGGGTGTACCTAGTGGGGAGGGAGATGGAGATGATGAGTAGGATGGAAAGGAGAACGGATGATGAGATGGAGCACCTACAAGAAGTGGCAAGGAGCGGAGAGGAGGATGATGAGAGAGGCAGTGAGGGAGATGGTGAGTGGGGACTCAGGGAAGAAGGGGTTGAAAGACACGTGAAGGAGCTTGAGAAGCATGTTTTTTTTTTTTTTTTTTTTGAAAAAGTGGATAAACCACATTCTTTTATTGAATAAAAATACGTACCCATTATATAGTAGATGTTGGATTGAGAAACGGTTTTACATGATGTTTGTATTGGGCCTGAGGGGTGTTGGTGATCCAGGGTGTGGTGCAATCCCTTGTGGTTTGTAAGGGGAAGGGTGCTCCGTCCTCTAAATAGGATCGGTCAAGGTCTCGTCCCCGAAGTTCGCGTCTGGGAGGCTGTGCACTTGCTCTTCCTTGGTGAGAGTGAGGTTGTGTCTTATGAGGGTAACCATCGCTTGAAGCTGCGTTTGTTTGGAAGCATGTGCACCGTCGAACCAAGATAGGAAGAGGAAATCGATTTGGCGGATGAGTCTCTGACAAACACGATGTTTATTTTCGAAACATCTCATGTTCCTTTCCAGCCATAGGTTCCAGGTGATTGTCATCGCTAATAGTTGCCAACCCTTGTTGTGGTCTCTCTTGAGGGTCTTACCAATCGATGACTCCCTGTAACACTCATCTCTTTACTGAGACAGATGTCACACTAGCCAAGTCAGTAGGGTATCCTGTGCCTAAGGTTGCAATTAAAATCACCTGATATCAATGAAGTACTCTAAATAAAATTCATATGACATGAAGATAACACCGGGAGTCATATTCAAACCAAGTCATAAGAGAGTACAACATATAAAGTCTGGGCAACTACGGCCCCAAATACAGTGGAAGAAAATTAATATATTGTCAAATACAACCAGACAAGACTAAACATAAAGGCAGTGCGCGAGCAGCTAAACCCGATCCACTTTCGAGACCCAAGCTACTATTCAAATCCAAGTCTAGATCCCGCAATAGAAAAACTATAATCGAAAGTGACTATACAAGCTAAATGAGTAAAGATTACATCGCCAGGTATTATACATACACATCTCTTGTGAAGCGTACTAAGATACTAGTACATAAACAATGCAAGTATAAATCATGAAGGTCAACACAATTATCTTAAATCCTGATAAGCTTGCTAACACAATAAAAAATCCGAAGAAAACACAAGCAATCTCATATCATATCAAGCATATAGTAAACATGTATATGCAATGGCCTCGTATCATACAAGCATGCACCCCTAGTTAAGATGTCTCCTTAAGGACTCCAACTCCCATCAAGGAACAGCGATATACATCTACATGATCTTGATGACTGAAAACAGTGGTATACATCTACATGAGTCCGGTACTTGACGACCAACGGTATACATCTACATGTGTACGTCAAGTATCAATCTTGTATCCGATACGGGCTCTCACAAGAGACAGAAAAGGGTTTTTATAAAAAGAACGAATTTCACAAACATTTTTGGTTTTAAGAAAAACGATTGAAAACAAAGCCCTTTCCTTAACCCGGTCTCGTCTACTTTAATATCTGGGCTCTATCCTGAGCCCTGCTGGGTCCCTCATACATAACTAACTAAGGTGCAGCTTATGATACATGAAATAATCTTTATCTACCGCTTAGGGTTTCCTTTACCATTTCTCATGCTCTTTAACATTTAATCAATTAAACAAACATGAAATCACTATGTAACTATAGCGATAAAATCCATCGGCATCCACAAACCGATATAAAACTCATAAGAATGCGAGAAATCAAAATCACGATAACTACATGAATAAAATCTATATTTACAGCGAAGTCCCCTCACCTTAAGTCCTTCGTAACTTTCCTAGGTTTGGCTGGGTCTTGTTGAAGCTCCCGCGGGACCTTTACCCTTTCCTAGAATTCATAATAATAACTATAAGAATACGATAATCGTATTTCCTTTACTTTCGTTCTTTTACTATGAAATACACGGTAATCTATAACATGTTTTACTTATCAACATACCGGCTCTCAACTAAGAGCGAAGTTCACTCCTCTAAGCATGTAAGCATGATACTAGGAAGTAATAGAGCATTAATTCCTATAATTTTCCATAAAAATTCAGCGGCACCTCCCCTATTTATAGGGCCCCGAAAATTAATACAAACATTCACATTAACTACAATTAAACTAAATCATGTTTTCCATAACATCATACAAGCAACTAATCTCTTTAATCCCCCCTTAATCCCTCTCTAATCACAGCCCTATTAACATTATAACATCAAGAAGCATTCACAACCCTAATTCATTGAATCTAATTAGGGCTTTCCCCAAATTAACTTTCCAATTAACTAGTTAATGGTGGGGTTACCCCCAAGGGGCTCACAATAGAGGGGAAAGGAGCTCGTCGGCGATGTGGTAGTTGCAGCCGGACGGAGCTGCAGGGAGGCCGGTGGCTCAACGGTGGGCGAGGTGGCAGCTCGAGCGAGGCGCAGCCGGTGAGCAACTCAGTGCTTACGTAGCCTTGTGATGCCTGCGAGGAGAGGCGGTCGCAGCTGCTCCTCCGGGAGGCGGGCACGAATCAACCTCGAGCAAGGGTTTCGGTGGGCTGCCAGCCGGCGTAAGCAAGGTCGCAAGAGAGAAGTCTAGAGGGAGAGAAACACGAGCTCTCAAGCTTTCAATTGAATCTCCTTTTATTTCTCAGATCTAAGTCTGAAGCTTAGTTATATAATATTCTATATCAATTACTCTAAATATTTAATTCATTTAAAATAACTTATCTCTAGGCTTTAATTTAATTAATCTTATCATTCTAGCTTTATGTCGCCTCCATCAATTAATTAAATTATCTCCAAACTTTATGTCACAACGCCCCTTAATTAATATTATCTTTTTAATAATTCACCGACCCAGATCCGGAAATCACGGGTCACTGATTTTAGTCATCACAGACGCATTGTAACATCACGGGGTCTGTCTCTCGTTAGATCAAATCCGCGAATATCGGCTTTTGACTCGCCTGATTTACTTTATCGGAACTCTAACATTTGTCTGGGTTCCCCTACTTAATTATCTTGATTAATTAACACTTATGAAATCTCCAAATTAATTAACCGAGGTTATCTTTACCAATTACCATCCACCTCCAACTATTCCAAGTGTAAGCGGCCTGGCCCAATAAGGCCTTCCCTAGGCCCATTAGTTGCGAGGCTGGATTTAAATTTATTAATCCTCGATTTTACTTTAATTGGGCTTTAAAATAATTAATTTATTTTCCGTGCTAATTAACCTCATTAATTATCGAGAATTTTCTGATTTATTTACTTAGAAAATTCGGGGCGTTATACCCCCACCCCCCCACCCCCCATAGATCTTGTATCTTGTTGGGTGGGGTCATGATTCGAAGGAGCTAA
This sequence comes from Dioscorea zingiberensis, assembly GCA_026586065.1. Lineage (NCBI taxonomy): Eukaryota > Viridiplantae > Streptophyta > Magnoliopsida > Dioscoreales > Dioscoreaceae > Dioscorea > Dioscorea zingiberensis. Next base: position 16,389,215 of record CM048818.1, read on the forward strand.
GCATAATGTGCTCATACTTTGGCTGCGTATTGGCATCGGGTGAAAATGTGGTCGGTGGTTTCCTCGTGGCCATTACATAGGTAACAGAGTGTCCTTCCCCTTGCCAGTTTCGCGTTGCTAGGTTTTGCAATGTGGGAAGCTTGTCTTCTAGAGCTAACCATGCAAAAAGCTTGACTTTCAAGGGGGCCACCTGCTTCTAGAAGGACTGTAAGAGCCATGTGTTTTTTTGCTCCGATTTAATGAAATGGTTAATTCCCCTTAATTATGCTTGTCAATTAACCTCCCAATAATGGTGGATTAATCTCAAGATTAATCATGGATTAATTATTAATAATATGAGGGAATTAGAAGAGATATCAAGGGTCCTATAAGAATTTATAATAGCTTAGGGACTAAAATGCAAAACGTTAGAGACCTTATTGCATGAAATGATACAACCATGGTCATGGGGCATGGGGCTTGCATGGATACGTGTAGGCAGTCTTGGACTTGAATGCATATGTACCCTATATTTAATGCAACTATGCAAGATGTGAGGGGATTTAAATACAAAAAAAGAGAGAGAGAAGTCATGATTTGAAGGAAATTTAAATACAAAAAAAAAAATAGAGAGAGAAGTCATGATTTGATGACAAGTCATGACTTGATGGCTAGCTTATAAAATAAGTAAATAAGAGAAGTTCTGACTTGATGGTAAGTCATGACTTGATGGCCAACTTTATTAAAAAGAAACAAAATAAAAAGAAAATAAATAAGAGGAGTCATGACTTGATGGCCGATTTCATTAAAATAAAAACAAAAGAAAGAATAAATAAGAGAGGTCATGACTTATCACCTGACTTGATGACCGACTTTATAGAAATAAATAATAAAATAATAACAACAGCTAAGCAATAGAAGATGACACATGGGATTAAGAGAAACGGTTTCCTCATCAGGGAAACCATGTTTCTACTTCAAGGAAACGCCAAGTGTCGCGACCAGAACTATTCTTGCATGAAAATGGCTTCGCATGCTTGCTTTTCATTTGGTTCCTTCACCGTCCTGACCAGATCCGGGCACAATACGATCGTCTGGCGCCGCGGCAGTGATCACCGATTTCATGTTCCGGACGGCCGAAGTGGCGAAGTAACGACTTATCGCGTCAGGGGTCCTGCCATCTCGAGCCCATCGCTCGTCCTCCGCGTGATAAAGGGCACGATAGCTCCCTGTTTAGTATCCTCACTATCTCACCTGGTAACAAGAAAGAGAGCCTTTGTTCTTTGGAGCCAGAGAGAAGCTCACAATCTCGATTGAAGAAGGAACCACACACGGACGTTTTTGGACCCCTACATAACTTGCAGTGTCGGAGGATACCGCCGAGCCGGAGCTTGGAGGAGATGAGCAGCTGAGGCGACCCACAACCAACTTCAGGACCACGTCTATCACCGGAGTTCACCTCATAAACACCAATAGCCTTCGCCAGCGTGGTGAGTGTTCCTGAACCTTCAAAATATCATTGGCATGGTTTTGGGAGAGGTAACTTACTCATGAACCCACACTTAGATGGTTGTGAAGCCAATGGTCTGATAAGATACCTTGATGCCTTAACACACTCAATAAGGACATGATGTGTGTGGAGCTTCATCTAAGAAACATCTCAAGGACATGCATGTTGAGTTTGTTGACTTTATCTTATTGCAGGAAAAGCTAGAGAGAAAGAGAGAATTGATATGGATGGCTCCCTATATGCATGTAGTTGGTGGGCTATTAAACCTCAATTTAGAGCAATATTAGGTTGGGCTTTTGCTGGCAAAGTTCACCCCATATTTTAGTTGAAGAAATGGAGTTGTTTTAGCTTCAGGCCAGGCTTGGGTTGTAACTCATGTTTGGGGTTAAGAATATAAATTATCATACTATATGGGGGCGTTTGGTTCACAGCAATGGGAATAATCATTCGCTACCTTGAGGAAATATGCTTACGTTTGGTTGACAGCAATGGAAATAAACAGTGTTTTAAGGAGGTATAGGATTCCTTGAAACCCCCTTATGCCATTCCTCCCAAATTGGGGGGAATGAGCATTCCTTGATGGGGAAATACCATTTTTGCCCTTCTTCATAATTTTTTTTTCTATTTTCATACTAACAAACTAAAATTATATAAATGTTATATATAAAATAATTAATAATTAAATAATAATTAAGATTTAAAATAATTAAATAATAATTAATATTTAAAATTTAAAATTTTCATACTTAACAATTCTGCCATTCAATAATAATTAATAATTAAATTATTAAAATAATTGTAAAAAATAATTATTTAAATATTTATTCATAATAATTAATTTATTATTATAATTTAATATTTAAAAAATAGTTATCATTTAACAAACCTATTATCCTCTCATATAATTTAATATTTAAAATAATTAAATAATAATTAATATTTAAATCTTTTCCATTTTCTTACTTAACAATTCTGCCATTAAATAATAATTAATTATTAAATTATTAAAATAATTATAAAAATAATTATTTAAATATTTATTCATAATAATTAATTTATTATAATAATTTATTTAAAAAATAGTTATCATTTAACAAACCTATTATCCTCTCATATAATTTAATATTTAAAATAATTAAATAATAATTAATAAATAAATAATAATTAATATTTAAACTTTTTCCATTTTCATATTTAACAATTCTGCCATTCAATAATAATTAATAATTAAATTATTAAAATGATTGTAAAAAATAATTATTTAAATATTTATTCAAAATAATTAATTTATTATAATACTTTAATATTAAAAAAATAGTTATCATTAAACAAACATATTATCCCCATATATAATATAGTTATTTACATAAGGGGCACAATAGTCATTTTATCACATATCTCCTCTTTTACTTTTTCCATTCCCAATAAACTACCATTCCAATCCCTACCAACCAAACACAGTTTTCATTCCCCTACTTTTCATTCCCCCTCATCTCATTCCCATACCCATTCCCATTCTCATTCCATACCTGACAACCAAACGACCCTAAGTAGTAAATAAAGGTAAAGGGTTACAATGGGCCAAATGAAATTAACTAGCAGGACAAAGAAAGAGAAAGTTACTCTCATAGATCCACGTGCATGAATGAGTAGGAAATAAGAGAGATTATACTCAACAATTTAATTGGAGCTAAATGAACTTGTTAGTGTGATGTTAAAACATGATGTACTTGAGTGTAGTGGATTAACAAGTGGGGTTAGTGTGCCCTGGCAATGTGCCAACCATGTAATAGAAACAATTATATACTATACTCTTGTGCATATAATGAGATCTACTCACCCACGGATATCGGCGTAAATTAGTCGTGGGACTTATCGGGGAGAGACACCGAGCGAACAAGTAAATACTTCTATACGCTCAAGTAAGTGCTCTTTGCTCTAGTATTAACCACACATGGACGTGGGCTTTTATTGGCATTATTAGACATTCTTTCGATTTGCTTATCATGTTCCCTATTTATTGATGATGCGATTTACTTAGCTTGACTCAGTATGATTGTTTTACTTGATATTCCACTATTATTGCCTTGATGATATGCACATGACTACCTTATTGGTTCATGAGATTATTGCTTCCATATTCATGTGCATGGTATGTTTGGTTGTTGGCATCACATTTGGATGTGTGTTACGATCTCTTCCGCTTTGGATCGATGGAGTGTGGGTACTCCAACATGGGGCGTCTAGATTTGAGGACACCCTAAGCGTCACGATATTCCATGCCGGGGGATGATACTGGGCCGGCCCAAATTCTGTCGATTGGGGCGATACAGGGGACGATTCAATTTGAGAAGTAGGGGATACGTTGAGATTCCTTCCATTGGATCGATCTTTGGTGAGGCGTGGTTGTGATTAGGAGTCCACATTTGCTTGTCATTTGAGACTCCTAGATGGTTGGTAGTGTGGGGTGTAGCCACATGTGCTACTTTCAATCATGTTTTATTGATTTGCCTTATTTATTTTTCACTTGATATTCATGACTTGCTCACCCACCTTGCGAGGTGCTTACTGGGCTTTCTTTCAGAAAGCTCATACACTTGTTCTCACCCCTCTTCAGATCCCGCGGAGTAGCAGACTTGAGCCACCAGGATCGTACGCGGGGCAGGGTTGTAGCTGAGGTTGGCGACCTCTTATGCATTTTACTTATGTGTGAGGACATTCTATTTGGATCCGTATATGATCAGACTTGTATTAATTAATAGGGTGCATGTACCCTAGGTTCTTATCTTCCGCTGATATTATACTCTGATTTATGTCATCTGACTTATTATTATTATTCCGCTGGACTCGTGTTGTTTCTTTATGATCACTTAGGCCTTGTGCCCGAGCGGGGCTTGTCTCCGCTTAGGTACGGCCGGTCTGCTCACGTGCCCGAGGCCGGGGACTTTTAGGGCCGGGGCGTGACAAGGACGCCGGGATCGGGCTCCACATGCCTCTATCAAGGCCGAAGAGATAAAGGGATTTGATTGAGAATTCCTGATTGGGGGTAAATCTCCAAGTCTGGCCATCCTCCTATTGGGTTAATCCTTGATCAAGGTGCTCTTGTAGCCCTTGCATCATTTCCCGCGCCCCTTGAGACAAGGGTCCCGGTTTGAGTAGCATTTGCCCCTTTTCCCGGATCTGGCGCGCCTCCTGGACCGTATGCTAGGTTTTCCTCCATAAAGTGTGGAGTTCGGGAAATAAACTGGCTAGGCTATGCCCATTTATCCAGTTGTCATGTCAGATTCTGATTGTTTCTCCTATCCCTGGTGTGGCCACCATCCCAGCCATGGTTAGAGCTTGCTGCTCTTTTACTCCCTTCCAAAAGAATGATGCTCGGGCGGGTGCGGGTTTATGTGGGTTTATAATTGAGTTTCTGTAGTAGGCGTGTGCAATGATTTTTCCACAGATCCCGGTCTGACCTTTTAGTAGTCTCCACCACCATTTTCCGAGGAGGGCCTAGTTGAAGGCCTTCAGATTAAGGATGCCCCACCCGCCTAGATCCTTGGGCTTTGTTAGTATTTCTCATTTCACTAATCGGTAAGCCTTCGAGCCTGGGTGTAAAATCCGAAAATTTTAGGGAAAAAAAAATTTGTGATTATTTGGTTAATAAAAGGAGAAGTCCCCAAGGTTGGATGTAATTGAATTTTTAATTGTGAAGACCATGATTTTTAGGAAAATTATGTTTTCGTTATTAGGTTATTATTTTGAATTTTGTTAGAGAATAAGGGAGAGCCTCCCAAGGATTGTTATTTGAATTTTAGTTGAAATAAAGTTTCTAGTTATTTTACAAAGTATTTATGTAAATAAATATCTTGTTGGTAGATGATAACAAAAATTTGATTAAAAGACAAATTTGAGCATTTAACATGATAAGAGAGCATATCTTAACACAAATAATTTTATAAAAGTTGGATAAGAAGTTAAAAATAATTTATCATATTATAAATGGATTTGGCTGAGCTTTCATTAATGATGTGATAAGATTGAAAGGTATATATATATATATAAATGATTTGAATTCAAAAGAAAGTAAGATAAAATAAAGGAATAAAATATTATATTCATATTTACCTTTAATTGGATGTTAATTAAAGGAGTTTCCCATGTTTGGATTAATTAATGAGGTGTTATGTGGAAATAAGGATTAAAATGGTTAATACTATAATTAGGATTAATTGGATATATATATATATATATATAATTACTGTTTGATTAATGAGAGCTTTGAATGCATAATATATATATACCCACTTAATTATAAAAGACTAATCATGAATGATCTGCAGGTTTAAAGGTAGAATTAAAATCAATTCATACATCTAAGGTATGATTTGATTGATAAGGTATATATATATATATAAATTAACATATGAATGTGATTATAGTAAAGGTAAGAAGCAACCATGCACGTGATTTTCTTTCCATTGATTTGGACGTGCATGGCTGGATATGAAAAACATATATATATTTTTAAATGCTTATGAGAAAGAGTTCTAGAGAGAGAAACCCTTTGGCTTATCTCGTTTGCTATTCAAACCGGCCAGCGATCTTTGGGGATTTAAAAGGGGGATAAATCTTATCGGATCTCTAAAATATATAGATGGACGATCACCAAAACCCCAACGCTACTTCTCTGAAGTACATGCGCCCTTGGCTGTGAGAGACACGGAGAGGAGGGAGCAATGGTGCTAGGCGGGTACTTTCGTCAGGAGAGACATGTCTTTGGTCTTCCACAACAAGGATAGAAGACCGGGAGAGGACCAGACCGTGCTCTCCATCGACCGAAGCGCCGCCTTGAGGGATCGTAGGCAAGTTCGACGAGGTGAGTCTCTTACTTTCTAGTTGTGCCCAGTCCTGTATACACATGCATGTGTATGAGTATCATCATAGAAGGAGAGGGTTGGATAGTGTTGTGAGGCTTTGTTTGGGAATCATGGGAACTTCATTGTAGATGAGGGGCTTGTGTGGTGGTTGTATAGTTTTGCTGGGCATCCATGGGCAAGGTTTGTAAATCTTTACTTGTAAGGTATTAATGGTTATTAGGTTCTGAGTTTCTAAAGGTTGTGTGATGTTGGTGAGCATGCTTAAATAGAGAGAGAACAGATGGGTGAATTCTAGTTTACATCTAAGAATGGGCTGCCATAAGTTATTTGTTTTGAGTTCCATGAAATATAAACTTTTGAATTTGCTCCACATCATTAAGAGATGGATTATTGGGTCAGTTGAATGCGTGTGTATTCAAGTTCAAAGGATCTAAGGCTGCCATATCAAGTTGTGTCTAGTTTCAGGAATTCCTCTAGCTATTACTTGGACAAATCATCAATGTATTTTAGTGATGGATGAGATAGTTTTCAGTGTTTTGTATATGAAGGGAGTTGGATAATAGGTGGATATAAGTTTAGCTAATGGGGACAGTGAGGGTCTGTTGGGGTATTAAGTGAATAAGAAGGTATTAGATGTGTTTAGACATTTTCGGTTACTGGAGGAGTTATACCTTTCAGGATGTAAAATGGGGTTCATTTAGTGGACAAGCTTGAGTTCATGGATTAGTTAACTGGTGAATTAATAGATAGGAGAGTGGTTTATTTTCTTTCGTTGATTTTATAAGAGAATGAGTAAAAGTGGATTTTAAGTTTGCTTTAGTGGTTGTTGGGCTCGGCCCATCACTTGGATTGGTTTAAATTGGGCTTTGGGCCGGACTGTGGGCTTAATTTAAAAAGGGAATTACTTTGTTTAATTAAGTGATAAGTAATTAAGATGAGTTTACTTAGTGTTCCGAGTTCATTTGATAGCATGTATAATATGAAAGATATTATTTTTTTAAGCGTTCATGCGTGTGTTGAGTGCGGTTCTGTGTTTACCAGATATCGACGCGAAGTGTTGATCTTCGTCGGGACAGATACGGTGCAGTGATTGGATTGCGTTTAGATGTAAGTTACTTCTGCCTAGTACCCACTCTACGGAGTGTTTATTGGACTTGTTGTTGCTATGTTTATTTTGTAAGTTACTCTTGCCTCGCTCCTACCCATTGTTTGGGTTTCTTGCTTTGATGAATGCTATTAGTTAGCATATCTTCTTTGTGGTATCTGTTTTTCTTGGATGCATGTACATACATGTTTGTTTTGCTCTCTTTCCTCGTATGTGTATGATTGGTGTGCTTGTGGTAGTGTTGTTACTACTTGTTTGTTGGAATACTCGTTGGACATGCCCTCCCGTGGGCCGACACTTGACTGTAGGCACTCGTGGTGCTTGTGTGCAGTTAGGTAGGTATGCGTCAGTGGAGTGGCCGGGTTTCATGAGCATAGCCTCATGTTGTCTAGCATGAGACCATAGAATCTGTGATACTTGTGTCTTGGCCGGGTAGGTGTCATGGCCCGAAGTTTCTTCTTCCGCCCGGATTCCAGCGAGCGGTGAGCTCAGGATGTTGCGAGAGCGTTAGGGGATGGGACACCACGACGTTAGGCACTCACGCGAGAGGGATAGTACTCACGGTTGTCCACCCGGTCGATGGGGCGATCAACGACCATGTCGACATGAGAGAGGTGGGCGCTACCGAGGAGGCGGCGAGGTTAGTCACCGGCCCAGATGCTATGTGTTGTTGGCCGGGGATGTTTATTTGAGTTTCTTTAAGTTCCTTCTTGAGCCCGAGGGTCGCCATTGGGCGATGTGAGTCGTACCGTTGTTGATGGTTGTGGTAGACTCCTAGGGTTTTGATTGTGCGGGGTGTATCCCCATTGCTTGATGATTCTTTGATTTTTGATATCATGTTTCATCTTATGTCTTTGAGATCCTCGCAGGGTACTTACTGGGCTTTCCTATCGAAAGCTCATCACTTTTTCCCTTCTCTCATTTCAGGTCCTGAGGAGTAGGTGACTCGAGCTCAAGTGACGTGCGAGAGTCGGGGTGGGATTTTGCTGAGGTCAGAGGATCTCCTTGTCTTTTATTTCTGTGTGAGAGGCACTCTGTTTAGTACCCATGTAGGGCCTGTATTTGTTTAGGGCGATTGGTCCCTTATGTTTAATTTCCGCTATAGAACTTTGAGATTGTTAATTATGATATTTGAGGCATTTGGATTATATTTGTTATCTGCTTATCATTATTTAGGCCTTGTTTTCGATTGGGGCTCGTCTTCTTTTGAATACGGTCAATCTGTTGATGTACCCGAGGTCCCTGGATCCGGGTTGGGGTGTGACACTGGGTTTGCACCTTTCCAGAGAAAGTCCCTACGTATGCCTTCGATACGTCGTATAACCCACTGTGGTAGCTTGTATATAGCCATCCAGTGGTTTGGGATTGCCAATAGGACTGAGTTCAGAAGCATGTTTATTTGAGTTTACTCACCGTTAACAAGACAAGGAGATGGGTTGTCAAGGAGATGCATGCATGTTACCATTGTTGTCCATTAATGGTGCTTTAATTAGAGATATTTATAATTTCTATTTTTATTTTGAAATAGTATGTATATAATTTGTTTTACCATGTTTTGTTCTTTTATTTAGAACTGTTTAATTAATAAATGAGTTGATTTGATCGGATTTATGTTATGATGGTACTTTAATCTTATAATTATAATGATTATTTTTTAACGGCTATTTAACAACGGATATAATCCAACGACTATTTTTTATTATATAAGAAAATTTTATTATGCTAGCCAAACACTCATTCTATAGGAATAAAATCGGTAAGAATTTCTGTAATAATCATCTTCATTTCTTACATAAAAAATTATTATATAATTTTTTATTTTGAAACGAAACATGCCCTTAGATTTTTTGAGATTTTTTATTCTTTTAAAAAATTATTTAGATATTTTAAGTTTTTTTTAAAAAATAAATTTGGTGGGATGGCCTAACACAACATAAGTTGTGTCGTGCGGGCGTGCCTCGTGTTGGCCGACCCCCAAAAGTTTGCAGGTTGTGTCGGTACGAGCACACACAGTGCTCGGTATGAGCTCGGCCCGTTTGACACCTATGTTAATAATTATTGACTTTTTTATCATAAAAATATTTTCCATAAGTAGTTGGTAGTGTGAAAAGTGAAAAATCACTACTCAAGCTTATTTGCTTTATTTTTATTATTTAAATTAAAAAATTGAGAAAAACAAATCCAGAAATCCATTCTATTTTGTTTTGTTTTTTTTTCATAAATTTAAATTAAATATAGTTGGATAGAAAGATCATCCCCTTTTCGTTTAAGTGGCTCGATAAATAAAACGAGTGTTACCCGGTCTCTATTTCATTAAATACTTGGTTGTAGTGACGATGGCAAGGCTCGGAAGTGTTGTGTTGGTGATGGTGTGCCTCTTCTCTGCGGTGATAATGGTAATGGCAAGAGACATGCTCGTCATCCCCGGTATGAGCTTCTCCCAAGGCTTTCATAATGATCAAGAGACGAGAAATCGGTTTTAGTTATGGCAGAAGCGACATAGAAAGACGTCGAGGGATCTCGCGTAGGAGGAGAAGAGATTTGAAATCTTTAAGGATAATCTGAGATACATCAACCAACAAAACGCTGGTGATCATTCTTACATGCTTGGTTTAAACCATTTCCCTGGCCCTCCTTAGATAGAGTACAAACACATGGCCCAAAAATCTAGGCTAAAATGGATCCAAAATGCTGATAATAATACAAGGTTTTTCTACCAAACTACTAAGATCCATAGGGCTAATAATAGATTCAACCAAATTATAACAAACTCCAATGGAATTCTAATACAGGCAGGGGCAATAGAACAAGAGTTCATTAATTTCTACTCTAAGTTATGGCAGGACCAAGCTAGGAGCAGCATTGAGGAACTTATTGTAGCCCACCCAGAGGATCTGCCACAGCTAATTGAAGAACATGGAAGGGCATTGTCTGCTCCTATTACAAGGTATGAGATTTATAATGCATAAAGGATATGCTTGGAGGGAAGTCACCTTGCCTGAATGGACTTACTGTTGAATTTTTTAGGGCTTTTTGGAATGTCATAGGTGAGTCAATGATTGTAGCTATCTCCTATTTTTTTTTTTTTTTGAAAATACCAAACTGCTTGCAACTTGGAAAATAGAACATACATAACTTTAATACCAAAGAAGGAGAATCCAATGTATGTAAAGGATTATAGGCCAATATCCTTATGTAATGTAAATTATAAGGTGATAACCAAGATCTTGTTAAATAGACTTAGAAACATATTGCCACAAATAATAGGTAAAGAATAAACTGCATTTGTAGCTGGTAGGAGCATTTTTGATAATATATTTATGTCTCAAGAGTTAGCCCACTCATTAGAAAAAAATGCCCAACACCCTATGATGATAATTAAAATGGACATGGAGAAGGTTGATGATATAATGAATTGGAATAACATAGCTATTGTCATGACCAGAATGAACTTCCTAGCAAAGTGGATAGGGTGAATCAGAGAATATTAATGGAAGGGTAGGGAAATGGGTAAACCCTTCTGTTGGCTTGAGGTAGGGGGATCCTATCTTACCTTACCTTTTCATTTTAGTCTCACATGTCTTGACCAATATCTTAAACAAGGCTGAATCCCTTAAACTCTTGAAAGGTATTAGAATCAATGAATACTTGCAGATGAATCATATGCTATATGCAGATGATCACCTTCTCTTATGTTGTGCAGCCTCAAGGCAGAATGCCAGAGCATTAAATTTGTGTATATATATATATATACTTTGGACTAACAGGTCAAAGAACAAACTGCATAAAATCATAAGTGTATCTCCCTTCCTTGTTGAACAACAGATTAAGAAGCTTCATTAGTGCTATTTTGAACCTAAAACAAGGGACATTTCCTTTTAGATACCTTGGTAGCTGAATTTCACCCTATAGGATACCAATGGAGAAATTCAAACCATTGATGGATAGGGCTGAAAGGAAGCTAAGCCATTGGAAGGCTCTCTGCCTCTTTATGGCAGGAAGGGTCAAATTGGCTAATTTTGTAGTTATGTACCCCTCTATGGATTGAACACCTATGCTATACCTGACAAGATCTTGAATGACATTTCCAAAATTCTTAGGAGGTTTATATGGTCTAACAACAATAGGGGAAATGGATTGCACATGATTAATTGGTAAATAATTACATGTCCAAAAACTGAGAGAGGGTTAAAGCATGCTTTAAAACTACTTAATATGAAAGACAAACTGTGGGTTCTTCATGGAAAGCAAGTATGGGAGATTTTAACCTTGGGAGATGCAAAAGATCAATAACAGTTCATGAACCTATAAATCCTTCTCAAAGGTAGTAATGGAAATTAGGGGCAACATGGCATCAATAGATACAAAAGAAACAAACTCTATCACACAACACCCTTGGTTGTTTGACATACCAATTTGCTTGAAATCTACTTATATAAATATGGATTGTGATCTAACCGCTTTGCAAGTGCTTAATTTAACTACAAATGGCAGCTGGGATAAAGAGATACTAGCTAATATTTTCCCAAATTTTCCTGCAGAAAAAATAAAAGAGAAAGCAATAACACAGGGCCAAGAAAATAATAAATATGGAATGGAAGTGGATTCCTGAAACAGGAGGGGTCTCTCCGACAGCTACTATTTATGAAGGCTTGAGGCCTAAATCAAAAAGGGATCTATGGCCAGGATGGAAGGAACTATGGAGGCTTAAGGCTACTCCAAAAGTTAAAATATTTCTTTTGAAATTGATTCATGGCAAACTACCTTTAAAGGAGTATTTGTACAGAGTGAATGCAGGTCCACAGGAAGCCTGTCCCCTATGCAATTTAATTCTGAATCCATTAACCATCTATTTAATGATTGCAAGTGGACTGCCATGGTGTAGGATGAAGTTAGGAATGAAAGGGTCCTAACTCATTAGAACAACAGTAACAATGCCATTGAGAATGAGAGCTAGTTAATTACTAATGACTAGGGAGGTGGTTAGCTTAAATCTGAAGATAGAACTCTAATAGCTTATATTTTGTGGCATGTGTGGAAAAACAGATGCATGAAGGTATTCCAAGACATGGATTTCAATCCCAGATGGATCGCAAGGAGTGGAATAGCACTTGCTAAAGAATTTTATCATCAAGAAGAGCTGATTAGAGAAAATGAGCAAAGCTCGAAAAGATGGAGAATAATTAACTACAAATTCAGACTGAGCACAGATGCATCATGGGAGGCAGAAGGGGGACTCACAGGTTTGGGCTTTATTGTTACAACCATTAATGGAGAGTTTTGTATGGCAGGCATTGGGATTCAAGAGACTAGCTCAGCATTTGAGGAAGAAGCCATTGCAATGAAAGAAGGGATATAGGCCCTGGTTAGGATGGGGTGCTCTGAAGTGCAGATATCCACTGACAACTTACTCCTAGTCAGACTATTAAACATCTCGGTCCAGAATCACCCGGTGAACCGGGGATCTCGATCACTTACGAGACTTTGTGGGCCAAATGACTTTTCCGTGACTGCGGGACTCCACTTCGTCTTTCTACTGGAAAAATAAATTGAATTCTCTAAACAGGCCTCAGCCCCAGGACAACACCCAAAAAGCCAGCCTCGGCCAGGGTCAGCATAGAATGAAAAAGGGAGCAGATGTTTCCGTACCGGGATCAGCAGGAGGGGAATTAGTGGTTGACCCAACTTGGTATGGTACACTTCCATCCACGAGATTAAGAATGATAAAGAGTATCAAGATTGGAAATCTAGGAACGTGGTAATGGAATGTCAACAACTGCTGAAGAAAGTCAACAACCGGGAAATAAGGCAAACAAGGCTGGAGAATTTATATAAAGGTGACTCATCTTGCCTGATTCCATAACCAGACAGGACCCTGGTTCGAACTAATGAGGGTTTGACACGTGTCCCATTTTGTGGAAAGACGTAAAGTCAGCTTAGTACGAGACATGTGTCAAACCCCAATTGGTTCGATCCATCATCTTTCTAGCATCAGGGAAGTTAGCTTTTTTATTTTTGTATTTTTTTATGTTTAATAGATGTTTTTCAAAAAAAAATTATGAAAATTAATAATAAATTTATCAATAAATAAATAAACACACACATAAAAGCAACATGAATTTATCCAATGTTTTTAAAATCGGACCGGGAAGTGAACCGGCCTCATAACTGGGTCATGGGTCAGTCGGTCTGACCGGATGACCCATTTCGGTTGGATCGGATGACATCATATATATAAATATATATAAATATAATTATAAATAATATATATATATATATATATATATATATATATATCTTAGATATATTGTTTTAAAGTGTTGATTTATTATCCTATCTTGATTTATTATCCTATCTTAATGTTTTTAAATAGTTTTAATTAAAAAAATGAATGGATAAATTGATCAAAGTACAACCCAATAAGATAGAAAGGAAAATATTAATTATATATTTTTTTAATTATATTAAAAAGAGAGAGAGAGAGAGAGAGAGAGTGAGTGGATTGGCAAATATTAATTATATATTTTATGATTGGGTTGGATGTAGAGGGTGTTCAGAAAGGGAACTATTGGTATTTTATTTGCATAAATTTTAGTCCCATGTCAGCTGTGGAGAGCAAAGGAGAGGAGGTGGTTGCTATAAAGTGAGTTGGGCTTTGGTAGCGATCAAAACTTTCATGGCTTTTTGGGCTAATGTTAAGTGAAATTAAAAAAAAAAAAAACCAGCTTTTTTTTGGTTCTGGTTCACCGGTTCCGGGTGGGTTTGACCATTTCAATTGTTGGTCAACAATTGATATAAAACCAGACCGGACTAATGGCCGGTTCCCGATTTTACCGGTCCGATCCGGGTTTAAAAACATTAAATTTATCTAAATAAGTTTTGAAGTTCGCACATTATATCAACAATAATGTTAAATATTTAAAACCAAAATGAAAATTAGGAAAACAAATTGTGTATGAGATAGAAGAAGAAAAAATAAAGAAATGAATTGGAGAGAATCTTTTAAAACATTTACACCAAAGGCATGTCTATATGAACATAGAAATATAAAATAAAAAATAAAAAATTATATGAAGATACACATGCAAGGGAACACAAAGACGGCAAAGAACAATTACTACAAATTAATATCCAGATACTAGTAAAATCCCCCAGAGTCATTGACATCTTTACAGCCAAGTGATCAACATAGATCATCCCTCAAAAATTAGCCACGTTTAGGGTGTTCTTTTTGGATATTAGAGGAAGGCCATGTGAATCGGCAAAATATAAAGGTTAAAACAATAGAGTAACTTACTGTACAGATATGCACTGACTTCTGATCTTGTATTCTCTTGTTGGATGATTATTACTGACTAGAATCTGTGAATTGAGCCAGGGAGTCAGAAAACTGATGATTGAAGTAGCTAATCATCAAGCTCCACAAGTTGAGCTCTCCTTTCTGCAGCTTTCTTCCTGATGAAAATGCCCCATCTCATAGCTGCTTTGATTTTAAGCCATCCAGCACAAGCTCGACCAGATGACCGTGACCGATCCTCATCAAAGTTGAAGCTCGGCCATGGAGAAGGCATATAAGATGAAAAGCCAGTTCCATCCTCTTGTATAACAGAAGTTCCGCCCATGCTGAAGACACGGAGAAGATGTTGCATGTCTTCTTCATTCTCAAGAATTTCATGACTTCTCATCCGGATTTCTTCCTCGGTGAAATAATCATCCACAGCCTGGTTGTCACGTTGATGAGTCCAGTCCTCAGTTGAATTGAAGTTTGTTGATTGGCCAGGTGGATTCAGGGGTTGGAATTCTATAGTTGTCTGCGGTGGAGGGCCTAGTATCAGTCCCATGCCGTTGATTTTATTCATTTGAGTTTGGGTACCTGCACCAACTAACTTAGTCTGAGGAGCAAGTGAAGAGATTTCAAAGTGTGTATGGCCATTGGATGGATTGTCCTGCAGATGGGAGTATTTGATTAATTGATTCCCATTATACCCGGCAGAGACTCCTGAAATAACAAATGCAAAAGTCAGGAATCCAAACTACTTTAGCTTCTTGAAAATAGGGACCAGAAATATAATTTATGCCTATCCACCATGGAAGTGTTTCGGTGTTGGTACCAATAATGGACAATGTAGAGCTACTTCATCAAAAAGTAACTAATTGCAAATGAGATTGCAAAAGGTGGGTAGTAAAAGTATTATGAGAGCATTTTTGGGTAGAACAATTTCTCTTACCTCCGAGAACTCCTGCACCGACTGCTGGTTGATCAATTGCTGTGATGGTGGGGGGTTGGTGACAGACTTGCTGATCATATGAAGTGGGATAATTTGCTTGAACTGATGGTGATTCCTTGTGGGAAGCAGTGGTCTTTTTCTCCTTGAAGTTCAAGAGAACCTTGCCGTCATACTCTATAACATGCATCCAATCATCATACGCCCTCTTGACCAATGAATCAGCAAATACCTGCAAAATAACGAATGAAATTCACCAACTACCTCAGTATCTATCACATTTACTTTCAGTTTCACCTGGAAGTAAAAAATAAATAAATAAATAAGAATTGTGTTTGTGGGTCCATATATTAAGCAACAAATACGGGGAGATGAAAGGATAATGCAACAGATTCCTTCCAAATATTCTGAACCCTAGGAACACATAATGGAACAAAATAATGGAAATAAGTGCATAGTTTTATCTCTAGTAATTCTTCCAAGACAAAGACTAAGATTCATCTCCCGACATAGTACAAAACAAAATCCATCATCTCAGATGACATTATAGAAAGTATAGATGTGAAAAACACAAACCTTTTGGCTGTCAGTAAGAGATTCAGCTGAATAATATTGTCCACCAGCAATTAACCCTGTAAACTCATATATATTGTTGAAAATTGCCCCCACACTTCTCGTATTATCGGAATAATACACATAATGTTTTCCGCTCAAAACACAAGTCTTAGCATGCTCCACAAGAACCTCCCACATCTTATTTGACATGCTGCTACCCAGAATCTACAGCATTTAGAGAAAAATGATGAATATTGTGAGTCATGAGGATGATGAAAAAAACAAATTGTATCTAGAACCTTACTTTCCGCAGTCTTTGAGGATCCCTGACAACAACACGGAGAAAATCTTCTACTGTGTAGATTCCAGCCTTATTCAACCTTTTGTGAAATGAGCCATCCTTGCCAATCTTTTCCAATCTCCATACGTCATCTTTTAAGGTAGGTGGAAAGTGTTTCTTGTATACTGAAAGACACAAAATGGAAAGAAATATATTTAATCCTAAATGCAATATTTCATAACAAAATAGAAAACAAAACAATGACAATGGGCAACAGGATTACATTCTCCCCTGTGATCCTTAACCATAAATGCTTCTGTTTTAGCCTCCCGAATACGAATTCCCTCACAGAAGCCAGCTGAAATTTTTAAACCAAGCCTGAACTTCCTACTCCGTATCCAGCTACTGTTGTCGGTAAAAGTAAGCTCTCCAAGGGTTCCTACCCCTTCTTTCAAGGAAATCTGTAATTCTCCAGTCAAAAGTGGCCTCTTCCCTTCACGTTCTTTGACTACATGACTTTCAAATTCTTCTTCAGTCCAGCCATCATCATCTTCATTGTTGAAATCACCCTCAAGGACCACAACATCTAGTTTTGCAGATGACTCAGGCCCTGCAGTTATGACACGACCAGAGTTGGCATCAAGTAACACAACATGTATCGCAGCACCCTGCTCCCCTTCAACTTTTCCTCCTGTGAAAAGGGGTTGGGATAGCCTTGACTTGAACTGTAACTGCAGGTTTCTTCCATCAGGTCCTTCTAATTGTTTTGGAGAAGATCTGTATTTCATTTACAGCAAGATACTGATAAAATAAGTTTATCTTGATGAATAAGTCCACATAAGCTAATGTTCCTGCACTAGGAATAATCCTTGACACTCAAACAAGAACCTTAGAATTTTAAAGAATCACATAAAAAATTTACAGCTTTTGTAAAAGGTATCAGTTACTTCTGAAATTCTTACCCTTTTGCTTTTTTGCCAAAACACAGAAACAACAGTAAAGCTCCAAGACAAAAGGTTTTAAAAATAAAAAAGAAAAAAAGAAAAACTTCATGTTAAAGCTGCATAGTTTCATATAATTATCAAGGGTAAACAGGTCTCAATTCTTGACAAAGCTGTGGCAGCCATATTACACTTTATTAATTCCACAAGTTATTCAAGAATTATCCAATATCTTTCATGAACATCATTAAATAACTAAAACAGTCATGCGTTATTAATAAAAAGGCACCTCTTTTGGGTAAGCTGTATCTATGACTGATAAACAAGATTTCCAACAAAAAGACTAGAACAACATGAGAATATTTATTATCCAGAAAATTCGGCTGACTTCATATGGCTGTCAAGCAAAAGGACAAGAAGTTCAGCATTCCTTCTACCTAATACTATACAACATGGATGGTAAGCACATTAACTGCTGCAAAAAGAATCAAGAGCTTTTTAACAATCACCATTCTTTATGAGACATAGATGGGCCAAAAGAATCAATTAAGTTCCCAACATATTATTAGAATCATAATTTGCATAATGTTAGTCTATTTGAGACAGCCTCACAAAACCTTACTGCTATATGAATGTCACTCTCATACCTTCCGATCAACTTTGCAGGTCCCAATTTAGCCAAAGCACGCTCCACTTCTTCACTGACCTATTTGAAAACAGTAAAAAATAAATCCAATCAAACAAACAGCACAAGCATGTCTTTGTTCTACAAAGGGAAGTCAATACCTGACAAGTTTATTTGATGGAAAAGTAGATTAAACAAATACCTTAATGGGTAGGTTTGCCCCGTTTATCAAATAAATTTAACTACCCTTAATGAAAAATTCAGAAAAATAAGTAATTAATCACTCATTGACTTTTCACATATTTGCCAGAAGAAAGTTCAACATACTAAGAATGTGACTATAATGTATGTGAGTTCATAAATGGAACAAAAAAACATAGTTGTTGAAGATGCTCACAACTCTTCGAAGCACAGGCTCCAATGATGAACAAAGTTTCTGCAGGCTATCCACCTTAAGTGCTTCCACAATGACACTGCATGGAACACATAATATATTAGTAATCAATAAACAAAAAGACATGAAAATGGCCAAAAGAAAGTATTGCATGGTTTACAGAATACTTGGGAAACATAGTAAGTATAAAGATGTAAAAGTAAAATAAGAACCAATAAAATAAGACATAAAAGTAAAGAATAGAAAAGGATGAAAGAAAAAGAAAAAGAAAAAAAACTTATCCACATATCCCCTTTTATTTTTATTTTTATTTATCTGAATTATTTATTTTTCTTCCTTTATTCTATTTTCCCTCAATCTAATCACCCCCGGAATATCTGAATCTCCACCATACAGAGTAATTATATTCAAAAGCAAATTTAACTCCAATTTTTTGGGATCAAATAGCATATCATCTAGACCCACAAGCTTTGAAGAAAGTAGCAGATCATTCTTGAAAATAACAAGAGAAAACACATACAAAAAGAAACAAAGTAATAGCATGAAAACATCAGAACAAAGGGAGTAACCAATGGCAGTCAATGGATCGATCTAATGCATCATCAAACACTCATTTCTACTCCTAGATTTCAGCTATGAAATGGGACCAAGTAACCCATACTATGAAAATGAACCAACATAAAGCTATACGATCACAAACTAAGTTTTCATTCCCATCAAACCATAAGATCACTCACTTCTCAACATTCCTCAGGCACTCTTTCGCTAATAAATTCCCACTTAATACCCAATCCTTACTGAAAACCAATCTAAAACCAATTCTCCTCATTTATCACGGAAAGCCACAGCCTTTTCCATAAAACATGATCCAAAAACCAAAATAAACAGCGAGCCTCACGAAGTCAACCCCCGAAAAAAAACCCGATCAATAGACACAACATGCAAGCTTAAACTCCAAATTTCCAGAAAAATAATTTCTCTTTTTCACTTGTTCTTATACCTAGCAAGGGCGGGGACCTTGGGGCGCTTGGGCTCAGGGTGGATGGCCTCCCCATCGGCAGGGTCAAGCCCCCGCTTCTCCCTCGTCATCGTCCCACACCGATCCAAATGCCTACTCGCCCTCTGCATCCTCTCAGATCCCACCTTCTTCCTCTCGGATCTCCCGCAATCGAAACCCTAGAAATCACAAAGGAGATCGAGGAATGGGAGTAGTTGCTGGCGAGCTCGTCTTGGCTTTTAATGGCGGCCCAATGTGAAGACTTTCAGTGTAGTCTCCTCCCGGGAGGAGGTTTACCTCCTGTCCAAATATCTACGTGGCAACTGACAATTCGCTGTTCAATAAACAACTTCATTGATAAAAGATCTGCTGTGTAAAATAAAACAGCGAGCACCGTGCTTAAAACATCAGAACGGTTAACCGAGCCTTGAGAGAAATCGACACAAATCTCATAGCCATTTAAACGGCTAATATGATACAACAGTGTTTTTTTCCTGTTTTAGTAATAACAGCCTATGAGAGACCGACGCGTACGGTGGGGAACAGGATACACGTGGGAGGCGTGGCAAGTTGACCTTATTTAGAAGACGGACCCGGGTCTGATACAGTGCACCAGTAAACTCCCGGATTTTTATATTTGAATAATATTAAATTAAATAAATTTTAACTAATTTAAGGGGTGGAAAAAAGATAATTATATTTTATTTATTAACTGTTTTATATAACTTAAACAATTTCTACACATGTTATGCTCTTATTTATGCACCTCACTTTTTGTCCACAAAGCAAGAAAATTATAAAAATTAAAATAAATTTACCATTTATCTTTTATTTCATGAATAAATTTATATGGATAAATCCATATAGACATATGGCCTCATCCAGAATGCACATGTGGCTCATTTCCTATATCCATGCAAGAGGCATAAGTCCCAATTCGGACACCCCTTAGATAAAAAAAAAAGGTTACATAAGTCAAAAAAAAATAAAAAATAAGATGACAAAAAAGAGGCACGAGGAAGGGATAAGATGTTAGCTATAAGTATAGCAAATAATATATTTGGCAAAGAGGGGACAATAGTTACCGAACGCCCTCGTGGCGCAGAGGTAACGGGTTCCCGTTATTCAGACCCCGCGTGGGTTCAATCTGCGTGGGGCGATTTGAGCTCTGTTGCACATGCGCGTAGGCAGAAATCGCCAGCGGGGTTTGCACGGAGTCGTGTCCCTTTGATAGTCTTAGCGAGTGGTCACTTGACCACCCGCTCATTCCATCAAAAAAAAGAGGGGACAATAGTTGAACCCAAGGAGACGAAAGAGGAAGAAAGTGCAAAGAAAGAAAAAGGGCATCATACTTCTAAATTGTCTCACACTCACCCTCTCTAGAGATCCGGTTCTTACTAAGTTGGGCGTCAGAGTTACCCCAAGGCACAATACCCGCTCCCTCTCAACCTTATTTTCTATACAGGATCACTCTACCAAAGACTCTGGCAGATCAAAGAAGTCCCGGACATTCTCTCCGGTCACCATTGACATCCCCCACAATCACAAATCTTAACCGTTATCAAAGATCGGTGTTGATCTCCAAAAGAGAATGATTTTTACACCTACACAAATGATTTTAGTTTATTCCTTTTTACCCTGATTTAATGAATAAACTAATAATAAGAATATGAAAACATTTAATTACTTCTAAGATTATTTATTCTGAAAAAGTCTTTTTTTTATTTCCTTTTTTTAATACAAAATTTGAAATTCCATCATTTGTGGATAATGAGGAGACTACACTGTCTCAAGTGAACCTTTTAAAAACACTAATATTTTGTTTTAAGTAGTTGTGATTCATTCAGTCATGGTGGTGATCAGAAGGAAACATTGAACGATTTCAATAATTAATCAACTAACTAGTTATTGGAAAGATGATAAGAATGAAAACTTTTTTAAATTGGAATCATCCTCTGAGTTTTATCTGCTTGGTTTCATACAATTCCATCAATGAGGCAGTTTGGCATGATGTAGACCCAAATGCTGATTTATTAAAAGCCTTTATGTCGCGACCATGTTATATATTTTTTCCCCTAAATTTTTTGGTTATTTATTTTGCACGAGAGGTGATGATGTTGAATAAGTAAAATCACAATGATGTTGAATGATCTCTAAGTTTTTTTAAAAAGTTATTATTTTGACAAAGGTGACAAGTGTCCCCGCCGGGGAAGTGCGCTCTCCAGACCTAAGCCCTCACCTTGCGAGTGTAGAGAGCCAGAGACTCGATTCCGGGATCATCCCGAAAGAACATACCCTAATAAATGAGCTCGATGGCATGGTATAGAGTTGGTCACAATGTACTCAGTATTATGTTATGTGAGATAAGTTTGATATAAAAATCTTAAATCAATTGAAATCAAGGTCATTAATATTTGTTTAATGCGTCAATTTGAAACCATTATCATTAAGTGGTGCAGATAAAAGTCCTTTTGAGAAATTAGGTCAATGATAGATTGGATGTTTTTTTTTCTTTCATTTTTAATAATTAATATGTATAAAGTTGTTCAAAGTAAACTAATGAAAAAAAGGTATTTTTTTTTTAAGAATAAAGAAAGTTGTTTCAAAAGTTAAAGCTAGATTTTATGAATAATACTCAAATAATTATAACTATTATTTGCATTGTATCATGTAACAAAGGATAACACCTTTTATAAACAATCAAAGCTCCATTAATAGTGTCAATCCATAATTTTTTTTTAAAAAAAAGGTCCCATACAATGAATATTATATATATTTATATGTATTCACACAATTTAGTAGTATTTATAATGGTATATATGCACAAAAAAACTATTATTTTTAGAAATAGAAAATAAAGGAAAAAGGTTAGGGTTTTATTAAATAAAAATAACATGAAATTAACCAAAATAAAGTTTAAAATATAACCCGATCGATGTTTTTCAAGTATTGAAGAAAAGGAATCAGAAATTACTTTTTTTTTTCTTAACAATACTTAGAATTTCAAACTTTTTTTTTTCCAATGATAAAGTATAATTTCCTATAATATTCAATCAATTATCACAGAAGACAAATATAAGTGTTGGAAATGCCACTTTCAATGCAAAATGACAAAAAATAGAACTAATCCACCACAATCTTCTACATCCATTGGCAACCTTTTTGTTTTTGAATAAAAAATAATTTGATGTCTTGTTCTTTGATTTCATTTTAAATATAGAAACAAAGGACCATTGTTATTAAGGACTTTTGCATTATTAAATGCTTTTAGGTCTCTTTCATTGTGCCTTGTTCTTCTGAATGACTGAATTGGCAACAGCTCCATGAAAAGGTTGATTATTTGGTGTGATTGGAAAATTACAAGGATTAAATGCCACTTTCTTTATAGTGTTTCAAATGGCACAGATTCATGTATCTAAACACAGATGTGTCAAATATTTAGGGTTAGGGTTAGCATTGAATTGGTCTGCAATTAACAGAGAATTATTATTTTTTTTTTCCTGCAATTCCTTAAGTTCGGTTTTGAAAAATCCTGTATGAATGAGGAAGGGATGAATTTTAGTCAGTGCTAAATTCTTATATTGATTTTGCAAATGTTCTACACTTGAGTTTTGTTTCAAGTATGTAAACTTTGCTGCAAATCGAATATTTTAATTTCGTATACAATTATAACTGATTTTGAAGGTTTAACTATTTCAAGAGTCTGCGATTTTGTTAAATATACAAAATCATCAAAAAGTAAGAATTCTATAGCTATCAAATTCTTTGAATTATCAGTACTTTTTTTTTCTGATGTTCAAACTTGAAACTGATGTATTTTACACCAATATATCCCTCGGTATTGAACCTCTCGCTATCTAAATTATTTAAAGATAAGAATGCTATGTGTACTGAATTCTCTACAAGTATCGGTACTTCTCGCTATGGTATCAGTACCTTTTTTTATTTCTGCTATTCAAAATGTACTCTTTGATATGGCATTCAACCCCTCTGTCTCTATCTCTCTACTTGTTGGCACCTTTGGAGCCAATTGGAACATCATATAATATCACAGAATGAAAAATATTGGTTGAATATGTGGAAACATGAGACAAGAGTTCTAAAAGAAACTCCATTGAAAGAGGCCATTAAGATATCAAAACAGAAAACTTGTTAACAAGTTCATTGGCATCTGAAAGCAAGATTAAAATTAAAGAAAACATAGTGCATCATGGCCACCTTTAGAAGGGACAAAAGATCAGACTCATATCTCCACAGGAGGATTAATCAGAGAACAGCATTGTCTCCAACTAGGGAGATTGTTTTGTCACTTGGGAACAATGCTTGTGATCTTCCAACAAGACCAAGTCCACCATTAATGGGGAACAACAAGGTGCTCTGAAGAAGACAAGGGACTTTGCATTGGATGTGTCATCCTCCCACCATGAACTTATATTCAATGGATAAAGGAACATGCTATGAATATCACCTAAATTGTATAATTTTTTTCATGAAGGGAACTCACAAACATGTTTGGAGATCAAACAGCATGGTCCAATTGATCATCTCCATTTACTTAATTTGTTTAGTGGATGATCAAACAAGGATGAAAAAGAAAAGTAAAAATAGAAGATTGCTCCCTCATTGGAAACAAGCTGGCCAACATCTGCATCTCAGTGGAAAGTTCCTAACAAACAGCAAAGAGAACAAACAACATTGTTTTAGAAACAGGAAAGAAGGACAGAAAGAAGGAAGAGATATTGTTGTTGTTCATGACGGCTACAGAGATTCAATTGAAAAAGAAAAGAAACAGAGAGTGCATGTGCATAAACAGTAAACTAAGAAATTCAACAAGATAGCCACAGGGGGGCTAGAAGCCCACTCAAACAAAACAAAGATTGGTGGACCAACAAACAGCCACCACTCCACATAAGCGGAGGTACAACACAGCTCCAGACCGAAGGAAGAGTCCACACCTTTTTTTTTATTTTTTTTTTATTTTTGACAAAGGAGATAAGCACTCCCACGAGGGAAGTCAAGGATGGGGTCAGTCACAGAGCACAAGTTCGATGCGCCTGAGTTCCTACTTTTACAAGAGGCAGGGCTCGATCTCGAGTTCTTCTTAGGAAAGTGGAATCTGTTAGCAAAGCAACCTGGTAACTATAGGCCCTTATGCCATTGGTTACATAAAACACTGTTAGGATATAGTTGATATGCCCCCATCTAATCTCTTAGTAATAATTTGAACACATTTTAAGCAATAAAGTTTGATTTTTTTTTTTTTTGAAATAAGTGGATAAACCACATTTTATTTAGATTATGATAATAGGTTCAAAATTTGATTAATAAATGACATTAGTTTTTTTATTATCATATTTATTATTTAATTATTTAATATGATGATGTCTTTGATTAAATTTAGAGACTTGATATTATGATAGTGATCATAATAATGAGAGTCAAGTCTTAAACCATATAATCTAAATTGTTCTTCATTATAGAATCATTAAGAATAAGATATTAGTGATCTGGTTAGATCAATATATGTGTGATAGTATCTATAGGATAAAGATTAGTTGATCTCATTAACTAAATCACATATATTGATGATGCATATGGAGATATATGATCATTGAATCGACACAATTGAAAATTCCCAATGGTTAAATTAACAATAAATTGCTGATAGGATATTCTCTTGAAGAATGTGATGTAATAATTTTATTTGACCTAAGATTATCATAGTAATTAACAAGTTATTTTATCATATTTTGTTTTCGAACACCTATTGCCCTAAGATGATAGTTGAAAAAAATATTGGGTATGATTAAATACTTGTAGAATTAATGGTTGATCAAGATGGAATTTGTCAACTCTTGGAAATGAGTTTGAGCTCTATGTTGTCGTTGTTTATAATGACTAAATTATGACCTTGGCCTTAGCACTTAGAATGAAGAAGAAAAGAGTTTCTTAAATCATTTATTGGTCGGTTATAATTGACATGAAACATAGTTGACAACCTATTGGGATTTGACAGTTCAACCATATTCTAGGGTTGACTGGGAGTTTTATAGACAAAAGATGTTAGTGTTGAAATTGGTTTTCCCTCAAGATGAGGTTTGATTTCACACCAACGGTTGAATTTATTTATTTTTGGGGACAAGATTACGGAAGACGAGGCAAAGATATTATCCAAGAATACAAAGAGAGGCCAAATTTACGTGGAAAACTCCATGAAATCGGAGAAAAACCACTATGCTCAATAAGAGCAAATACACTAGAGAATTTTCCATTACAAGGAACAGGAATTGGAAAGAAACGATGAATTCATCTAATGGAGGAGGCGAGGAGATGAGAGAGAGAGAGAGAGAGGGAGGGAATTCGTCAGTCTCCAAAATGACCAATCCTCTCCATTGGTTCTCTTTTTCCCTTTTTATAATCCCTGGTTGCTTGAATTCCAAGTTTCCTCTCACTTGTCAAATTGTGTGCCAGATAGATGCCAACTAGGTTCCAGCTTGGTGCCAGCTAGGTTGCCAGCTAGATTGCCAGCAAGGAGCTAGATAGAAGGTCTTCTAGAAGATTGGCAGAGCTTTTAGAAACTCTCAATGCTCTATGGTGTTCATTCTCTATAGGTATCTTTCGAGCGTGGGGACCTGCTTTGATTCTAGCTAGTTATCTTAGGCGGGACCGAAAGTGTTATGCTTATGGGCCACAGCTGAATGAAAGTGTCGTGGAAAGTAGGCCAAGTGATAGTGAGGTAGGCCGAGCGTTGGCGAACCGGGATTTATTCATGTGAGCAATTCGACCTCCTTTGCTGTTATAAGTGGGTTCGTTGTTTAGGGATTAGTTTTGGGTGGATGACGGTTTGTAGCTTTTTCATGTAGAAGACTAGACGGAAGCCATGTGTCATTCCACTTTTACCCCTATCAAAAGGAAATATCATATTATTCTTCAACAGGTTCTTGAGAGTAATTGTATACTTCATATTATTTGGTTGTTAAGGATTGTTGCTAGACGACAACCTTGATTGGTAAATTGGTCTGACTGATTTGCTACCAACTTAGTATTGAACCTATGGGTCGCACACTAACGAGTGTTTTAATCTTTGCTATAAAATTAATTATTTTATTGTTTGATGATTAAATTAGATAGTTTAATTAATCGAATAAATAAAGTTGCAGTCCAAATGGAAGATTGTTATATTTTTTGCTAGCACAGAGAATATAATTAATATTAAGGATAAATTGAATTTTTCTATTTAGAATAGGAAATTGAATTTTATCTCTCAGTTATTTTTCAGATAAAATAATTATCAATATATATGTATATGATAAATTATAATTAATAAAAGGACCTAATTATAAAATTTAATTTTAAATTGGATTAAATAGTGAATGTGCAAGCATGTATTAAATTCTATTTTAGAATAAGAAATTGAATAGATAAAAATAATAAATGCAAGTGGCGGTTTGGGAAAACTAAGGGCCATATGGCGATTTCAAATGCTTATATAGATATAGGCTTTGCATATGGGATGCGAGAGAAAATATATATATTGGCTGTACAACAAAGAAGATTCATTGAGAGAAGAAATTTTTTTAGCTTAATAACAATTTGTTCGTATATTTCATTGATCAAAGGATTGATAGCAAAGGTTAGTCTCTGTGTAGATACACATAGTGCCTTCGTATTATCGAAAGATTTTATAAAAGAATCTGCCTCCATGTATGTTTTAGACCCGATCTTTAACATGTTAAATAGATTTATCTTTGATTGTTTTTTCTACTGAGAGTTTTAAACACCGAATAATACAACACACACATCAGGCTGAAGAATCCCAGGGCCAATGGCCTGTAGAAAGAGGGATTGCCACCTACATCCTCAAGGAAGTATTACGAGGATATCCTCTACTCTCTTTATAGTACCGTTTACATTTTTTAATGGCTTGATAGTAAATTGCTTATGGTAGCCCTGAGTGAGGATCAATCTCTAGCTCGAGATGGATAACAGATCTATCTACCTCATACATATGTGCTCAATTGAGGTTGAGCGCATTAATGTTGGGTGAGGGAAGATCTATTCTCCCCCTCACCCATAACCGGGGGCCTTTATTGTTCATATATGATAATTATTTCTTGGAACATGAGAGGCCTAGGGAAAAGAAAGAAGCACTATTTAGTGCTCGAATTTCTCCCCTTGCCTAAGGCCTATGTCTTTGATTTATAAGAGACAAAACTACAAACCTGTGAAACATAAATAATCATCTCTAAAATACGATCGAGCTATGAGACTCTTGAAAGACGAAACAGGAAGAACAAAAGCATAAGGGAAATCATGGATTTTGACCAACTAATCAAAGATATGCAACTAAGCGATCTCCCTTTTTTAGTCAAAAATTCACTTGGACCAATAGGAGAGCAATACTATTGTTCGCCAGATCAGATCATTTCTATATCCTCTGTAATGGATAACCGCCTTCCCCCGACTGTGACATATGACCATCCCTGGAATCAAATCCAACCACAAACTCATTCGCCTAGAATGTGGGCCCTACAAGCTTTGTAAACAAATTTTGAATTCAAACAAAGAATGGTAAAAAAGGGATAGATTTTGAGATATGATCCCTAATCGATGGGTGGGTACCCACAATAATGATGTAGCTTTTGCAATATCAAAGAAGATCTCCTTCATCAATACTGAGCTTAGAGGGGATAGCAAAAGAACAATCATGGGAGCAAACAATAGAAAAAGAGAGATACTAATATAGAGAACATCAACATCCTAAAAGAGTCATGAGAGCACATAGAGAAAGAAGAGCTGATGAACAAGCTCTAAGGGGAGACTATGACAACATCATTCGAAAGAAGGAATTGTATTAGCCGCAAAGATCAAAGATTATATGGTTTCAATAGGGGGAGACTACAATATGAAAATTTTCCATACGGTTGCAAACCAATGAAAGAATATAAACTGGATACGTCAAAAACAGGTTGGGGATGTTGGAATTTGAGAAAAAAAGAAGAAGAACAAAATTACATAAAATAAGAATAAATAGAGAAGAACGAAATAACACAAAACATAAGGTCCTTTGAGGATAAATTTTATTCCATACTCACATCACAAAGCAACCTAATTATATAGGCTTACAATGTAGATAAGATCCCACTAATTAATGAACTGAATAACAATTAATATTTACTAAATCTAGTTTTGAATTATGTTCCAACACACTCCCTTAATTCAAAACACATAAAATAATTCAGATTTGGTAGAGCACTTCTCTCTAAACACGAAACTTGGAGCATGTCTCTCCAAAAACTTCATGGAGCACTTCTCTCCAAAAACTAACTTCATGGAGCACTTCTCTCCAAACGTCTAAAAACTTGTGAAGCACTTCTCTCCACTAATGATGCACTTTCTCATCACAATCAACCCTTTCTCATCAAATTTCAAAAAGGACTTTCTTCTTTAACCACTAATGATGCAAGTTCTTAATTTTTAAAATTGTCATTCTTCTGTAGATGCCCAAATCTTTTGCACTTGAAGTATTAAGGTTTTTCCTTGTGCCAACAATCTTCCTCTTCATGACCTGGCTTCATGCAATGGTTATATTGAGGAATTCTTCTTTTTTCTTTTAAAGATGAAGTCTTGGCTAGATAAGCTTCCTCAATCATCTATTCTTCTTCTTCCTTTCTCATACTTCTTTGCTCCTGACCTTGCAAAGCATTAATTAATTCTGGCAGAGTAATTTGACTAATGTCTCTTATATCTTCTAAAGATGAAATTTTGGCCTCAAATTGTTCCGACAGACTTACAAATACTTTTTTCTACGATCCTACTATCAGGTAGCTCTTCGCCCATCAGTCTAATTTTGTTTACCAATCACAAGAAATTCTATCAAAATACTCTTGTATGCTCTCCTTTTCTTTCATGCTTAGAATCTCAAGATCTCTTTTAAGATTTACTACTTGCATTCGTCTTGTTCTATCATTGCCTTGATATAATTCTTTCAACATATCCCAAGCTTCCTTCGCTGTTTCACAAGTCATAATTCTCATGAAAATTGATTCTGAGACGGCATCATGGATAAACGATAAAGCTTTTGAGGCTTTTGCTTCTTCTTCAGGATGAGCCTTGATTTGATTGAGTGTCGGATTGTCTCCTAAAGGTGGTATGCTCCTTTCATCTTCAACTAACTGCAACAAGCCAAGACCTTTCAGGTAAGCTTTCATCTTGACAACCCAAACTTGATAGTTTTCACCATTGAGAACTGGTGGTGAGAGAGTTGATGTATTGCTAGAAGCCATGAAGAATGAAGCCTTCCTTCAAGATCTATATGGTTCTGATACCATGTTGGAATTTGAGAAAGAAAGAAGAAGAACAAAATTACATAAAATAAGAATAAATCGAGAAGAACAAATAACACAAAACATAAGGTCCTTTGAGGATAAATTTTATTCCATACTCATATCACAAAGCAACCTAATTATATAGGCTTACAATGTAGATAAGATCTCACTAATTAATGAACCAAATAACAAATTGACTAACAGATAAGATCCCATTAATTAATGTACCGAATAACAACTAATATTGTCTAAATCTAGTTTTGAATTATTCTCAACAATAGGGCTATACAATATTCATTTGAAATTTCACGAGCGATAAATGATCATTTCTCGAATCTCTTTCCCAAAAACCCTGACTTTCGCTATAACACAAATTGCGAGACTTTTTTCGCCAACAGGGAGTGAGATGATTTGAACAGCCTGGAAAGCCCATTCATGGAATAGGAAATCACAAGGGTGGTACGTGAATTTGGGATAAACAAAACCCCAGATCAAGACGGTCTATGAATGACCTTCTACTAGCATGGGTGGGACATTCTCAAGCAAGGTTTTGTGAGGCTGTTTGACAACCTATTCAATGGTCACGTTAACCTGGAAAGGATGAACTAGATCCACATTTTTCTCATCCCCAAAAATGAATTATTACAAACCATCATAAACTACAGACCAATTAGTCTCCTAAACTATTCAATAAAAAACATCTCATAGGTACTCTCCAACCTACTAAGGGAAGTGATCGGTAGCCTAATTGATGAGTCACAAACCACCTTTATAAAAAACATATCAATCCATGATAATATTGTTACAATAAAGGAATTAATTTTCAAAATGAGACAATCTCAATCAAATGTGCCCTTATCAAAATTGATTTTGAGAAATCTTTGGCATGGTCGACTAGGAGTTCTTACTCGAGATACTTTGTATAAAAGGGTTTGGACCAAAATGGACAGAATGGACTAAAAGACTCCTACATTCCTCTAAGGAAATTTTCCTCGTAAAAGACAAATCTATCGGCTACCTAAGGCACAAATAAGCACTTGGTCAGGGAGACCTATTATCCCTCTTGTTGTTCGTCTTAGGAGAAGATGTTCTCAATACCATGATCACGATCAAGTCACCAGAACCAACATTTACAAGGGTTTAGCTCATACAATATAGAGGACATCCACTCTTTATAATATACAAACGACCTCTTGGTTTTCTGCATAGGCGATGCAGTTCATTTTTGGATACGCAAGCTTATTTTCTACCTTTTTGAAAGGTTATCTAGTCTCCATATAAATTTTAATAAAAGTGTCATTATACCAATCAACACGTTTACATACTCCGCAGAAGTTTTATGGTGAATTATGAACTATGTGATAGGCTCAAAAACCATCAAATACCTGAGACTACCCATAAAGGGTGTATGCCTTCGAAGGAAGAATTCCCTAGGAAGGCAAATAATCCTCCTCAACTTTGTTCTCACTATCAAACCAAACCACTAGATGTCCATATGTAGTTGCCAAAAGTGGGTCACATATAAAGTGAACAGACTGCCAAGGAACTTCCTATAGTGAGGGGTATCATTAGAGTCCCATTTATACAGATTAATCAGTTGGGGGAGCCTTTGTCAATCGAAGGAGCAAGGTGGGTAGGGCATCATAAAATTAAAATGGTTCATCGCGACCCTTATAGGGAAATGATGGTGGCGTATCTTGGGGAGGCAAGCCAAAATATGTCTCAAAATTATAAAGTAAATGTACTTTATAAAGTCTTTTCTAGACCCACTCCAAGAAACACTCATAAGAGCATATATTTTAAGGAAGGGAAGCAAAAGCTAGTGGTTTATCCTGCTTTCTATAGCATGATTTCATTGTACTCCTTGCGGAGGTACTTACTGAGCTTTTCTTTCGAAAGCTCATCCACTTGTTAACTTCTTTTTCAAATCCTGAGGAGTATATAGCTGACTTGGACTTGGGAGCGGTACGTGAGTTGGGAGACCATTTCTAAGGTTTGCGAACCTCTTATTTATTTGGAGTGAGGATGAGACTTTTAGGACCCTGATTGTAAAATCCGCACAATTTATGCAGCAATTAAACCCTCAATTATGACCCAAATTATTTCAAGTTAATTAATGGTCTACTTGGGAATTAATTAGAAGATTTAGACTCAAGGATATATATATACGGGGATGATATATTATAAGGCCGGCCGGATTACTGTGCAAGTAAGGTCCCCTCCAATTTGTCCACTTGCACAATATTTTAAAGATTTCAACGTATGGATGGAAAGAACATCGAAAAATAAGTTAGAATGTTAATTTTCATAAAATTTGGGAACTTGTAGGGTCTTCATCTTAATGGGTGGAAATTTATAGAAATCCTACTAGTTCAAAATTTCACCATTTAAGATGAAGACCCTACAAGTTCCCACATTGTATGAAAATTGACATGCTATCTTATTTTTCATTGTTCTTTCCATCCATATGATTGGATTTCCTCAAAACATCGCAAGTATAACATAAGGCATGATAAGTAGTACCGCAGATATATATATATATATATATATATATATATATATATATATACGGTTTGGGTAAGGGTAAGAGAAATATTAAGTGTACGATTTATAGGAAGAGTATATAATATAATATAATATAATATAATATGTAGTATTACATATATATAAATATATATATATATGTTTTGGCTTCGAAAGAATGCATAACTTATGGAGGGGTCCATTTTGTGTGTTTGACTGAGAAAGGCTTTAAAGGCATGATTGGATGGAAGTTAAAGAATGGACATATATTGTATTTTATATATATATCGGGTGCAACTAAAGGGACAAAGGAATAATTAAAGGATTGGACTTAAAGGTGATGGGTCTTCATGAAAATATATAAATGTTTTATATGGTTATAGCTAGGAGGCCTATCAAATGCCTAGCTTATAGGAGGGAAATATCAATACACATATATACTTATGATATGTGTGTGTTGCGTGTTGTTTTAGCTGGGAAATGCATTGAATGCATAAGTGATAGGGACGTTTACTGTGATATAAGAAGGGAATCTCATGCATGGGAAAGAGAAAATGGATTCCCATGTTAATAGGAAACCATGCTAGTATTAAAAGGGAGTTGCTACACTCCAAGTGACATTAAGAGCTGGTGTTTCTCATTTCACACTCACCACGTGGATTACAAACTGGAATGCAACCTCCGCTCCTCAAGTAGCCAGCCGATCACAGCAAGTAAGCCATACGTACGACCTCGATCCTCTGTCGGATTTCCTATTCCGAATAGAAGGGCAGGTCACTGAGTCATCGCGTCAACCCCCTGCCACCTAGAGTCCACTTCTCAGACTCCCTGGAGATAAAGGTGAGCCAGCTCTCTAGCATAGATTATTCCAACTTCTCTTTGTGGCTGAGGAAGAGAGCGAACTCCTCCACTCCCGGTGTACTCGATAGAAGGCTCCGATCACAGTAGGGAGACAAACTGGGACCAAGGAAAACCTGGTTGACAAAACCAAGTAAGAGTAGATCGAGGAGTTTGACACACCTCAACGGCCTTGTCTTCTCGTGAACGGAGAACTGTAGAGCGCACACGCGCCACAACGGAGCCTGCTCCTCAGAGAAGGCGCACAACCACAGTACAAGGAGCAAAGGACTCCAGGGCGACACTGCCTCGCCAGAAAGTCACCCAAACCCCGGTGAGTCAACCTCATGAACTATGCGTGTATCCATGAGTGTCTGCCCAATATTTAGAGTTTACTTGTTAATGAGAGATTGATAATGCATATAAATGAAGAGTTTTTAGAGAGAGAATGTTGTATACAAGTATACCCATATGTTGCATATGCATACATGGATTAAGTTACGTATGGTGCCAATTATAAACCACTAAGTGTGGAACAAAAGCTTATTAATTATTTTCATTGGATTTCATTAGTTAAATGGAGGCCAGAGGAGATAAATGGCAGCCAATAATAAACAAGAGGGATTCCATGTACATGTATGAGTGATTGATGGGATGAATCATCCATGAAATGTGTTAGAATGATGTTAATAGACCAGTAAAGTAAGAGAGGCATATATGTTCAATTAAACTAAACCGGACAGGGACTTGATATTTAAAGGTGACATGAATGAACATGGGGAAAGACTTAATGACTTCCATCACGAATAATGCATGATATATGTTACCTTGCTCAACAAGTTAGCCATGAAGACCATGGAGTCATAGGCCTTAGATAGTGCTACCATGCATGCATAACTAAGTTGGACTAGGCCAACATGGGAGAATAGTACCCATATTATTTGCGGGGACATTAGGTACATAATTTAATCGAATAAACCGACTATGGGTTAATACTTATCATGCGTTCCATATGTACTGAGATTAAGTCTCAATATCAGGTCCTAATTCTGGGTATAGAGCCGTGTTAGGGGACGGGACCAACTGATTATTTGATATCTCTGCGAATACAGGTAAGTGCCTTCGCCCCTCTCCCTTATCATGTTGATTCTTAGTCTCATGCTTGTGAGTGTAAGTGTTTTTGCCCAACTTCCCAATCATTGGTTGATCTGTTCCTTGGTTTGTTGATGCCATGCATGCTTATTTGATGCCTTGGACTATTGTTTCCTTGATTTCATGCTTACTTGACTCGTTGGAGTATTGCTTCATTGATTCCATGCTAGCGTATGTGTGTTGATTGTTGGATGTTTACTTCCATTTGATGTATGGTTGTGTTCGTTGGATATGCCTACCTGTTGACCGGCCCTTGACTATGGAAACATGTTATGCTTGGGCGCTGGCTGGGTGGGTGTATGTTAGCTATCTTCCTTGTGGATTCTTCCGCCAGGCACAGTGGAGCCACGTTCAAGGCCAAGGACACCTTGGGGTCCTGGTAGTCCATGCTAGGGAAGGATACTCTCGTTGTCCAGTCCGTCAGTGGGATGATTCGCTGACCGTATCGACACGTATGAGAGGTGGCGCTACCGACTTCCAACCAAGGGTCGATACCAACTTAGGCTAATAACTGTCTGGGGGACACTTTGAGAATCTTCTTGGAATCACTATTTCAGAGTTGAGGTTGTAGTTATGCTTAGGAGTTCCTACCTTTGATGATTCCTCGCGGTAGGCTTAAGACTCCTAGGTGTTGGTTGGCGTGGGGTGTAGCCCTACTTGCTTGGTTTAGTCATGGTTATTGATTTGTTTCATCTGCTTATCTCTTGCTCATACATGACTTGTTTATGATCACTGCGAGGGTGCTTACTGGGCTTTCCTTCCGAAAGTTCATACACTTGTTCTCTTTCTTTTCAGATCCCGCGGAGTAGCGGACTTGATCTACAGGAGCTGTGCGTAGGACACAGGGACTCTTGCTGAGGTTGGCTACCTCCTATATTATTGTTGAGAGTGAGGACACTTTTGATTTGGTCTACATGGGACCGATTATGTATTTGACATTATAGGGTGCCTATACCCTTAGGATGTACCTTCCACTGTTATCACTCGGACTTTATATTTATGTTTTGATTATTCCGCTGCATATGTGTTATTGCTTTATGATTACCTAGGCCTTGTATCCGAGTGGAGCTCATCCCTGCTTAGGTACGGCCGGTTTGCTCACGTTCCCGAGGCCCGGGATTTGGGGTCGGGGCGTGACACTGATAGAGGCTTTTATGTATTTGACCTTGTAGGGTGTTGTACCTTTTTTATTTCTTTCCGCTATGTAGACTCTGATATTATAACTATGTTTTCTTATTATATTTGTTGTTGCTTTATGATTACCTAGGCCAAATAAATAAGAGATTCGTACCTAAGTAGAGATGAGCCCTACTAGGATACAAGGCCTAGGTAATCATAAAGCAACAATAAATATAATAAGAAAACATAGTTATAATATTAGAGTTTACATAGTGAAAAGAAATAAAAAGGTTACAACACCCTATAAGGTCAAATACATAAAAGACCCTATCAAGGTCCTAAAAGTCTCATCCTCACTCAAAATAAATAAGAGGTTCGCAAACCTCGACAAATGGTCTCCAAACCCACATACCGCTCCCAAGTCCGAGTCAATTACTCCTCAGGATCTGCAAAAGAAGTCAACAAGTGGATGAGCTTTCGAAAGGAAAGCTTAGTAAGTACCTCCACAAGGAGTACAATGAAATCATGCAATAGAAAACAGGATAAACCAAACAGAGAAAGTCAGTAAATCATATGACTCAATCAATCAAGCGGGGACCATGCCCTATACCATCCAACACCCGGGAGTCTCAAACCTACCCCAAAGAGTTTATCAATGGTAGGGACTCCTATCAACAATTACAATCTCAAGCTCAGAACAAGCGATCCAAAGAAGACTCTCGAAGTATCCCCCGGTCAATCATCAGCCTGAGCTGGAATCGACCCTCGGTCGGAAGTCAGTAGAGCCACCTCTTATATGTGTCGACACGTTCAGTGAATCATCCTACTGATGGTCTGGACAACCAGAGTATCCTCCCCCTGTCATGGACTACCATGACACCAGCGTGTCCTCGGCCCTGGACGCCCCACCGAAGCTATGCTCCACTGTACCGGGCGGAAGACGCCACAAGAATAGTTAACATACACCTATCTGACCAGCGCACAAGCTCACGTGTCTTCAAGGCCACGTGCTGGTCAACAGATAGGCATACCCAGCAAGTACAAACACATATAAATGGATGCCAATATTCAACCAATTAACACACATACACGATCATGGAAAACAAAATCAAATGAGCCAAGAGAGCAGGTATGTGTGTATCTAGTCAATAAAGCAAAAATCAAGAGCATCAGGGGAACATGCAATAGCATGGTAGTAGCAAATCAACGAAATACTCAATCAATGAGTGAGAACTAGGCAAGAGAACTTACCTGTATCAAATATCTATTCTCACAATCCGTGTCTTTCCTGACGTGACCCTCGTCTCTACGTTGGTATTTGATAAGTGGAATACATCTCAATATATACACAAGTGTATAATAGATAATAATTTCTATAAGTGGTTGGTCCTTTACTAGGGCCCACTAACCTCACTTGTTCTTAGTTGGGTCGTGATCCCACTAACCACCTCTACATATCCATGCCCATATGTATGACCTACTATTAGAAACTATCATTATATCCCATATCATAACCTCCTAGCAAGAGGTTCTTCACTATTTCTATTTGAAATTAAGATATATTAGCTATCTACACATTGCCAACTTAAACTCTAGCTTCCAAAAATATCCTATGGTAGCCTTGATGTTCATCCTTTTCTACCATAATTTCTTAAAAATATAAGTAGACTCTTTTCCACTCAAACGCTATTTATTTAGAAGTGGTAAAATTAAATACTTGATCTTGTAAGTATCTGGAGCTTTAATGATCAGAAAACTACAAAGCTCATTAATCATCAACTAAGACATGCTATGTATTTGGACATTTGGCAGACTAAGTGAAAATGGACTATAGGATGTCAAAGAAACAATACGCAAACATGTCTCTACAAGAGACACCGATAGGCAACAATTTCTATAATAGCAAAAAGGAGGGAGAACACACAACAACAACCATTAATAAATGGACATAACTCATGTAAGATACTAATACCAAACATTTAATGGATTCATTGTAACATACACAAGCACACAAGAGATTTGTCATCATAGCATGGTTGCTCTTCCAAGGAAAAATAAATCAGTATTGAAAAGTTAAAGTGAGAGAATGTGGAGATGGATAGATTTGGTTAGTAGCTAAGAATACATTTTATGAAGTACCTATCTTAATGTTTTCCCTTTTTTTTCCTTCATTCAAGTATGATCAGGAAAACCATAACCTAAATTGAATCAATCACTAGAAAACTCAATGGAATTAGAGAAAGTAAATTCCTCTAAATAGTAATTAATTCAAACAAGATCGAACTCACTTGCACAGAATACTACATTGAACCAATCTACACCCAAGAAATCAAGAACCCACAGACGTCCATCAAAATTCTAAAAATACCACAGAAACATCATAGCATTGGCACTAAGCTGAAGATAAGAACACCAAAGCATATCGACATAGAGGGGGATCGAAAGATTATCACGTAATTGGAGGATCCGGTGACCAAAGCCCACTTTAGGGTTTCTCTTCTCTCTCACTTTCTTTCTTTGCTGGGATGATGGCTACTAGGGTTTGGAGGAGGGGCGCTCTTTATAGGGTTCATGATGGATAGGCTTCAAAGGAGGTGATTCTGAGAAATCAGACATGCGTTACGGATAGCCGACGATGATCACGCGCGCAGCTTTTCACCCGTTCTCCTTCCATTAATAGCCACGCATCATCCTCCACCATGGGATCACTCCCACTGGTGATCTCATTCGGAGGTTTAACCCCCCATGAAATATGTATAGTTACGTGACTTTTTAATAAAGCACCCCTGGGTTTCTTTTTAATTCCTTCATATGTAATTATCTTCTTCATGCTTGAGTACACATGGGTTTTTTTTAGTAAAGAATCCTTGAGTTCCTTAAAAATGATCTTCCATGCCTATGCTTTTTACATTTTGTGAGAGAGTGCATCTTTGCACTTTAGTCCACATTCCCAAAATCGCCACACCTAGGTCCTCATCTCATAAATCTCATAAGAAGCCGTTTATGCAATTAAACCCCATTAATAAATCATATTCATCATCCAAGTAAGGTTACTAAACCAAAATTAGAGGAATCATTAAGGATGTAATCAAGCCAGTGAAAACATGGCGGCTCTTACATGTTTTCTTTCAAGATAAATAAATGTGTTTACTTAAAAATTGATTCTTGATATTGATTTCATCGGGTCTCTTCATTTGAGGTAGCAAAGGCGACCAAAAGGGCCAACTTGGCGACCATGGACTTATTGGTTAAAAAAACGTCTATGTTGTAACACCCTAATCCCACTAGGGACACGTGTCACACCAGCCAGCTCAGGTGAGTTCCCTGAGCCCAAGGCTGTCCAAAACTGAAATCGAAACCTCATGGAAAGGACCGAGAGATGTTGGATAATAAAACGTAATAAGTCCGGAACTCATCCCAAAAAGGAGAGTCATAACTGATACAAACTCTCTACAGACTACACGTCTGTATCTAGTCTCCAAAATAAAATACAACATCTACAGAGTGCACAACATAGAAGCTAATATGGGACGCCAGAGCCAGCTAAGAGTCCTCCCAACTCACCGGATCTAACATCTACCCGAACTTCTGACTGCTACCTGCACAAAGTGAGTAAGAAAGAGGGATCGAAAGGCCACAGAGTTTCAGCGCGTTGATACGTGCGACCCCCTACCGCTGTGTCAATCGAGACCCGCAGTATCTGAAAATATAATCTTGTACATAGAAAGTAATCTCTACTCATATACATGCGAAAAATACAGTAAATCAGGACAGTCTATGCATTATCTTCCCCATCAGGAAGATCATCTAATGCAATGTCCGAGAAAACTCGAAAAGTCATTAGTCACTATCATGCATGTCTATGTCTCATGAGATGTCTAGATATGTGAGCGTCTATCGATAAGAATGCAATTCTGTAGGATCAACTTGCTAAGATCTCAGATAACTAGCCGCGAGGTATCCCCCGATCTGGGCTGTATGTGAAGCCGCGAGGTTTCCCCCGATCTGGGTCTTCACTCGTGGTACCGAGCACTCCAAAGAGTCGGAAAAGGGTTTTAAGATAAATTCATTTTTAAAACAAGGTTTTGATGCTAGAAATTCATTTTGAAAACAAGAAAACCTTTCCCCTACTCGGTATCACATTGGTCTTAGCTCAATGGAGCCGCATCTGCATAGCAAGGATCGTCTAACAGGAAGCAAAGATCGATGCTCACGTCCTATATCTATCTCATGTCTATCTCAATGATCTACAACTAGTCATATGCAGAAAACACCAATCTACAATAGCTGTAAATAATCGAAAGCATTCTCAAAACCGGGAACAAATCTTAGTCGAGGAACATAAGCTGAAAACACGGCAAGAAACCCGATCAAAACACGAGAATATACAGTGAGGGTCCACTCCACCAAGTCCTAAGTTCGCTAAGTCCGACTCGGACCTACTTAAGATCCCGCCTTGCCCTTTTCCTTCTTCCTTTTCCTAGTAATTACAACCGTGTCTCAATTAGTTACTAGTACACTATCATAATCTTAACTATTCATGGGCCCAAGTCAATAAAGATTAAGGCCCAACACTAAAGCAAATCATACCACATCCAAGCATGAAGCCTATAGCCAAGCAAATCTAAAATTGACTATTTACCATCAAAATACTACAACTCATTAGACTCAAATCAAGTATCATGGGAGCTTTAATCATATCCTTCAGCAAATCATCTCACTGCCATTCTAATGAAACACCAATACTATACATTAGCATGGACTCTAGAAATAACACACTTATAATAATCCATGGGCCTAAGTCCAATTATCTTAAAGCCCACTACTCAAACTGATCTAACTGAACCAGAGACAAGCATTTGAACTCTTTAGGAATCTATCCAACTGGAGAGTACTGCAGTTCAACCATTAATAGCAACTTCATCACAATGGTTACACATTCCCACCTAATCTTCATATAAGCATTCTTTCAAACACCTTATGAGCATAAGGAAATTTAAACATAATTCCCTCCTCTTGAACCTAAATTCTTGCTAGGTTACAGAGCACATAAGGACCATTTCATCAACAGCAATGTCATAGCAATTCTAAAACATAATACGATAATCTACAAGCCGAAATACAAATTCGCAGAATTCTGGCTGCCCTGCGCGGTTGGAAAGAATCAGTCATAACTTTTGAAGCGTAACTCCAAATTCCCTCATTTAAAGCTCATTAGAAAGAAGACCTCGAGATCTTTCCAACGGCATATTACACAACCCAAATGGAGTAGTGAGAAGAGAGCAGCAGCCCCTCGAAGTGGACAGAATTCTGCAGGACAGAATTCTGCAAGACCATCTACAAATCATCGCTTAAATCCTCTCCCACACCTCTGTTAAACCCTTGTCTCAAACACTTGAAAACATCAATGGACTTCACATAAAATACTCTTTGAGTTCATGAACTCCTGGTTCTTTACAAACATAGTTCAGCAATAACAATAGTACCTTGTAGCACTGCAGTCATAACAGAACTAAAACTAATTCATACCAAGCTTCTCCTACCAATCCCTTCATGGACAATACACGAATGCCTTATCTCCAATAAAATTCAATGCAAACTACAGCAGGCACCAAATAGGACACTAACAGCACCCCAACTCAACTATGGTATTATAGTTTGCATACTTCATTGTATTCATTAATAGCTTCAACCAATCAAGAGATAACAATGCAAACTTCTTTTAGAAAATCTGGTCTTAAGGTTAATACAGGGGATTAGACAACTAACAACTAAGCATGCCACTCATCTAATCATCTATGTAACTATACTTCCACTGAAGCAATTCATCAAACCCTTGATAGGCATAACTATATTCAAGAGAACATCTCTTCTCTTTGAGTTATTAATACCAAGAGATTACAAAGCAAGCCATCTACTAAAAGACTTCAGAATTTCCCAAATAACAGTGCACATAATCACTTCTTAATAGACAGAAATCAACAACACTTACACCAGCTAATTACTACTCAAAAGCTCAATGAGACATTTCATCAAATACTTGATGGACATGACTAAGCTTCACTTCAAAACAGTTCTTTGAGTCATGGAGTCCCTAATTAATACAACCATACAACAACAATACCACTTCTTCATCAATATTAACAACAACATCAGTAACTAACTACATTGACAACAACCACAAAGAAGAATAACAACAAAGAAGTAACACAATAATAGCTCGAATAAATAACAAACATTAACTAACACAACAACAAGTCAACCACCAAACACTAATTCAACACTAACCTTGTTTCTCCACCTTCCTTGCGTAAAATCAGCTCGTAAGCCGGCCGGAAACCCCGCCGTAAATCGCGGTGGCAGAGCCGGGAAGACGCGGCGGGAGCTTGCGCAGACGTCCGCCGAAAACATGGAAACAACGCCCCTCAAGGTAGCAGCACCGGGGAGACCCGTGGCAACCCCACGCAATCCATCGCATGCACGAGGCCAGCTCCAGCTCCACCGGCCCCACCCGAGTGCCACCTCCAGCTGCTATATTGCCCCTTTCTTACAGCCTTCTCACAACCAAGCCTCTCCTCTCCAATGACTAACCAACCCTTTGACTGAAGCTTACACAATTAAATTGTCACAAGCCTAGGTCAAAGCATTAATCAATCCTCCCTTATTAACTTTATTCCATCATCCCTCATTTCTCAATTTGGCCCGGCCCACCGTGGAAACCAAATGAAGCCCAACCTAAATAATCCAAATTAATAAATCTATACTTTGGGCACATTAATACTTATTTTGTCACCCCACTTTAATTGACTCCTCTCCAATGAATTCGTACCAAGCCCATTACATGGCAAAATTCTCTTTACTTAATTCTAAGCCCCTTAAGGCCTAAATTCATATTATCATCCCTTAAGTTAATTAATTAATCATTTTTCACACTAGGTTAATTACTACCAATTTTCGTTAATTTAAAATTCACTTATTAAATCATTTTAAATTAATTTATTATTTTATCATTTTTGGCACCTCCCAATTGTTAAAATAATCTAATTTGAAAGGAGCCCAATAAACTCAATAATTTATGTCACATATCTAAGTTATTTAGTTCTCAACCTTAATTATTCACTTTAGCTTAAAATCCAAAGTAATAATCCTAAATTATTTAATTTAGCTAAACTGGTTCATCAAATCATTCCACTCCAGATCCCATCACTATATTATTTAATCCTGACATTTATTTATTATTTACAATATTCACGGGAGAAACCCCATGCTATATATGTTTTATAAGGGAAGGCCTATCACAAGCTCCAAGCTTAGGAGGTATCGCTAGTAAGACCAACAAAGCATAGTAGGAAACACTTGTTTACATATAATTTGAATTATAGAACAAGGCTATATGTATCTTTGTTTTATCTTAAACTAGTACTACTATTACTTACTTCTTATAATCACCTTTTTTTAGGTGTATTCACTTTTATTAAAAGAAAAAAATAAATAGAAAGAAATAAAATTTCTTTTATTAGTCAATTAATTTTAGATTAAGATAATTCTAGATAAGTGATTGAATTGAAACTTAGGGGCCGTTTGGTTTGTTTTCCATTTTCTAAAAAGGTGGAAAACGCAGAAAAGGATTTTCTGTTGCGTTTTCAGAAACTAGAAAATGGAAAAGTTGTTTGGTTGGAAAATGTTTTCGTAAAATGTAAAATTGAAAAGTTCGCTTTTGTTTGTTATAAAACTGTATAGTATGTTTTCTGGTGATTTTATCAAATATGCATATACATATTTTTTTTAAGGTCAAATATCCAATTTAGTCTCTCTATTATCCCAAATCGGCCATTTTAGTCCCTCTACTCTAATCTCGCACTTTTGGTCCCTCTAATTTCCCCTGGATTGTAAAATCCAGCCCTCCATGAGACATGACGCCCATTTTTGCCGCTTCTGGGAAGAGGCCGATGTGACATTCTTTATAATAAAAATAATATTAAAATATTCAAAAAAGTGGGTACTACCCGTTTACTTATGAAGTGGATGCGGATCCGGTTTGGATCCACACCCATTACATAATCCCCCTTGATTTGAAAAATCTCGAGAGCCCCAACCGTTGCTCTAATCCCTCTTCCTTGATTTCAGAAATCCCCAACCGCTGCCCTAATTCGCGAGAGCGCCTCCCCGCCAACGGCCACCACCGCAACCCGCCACTACAGCACCCCGCCGACAACCACCACCGACGTCCATCAACCACCGACTCCAACCATACTCCAACCGCCACCAACACATAATCTCCCTCCTTGATCTTAGAAATCCCTAATTTACTAAACAAAGAAAATTAAGGGAGGTTAAGCTAGGATAAGCAGTTTTTCAGTGGTGAAATCAAAGAAAATTAATGGAGGTTAAGCTTAGCTGATTCTAATGTGAGCCTCACTTATTTAATTTTTTTTAAAAATCTAATATATCTTTAAGTTATTTACTAAACAAAGAATTGCAACAAATATTAAGAAAGATCTTTATTATTCAAATACTAATAAAGAGAATTTCGCATTACACACCCATGTTACACATAATATGTAGTTTTTCATGATGATAATAGAACCACAACAAAGTACAAGCATTAAAAAGGGTTGTGATGGAGATCCATAGTGATCCATAATTAATTGAAGCATGAACATGAATTGTTGCTAATTTTTCAATCAACACCAAGAACAATCACTAAAAAAAGGCATTGTTTGGAAGATTTGGAGATAACCCCTCACATCACCAAGTTGTCTTTTATGAACCACAAGGTAAACTCTTCTTCTTGGCTTGCTTGTCAGCAGATTACCAGAGGCATTACTGCATTCCATGCATACATTTATGCAGAAAAATAGTAACTCACAATGAAAATACTCATCTGTTGAGAATTAGAAGTTGTGTCATCTGAAACCCAATCCAACCCATTAAAAAAAAACAATCTAAAACCCAAGACATAACATCCATTGCTCAAACAATACAGAATTACATCAAAATGGAATTGATTGCCCAAACATCAAAATAGATATATAACACCAAAATCTATAACCAGTACACAGTTTTTGACCATATTGTTTAGACAACAAAACACAATACATACGCCTTGATCATATAAAAATAAATAAATCGCCATTCATCGAGGTTTCATACAAAAATTTACCATGCTATCCCAAAATAAAAGCCATGAACCAAATATTAAGGATTTTCTCCACCGCAAAGATTTGTCATGCTTTGCTAT
Source organism: Dioscorea zingiberensis (assembly GCA_026586065.1). NCBI lineage: Eukaryota > Viridiplantae > Streptophyta > Magnoliopsida > Dioscoreales > Dioscoreaceae > Dioscorea > Dioscorea zingiberensis. Next base: position 16,433,891 of record CM048818.1, read on the forward strand.
GTTGAGAGTTCCGAGCTTCATGTGTTGAGGTGCTTTCATGTGACTAAGGTTTTGATTATGTTTTTGCTTTTTTTCTTCCATCCTTTTTGTCTGAATATTTGATTATAGAAGAATACTTCACATGATTGTCAAACATATGGTAAGAGTTCAAATTCATTGACAGTAAATACAAACTTTCCCTATATATATATATATATATATATATATATATATATATATATATATATATATATATATACCATTAATTTACTGACAGTGACGAAGGAACTAAAATGATCACTTTCCCTGCCAACTATAAGTCCACCATTGTGCGCACCCTAGACCATGCAAGACATAAAAATTCAACAACTTTTTAACAAAGGCTTTGTATCAAAATTTCCCAAAACAACAAAGATTATACATGACATTTAATCATAATTCTTCAAAATAACAGAATTGTTAAGCAAGTGTGTGTTTTTTGAACTACTTACTCTCAGAAATTTTACTGGACCATAACAAGCAACATCTATTTTCTTCCTCCCTTTAGGGACAACTACTGTCTTCTGCTTTCCCTTCTCTATAGCTTTTCTTTGATGACTTCTTTGCTCAGATGGACCAATATTAGAGTTATTCTAGTTGTATCTCTTTGGGTGTTAGTATTGGTAACCTACAAAAGCACAGCAAACACAACTAACAATTAGAATGAAAAAAAATAGTTGGATAATGAGTGCCAGGGCTTATAGATGCATTGATTCTTTGTGGACAGCTCCTCTTGTTGTGGCCTTCTTTTTTGCAAACTTTACACTTGAACACCCTACCTGCCCTAGACAATGTTGTGTTGCTCTTGCATTTACCTTCTAATGCCTCCCTCTTCCTCTTCTTTTTAGGTCTTCCTGGCATCCTCTTGGGTATAGGAGCCTGTAAGGGGCCTTCTTCACTTAATAGCCAGAATGCCCTGCCTTTCACTGGGTGGACAACATATTGGTAGGCCTTCAAGTAAACATCTTTTCTGAACCATTCTGAGGCATATTCTGCCGGTTCTCAGACACCGAAAGCAATGGCAACCATTGCATGCTGGCATGGAATGCCAGATTTATTGTACAACCCACAAGAGCAGAAATGGTTTGGTAGCATGACAACATAGGCCTCCTTTGCATGCAACCCAAAATTATCTAAATATACTTCATGACTGGAAGCCCCATTCCACTCTACAGACCATTTTGCACTCTTTTTTCTCTCCTTTTCAATTTTGGAAACTATGTTTGGCCCATAATCACATGTCATTTCCTAACAACAGAGTCCCTTTTAACAACTATTCTAGTCATGACATAAAGCCTAATATCTTCTAAAAGAGAAATAATGGGCTTACTCCTAGCATCAAGAATAACCACATTAAATTTTTCACACATATTGTTGTCTATAACATTACACTTTACCACATCAGAAAAAAAGCTTGGCACCAACCTGAAATTGGCCAATTATCTAGCAATTCCTGCACAATCCTCTCTCCCCCATTTAGTTTAGCCATTTCATGCAGATTATTTTGCATTTCGTGACTAGCCGTGGACCTCGCAACTCTCCAAAATTGGAATCGTAACTCTTTGGTCGGGTGTTTTTCCCCACCTTGCATAAATGTGTCTCACACACATTCCGTGGTTCAACCAATGGTAGAAGAACGTTGATCGTGCATGGATTAACCTCTACACAGAAGAAAATGATCAAATTAAAATATAATATTTTTTTATTATAAAAAGTAATGATAGTTGATTACCTTTTGCATATCACTAATTATGGACCATCCAAGGCCATCTCCAATGCACAGATCACCCTTTAAGTGTTCAATAAACCATGTCCAAGACTCGCTTGTTTCCTTCTCCACAATTGCCCACGCGATGGGGAACATCTGATTGTTTCCATCTTTCCCAACAACCACCAATCGTTGCCCCTTTAATAGACCCTTCAAAAAACACCCATCAAGACCTACCAGTGTCCTACAACCACTAATAAACCCTTCCCTTGCAGCTGCTAGATAGATATACATTTTTTGAAAAGTAGGTATTTCACTTGGGCTTTGTCATTCAAATACAACATGCACATTACTCCCAGGGTTTGTTGCCTTTAACTCTAGTGCATAGTTATTTAAAACTTTGAAATCCTCAATGAACTGTTCTTCAACTTTTTTGAGGACTAGAACTTTGGCATTTTTGTAGGTCTTGTTGGAGATGAAGATAACCCAGTTCCCTCCTCACCATTGCCCTCAAATTCCGAGGCTTGATAAAGGGCATGGCGTAAAATTAAATCACCATATCTTCGGCAATTAATGAAGTTGTAACTCTTTTTATTTTGTAGTTACAAGGTGAGGAAGGAGTGCTTTCGAGACTCATAGTGTTTTACAAGAAACTATTTTCTCAGACCGCACCATGAACAAAGGATCAACCATTTATACCCTTTTCCACAACATCCAAACCCCTAACGCCATCGCATCATTTTAATTTACTTGAACTCAAAACCTTTCCTAGTTGAAAATTCAACTAGTTCCTTCTCAAATAAGCTCAGATCTTTAAACCTTAGATCTATACAAAAATCCTCCAAATGTCGATTAGGATCATGGATCATGTTCCTATTGAACTCAAGTGTTCCTTGCATTATCTCAAGGCTTACACCCTTCCAGTATCAACATAGCTCCCTGGATATGACGAGGAAATATACGTAGTCACTTTCATAAGCATTGACCTTCTCATTATCAATACTAGGCCCCACATTGTCTCCATCATCATTAACTTGTCCCCTATCTCCAGCCATTTCATGATTATCTCCAGTCATTTCATCCACAACATTAGCATTTTCTTCCTCATCTTCACCATCATCTGCTTGCAAGGTATCCTTTAGCTCAACATATTTTCTAACCTTGGTCCTAGCCTCCTCTCTTTCATCATCAGAATCTGAATTATATTCTAAAAATGGCTCCAGAACCAACCTCTCATCTTCATCATCTGACTCATCCTCACTCTCATTGGTCTCATTGGTCTCATTAGTCTCATTATTCTGCATCCTATTACGAGGAACTCAGATAACACCTCGCAACACATTCCCATGATCAACACCTACTATCTCCACATAAATATTCAGCATCAAATGTTTCCTCGGATGTTCAACTACAACTAGAACCCCAATTGTCATCGAGATAGGTTTGAATGTACCCCCCTCTCATCCATGTAAAACAATTCCACCTCTTCTTTATATCATAACCCAAGTCCTTAAGGTCTCCTAACACATCCAAATAACAGAATTTATCCGGGTCAACGCAAATTCATCCATTTTCCCCATTGGTTTACTTAGCCTCTCATTCTCTTACTAATTGAACCCCGTGATGATATTTAACCATATATTCATCACAATCAACCATACTATGTTGCATAGCAAATAATTCCAAACTAATAAGTGAACTAGAAAATTTTCGTGAGCAAACAAATTGCTATAAAACCACGAAGAGAACACAATTCAGAGCAACAAATTTTTTAAATTCAAAGCAACAATTTAAATTTTAAAACCTCAAGTAGTTATAAGAATAAGCAATAATTTACATTTAAATTAGAAAAGGAAGATGCAAGAGAACAATATGGCATTCATTAATCTACTCTAAGACTTTTTCTAAATTTAAAATCATAATCAGAAAATTGGAGAAGATGAACATTTAGGGAATTCAAATGTAGTCATAAGAAAATAAAGAAGCAGGAGAAACATATACCATTGCTTAATGACCTTGCTTAATCTACTTTAATAAAACAAAAAATTTCCAAACTCAAAGTCATACACAGTACTAAGAATGTGGAAATGAACTCATAAAAGTTAAGAATAAGCAACAATTTAAATTTTAAAACCTGAAATAGTTATAAGAAAAAGCAACAATTTACATTTAAATTAGAAAAGGAAGATGCAAGAGAAACATATGGCATTCATTAATCTACTCTAAGACCTTTTTCTAAATTAAAAATCATAATAAAAAAATAGGAGAAGATGAACATTCAGGGAATTCAGGTGTAGTCATAAGAAAATAAAGAAGCCGGAGAAACATATGTCATTGCTTAATGACCTTGCTTAAACACCCTTTAAAAAAAAATCCAAACTGAAAGACATACAATGTACTAAGAATGTAGAAATGAACTCATAAAAGTTAAAAATAAGCAACAGTTTAAATTTTAAAACCTCAAGTAGTTATAAGAATAAGCAAAAATTTACATTTAAATTAGAAAAGGAAGATGAAGGAAAATAGGAGAAGATGAACATAATTCAATATTGTATACAATATGACATTCATTAATCTACTCTAAGACCTTTTTCTAAATTAAAAGTCATACTTAGAAAATAGGTGAAGATGAACATAATTTAATATTGTATACAACTTTAACTATAAATACTATACAGCCATAGAATAGTATCTTAGGGTTTTATAGAATAATAAAGAACTAGAATAATAAAAAGTACCATCAGGCATCGTTAGGGTTTTATTTGCATAAATAAACTAAAAAAATGTTTCACAAACTTAGGTTAGAAACAAAATTGGTGGGATCCCATTGGGCAGGATGCTGACAGAATTCTATAAAGTTAGCACTTCACATCACAATGTCTTTTTTTCCTGCTAAATTTGCTTCATGATTTCTATTTAAGAGACTTAAATTTGTCCATAATTCAATATTATATACAACTTTAACTATAAAATACTATACAACCATTGAATAGTATCTTAGGGTTTTATAGAATAGTAAAGAACTAGAATAATAAAAAGTACCATCAGGCATACTTACGGTTTTATTTTCATAAATCAACTAAAAAAGGAATGTTTCACAAACTTAGGTTAGCAACAAAATTGGTGGGATCCTACTGGGCAGGTTGAGGACCCTACTTTGTTGACCAAGAATATGGAATGGGGCATCAAACACTACGGGTTTCATGTATTATTGGTGACACTTGAAGAATCTCGAACACCTTTATTATATGTCATGTGGTCCTGTATTCGTAGACAAAACTGACACCCAAGGCTTATGTGGTCCTCATTATGCTTATTATATGTACACATTGCACAGTTTCAGTATAATAAGCATACCAATGCTTACCTGGGCACTTCACGAGGAGGGACCGGTCGGGCCGATTAGGTCTTGGGCTGCACGAACTTCAATCGACGCAGCAATGGACATTGGTGGTGGTTGTCGGCGGGGTGCGGTGGTGGTCGTCGACGGGGCGGCGCTCTCGCGAATTAAGGCAGCGGTTGGGGATTTCTGAAATCAAGGAAGGGGGATTAGGGCAACGATTGGGGCTCTTGAGATTTCTGAAATCAAGGGGGATTATGTAACGGGTGTGGATCCAAACCGAATCTGCATCCGCTTCGTAAGTAAACGAGAAGTACCCACTTTTTTGAATATTTTAATATTATTTTTATTATAAAGAATGCCATGTCAGCGCCCCGAAGACAAAATGGATGTCCGTCTCATGGAGGGACTGGATTTTTACAATAGGGAAATTAGAGGGACAAAAAGGGCGCAACTTAGAATAGAGGGACTAAAAGGGCCAATCGGGATAATAGAGGGACTAAATTGGGTATTTGACCTATTTTTAACTATTATATGACAATATAATAAATGTAAAATAGAACTATAACCCATCATAATAATTGTAATAAAAAACTAATAAACATACAAATAAGAGGTCAAACTTTTCCATAATCCAAATAACAAACCAAAGTTCAAACATACAATAAAACCAAAGTTCAAATAGACAATAAACAAAGTTGGGTCCATTTTGAGTAGGACACTTAACTATGGCCTAATTTCTTTTGATCACCAAACTTTGATTTGTATCAAAATGTCACTTAACTACAATTTGTGTTGTGGCGTCTTGAGGATTCGGTGCCCTTCTTTTGCCGACATGGCTAGCCGAGGAGAAGCCACGCGTGGACCGATCCAGTCAGCATTTGCTTCATAAAAAAACCCTAATCTTTTCCCCCTAGCTTTCATCTCGCCGCCAAGGACGTGAGGCTCGAAGGGGAGGAGCGTGGCAGGAAAGGGAAACTCTACGTCGCCGCCGTAGCATCTTAGCGGTGGCCCGGCCGGTGCTTGTGGTTGAAATGCGGAAAGATGGCGGCGACACACTCGAAATCTGCGCCAGTTTTGCGGCTGATGAGCTCCGGCCCGGCTCTTGAGGACATCGTTAGGGCCTTTTGGCCGCCCTAGCCGGTGACATCACGGCGCAGCATGACCTAAAACCCCTGAAAGGCACCACCTTTATGTTCATAGAGATCTGTGATTGAATGGTGTTTGGTGGAAAGCCATCTTTTTTAATTGTTGTTATTGTTGTGTTTGTTCATTCGTATGCAAAGGTTGCAAGCTTTCCAAGTTCTGATGTGCAAGTTGCTTCCTTTTTTCTTATTGCTGCTTTCTTTATTCAATTATTTGAGTTGCATTTAAGTGGTAACTCTGATGAGAAGATGAATGGGATTTTGTGAATTTTGGACGGATTCTGAGCCTGGGTGGATGATGACGGTGGTGAGGCGGTGAAGCTCGGCAGCGAGATGAAAGCTAGGGGGAAAAGATTAGGGTTTTTTTTATGAAGAAGATGCTGACTGGATCGGTCCACGTGGCTTCTCCGGCGGCCACGTCAGCAAAAGGGCACCGGAATCCCTTGGGTGACTACCCTGTGAACACAAATTGTAGTTAAGTGACCTTTTTGATACAAATCAAAGTTCGGTGATCAAAAAGAAATTAGGGTGTGCCGACTAGAGTAGTCCCTTGGGAGAAGGGTAATAGTGGACATTTGTAAAGGCGGAGGCTGGTGCTGTAAAGGCGTGAAGACATGGAGGTGTCTATATAGGGCCAGGACTCTGAGGATTAGGGTGTGCCGACTAGAGTAGTCCCTTGGGAGAAGGGTAATAGTGGACATTTGTAATCAAGGAGTGGAGGTGCTTATTGAGTGAGTGAGGAACTCTTGTACTCCTGTTTTCCCCACACCTTTAGTGATTGTTGTCTCCGGGCATAGCCCCCAGATGTAGGTATTGTTGCCGAACTGGGTAACCAACTCTCTTGTTTTCTTATTGTCTTGTGTGTTTTTCTTTGAGAGTGTGAGTGCCTCTAAAAACTTCTATAAGCAGAGAGTTACACCTGTGTTACAACACGAGTTACAATAAGCAGACAACCCGTCCAGAACTTTCAAAGCGCCAAGATAACAATATCAAAAGATGATATTGTTATCTTGTGATAATAATATGGATCTTAAGAAGGTTGCAAGCAGAATACCAGGAACATCACAAAGGTTTTCTCAAAAAGAAAGTTGCAGACAGTTCAGATATCAAAGCCCCTATCAAAACCAAATTTAAATGCAATACACTCCCACCAACAAGGCAAGTTCAATATCATCAAACAAATCAAAATCTAGCATCATCCCTAGTGGTGAGGCCATATTGGGAGCACAGGGAGGCATGTGCCTGTGCATGATTTTTGAAAAATAAAAAATAAATATGTATAATATTATATATATTGAGTGGGTTCTTTTATATAGTATATATAATATTATAATATATATACAAAAAATAAATCTAGGGTTTGACTTCAACTTTGGAGAGAGATATAGAGATATGGAAATCATTAAATTAAGATGAGAACTCTAGTGGCCAAGCCATCATTGCAGAGAAAAGTGAACGGCCACGGGCCGGAATGTGGACTTAAGAAGAGAGAGGAAAAGGCGAAGATGGAGGACATCATCGCAGTGAGGAGGAGTTAAGCATATAAGAAGCAAAGGGAATCAAAAGTCTGGTAGGCGGATCTGACTTCTGAGAAGAAGGCTCGAATCTGAGAAAGGAACGTCGCAACTCCGACGGGTGGATCTGAGAAAGGAACTCTGACGGGTGGATCTGCGGAATAAAGGGGGCGGTGTCAGCGAGTGGATTTGGGATTTGGGAAGAAGAACTGGAAAAGGTTTGTTACATTTGTTTACCACAATCGCCATCCAATTCCTTAGTCACCAGGTAATTGATTGAAAAAAAAATTATGTTAATATGTATATTCAAGGAATTAAAAAATTAAACATGTAGTTTAATTTCAACAGTTGGCTTGATACATGGATTGAACACTTTAATTGGCCTATGGTTTTTGGAATTGGGAACCAAAATTGTGTTCATTAAATTTTCATTCATTTGTTTGTTGTATATCCATCTTAATTATTCTGTATCTTTAATTCTATTAAGTTTCCCTCAATTGTTTTTCTTATCTGTATACTCTTGAAAACTGTATGATTGTTTGTTTGAACTCTAAAGATTTTGTAATTATCTCTATATCTTTGAAAATTTTAAAAATTTATTATCTAAATAACCTTCACTGAATTTGCATATGATTAAAATTCCTAATTACTCCAACTATTTTTTATTGTCTAAAAGACTAAAACCCTTCATTTTTTATAAACCCTAAACACTATTTAGAGTTTATTTTTTTCTCACAAAATGCTAAATTTGCACATAATTAATCCTTCTATTACGTCTATGTTTTAGCATTTAAATTTTTTTTTTTTTTCTTTAGGGTTTATCAAGTTATTAGTTATGGAGAGATATTTTAAAAGAAAGGTGGAATCAACAATCCTTATAGAAGAAGAACATGTTCAGAGTGTGAAAAAGATTAATGTAGAAATAGGAAGAAATGTTGAGAACTCAGAAAAGAGTAATTTAGAAGTCAACTTGGCAAAACTTCCTACTGATCCTGGGCTAAGAAGTCCAATCCTTAATTATCATGCTAATGATCAAGATGAAGTATGAAGAAGATATATACAAAAAGGTCCTTGTCCACATAACCATGTTTTTCCACTCACATAATTTGGAACAAAATCTAGTCAATTCAAACTAGCTTGGTTTAAAGAATATCCTACTTGGTTAAAGTATAGCATAGCAAAAGATGCAGATTTTTGTCTATGTTGTTGTCACGCGCTTGACCAATTAGGGACCCCGTGGCGTTGAACAGATCGTTTACCAAGTGGAGACGCCCCACCTTTCGAATACAAGGCCTAAGTAACCAAAACCGATAACATATAACTCAAATTTAGTAATCGATAATATCGAGTTACAACGAAAATAAAATCAATAAGGGTTTACATGCCCTACATATAGTCAAGGTCCTATAAGGGTCCTACAATATAAACACCTTCTTTCTCAAAAGAAGAATGAGGACCTCGAACCTCAACGAGTCAACCCAACTCCTTCACACGGCTCCCGGACCGAGTCACCTACCCTCGGGACTGAAATAGAAAGAAAGGAAGCGGGTGTGTATGAGCTTTGGAAGGAAAGCTCGATGAAGTACCCGCAGAGATCTCAATAAAACCAAAACAGCACAGATGATATAAGAAAAGTCAAATATGAGCAAGTCAAAGATCATCAATCCACAAAAATAGGGCCACGCCCCGCACAAATTCAACCCTAGGAGTTTATCACAACAAGGATAGGGCTCCTAACCACAAGATCTCAACAAAGTACTCCTAAGAGTTCACAAGTCATCTCCCTAGTCGGTTACCAGCCTAAGCCGATAACGACCCTCGGTCCATGGTCTAGTAGTGCTACTATCCAAAACATGGACGTACCTTATCAGCGTATCACCCCACTGACGGGAAAACAAAGTTTACCAGTATTACCCCCACTGGAGGGAAACAAAGAGTACCAGTATTACCCCTACTGGCGGGAAACTAAGATTACGAGGACGGGAGAATCCTTAAAACAACATAGTTGATGTATACCAACCCGGCCAGCGCACAAGCTCACGTGTTTCCACGGCCACGTGCAGGTTAACAGTAGGCACACTCAATACTCACAAGCATACCCTACAGGATGCTAACCTCTCAACAAGCATACACGAATATCGAAGTAGATATCCAAGAGAACAAAACACGAGTGGTAATGCAATCATATCAAATTATGATATCAATGAAGCGATACCCCCAAAGGGGCATACACGAGCTTGCACGAATATGGAATCAAACACCCAATGCATGAAAGTAACGTGCACAAGCACGAAGTCAAGAAAACAATAACAAATGAGGCAACATCAAAGCCAATAAAACACTCTGTAGAGTGGGTACTAGGCAGAAGTACTTACATGAAATCATGCAATGACAAAGCCAACAAAACCTATAACTGGGTGGGAGCTAGGCAAAAGTACTTACCTCTCACTGGAACTCGAAGCCCTCCTAGTCACCTCTTGAAACACCTCTTGGACCCCCTGAGAGTATATAACAGATAGAGTTTCTATTAGAGTTAAAATTTTAATAAAACCCTATGTTACTAGTAGCACATGCATGACTCTCATTCTTGTTGGGCCTAGGCCCACTAACGGGTCCTAAGGACCATCTCTCGGATTACTGACTCTTATCCTCTGTTTCCATGTCCTTTAGTTGACTTCAGACCGAGCTTGGTCATACCTAGTCAACTTCATCTTCATTTGTCAAGTCTAAACCCTTGTTGGTCATCTGTAGTCATTCTAGTTGAATTGGGCCCATTTTCAGGCCCATTATACAATCTAGCTTGACCTTATTCCTTTTTAACTAAGGAAGGCATTTCGCCATTTGAGTGGCTATGATCCTAGGTTTAAGGTCCCGCCTACTACTTGAGTGACTTAGGGCTGGCCTCCCCTACCAACATCTCTTTATCTTACCTTTTACTTTGTTATCGTTGTCTAATAACAAAACCGGTTTGATTAAACCAATTGAGCCCAAATTTCATTGGGCTTTTTATAATATTGGACCCAATTCCTACTTTGATTAGTCCATAATTTGACTCGTGGATCTTGACTAATTAATCTAATTAATCTTCTTAGTTTGGTTAGTCCCTTTACCTAACCATCTTTGTTTGATCTCCTTTCAGCTTGGTTCAATTATCGGATTAGAATCCTAACCCATTTGATATGCTTATTCGATTAATCGAATGTAATCAACATTTGAGCTAGGTCATGTTAGTCATTTTGATTAGACTAATTGGGTTCACCTTAACTTAACCCATTTTTGCTCACTAACAAACTAACCTACTCATTTAAGTTAATAATTTATATGAAGGCCTATTTGGTTAGACCAACCCAAGTTCAATTTCCAAATGATTAAATCCAATTGAACCCAATCTTCTATCTTTCAACCAAGTTATTTTAGTTAAATTAACTTCATAGATTGGTTCAACTTAATTTGATTAATCGTCGTCACACTATAAGGTTTATTAAAAATATTTAATAACCTTAATAATCTCTTAAATTATTCCAACCATTAATCCATTAAATTTGTCACACATAGAATAATTCAATCATACCCTATAATCAATTATTCTAATAATTTGTCACACTACCAAGGTTTTCTCATAACCTTATCAAGATCTTTTAAATCATCTTTATTAATCAAATTATGTCACATTACTAAAGTCCCATATAGTTATTTTAACTATACCAAATAATTAATCAAATATCATCACACTTCCAAAGTTTCCAAAGAATTATTTCAACTAATTAATTACTACTCTTGAATTAATTAATTAAAATAATAATCATTATTTTAACTGATTAATCAACCCCTAAGTTACTAATTTAATTAGAATAATTAAATTAATAACTTTTAATTAGTTTTTTTTTATTTAAATTTCCCTCTCTTCCTCCTCGCGTCTTCTCCTTCTCAACTCAGCGGCCATGACTCACGGGAGGGATGCTTCGCCGAAAGCACCTTCTCAGACCGAAGCTCCCTCTCGTCCTGAGATCCCTTCATAGGCCCTCAACATCATCGCCAGCGGCTCGTTTTTTTTTCTCTGTCCGAGCTTCACCGGAGGAGATCGCCGGAAATGGCATCTCCTCGCCCGAGAGCTCTCATCGCCTGCCAAGGATACCCAAAGCTCCGCCTCGGCCTCGTGAATCGATTGAGTGCATCAGCACCCACTATCTCCCCCTCCCGGCGGTGTTTCACTCGCGTTCTCACTAACAGCTCCGGCTAGCACTAAACCTAGCTAAGCATGCATTAAATTCGAAATTGAGTACCGGAATAGAAACCTACCTTGGTTCCGGTTCACCTGGTGATGTTGGTGGCGACAGAGACCCCTGTGGCTGTATACCCCTTCTCCGACCAACCCTCGCCGGCGACCTCCTTGGTTTCCTTCTTCTACCATTTGCCGGGGACCGGTGGGGTGGGGTTTTTATAGGGGAAAGGGAGGCGAACCGATGCTAACGCCCCGCCTCTAACCCGCCATTCCGACGAAGCTAGATCTCTGCTGCCAGAACGCATCTGAGGTGGTAGCGGCACGCGCGGCCAAGCCGGGCAGAGAGAAACGGTAGTCGCCACCGCCTCGGGATAGGTACTCAACGATCAATGGTGAGGATCGGATGGATCACATCCAACGGTCCGCATTAGATTAAGAAACCTCGAATCGCGACACTCATTGGATCAACGGTCCATGATCTCATCACAACCAACCACCGATCTTCTCAAGTTACCTCAAGATCGCGACTCAACTCTAGATGGGTGGTTCTTGTGAGAGCCCGCGACTGCGGATCAATACTCCCACTTAACTTCTCCTCCTTGCCTCAGATCCGATCCACGCATCGATAGATTAAATCTGCGATCGCCACGTGTTTCTCTCAGAGGTAGTTATAATGCTCCTCGAGATTTACAACGATCCGAGATCTCTAGATCTCACCGCTGATTCATCTCTATAAGACCTTCTCTAGTCAAATTCTATCAAGGTCCTGAATCTTTTTAGGTTACGAATTAGTCCATCTCTGTGAGAGAGAAACAATTCCCCTTAAGTCCCTGACTTTTCTTAGGTCACATCCAGGTCCCTTTCTTGTGAGAGAGGACAATTTCCTTCAAGTCCTCAATATTTTCAATAATTACTAAAAGATCCCTCTGACTCCCAACTAACCCTAATTAGGGTTTTAAACCTTTTGAGCTTCTAATTTTCCCCTTTTTTTTTTAATTCCATCCTTCAAGCTTAAGGAACTAAATTAAGATCTTATTTTATAGAATATATAAAAAAAAATTTATTCCTAAAATTCATGGATTTTACAGTTGTTATCTTTATAAACAAAATATTGGGGAGCATGATTCTTTTATTTCTAAAGGGCTTTCAAATTGGAAAAAGAAAGAGAATATTCAAATTCATGTTAAAGGCCCAACTATGGTTGGAAAATGTGTAGTGCTTTGATGAACCAAAAGCAACACATTGCAACATTTCTTCACAACCAGTCCAACAAAGATCAAGTTGAATATTGTATTCGCTTGGGGCATCAGTTGATTGTGCTCGATTTCTTTTACGACAAGGACTTCCTTTTGTGGTCATGATGAATCTGCTAGTTCAAGTAGCCAAAGTAATTTTCTAGAGCTCTTGAAATTTATGGGTAACTTGAAGCAAGAAATCAAAGATGTGACTTTACAAAATGCTCCAGAGAGAATGCTAAATTAATATCAATCGATATCCAAAAGGATATTATAAATGTTGTTGCAAATTTGAAACCATCAATGTGATAGTCAAAGACATCGGAGATGCTTAATTTATTTTCCATTCTAGTTGATGAATCTCGTGACATCTCAAATGAAAGAACAAATGGCGGTTGTGTTGCGTTATGTGGATAAAAAGGTGTGTAATTGAACGATCACGTAGGCCTTGAGCATGTCACAAGTACCACCGCTATCTCACTTAAAGCTGCAATTGATAAATTATTTTCGAGATATGGATTGAGTATACCTAGACTTCGGGGACAAGGTTATGATGAAGCTAGTAATATGCAAGGTGAGTTTAACGGTTTTAAAGCACTTATTTTGAAGGAGAATCCTTGTGCTTTTTTACTTTCACTATTTTGCTCATCAACTTCAATTAGCTCTTGTTGGTGTGGCAAAAAGCATGTTCAAATTCTGAGACTTCTTTTGTGTGGTAGCTAGTGTAATGAATGTTGTTGGAGCTTCACCCAAGCTGCTCGCCATTCTTTAAGAAAAACAAATCGCTTCACATTTCTCAAGTATTACAAAGTGGAGAGGTTGCAAGTGGTCGAGGTCCAAACCATTGAAGTCCTTGAAATTATTGTTGATGATGCATCAAATTCCGAGCAAAGATACGAAGCAACTAATTTATTAGACAATATGCAATCATATAGCTTTGTATTTTTTCTACATTTGATGAGAAATATATTGGGATTTCCAATGAGTTGTCAAAAGCATTACAACGGAAAAGACCAAGATATTGCAAACGCCATTGGCTTAGTTAAAGTTTGTAAGCAAAGATCGCAAGAGATGGTGGAAAATGATTGAGATTCTTTTATTGGTCAAGTGTCATCATTTTGTGAGAAACACAATATTGATGTTCCTAACATGGATGATATCTACATACCTCGAGGTAGATCATAGAGCAAAACTTATGAGACTATAAATTTACATCATTATCGTGTGGATTTGTATTATTACATCATTGATATGCAACTTCAAGAATTAAATGGTCGTTTTGATGAGGTGAATACTAAATTACTTCTTTGTGTAGCATGTTTGTGTCCTGATAATTTGTTAATTGCTTTTAAGAAGCAAAAGCTACTCCAACTTGCCTGGTGTTATCCAAAAAGATTTTTCTCACGCAATCGAAGCTCATTACACTTGATGATCAACTTCAAAATTAATTGATATACGCTTTGAGGTAAAGAATTTTCGTGATTTGAAGTTGATTAGTAATCTTGCCAAAAAGATGGTGGAAATGGGAAAAGACAAAGTGTATCCCTTAGTCTATCGATTACTAACATTGTCACTGATTTTACTTGTTGCAACAACCATTGTTGAAAGAGTATTTTCTACAATGCATTTTGTGAAAGACCAAGCTGTGTAATCGTATTGGAGATCAATGGTTGAATGTCAGCTTAGTTGTTTACATTGAGAAAGAAATTTTTTATAATATTGATAATGAAGTTATTATGCGACGTTTTCAGAACATGAAAACTCGTCGTGGAAACCTGTAACTTTTTTATTAAGGTTAATATTTTGATAATATGTTTTGTGTTGTTAATTTTATTGGAAATTTATATGGTGCCCCCCCTTGAATTTAAATCCTGGCTTCGCTACTGATCATCCCAAACCAAATCACAGAGAAAAAGTGAAATATATATATCCTGAAAATTTCAAAACATTTAAACAATCAAGACAATGGATGGAAAAAAATTCAAAACATCTAAAGTAAAACATGAGTAACAATTTCAAAGATAATTGTCTAAATTTTGAAAGATAACAAGATAGAACCTCATCTTAAAGACATTATTTTCAAATTTAGTTCTACAAAGAATCTACGAAGTGATGGAAAAAAAGAAGTAAGCTCCAAGATAACAATATCAAAAGATGATATTGTTATCTTGTGATAACAATATGGATCTTAAGAAAGTTGCCGGCATAATACCACGAACATCACATAGGTTTTCTCAAAACAACTCCAACTTACAAGCTCCATGTTCAAAAATGGCAAATCAAAGAGTTTTGCAATTTGTTTATATGATCCTTCACAAAACAGGCTCCAGGTTCACTAGTTCCATCAACTAGAAATCAAAACCTATTGCTAAATCCAATGCATGAGCAATCAAATCTAACTCCTTTCAGACCAATGTGAATTCATTAGTGCAATTCATGAATAAAAAACAAGAATGATAACAAGGGGGAATTTTTCAAGTACTTGGACGCCACCCTCGCCGAGATTGCAAGGAATGAGATAAATTTGTGTGGACGACGGAGGATAGCCGTAAGCCGGTAGCAAGCTTCTTCTCCCGAGACCGCAGGATCTGGAGATGAGGAGGAGGTAGTGGTGGTCACGTGTAACATCCCGGGTTTTCATAGCACATATAAATGACTTTTTATTAAATTGATTGTTCAGTTACACATGCCCCAGGACTTTTTTAGTTTAGATGTTCAGAGATTAGGTACATTCTCATACGTAAAGTTGAAAAGACATAGTTTTACTCATCAATTTTACAGTTCATATCAGAGCCAGCTACACACTTAACCGTCACGTCAATCTCCAGATCCGTACTTGTGTAACATACATATTTGTCAAACATAACACAATTCATATCGGATATACTTGCATAAATCTTAACATAATCATGTCACAAATTTGTGTAAATCACAAATATATCAATCGTACCGTCCGTGTGCACCCAATCTCAACAGCACTACCCGTGCTCACACTTCCAAGCACATAACCAAATTCCCCGTTGCATACATATTAAACATGGTGGTCCCATGGACTGGTTTCCCCAAATGTAAGCATGTGTCAACCGATTCACACGTGACATATTAATCATGAAGTTATTTAAACATAACACGTTGCTTCTACTAGGGAGCAAATATGCATATATCAAAAATACCACTTTTCATAATTCATCAATAAATCATTCAAACATAATCAAGTACTATAAACTTTACACGCGTTGCTCTACTAGGAGCAAATATGCATACATATCAAAAATACCACTTTTCATAATTCATCAATAAATCATTCAAACATACACATTACCATAAACTTTATCACGCACTCATTTGTATAAAGTTTACTATTTTTCCATATTTATGCAAACATAAACCTTATTACTTAGCATTTATCGAAACATAAACTTGCCCACTTAACATTTATGCAAACATAATCGTATTCACTTAGTCAAATGTAAATTTTACCGTATAACATTTCTCCAAATATAAACCCACATAACATTAATGACAGGGGCCTAGCCACTTGACACCATATCTTTTCTTTTATTAAATTTACTTGTGGTGTTACAAGAAATTCGTTAAAATATTGGGGTATCAATTGGGGTATAATTTCACGTCCAAGCATAACATTACAGATTCCGTTTTAAAAACTTTCAGGGGACATATCATAATTCTCTTAACGGGAACATAACATATTTATTTATTCATAAAATAAATGCATAAATGAAGCATTTAACCATAAAAATACATAAATAATGTAAAACAAAATTACATGAAATTAACATTCGGCCATTACCCCTTTCAGGGGGCGTCACGCCATTTCCCTTTTCCAGGGACATTGATAATACCACTTTTAGAGTTCATAAAAATAACATCAAGAAATCATTCATCAATTAACTGGGAAAAAATACCGGAGTTCATCTACCGGCAACTCACCTGATAATCACTTCTATTTTAGTTGGTTTTTTTCCAACTACTGTAAGTGCTGTCGTTATACGGGCAGCATTTCCTCTCAATGATCAATGATCAATGATCAATGATCAAGAAATTAAAAATATATAAAAAAATTTACAAAACTTTTCTTGCTCTCTCTCTCCTTCTCTTTCTTCTTTCTCTTTCCCTTCCTCTATTTTCTCTTTTCACCACCGTTTCTCTCTCTTCCTTTTCTTTTCTCTCTTCCTTCTTTCTTTTCTCTTCTTTCTTTTCTCTCCTTCTCTCTCTTTGCCTGCATACTTTCCCTCTCTCTTTTACTCTCTCTTCCCCTCTCTTTCTCCCTTCTCTCTTTCCTTTCTCTCTCTTCCTATTTCTTCTTCTCTTCTTCTTTTCATTCTATCTGACCTTTTTGCCCCCTCTTGGACGATGGGCTACTTGGCTATTTATGGGGCTTTGAGGCGGTGGGGTGCAGCTTCATAGAAGCTGCCGTTTTTATTTTATTTTTATTTTTTATTTTTTACTTTTATTATTATTTATTTTTTTAAATACAAATCAAGATGATAAACATCATCTTTAATATATATTGAAACCAAAACATAAATGAGGCTTCCTTGAAACTTCCTTTATTTATTCATTTCATTTAATTTTTGTAATTTTTCATTTTAAGCCCCAAAATTTTATTAAATCCATTTCGATTTATTTCATTAACTAAAAAAAACCGGATATTACATTCTCCCCCCCTTAAATAAATTTCGTCCTCGAAATTTGTATACCGTAAAAAGTGGGGACGCTATCATTCCACTTGTGTTTTTTTCGTTCTATTCTTCAGACTACCTAATCTCCAAATTATCTAAACTTTCTCACGTCATACCAAATTGTAGCATCCGGGTTTTCGTAAGCATATATATAAGTGGCTTTTATTAAACCGATTGTTCGATTACACATGCCCAGGACTTTTTTAGTTTAGATGTTTAGAGATTAGGTGACATTCTCATACTTAAGTTGAAATCTATTAGCCATTTATCAATTTTTATAGTCCACATCTACTCGAGCCAAATATACACTTAACCGTCACACGTCCAATCTCAGGATCCGTACTTTGTGTAACATACATATTTGTCAAACATAGCACAATTCATATCTGGATATACTTGCATAAATCTTAACATAATCATGTCACAAATTTGTGTAAAACACAAATATATCAATCGCACTGTCCATGTGAAGCACTCCAATCTCAACAAAGACTATCCATGCTCACACTTCCAAGCATTACAACCAAAATTTCCCTACCGCATACATTAAACATGGTGGTCCCAGTGGACTGAGCCCCAAATGTAAGCATGTGTCAACCGATTCCACACGCGATATGTATAATCACGGTTATTCTGAGAAACATAACACGCTCTTTACTAGGAGCAAATATGCGTATATATCAAAATACCACTTTTCATAATTCATCAATAAATCATTCAAACATAATCATACTATAAACTTTACACGTTGCTCTACTAGGAGCAAATATGCGTCACATATCAAAAATACCACTTTTCATAATTCATCAATAAATCATTCAAACATACTGCTACTATAAACTTTATCACGCACTCATTTGTATAAAGTTTACTATTTTTCCATATTTATGCAAACATAAACCTTATTACTTAGCATTTATCAAAACATAAACTTTTGCCCACTTAACATTTATGCGAAACATAATCGTATTCACTTAGTCAAATGTAAATTTTACCGTATAACATTTCTCCAAATATAAACCCACATAATATTAATGGTCGTGGCTAACCGCCACGACACCATATTTTCTTTTTGTCGTGCTTAATCACATGACATCATTACCGTTAAATGACGTGTAATCAGTATAATTCGTACTCACCTGGCCAACATAATATTCGTTCATTTCCTTTCCTGGGCGTATATCATAATTCTCTTTCCTAACATAACATATTTATTTATTCATAAAATAAATCATAAATGAAGCATTTAACCATAAAAATACATAAATAATGTAAACAAAATTACATGAAATTAACATTCGTCATTACCCCTTTTCAGGGGACATACGCCATTTCCCTTTCCAGTGGGACATTGATAATACCACTTTTAGAGTTAATAAAAATAACATCAAGAAATCATTCATCAATTAACCGAAAAAAATCACAGGAGTTCATCTACCGCAAGAACTCACCCGATAATCACTTCTATTTTAGTTGGTTTTTTCCAATCCATCAGTCTTGGCTTATACTTGGGCTAAAGATTTCCTCTCAATGATCAATGATCAATGATCAATGATCAAGAAATTAAAAATATACAAAAAAAGTATTTACAAAACTTTTTTTCTCTCTCTCCTTCTCTTTCTTCTTTCTCTTTCCCTCCCTCTATTTTCTCTTTCCACCACCGTTTCTCTCTCTTCCTTTTCTTTTCTCTTTTCCTTCTTTTTCTCTTCTTTATTTTCTTTCCTTCTCTCTCTTTGCCTGCATACTCTCCCTCTCTCTTTTACTCTTTCTCTTCCCCTCTTTTCCCCTCTTTCTTTCCTTTCTCTCTCTACCTATTTCTTCTTCTCTTCTTCTTTTCTATCTGACCTTTTTGCCCCCTCTTGGACGATGGGCTACTTGGCTATTTATGGGGCTTTGAGGCGGTGGGGTGCAGCTTCATAGAAGCTGCCGTTTTTATTTTATTTTTTTATTTTATTTTTTTATTTTATTATTATTATTTATTTTTTTTTTTAAATACAAATCAAGATGATAAACATCATCTTTAATATATATTGAAACCAAACATAAATGAGGCTTCCTTGAAACTTCCTTTATTTATTCATTTCATTTAATTTTTTGTAATTTTTCATTTTAACCCCCAAAATTTTATTAAATCCATTTTGATTTATTTCATTAACTAAAAAAAACCGGATATTACATCACGAATGCGGTTTCAAGAGCTAGGGCACCAGGCGCACGACTAAAGTAGAAAACATAAAGTTCAGTTTATTTACATTCATACCACCATGTTTTCCAGCTTATGGAAAACGACTTTCTAGCGTTTTTCATTTTCCATTTTCCAGCCCAGTTTTGTTTCCGCCTTTTCCAAAAAATGACCCAGCTGAACGCGTTTTTTGTGTTTTTCACGTTTTCCTGGAAATGGAAAACACAGAAAAGGCGAAAAACGTAGAAACGCTCCAACCAAACAAGCCCTTAACACTTCTAACCAGATGATGATGAAAATAATAATAATAATAATAATAATAATAATAATAATAATAATAATAATAATAATAATAAGTTTTTATTAAAAAATTGAAGGGTGTTATTTGCAAAATTTTAAGATGTTTATGGACAGTTCAAGGTGTCAATCAGCCTACCTAAGACGACACCTAGTCCCAAGTACTGGCACACACGCTTTGTGCCCTGTGCCAACATGATAGCTATCCCTCTCGGGGTCGGCCCAACACAAGGCACGACCTAGTTGTCCTAGGCTCATGTCGTGTCGGGCCTACCCGCGGACATGCCCATTATTTTTAAAATATTATTTAAAAATATTTAAAAATCCAATAGATTAAAAAATTGAAAAAATATTCAAAAATTAGTAAAAAAAGAAAAAAAAATAGAAAATCCTAAAAAATATATAAAATATATAAAAGATTAAAAAAAACCACTAAATCCATCCCTCTCCGGCCGGCTATTGCCATCACCTCATTGTAAAAAAAAAAAGATTATGAGAGGAAGAGGGGGTAAAAATCTATGTGGGGTATGATACTATGCACTTGTCTTACTTCGGTCACTTTGAATTTCAATTTGTTTCTTTTTGGATCTAGAGACATCAATTTTGTAAAAATACGTGGATTTTAGGGATTATTTTGTTTTGCTTTCTAATTTGTTATTTCACTTAAATTGTTTGGTAAATAAGGGAGAGTCTCCCAAGGTTGGGGTTTGTTTGAACCGTCATTGGAATGAAAATCCTAAAGTAATTAGATGATTAGTTAGTTGATTAAAAGAGATGTCGTGTGAAAGAGGGATTAAATTTATTAATCTCTCTATTAGGGTTAAATGTGTCTATCAGGGACCTATTGATAATTTCAGGAAAAGATTTGGCTTAATGTGATTTAATCAACATGGTCAAATTCATCATGTCACCTGACTTAGATTAACCTTGTAGGGATTGATATGAGATAAAATAGATAACTATAGAATTAGATTTCTCAAATATGAATGGTGATGTAATCAGAATTCAATATTTGAGTTGAATAAGGATTATTTAGTAGAAATAACTTACAAAAGGGTTGGAAATCAATTAGGAGATAATATTTGAGTTGAATTATATTTATCTCTTAGAGATAATTATAATTCGTTTATAATTGATCATAATCTTGAATTTAAGTTTTATATAATTAAGGTTCAACTCGAATTAGATGAATATCTATCCCATAGAGATAAATAACAATTCGGTCACGATTTATCTCTATCTCAAATTTAAAATTTGTATAAGATTGGGATTATCTCATCTATATAAAGGGGGATATAGTGAGAGAATTAAGATACAATTCAAAGTGAGGGATTTGTTAAGGGATATCACGTGAGAGGTGTGGAGAGACACACGAGGGAGGAGTCTTGCATGATTCTAGACGCCCTTGATAGAGGTAAATACCTTCACTCTCCCTCCCTTTAATTAATGCATAGATAAAGAAGGGGATAAACTTAAGTCAACCTCGTAAATACAACCTAGGATTTGTTTTTTTAGGATGACAGTTTCAGACCTGCAGTCTGGCTGTGAGTTTCTAGGGACATTTGAGTCCCTTATTATTCTCCGATTTGTGTGTATAATATACCGTTATAAAATTTAGGAAAATATCTTTCTAACTAATCCTAGATCATTAAAATCTGACTTACAGATTAAGAGATATGAATAGTTCTTTTGGACTACGCATAATATACTGCTGAAATTGTGCAGTTCCGAGCGGCCAATTTTGAGTGTAATTTTATCTAGTTATAGTATTCTAATCATGAGATATAATATACCGTTAGAAATTTTATGAAAAGAGTTTTCTGATGAATCCTAAATCAACAAAATCGGATGCCTGGATTGGAAGATATGGACAATCCTTTCTGACCGAGCAAAACCGACATAAATTCTACATTGTGTGTAGGCATATGAATTAATTAAATCCTTATAGGTGGTTAAGTGGTTTAGTTTGAGCCTGTTTTAAGATCAAACCATGTTAAGATCAATTGGGTTATTAAATGGTTGGGTCTAACCATGTACAACCGTGGTTGATTTGGGTCAAGTGATCAGTTAGTAGGTCAGGTTAGATGAGTTGATTCTGGCTGGGTTAAGTTAATAAATTAAGCAGATCAAGTTAATTAGTTAACTAGTTGGGTCTAATAACATAAGTGAGTTGGGTTGAACGAGGTTTCTTTTAAATCAAATTGAGTTTAATCACTTTAAGTTAAGTGGTTATTGGGTTTGGGTTGATCAAGTCAAGTTGATTATGTTGGGCCAATAGGTTGGACCAAGCTAGTAGATTTGGGTCCGGTCCTGCTAGGACTCACCAGAACTGGGTTAGGTTCAGTCAAGTCCAACTTGGTTTGGGTCCAGTCGATTTAAAGGGTTGGGTCCCACCAACTCAGAAGATTTGGTCCAACCAACTAAGAGATTGAGTTCAGTGGACTTAGATACAATCAGTTGGGCTCAACCAACTCCAATGGGCCATGTTACATGGTTAGTGAAATTTATAAAAAAATATATATATGTAGATTTGAACCCAAGACCCCACAACCACCACGGAGGCTCTTAACCACTAGGCTACAATAACCTGTTTGGTTGAATGAAGGGGTTTGGTAAGTTAAGAATGAACTCACGACAAAGGGTTAGGTTGAGCCATATCCAACAAGTTAGATGGACCAGTTTGATTAGACTATGACTATTAGTAGGACATACACGTGCATCTAGACATGTAGAATTCATGTACAATTGCCATTACTGATATAGCTTTTGCTATCAGATTTTGACGCAGAGACGCGTCAAGAGAGAGACCCATGGGATTCCAGATATTGCTATAGAGGTAAGTTCACCTGCCTAGCTTCCACCCAGCGATGGGTTCTCTTGAATTTGTTGTTGCTTTTTTCTGTAAGTTACTCCTGCCTAGTTCCCGCCTAGGTTTGGGTTTATTGGCTTTGTATTTTGATTTTGCTTCACTGCTTGAGTATTTATTGGCTTTTAATGTTATTATGTTTTGGTACCCTATTTTCTTGGATTTGCATACACATATTTGTTCTTATGTTTTGTTGAAACTCCATGCTGCGTGTATGCATGTTGATGTGTTAACATGGTTTGGATATGCTTGTATTCGCTGAACATGCTTTCCCGTTGATCGGTATGTGGCCGTGGAACACGCGTGAGCCCTGCATCTGGCCCGTGGCCGCGGTGTGTGTCGGTTGTTCTTGTTATTGAATATGCCTTCCCGCTGATCGACACATGGCCATGGAAATATCGCGGAGCCTGACTTCGTCCGGGTTGGTGTATCGCCTCTTCTTGTGTTGAAGATTCTCCCACTTGGCGCAGATAAGTTGCGGGCGCTCGTGGGGAGAACACTCAACTAACTGTAGTCCTACCACTGGGAGGAAACTTTGGATGTCCACCCGTCAGTGGGATGATATACTGATCGTGTACGTGCACGTAGGAGTGCTACCAAATTCAAGGGTCTGGATGTGATTAAGGTTGATGATCGGTTGAGGTCGATGAACGCCGAGAGATGACATGAAAGTTTCTTTGTTTGTTATTTGTTGTACTCCTTGTCATGTGGTTACCGGATAATGATCCTTGTGTTTGATCTTGTTTCTGATGTGTTATGTTCCGTTGGATTATTGGTTCTTGAATAACCTCCTTGGTCTTATTGTATTCCCTTGTGGGAGTACTTACTAAGCTTTCCCTTCGAAAGCTCATTCCACTTGCTTCCCTTTCCTTTTCAATTTCTAAAGAATTGGTATCTCGGATTCAGGAGCTACACGCGGGGAGGGGACATCTTAGTAGAGGATCGAGGATCTCAGGTCTACTTGTGTGAGAGATTGTATTTGGTTTAGGAGCCATAACTTGTATAGTTAAGTTCTAAATTCTGCTGTATAACTCTGAGTTATTATTGACATTATTTGAATTTTGTTATCTGTTCTTGTATTACCTAGGCCTTGTATCCGAAAGTGAGGTGTGCCTCTGCTTGGGTACCTACCGGTTTGTGCACGCGTTTCGAGGCCCTTGTGATCGTGTCGGGCGCGATATATATTATATATAACTCCAAAGTAAAATCTAGTAACCAATTTCTCGCCTTAAAACTCAAACAAAGGCTCTCACCGGATCATCGGTGACATGTGAAGTGATGTGGAAGAAACCATGGCGCGCATGATGGCCGTAAGCAAGGAATCGTAGTTGAGAAGGTCCCTTTGAGAATAATCGACGCCTACCGCACCGGCCCAATGTCTTGAGGTGAGCTTCTTTGGGTCCTCTGCAGATCCGATCACAGTAAGGTATTTGATTTGAATATATATATGAGAAAAGAAGTCTGAGAAGAAGAGGGATATATGCATCGGGGTTTTGGATGGTGCCTTTGACGGCATAGCCGTGTTGAAGGAGGAGCTTGACGAACCAGGAGGCAATGTGTGTGTGTCTGTGTGCGCGCGCGCGCGCGTGTGTGTGTGTGAAAGAGAGAAAGAGAAAAAGTAGAATCGGTTAGTATAGTTTGGTAAGACAAAGATGAGTGGAAGGAGACTAGCAGGTTTGTGTGTATTTATAGAGGAAGTCGAGTAGTCCAGGCATGACCTCCTCCATCGGCGCCGTCGCCATGGACCCCAACTGCGGTCCCAACGTCATCGTCGATGAATCTTGCCGGCCATTGATCCTTTCCGGCGCCGAAGATAGAAAAGACCCCTCTATCGTTCTGCCTCTCCTGGGTAAAAGAAGAAAAGAAGAAAGGGGGTAAAGGTAAAAAGAAAGGGGGGTAAATGTAAAAGGGAGAGGTGACATGGCATCCTACATAGCTATTTCGGCTGCCACGTAAGATAAATTTGGCCGGAATCCCCCAGGTAACCTCCCGATGAAACAAAATTTGTCACGCCCCGAACTCGACCCGAGCCTGGGCACGCGAACAAACGCCGCTTACTTATAGGGTTGACCCCATAAATAAGCAAGGCACAGAATCAGAATAACCTTGCTATAGACATAATACAATCCAAAAAGGAAATCAAATCCTAATATTATACAACTCTATTATTCAACTCAGATACAAAAGTATAACCTTAGTTTCACAAAATGATTCATCAAGTGTTTATACAACTAATCCACAATATACTCAGAGCTAGCTACAGTCAAATCCACCGATCTTCAAGTTCGCACCACCCAAGTCTACTGTGATCACCTATCCCCGACTGCCTCTCACATTAATCGTATGGTAGGGGAGTTGTGAGCTAAAACTAGCCCATGAGAGACATACATCACATCAGTGGTTAAATATAGAAAATAGACGTATTTATTCATATATATAACATAAATCTAAAACAATATACATGTTGGTCTATGCACATATTAATCACATCAAAAGTCTCATGCTAGTCAAAGATAATCGTGGATGAGATGCTACGGATCTCAACACTTTCCCTCTTTCTACAAACACATGTAAATCACAATATTAGAAATATGACCGGGTATATCAAAGCAATTATGTCAATCACATCTACTCCGTATGCACCATAATCTCAACAACACTAGTCGTGCTAATATCAAAATCACCCAACTCAGCCCGCAGGCTGCACACAACAAAAAACAAAGTGGTCCTACCCGAACCCCCGACATAGGCATATCTCGATCGGTGCATACGTGACATAGATGTAGATCGATATACAAAATATGCAAAGTTAGTTCTACTATGAGCAAATACACATACATATTAAAAATAATGATTTCAGAATCCATCCATAAAAACATGATAAAACATCATGCAATCAATTTAAACTACTGGAATTCATCTTTGATCAACTCACATGGCAGTCTCCCTAGTGCTTAATCATGGCTGGACCTTCCTTCTCCTAATACTTAGACTGATTCTCACTAAGAGGGAACGTAGAAAGAGAAGAACCCTCACAAGAGATAACTCAACTTCTCTTACAGAATTGTATATCAATTCTCTAATTATGCCTCTCCTTATATAGAGGGGAGTGTCCTAGTCTTACTCTAACGAGATAGAGATAAATCACAAATATTTTATAATTATTTCTATTAGATAAGTCTTCATCCAATTCAAATCTAACTATTGATTCATAATAAAATTATAATCCATAATCACAAACAATCCAAAATTATCTCTATGAGGCAAATCTTTATCCAATTCAAACTCAAACATTGAATCATAATTAAATTGTAATTCCTAATTGAGATAAAGATCAACCTTAACCCAATTCAAACTCAAACGTATAATCAAGTTAAAATCCATATTTGGATAGAGATCAATTATAATTATGTTCATGAGATAAGTCTTATTTAACTCAAATATAATATCCTACTCAAATTACAAGTCATATTTGAGATAAAGATAAATCATAATCATTTTATAATTCTCTATTTTATCTCATTTCAATCCCTACAAGGTTAATCCAAGTCAGGTGGCATGATGAATTGGACCATGTTGATTTAATCACATTCAATCACCATTATGAAATTTTAATTAGGTCCTCGAACTAATAGGTAATTACAAACAATCTCTTCATATTTTCATTCTAGTAACTATTTACGTATAGGTTCCGAAAGTGGTTATTACAATATATATTTTCTCTTTGTTTGATTGTTATGTTTAGGAACAAATGGTTGAGCCGACGGTGAAAGGGATCTAACAATATCATCGACGCCACTGCCGAGGCGGTGTGCCAAAGGCCGTGTTCACCTCCTCTATTGACGCTTGTCGTGATGTCACGCACCTCTCCCGTGAAAGAAGAAGAAGAGAAGAAAGGGGGTAAAGTGTAACACCCTATCCTCGATACCGAGACAGAATGTCACACCAATTTGGTAGGGGTGCACCCAAAACCCCCATAAGTAGTCGTAATTTAACCTCGATGATCATGGTATTCAACTAATAAACATGATTATTAAATAAAGTATTTAAAAATCTTATATAAAAAATACAATCTTAAGTGGAAGAGGTCTACAATTTTATACATATATTAAGTAGGGATAGACTATCTTCTTCCTCGCAAGTAAGAGCCATCTACAAGAATACTCAAACTCGCCTACACGCATTTCACTCTTGGAGTGAGAATCACTATACAAGGTACAACTCTAATATCAAATAAAAGAGTATCGAAATGTGAAATACATAAACTAAACAATATTTACAACATGGAAAACAGCATGCTAATCATAATATAAATCATGGCAATGCTCAATGAAAACATATAACATGCTCTTAATTTGTTCTTCAGTCTTTTATAATCAGAACGGGAATTGATTTCCACATATGTCCTGGCTGATCGTATCATGTCAGTAGCCTTCCAGGTTGGACCGTATCAATAACCGTGGAGGTGACAAGCTATGGAAACAAATCCTCGTTTGAGAGAAATAAATTCCACAAATGTTTTCACGACCGTGATCAAGCCAGAGAGCCTTCCGTGTTGGACCGTATCAACAACCGTGGAGGTGACAAACTATGGAATTAAATCCTCATCTTCTATCATATTAGTGTCATCTACACTTCTACTCTCATACAACGCATAATTCAAAGCTGGAATAAACCAACACTCAATATCTCTCGGCCGAATCAACTCATCGACCGTGAGCTATAAGAGTATATACGTATACTAGGCACTCAAGAGTACAGGGAAGGGGTTTTGTTTTCTTAAAATCGAAGGGTTTGAAAATGGATAGTTGGACTAATAAAAATAGAATCATATAAAACCACCCTTTCGCTACCTAGTACCGCAGCACTCTCCTCGCTCTATCTTAGAGCCATGTTTATGCAGTGCATGTATTCAAGTATGATGCAATGCACTAATATGTTTATCATGACAATTTCTAAAACTGCGTAATATTTTCACATGCTTTTCATAACATAAATACAAACTCAATAAATCAAAGAAACATGCTTGAAAACCTAAAAGCATTTCATAACATCATAATGATTTCATAACATGAAATCTCCAAAGATCAATACGATCAAAATACAAATAAAATGAGAAGATTTACGGGGCTGTGTTCCCTCACCCCATTCCAAGTATAGTGTAATCACTCACCTAATGTCCTTAGTAAGTTCCTAGGTCCTGCTCGGTCCTCACTGAAGCTCCCGTGAGGACCTTTACCCTTCCCTAGAATCAATAATAAGATCAAGTAAATACTAAGCTCAGATTTTCATAACTTAATTCTATTACTTTAGAATACGGAGATTTAGGAATAATGAAAAATCGTATTCTTTCTAAACTCTAACTTAAACTTGTTAGAATATGATAAACTCAAGTTAAATTACCTAAGCAAATTGAAAATCGTGATTTCTAAAACATGGAAATACGAAATTGTTCAATTAAGGATTTAGCTCTAATCATCCTAAGCTCGATTTTAGAGTTCATAACATGCTCTCTAAAAGTGATTTATTGTTAAGCAAGATCACGGAGATTAAATCAAATATTAACACTAAGATCTCTTACTAAAATTCTACAGCTTTTAGCACAAATCATTGGACCACTCATAACTTTCGATCCGTAAGCCCGATTGAGTCGATCAAGTATTTGTTGGCTTATGAAGGTCTCTCGATGACCTTTCTAATGATCTAAAAATACTCCCGATCGGGAAATATCGGAAATATCGTGGGCTGAATTCATTCCGAAAAAGGAACAGTTCTAAGCATTAACTCTAACGAAATTTCGGCAAAGTTTCCCCTATTTCTAAGGCCCCGAAATTATACAAATATTCACATACTCTCAACATCTACAACATTTGCCCTTAGTTAACTCACTCAATAACATGCAACACCCACGTCATCCCCGTTTATACATTCATTATTATATTAGATAACTTAGCATCTATTCATCCACCCAAATCTATGCCCACAAAGTAAAGGCTCACCAACGGTTCAGTCGAGGCTCCCGACCGTTGGTTTGCTTGCAGGGCTGTGGTGGACTTACTCGTCGGACTAAATAGAACCTCTCCGCTGGTCGTCAAAGCCCCCTGCGGTGTTGGAGGGCCGCGGCTGCCAAATCTCGTCGCCGTTCAGAGCACGTTGACCCCTTCGGCAACTCCGATAGGCATCACTCCTAAGCTCCAGAATCCAATAGGCGGTTGCAACACTTGTTGATCTCCATTTTACCAAAGTAGCCAAGATGCGCACATCATGATTTGCCAGAGGAGCTCAGAGCTCAGCGAATGGAAGAAGCGGGCAGGGATAGATAGAATTTGGTAGGGAAAAGTGCCCGCCGAACAAAGGGCAGCCGGAGTTTGTTGGCGTAGTCGCGCTTGCGTAAGGAATAGAGGTACAGAAAGTGAGGACGCGGTGGGGGCGACGCCGAGACGGGCGACTGGACGGCCGCTGAAGTACGACGCTGAAAGGTGTATAGGCGGCTGTCGGGCAGGGGGGGCGGACAGCAGCAGTTGGTAGCCAGTTGAAGAAAAGCGGTGGCATGGCTGAGCTGGGTGGCTCCGGCTCAGCACGAAGGAGGCCGCCGAAGCTTGAGCTCCGGCCGTGGGAAAGAAGGTTGCCGGCCTCACGCAGGGGCGCATGTGCAAGGGAAAGAAGGCAGAGGCGAAAATGAGCACCACCGATGCAAGGTTGGCCGGATGCCGGACATGGGTAACTCGCCGGAGTGGTCGCCGGTCAGCTCAAGTGGGAGAAGGGCGTGAGTGATGCCCTAATTGAAGGTTGAGAGGGAAGAGGATTTCTTAAAAATAAAAAAAAAATAAAAAAAGAGAAAACAAGTTTCCTCTCAGCACGAGAGAGAAGAGAGAGATTGAAAAAGTTTCAATCTCTCTCTTCTTACATCTGATACATATATTAAAGTATTATAGATTTTTTTTATAATTTAAATAATACTTTATATAAATTATTATTCTAATCTTTTAATTAAGTTATCCTTAAACTCTATTAAGTAACTTATCTTACAAAAAGAATTTAATAAACAATATTATATTTTAAAGTTATGTCCATCACTATTTAATAATATTATCTTATCAATAGTTATCAATAATTCTTCGACCCAGATTCGGAATCTTGGTTCACACGACCCCGGTGACATGGGCTTACTGTAGTGTCACGGGTCATCTCTTTTCCCGACCTAGGTCCTTGTTTCTCGGCTTTTGCTTCGTCCAGATCCACTTTAGCGAGACTCTAACATTCGTCCGATATTTTTTCTTTAATTAATCTGGATTAATTAACACTCCATAAATTTTCCTAACAATTAACCGGAATTAGGATTTTAGATTCATAATTTCCCGATTTTCCCCTTAATTGGATTTAAAAATATAAACTCATTTTTCATGCTAATTAATCTCGTAATTATATCCAGAAATTAATTTATTTATTCGTAAAAATTCTGGGGCGTTACATAAAGGTAAAAAGAAAGGGGGTAAATGTAAAAGGGAGGGGTGACATGGCATGCTACGTGGCTATTCCGACGGCCACGTGGGATTAATTTCACCAGAATCCCTCGGGTAACCTCTTGGTCAAGCAAAATTGATGTTCGGTACCTAAAAAGAAACAAATTGAAATTCAGTGACTGAAATGAAACAAGTGCATAGTATAATACCCCACACAGATTTTTACTCGAGGAAGAGGTTGAGAGAGAAAGAGGAAGAGAGAGAGTTGAGAGATTGAGAGATTGAGAGTAGAGAGTAGAGAGGAGAGAGGAGAGGGGAGAGGGGAGAGAGAGAGAGAGAGGTTTCCAGTCTCGCCGTCAAAAAGAGGGCTCCGGTCTCATCGCCATGAGATTGAGAAGAGAGGAGAGATTAAGAGCGGAGAGAGAAGAGAGCGAGGTGAGAGGTTTGACTATATGTGTAGCACATGCTTTGGGGGCCACGATTTCTTCTTGTGACGCGTGCAAGTCCTGTACCTTACAGGAGGTGTGACAAAGTTCCAAAAAACAAGAGCCGTGCCCAAGCTTAGCATGACTGGGCTTGTGCCAATAGGCCCATAGGAGGTGGCCCAACATGAGCCCACGGGTGGGCCATACCAAGGCACGGCCCAGCTGCTACAGTGCTGGATCAGGCAAGTGTCGTTCCGTGCCCAGACCGGCATGACCCGTTTGACATCACTATGGACAGTAGATGTGACTGACCCCAATCCGACCCGTTAACAGCTATCGGTTAGAGGGTTTGGGTATCAACATGATAAAATCCGCCCCGATTAGAGTGCATTCGAGGATCGAGATCTCTCTCCACACTATACCATCTTCTCCTCCTCTCGAATCCCAAACTGAAACCCTAGCTCTGATTGGAACCCCATGGGACAAGGAACGCCTGGAGGAATGGGGCGGCAGGGGCTCCCTGGGGATCGGAAGCAGGACGGAGATAAGAAGGAGAAAAAGTTCGAGCCGGCGGCGCCACCGAGCCGTGTCGGCCGTCGGCAGCGCAAGCAGAAGGGACCTGAGGCGGCGGCGCGTCTGCCAGCCGTGACGCCTCTGACCAAGTGCAAACTTCGGCTGTTGAAGCTAGAGAGGATCAAGGATTATCTTCTCATGGAGGAGGAGTTCGTGGCCAGCCAGGAGCGGCTCAAGCCCCACGAGGACAAGAACGAGGAGGATCGTTCCAAGGTCGATGATCTCCGGGGCTCGCCAATGAGTGTTGGAAATCTTGAGGAGCTCATCGATGAGAATCATGCTATTGTTTCAAGTTCGGTGGGGCCGGAGTATTATGTTAGCATCCTCTCCTTTGTTGATAAGGACCAGCTTCGAACCCGGTTGCGCGATCCTCATGCACAACAAGGTGATTCCTTAAAAGCAAATCCTGTTTTTCTGTTTTATTTTTGCAGAATTTTGTGATTCAATTACCAAAATTTAGGGGTTGAGATGATTATATTGAAATGGATTGGACATTAACTGGTATGCTAATTGATCTTGTCTCAAATTATAGATTGGGAGATGATCGTGGCAGGGACCTTAATTAAAGTTGGAATTTGGTCTTAATTAGAGTTGAGAATTGAAGAGGCTTCATGCCTTCATTTGTATAAACTTGGATAGCTCTTGGCATTAGAGATTGCTGACCAGTAAGGCCTTTTGTTAGGGCTAAAGGATTTTAAGAATTATGAACATGCAGTACAAGAGATTGATGTAGAAAATCACTTTAAGTTGACAGCACTCTCGAAGATAATCAAGAAATTTGGGAGAGGAATAGAGTCATTGTTTATGGCCTGCTTCTTGTTTTCATGAACTCATATTTATATTTATTTGAATGCTAGTGACTTTTCAACATATGATTGTGTCTGAACTTAATTCACAATAGCCATCTTGATTCTTGTGACAAGGTTGTGATTGTCTCTCTGTTTGTTGCATGCTACTTTGATCATCAAAGCTTGTGATTTATAGTCACAGTTGATTTCTTAGTGTTCACTATAATTTTGAATTGAAGCTATTTCTCCTTTTATGACCTTAAACTGATGAGATTTGTCTCCCTCATAACCTCATGGCTGTGCCATTGCTGGTTTAGTCGCTTGTGCTGTTGGTAATGAGTGTATGCTAGTTTAAATATTTGGTTTTAGATAGTTTGGTGTTGAAGTCTGTAGCTTCTAAGTGATCTCGCTTGCAATTTTGTGTGTTAAGGGTATATTTTCAATCTTTAAAAGCATTGGCAATAATAACTTTGAGATATATGCACAAAGTATATGTTTGGATATCAGTTAGGTTGATCATTAGCCACTTAAGGGTCATAGATTGACGAGTAAACGGCCTGTGTGCATGTGGTGGTTTGACTGTACAGTCCGTAGTCTCCACCCAATATTGTTGTTTGTTAGCCTCCCGAGCACAAAGGAATTGAGATGAATAAATGGCCTGTTGGCCCTCTTCTCATGCAGTTGTTTAGTTGTATACGCATGATAAACCTCAGGAAGAACCTCTAGTAGGAATATTGTGCCTATGGTATGAGACATAAGTATGTGGCTACATGATGGAGATAGTTCTGTTTAGTAATTTCTATATTATTGTCTCAACAGGTAGCTTGATATGTTGGGTTTGCTACTTGACTGCACTGAATGGTTTGGTATGCATGAATTTGAAAATGCTGGATTCATTTGTTAATTGTGATGGAGCATAAATTCTTTACCTGCATGGGTGGTTGCACCGACAATGTATTATATTTGGCTGTGTTCGTTACATACCGAAATACTGGAACGAAGTGGAAGTGTTTCAACCTTAGATCTGGCTATTATGCTAATTGAATAATTTTTCTGTTGTATTTCTCATCTATTATTATTTTTTATTTGGTATTTAATATCTTCAATTTACTAGTTTGAACTTACTAAGTAAAGTTTCTCAGTAAAGTATCAAAATAGTGAATTTATAGGTCTTTTATTTTATTTTATTTATTGTCGTAGGTCCTTTCTGTTGTTGGTCTCTTGCAAGATGAAGTTGATCCCATGGTCTCTGTGATGAAAGTCGAAAAAGCTCCTTTGGAATCTTATGCTGATATTGGTGGCTTAGATGCACAAATTCAAGAAATTAAAGAAGCAGTTGAACTTCCTTTGACTCACCCCGAGTTGTATGAAGATATTGGTATTAAGCCTCCCAAGGGTGTCATACTTTATGGGGAACCTGGTACTGGAAAAACTTTGCTTGCAAAGGTTGTTTTCTAACATTTTCTAAATAGTGAACATTTTTATTATTCTTAGTTTGTTATTGATTCTGTCA
Organism: Dioscorea zingiberensis; assembly: GCA_026586065.1. Taxonomy (NCBI): domain Eukaryota; kingdom Viridiplantae; phylum Streptophyta; class Magnoliopsida; order Dioscoreales; family Dioscoreaceae; genus Dioscorea; species Dioscorea zingiberensis. Next base: position 16,467,883 of record CM048818.1, read on the forward strand.
CATGCATCCTTTGTCAGGTTGCTTGAAACTTACTTTCTAGTTGAGATTCCTTTTCCTTGAATATAGTGCATCTTTTAAATTCATGGTTTATGTCCTTTGCTCTTAGGCTTTTTTTTTTTTTTTTGTTTCCGCTAAACTCTCCAATTTTGCTTATTTTTTGCGCAAGTGACCTGAGCCTTTGTTATCCAATTTGAGTTTTTTTTAATTGTTTTTGCCTTGGCTGCAAATTCTGTTTAAGTTCACATGTTAAATTTCTTTTTGGCCAACTTTTTTGGAACTGTTCTCCAAGAACTTTGGTGATGTATTGGTTAAATAATTTGGTTTTTGCATCTGTGGGTGTTATTTTTGCAAACCTCACAGGTGACACTGACCATGGCGAATATTTTGGATGGAAATATATTATCTGTTGTCACCTATGCTGATTGGTTCACTTGTCTATTTTTCTTTGTCTAATATGATCTAAGTTGTGTTTGCTGATTATTGTTTGCTTAGGCGGTAGCAAACTCAACATCAGCTACTTTCTTGCGAGTTGTTGGAAGTGAGTTGATTCAAAAGTATTTAGGTGATGGCCCCAAACTAGTCAGGGAGCTCTTTAGGGTTGCTGATGATCTCTCTCCATCTATAGTCTTCATTGATGAGATTGATGCAGTAGGTACTAAAAGGTACAAATGAAAGTCTTTTCCAGATAGGATTGAAAGTTGTATGCTACTTTGTTGCACCATGATTGGTGAAAACTTTTTCTTGTAGATATGATGCTCATTCCGGAGGAGAGCGTGAAATACAACGATCTAACTATGTTGGAATTGCTTAACCAGTTAGATGGTTTTGATTCAAGAGGTGATGTCAAGGTCATTCTTGCGACAAACAAGATTGAAAGCCTTGATCCTGCCTTGCTTCGGCCTGGCCGAATTGATAGGAAGATTGAGTTTCCTCTTCCAGACATAAAGACAAGAAGGAGAATCTTTCAGGTTGGCTTCCATTTTGCTTTTATATATGATATATACTCATTAGTCATTTGTACATTCTACTGTGGTTTATTTTTCTTAGTATTTGCATTTGAAATAAGCTGTATTTTATCCATGCAGATACATACATCCAGAATGACGTTGGCAGAAGATGTCAATCTAGAAGAATTTGTTATGACTAAAGATGAATTTTCGGGTGCTGATATTAAAGCAATTTGTACTGAAGCCGGATTGCTTGCTTTAAGGGAACGCAGGATGAAGGTAAGACTGTGTCAAGGAAATTGCAATTATAACTTTTGCTATTACTTGGATTGGAGTTTGTTTATGGTGAATTTGAATAAAACACATTGCTTAGGACTGCTGTTTTTTTGTAATAGCAGATCCATGCATTTGCCTAGAAATATACTTGCCTGTCAGTTGTAGGAAGTTTGTAGTTGCATCTGTCTCTGTGTTAGCCTGTTGCCTTCAATGATCAGTTTGGCTGCTTCTTGATAAAGGGCAGCCCGGTGCTACAAAGCCTCAAGCATTTTTTGTGCTGGGTCCCAAGGCTTCGGACCACTTGGGGCTATTGTGATACTAAAAAGAACAAATTATAGAGGATCCTTTTGTGGCAAAAAAACGGAAAAGACAAATTATTACCAACAATGTTTCACTGTGCAGTCTTGAAGAACTATTGTCAGCTTATTATTTATTTTGATTAACTAAATCTGTAAGGTAAAATTTGTCAAAAAGAATCTGCAAGGTAAAATTCCTTTGCAAAGCACACCATGGTTTGAGGTTCACCTAGAGATGAACTATTTCTATATCTGTTGCTTTATTTCTTATCTTTCACAAGCTTATTGTTACCAACCAGTCATCAAGAATTAATGTTTGCTGATTAAATCGGAATCCATCTCTGGAATAGGTTTAGTTTCCAGCATTTTATTAAATTGTGGATTCATAGAGAGATAATTTAAACCATTCATATTGATACATCACATTAGATAGGAATACAAACAATTGCATTTAAGAAACAACAATCACAGTTTTATTTCTCACTCCTAATTGACTGGTGGTTGCTTCAGGTAACTCATGTAGACTTCAAGAAAGCCAAGGAAAAGGTCATGTTCAAGAAGAAGGAAGGTGTTCCAGAAGGACTCTACATGTGAAAAATATTTCCACTCCCATAACATGTCATGAATTGAACGACAGTTTCAAATCCCTGTAATCGGCAAACTAAAGTCACTTGTGTCTAGAACTAAAACCTTCCATGCCCCTTATTCTGTGTATGTTAAGACATTTTTTCTGAACTTTCTATACACTAGACATTCTCAACATCTGGAAGATTGTTTCTTAAAATTGTACAGGGCCTATATTACCATCTCCAGAGACTTGATTTTCTTCAAGGAACAACACACCGATATCTTTCAACACGTCCTGTTAAGTGATAATTGTTTTGCATTTATTCTATTATCCTCATCCTCATGATTGAGATCTATCTATTGTCAAAGCTCAATTAAAATTGATGGTTGTAGTTATTGATTCACAGAGTTGTTCCCCACCAAAAGATTTCCCTTAAGGGATGCAATTGTGGAGCTAGTAAACACAACAATCACATACGCCCTTCTCTGAGGAAAAAAATAATAAAGTTGGGTTCTGTATTCATATAAACCTTAAAAAGAAATTGAATTTCTTATTATATATTAATAATAGAATTTGTTGCATAGATTTAAGAATATTAATTTTAAAAAGGTATACATGAATTCCAAATTTTATCGACATTTACACATGATTATGAGGTTTTGCAAGGGTGCCAAAAAAGAAAAAAACACTAATAATAATAATAATAATAATAATAATAATAATAATAATAATAATAATAGTAGTAGTAGTTTATGGTATTAATAAGATTGTATAGGTTCTTTGTTACCATCTCCAAAGAATCATGAGAAAGAACCTATCAAGATCTTAAAAAATAACTAGTAAAAAACAGACCACCGCAATTATATTAATATGTTCAATTACAATACTCTATAAATGAAAAAAGAAAAAAACAATACAAGTATATAAAATTTAAATCTACAATTATCTAGCACCCGAGCACATTAGTACATATTTTTCTTTACACCCTTTGAATGACATTAGCATCACTTTGGTAGGTCATTTTTGGATTCACACCATAATCCATTGCGAACCAAAGTTTATTTTCTACTCTAAATGCCCAAACATAAACCACATGATGGTAACATTGTAACTTTTTGTTGTCCAAGAATATCCTCCAACCAGGGCTAAGAATCTTGTGAGCTTTCAAATAATTGTACCATTTCATCTTCATATCATATTTTGCGCCTTGTCTATCAATCACCTTTACATCAATCATAATTTTTCTCAATAATTTCTCTCTCTTTTCTTCTAACAAGTATGGTAGGACCGTATCCTTCATATCTTTTCTTGGAGGGAGTAACCGGTTTTGTTGTGGCTCTACGTCGCTTTCCGTAAGCACTTTTCCAAACATATACATTAAGTTGACTCCACCAAATTTCTCTATCGCTTGAGCCAACCAGTCTGGTGTTGGTCCCTCCCATCTAGGAGGAGCTTTAAGAAGTTCTTTCATCGACTCTTTATCAATCAATTGTTCTAACCGACGTTCTCGTGGACATTCTGATCGGTTTTTCCGCTTCCTCTTCCTTTCACTCGCTACTTCTTTTCTCTCCTGCTCCTCATCAGCTTCATACTCCGTATCCACCTCCTCTTCATAATACTCATCATCATCCTTCCACATTCTTCTTAGCTCATCCTCAGCAACATCACCTATTATATTTAGCTCTTTATAAGGATCAACGATCTCTACTCAGATTGAGCATGGCTTTTTCATAGGAGCTATCAACGGCAAATCTAATAACAGATTAATATACATTTTTTTCTTTTTCATCGGATTTTTATTGTTAGTAGTTGAACTAGAACCAACTTCAAATATGCATCCTCTTGACTCTGTCTCTTTCTCCATGGCCTCTACTCTCTAAATTCTCTATATAAGAGTGATGTGTGAGAACTAAGGAGTGGAAAGTCATATATATATATATATATAGTAGATTCTTCAATCCTATATTTATAAGAATTAGGAATAAGTGTTCAACTCAAATTAATATTGATGCGTTTCTTTCTTAGATTTGAGGAAATAATAAAAAAACTAAACATTGAGTTCTTGACGAAGTAGGAAAATACATCTAAGTGGTACAAGTGAAGATTTGGTGATGTTGATGATCTCGAAGAACTATTGATGGGGTAAGGATGTGACCATCTAGAAATATTGAATGACCACATCTAATGAAAATGATGGGATGTAGCCATCATTTATTTTACTATCCAATCTTTTGTAACTTCTCATTTATTTTAAATCTCTTCATCCAATTTTTTTGGTTTACTATCACCCCTTTCTCGTTTTAATAATTTAAATTATATATTTTAAATTATTTTAAATTTTATATTTTTACAAACCAAAAGCTACCTGAGTAATCGTATAACTTTTGGTTTGACAAAACGATTCAATCCGAGTCCCAATAAAACTCACGGCGCGTCGGCGACGCACCGCGCGGTCATCGCGTCTTCACTATATCGGCCTTCTCCTCTCGATCTCATCCTCTCTATTTGGCCATCAAATTCGCAGTCGATCGGAGGAGATGAAGAGGGTTTTTGGGGCGAAGAAGAACAAGGATCCACTCGTTGTCGGCCGGAGTACTATGTTAGCATCATCATGCACAACAAGGTGATACCTTACAAGCAAATCCTGTTTTTCTGTTTTATTTTGCAGAATTTTGTGCTTCAATTACCAAAATTTAGGGTTTTGATAAGATTATATTAAAATGGATTGGACATTAACCGGTATGCTAATTGATCTTGTCTCCAATTATAGATTGAGAGACGATCAAGTGTGTGTCAAAGTTCGCATGCAAAGTCAGAATGTTAAAACGACTCAAAGCATGTATGCTATAAAAGAAAATGGAGTTAAGTACGTAAAGTCAGCAAATGTTAAACGATTAACAAACAAGCATTTAAACAACTACATATGAAAGTCTTTTTATTTCATTTCATCATTTCGCACTTCCATACTCACTTTGGAGCAATTCATTACAATTTATGTAACTTCACCTAACTTGAAAAATAAGGAAAGAAAATTACATAATCCGGAAATATTTCAAATAATTTAAAGAAATCCTCTAACTAAGGAATCCTCCAATCAAGAAAATCTCCAATCTTCAAGATCTTCAATCAAGCTGATTTCCAGCTGATTTTTAATCAATCTTCAAGGTCTTCAAGTTGATTTTCTGTCAATCTTCAGCACAGGGACCTTAATTAATGTTGGAATTTAGTCTTAATTAGAGTTGAGAATTGAAGAGGCTTCATGCCTTTATTTGTATAAACTTGGATAGCTCTTGGCATTAGAGATTGCTGACCAGTAAGGCCTTTTGTTAGGGCCAAAGGATGTTAAGAATCATGAACACCCTGTACAAGAGATTGATGTAGAAAATCACTTTAAGTTGACAGCACTCTCGAAGAGAATCAGGAAGTTTGGGAGAGGAATAGAGTCATTGTTTATGGCCTGTTTCTTGTTTTCATAAACTCATATTTATATTTATTTGAATGCCAGTCACTTTTCTACATATGATTGTCTCTGAACTTAATTCACAATAGCCATCTTGTTTGACCCTTGTCTAACACACAGGTTTGTGATTGTGTCTCTATTTGTTGCATGCTACTTTGAATCATCAAAGCTTGTCATTTAGAGTCACAGTTGATTTTTTAGTGTTCACTATAATTTTGAATTTGAGCTATTTCTCCTTTTATGACCTTAAACTGATGAGATTTGTCTCCCTCATAACCTCATGGCTGTGCCATTGCTGGTTAGTCACTTGTGCTGTTGGGAATGAGTGTATGCTAGTTTTAATATTTGGTTTCAAATAGTTTGGGGTTGAAGTCTGTAGCTTCTAATTGATCTCTCTTGCATTTTTTTTGTGGTCAGAGTATATTTTCAATCTTTAGAAGCATTGGCGATGATAACATTGAGATACATGCACAAAGTATATGTTTGGATATCAGTTAGGTTGATTATTAGCCACTTAAGGGTCATAGATTGACGAGTAAACGGCCTGTGTGCATGCGGTGGTTTGACCGCACAGTCCATAGTCTCCATTCCAATATTGTTGTTTGTTAGCCTCCCGAGCACAAAGGAATTGCGATGAATAAAAGGTCTGTTGGCCCCCTTCTCATGCAGTGGTTTAGTTGTATATGCATGATAAACCTCATGAAGAACCTCTAGTAGGAGTATTGTGCCTATCGTATGAGACATAAGTATGTGGCTACATGTTGGAGATAGTTCTTTTTAGTAACTTCTATATTATTGTGTCAACAGGTAGCTTGATATGTTGGGTTTGCTACTTGACTGCACTGAATGGTTTGGTATGCATCTATTTGAAACAGCTGGATTCATTTGTTAATTGTGTCAACAGTTGTATTTCACATCTATTATTATTTTTTATTTGGTATTTAATATCTTTAATTTACTGGTTTGAACTTAACTAAGTAAAGTTTCTCAGTAAAGTATCAAAATAGTGAATTTATAGGTCTTTTATTTTATTTTATTTTTTATTGTCACAGGTCCTTTCGGTTGTTGGTCTTTTGCAAGATGAAGTTGATCCCATGGTCTCTGTGATGAAAGTCGAAAAAGCTCCTTTGGAACCTTATGCTGATTTTTGTGGCTTAGATGTACAAATTCAAGAAATTAAAGAAGCAGTTGAACTTCCTTTGACTCACCCCGAGTTATATGAAGATGGTATTAGGCCTCCCAAGGAAGTCACACTTTATGGGGAACCTGGTACTGGAAAAACTTTCCTTGCAAAGGTTGTTTTCTAACAATTTCTGAAATAGTGAACATTTTTATTACTCTTAGTTTGTTATTGATTCTGTTTGGCTAGAGATTCTGTCACATGCATCCTTTGACTGGTTGCTTCAAACTTACTTTCTAGTTGAGATTCTTTTTCCTTGAATATAGTGCATCTTTTAAATTCATGATTTATGCACTATGCTCACTCACTGATGAAAACTTATGGCATCTATTTTATGAATGCAGGATGGCACAATTGATGTGGAGGGAAATTCAAATGTTAGGCTACCTGTCAAACCCAAACATTGAAGTTGCACAGTTGATTGAAGGAACATGGCTTGAACAGGGCAGAGCTGGAGTATACAAGCTAACAGATGAGGAAAAAACAGTAACAGCTTATGCTCTGTGGCAGCTGTGGACATCAAGATGCAACAAAATCTTTCAAAGTTCACAATTTGATCCTATAAGAGTTGCAAGAAGAGCAGTAGAGGAGATGGCCAGAGAATTTTAAAGAAGAGAGGACACAATAGAGGAAGTAGGAGAAAAGCTAGGATGGTTATGAATACTCAGGAATTCAAGCCACATTCTCTATATAGATGGAGCCTGGGAAGCAAGAGCACCAACTGCAGGGATTGGATTCATCATACTCACAACTGATGGAAGCTTCTGTTTTGCAGGTGCAGGGTGAATTGCAAGCACTAAGAGCAGGGATCAAACAACTGAGAGTGATAGGAAGCTCGAAAGCAACAATAATGACAGATAATCAATTCATTCCCAGGGCATTGAAGGCTGAAGCCAAGACCACAACTGGAGAACCTCTGAGATGGTGAAGGACTGTAAGAAGATGCTGAGGGAGACGGAGTTCTGGAGCATACAACAAATTTCAAGAGACATGAACTAAGCTGCAGATAGACTAGCCAAACTTGGCAAACGAAATGAAACTGAAATTTTGTTTAAGGACAGTAGGGAGGTACTAGGGGATATCCTGGAGAAACCAAGTCATTTTAGTCAGTTAAGTTGATAAATTAGCCAGCAGGTTCTTATTATTATTTTTTTTTTAAAAACATGGTGAATACTTCTTTGCTCTTAGGCTTTTTTTTGTCTCCGCTAAAATCTTCAATTTTGCTTATTTTTTGGGCAAGTGGCCTGAGCTGTTGTTATCCAATCTTATTTTTTTGTTTTTTGTTTTTTTAAATTGTTTTTTGAATGTGCCGAAATGAGGATGTTAAGATGGATGAGTGGTCATACAAGATTTGACAAGATTAGAAATGAATACATCCGACAGAAGGTGCATGTTGCACCAATTGAAGATAAAATACAAGAAGAGCGTTTAAAATGGTTTGGACACGTACGACGGAGACCCCCAGGTGCTCCAGTTCGAAAATGTAATAGTTTAGTTGTAGAAGGTAAGAAGAGGGGTAGAGGTAGTCAGATAGGCTAATTACTGAGCTGCTACGTGGAGCAAAGAATTATATAAAACTTCACCAAGTATAGGATTCTTGATAAATTAGGTTAAAGGTTTTTTTATTAAATTTTAGCTTTATTTGTAGGGATATTGTTCTGCTTCTAATATCCTAATCTCTAATAGAAATTATCTGTTGTTATTATTATTTATTTATGTTTTTTATTTTTTTATTTTATTTCATTTTATTTCAATTTATTTTATTTTATTTTATTTTATTTTTATTTTTATTTCATATTTGAGGCTGGCGTGAAAGCAGAGAATTATATATAAGCAATCGCATCTAGTATGGGATTAAGGCTTAGTTGTTGTTGTAAACTGTTTTTTTGACTAGGCTGCAAATTCTGTTTAAGCTCACATGTTAAATTTCTTCTTGGCCAGCCTTTTTGGAACTGTTCTTTATAAGTGATAATTGCTTTCCATTTATTCTATTATCCTCATCCTCGTGATTGAGTTACATTCATTCTATTGTGAATTGATGGTTGTAGTTATTGATTCACAGTGAGTTGTTCCCCTCCAAAAGATTTCCAGGAGGGATGCAAGCATGCAACTGTGGAGCTATCATATACCCCCTTTTTCAAAACAATGATTAAAAAAATAATAAATTTGGGTCATGTATTCATATAATCGTCTAAAAGAAATTGAATTTCTTATATACATTAATGATAGAATTTGTTGCTTGTATTTAAGAATATTAATTTTAGAAAGGTATGTATGTATGAAATTACAAATTTTATGGACATTTATTCATGATTATGAGGTTTTGCAAGGGTATATATGCCAAAAAAGAAACAACACTACTACTACTAATAATAAAATTTATGGTATTATTAATATTGTAAAAAAACGTATCAAGATCTTGGAAAAAAAAAACTATTGAAAAAACAACCACTCCAATTTTATTAGTATGTTCAGTTACAATACTTTATAAAAAGAAAAATAAAAAAATATATAATAATATTTGAATGTACAATTATCTAGCACTCCATCACATTAGTACCTATTTTTGGATTCACGCCATGATCCATTGCGAACCAAAGTTCATTTTCTACTCTAAATGCCCAAACATAAACTACATGATGGTAACATTTTAGCTTATTGTTTTCTAAGAATATCCTCCAACCAGGACCACGAATCCTATGAGCTTTCAAATCATTGTACCATTTCATCATCATATCATATTTTGCACCTTGTCTGTCAATCACCTCTACATCAATCACAATATTTCTCAATAATGTCTTCCTCTCTTCTTCTAATAGATATCGCAGGACCGTATCCTTCATATCTTCTCTTGGAGAATGCTTAGGTTCACATTGTGGGTCCAACGCCGCTTCTACGTGGAAAGACTTTTCCGAACATATACATTAAGTTGACTCCACCAAGTTTCTCTATCGCATGAGCCAACCAGTCTGGGGGTGGTCCCTCCCATTTAGAAGGAGCTTTAAGAATTTCTTTCATCGACTCTTTATCAATCCATTGTTCTGACCGACGTTCTCGTGGACATTTTGATCTGTTTTTCTGCTTCATCATCCTTTCACTCGCTACTTTTTTCCTCTCTTTAGAAGGATCAACGATCTCTACTCTTTCACTTGCCACTTTTTTCCTCTCCTTAGAAGGATCAACAATCTCTACTCGGATGGAGCGCGGCTTTTTTATTGGAGCTATCAACGGCAAATCTAATAACAGATCAACATATGTATTTTTCTTTTTCATCGAATTTTTATTCTTAGTAGTTGAACTAGAACCAACTTCAAATATGCATCTACTTGACTCTGTCTCTTTCTCCATGGCCTCTACTCTCTAAAAATTCTCTATATCAAGAGTGACGTGTGAGAACTAAGGAGTGGAGTCATATATATATATATAGCGTTCACTTGGTATAGATTCTTCAATCCTACACTTACAAGAATTAAGAATAAGACATCAACTCGAATTAGAACTAATGCAATCTTTCTTTAGATTGGAGGAAATAATCAAAAATCAAAACATTTGAGTTATTGGATAACTTTTGGTGCTGTTGATGATCACGATAAACTATTGACGGTTAACATTGAGTTGTTGGATAACACGTGACGCGGTTAGACAAAGTCACCGGATAACTATTTGGGTTGACAAACGTTTCAATCCGAGTCCGAATAAAACTCACGGCGACACACCGCGCGGGTTTCGCGTCGTCGCGATCTCGGCCTTCTCCTCTCGATCTCATTCTCTCTATCTCGCCATCCAATTCGCAGTCGATCGGAGGAGATGAAGAGGGTTTTTGGGGCGAAGAAGAACAAGGATCCACCGCCCACCATCCAGGATGCCACCGATCGGGTATGCTTCTCCTTCTTCTTCTCCATCTCTGTGTTTTTTCTTTGTGTTTGATGAATTTGTTGATTTTTAATTTAATTCATGAGGTTGTTGTTTTTGGTTGGATTAGTTTAGGGGTTAAAGGCGATTATTTGTGCGGTTTTGGGTTGAGCTTGAGAGTCTGATTGATTGGAATTAGGAGTTAGGGTTTCTGTAATGGAGGAGAGTGTGAATCAGCGCTGATCATATTTATAATTCAATGATACTCGATATTTGCTTCATTTTCTCTGCGTAATTTTTAGGAACCTCCATGGGGCGATTTTCGGTTCGATCAAAACATATTGATGTCTCCTTTAGGAATTAGCTGGTCTTTCACTTTCTGCTTGTGTGCCACGTCATCCATATGAGGGATTTAGATTCAATAATTCTGTAACTCTTCTGCAAAAGGAAGTGAAGTGCTTTTGAACCAACTAGGGACTAGGATAACCTATTCCACTTGGAAAGTTTATTTTTTTCCCCCTTGGTTAGATTCCAAACAATATAGCCACTTTGCACCTTCTTTTTCTTAAGCTTAAGGCTGTGGCATGGGTAGTAGTGTTGATGGATGGAACATTAGTTTATAACTTTATTTGATTTTAGTGCGTATTGTTTTTGTTGATACATGTGAAAGTAAATTGATTTTACTAGATGTAAATGCAAATTTGTTGATACATGTGGAACTGAATCGATTTTACTAGATGTAAATGCAAATAATAAATAAATAAATTGGAGGAAAATGGGAAGGGTGGAGAAATATGAAGGCAAAGGAGATTGTTTGCATTTGATAAGTGCTTGGATGTAGAGATATTTGATTAGTGACAAGGTATCATTATCCTGAATCTATTTAGCATTGATCCAAGGAGTTGGATTATATATTTAAACCATAATTTCAATTATTTTCTCTTGATCATAAAATTCCTTCTCTATCCACCCCTCTTCCGTTTGGACTTTTAACCTAGAATGAAACTTTATATGTTGTCTATTCAGGCCATCTTTTGCCCTCAGAGACATCTAATTTTAAGCTATCTTATCTGTTATTTCGGATGATTTGAGGGTTACTATCTGTATTCAATTTTGACTAGGCTTCATTATACCCAATTGTGTTATAACTTCTGCGAAGCGATCATTGATCTATGTTTTTTCTCTTATCCTCATACATGAGTTCTTTTCTCCTCATTCATATTCTCCACCATCTACTGCTATGCACCCTTTTTCATTTCAATGCACATGCAGTTATGTATGTGGCTAAATATTTTCGTGGAGTAATAGTTTTCTACAATGTGGCTTTAATCTTAATCTGCATATTCTACAAGTCGATCCTTGAAATGATGCTTGTTTGGTGGTTGGGGAGGTTCACTTCTTTTCCCGTTTCACTAATGGAGAACTGGTTTACAGATAAGTAAACGAGGTGAAAGTGTTGATGAAAAGATTCAAAAGCTTGATAATGAGCTCGCTAGATATAGGGAGCAGATCAAGAAGGCACGACCTGGCCCTGCCCAAGAAGCACTCAAGGCTAGAGCAATGAGGGTTCTGAAGCAAAAACGGATGTGAGTCTTCTTTCTCCTTGTTATGTTCTTCCAATTGCTATATTTAGGAGAATAAAGAATTGATCTTCCATTTATGTTCAACTCCTTATTAGAATTGATCATGTAGTCATTGATTGTTATTGACTTGTTGGTTTTGATAAGTTTAGTTTCAAAACACTTTATTATCTGACATCTAAAAAGAAAATTCAATATCCAGTAATAGCTCAAGCAAGACATTCATGTTAATTATTTTACGTCTTTGCTTCATTGCTTAATATGGTATTGTTTTTTTTTGTTTTTTTTTGAACAATAGATTTGCCGTCTGCGTCTGTGTTTGGTTGGGGGATATCCCACTTAGGAATAGGAATAACTTTTGAATTTTTTTTAATTTTTTTGGGGGGAAATTTTAAACCAAATGTATTAATGATAAGATAGTGATGTGTTTTGGCGGGAAAAACTTTTTATTGAGAATTGTGTTAGGGATAACCCTAAGTGGGTTATCCCCATGCCAAACACAGGTTGCAATTGTGTAGCTATTACCGGGGAATCTCTAAATCCAATCAAAACTTTTTGTCAGGAAGATTTACTGATGTTGAAACAATGACCTTTTCATTTTATGACAAGTGAAGTTGTTCATGATACCATGTTTTAATAAGACTTGGTCAAACCATTCATACAAAGGGTCATACCTTGCTAATCAATAGATTGTTTATGATTTTCTCTCACATCTGTTTATCTTACAAATCATTTTCATTAATGATATGTGGACACTCTAGTCAGCAGGGGACGTGCTGATGTTATTGTATTCAGTTTGGTTTGAAATGCATTTTTTTTTAATGAACATTTCCTGCTTCCAGTAACTTTACAAAAAAAATGAAGTAAAATGTTGTTGTTAGAAGAGTCGATAATTGTCAGGATTTACCTTTTGTTCTGGTAAATACTATTGTCTTTCACGAAAATTTTATACAGAGAGTTTCCTCAGGACTTGTTTTTATCATTTCTTGCTACCTTGCTGTTAAATATGGCTTCTTCGCAAAGATAATAATATTTCCATTTGGCTTATTGCTCAGGTATGAAGGACAACGAGATATGCTGTATAATCAAACCTTTAACCTTGATCAAGTAGCTTTTGCCGCAGAAGGGCTCAAAGATGCTCAGCAAACTGTATGTGGTTTGGATTCTCTTGAAGACTGCCTATTTGACCCAAGGTTTTATTTCCCTGGTCATCTGTATAAATGTTGCTTTTTCAGATGACTGCATTGAAGTCTGCAAACAAGGAACTTAAGGGGATGATGAAAACTGTGAAGATTCAAGACATAGATGTATGTTTGTTTCTCCCCATATATCATTTTTTTTTTCATTCTCAAAGGTTTTACCATCTAATTTTTTATTGTTATTTTGTTGTCTCAAGAAAAAATTGCCTTCGTAAGTCATGACTGGCCTTTTATTCCATGTTAACAGAGTATGCAAGATGAAATGATGGATTTGATGGATGTGAGCGCAGAGATTCAGGAATCTCTCGGTAGAAGTTACAATGTTCCTGATGACATTGATGAGGAAGATCTTATGGGTGGTAAAGAATTCCTATTTTTTGTTATTTGGCTTTTCTTTTAGGGCAATATTATTCCTTTTAATATAGGTTATCTTCCATCTTACCAAGTATTGTTTCTATTTAAATTAATAGCCACCTTGTCTTTTTTACTACGTGTTTTTCAAAATTTGTTCTCTTTGGTTTCTTGATGCAGAACTTGATGCTTTGGAGGCAGACATGGGAGCAGAGACCGAGTCTGATGCAGTGCCTTCCTATCTCCAACCAGATAAGGAACCTGATTTAGATTCAGAACTCAATTTTCCTGCAGCACCGATGGGACAGTCTGCAGTTCCAGCCAGCCGACAATCTGTGCAGGTATTTATTTGTGTCTTAGTGATAAAATCCAAAGTCCACAATGCTGAACGCATTCCACTTTGCTCTTGAAATAGGAAATACTTTAGATTATCCTCAGAGGTTTCTGTCAGAAAGTATGCTTTCAACCTTTTCAATGATTCAAATAAGCTTCAATACTTCAAAAGAGCATCTGATCTCTTAGAAAGACAAAAGAGACTATAATTCTGATAAAGTTCTGCTATTGGTGTTTCCCCGAAACGTGAGAACTTTTAGGACTAAACTGTTTCTGAAGCTTCAATTTCCCCTAATCACTCCACTGTAGGGAATAAGCACAATCAGATTTCCACATCAAATTTGTGCTTTGACTACACATAAAGTAGTTTTAGCCTGAACTTTGCATACATGCATCTTCATGTTCTCCTGCTACTGAGATTTCGACTTAAAGTTATCATTCTCTTTAGTGTCTTTCCGATAATGGTATTCTCCATGCTGACGGAAACTATGTGATGCAGGCAGAGGATGAACTGGGTCTACCGGCTGTACCTAGGGCTTCTATACGTGGTTAGCAAGCAAGCAAGCACCCACTCGATCTCGGACTCAATTCTCATGGTGTGACTGTATAGTTTGATAACAATACAAGCAGCCTTCGGTGTTTTTCATTTTTTTTTTGGAAGATGCACCTGAAATCTTTTTGTTGGACTCGATTTTTTATGTCTATTGAAACATCGATGAATACGATTTTTTTGGATTCTTTTTCTAGACACCAGAAAAATGTTGATCTTGCCAGCTATAAAAAAAAAGAGAAGTGATTATATATATATATATATATATATATATATATATATACACACACACACGGGCATGATACTATGTGGTTAGCTTTATCACTGTGCAAGTGTGGTTGTCTCTATTTGACCCATTTGTACAGTGTTTTGAGGAAATCCAATTGTATGGATGGAAAGAACATCGAAAAATAAGCTAGTATGTCAATTTTCATACAATTTGGGAACTTGTAAGGTTCATCTTAACGGGTGAAATTCTGAATCGGTAGGATTTCTATAAATTTTCACTCGTTAAGATGAAGACCCTACAAGTTCTCAAATTATACTTAAAATCATACGCTAAATTTTATTTTTCCGTTATTTCCATTCATAAAAATCCTTAAAATACGCCCGAAAATGGGGCGGCGCTATCAGAAACAGTAATCCGGACGGTCTTATTGTATCATGCCCATATATATATATATATATACATATATATATATATATATATATATATATATATACGGGAGTGATATTATAAGACCAGTACGATTATTAATCTGATCAGTAAGATGCTCTTATTTAATTTATCTGATGTTTAAGGATTTCAAACTGTATGGATGGAAAGAACATCGAAAAATAAGTTAGCATGTCAATTTTTATACAATTTGAGAACTTGTAGAGTTTTCATTTTAATGGGTGAAAATTTATAGAAATCTTACCGGTTCAAAATTTCACCCTTTAAGATGAAGACCCTACAAGTTCCCAAATTGTATGAAAATCGATACGCTAAATTATTTTTCACGTTTCTTTCCATTCATACGGTTGGATTTTCTCAAACACTGCATAAGTTTAAAATGAAGGCGACCGCGACTTGCATGAGCAAGGCCTACCGCATATTATCGCATTAGTTGATTATTTTAATCTATCGTTAATAAAAATATTGAAATTATACCAAAAAAAAACTTCAATCTATCTTAAAAGTTAAATTAATATTATGAAAAAATTTATGATAATTTTAAAATTTTAAAGTTATGTTTTTTTTTCTGTCTAATAATCAAATATAATTTTATTATTTTTATATTAGAGTGGTTAATAAAAAAAATTATTTTATTTTAAAGATATACAAACAATTACAATATTTTAGAAGGTAAAGTATATGTAGCGCATACAACAAAAGGAAAACCGAAAACAAAAGTTTCTCGTAAATTTGCAAATATACTCTTGTAGAAAAGCATAACCATGTAGATATATTGAGAAAAACCATATTTACTTTTAGGGCAAATGGATTATAGGTAAAGTATATTTTAGAAAGTAAAGTATATTTACCAGCATATACAACAAAAGGAAAACCGAAAACAAAAGTTTCTCGTGAATTTGCAAATATACTCTAGAAAAGCATGATGGAGAAAACAACAGGTCACTCCTAGTTGCCAGAGTACCTATGTAACGCCCCGACCCGATCCCGGGACCTCGGGCAAGTGTGCAGACCGGCCGTAGCCGAGTAGAGACGGGCCCCACCCGGATACAAGGCCTAAGTGTGTAAGCAGATAATGCAAAATAACAACTTAATTTATTCAAAATAAACAGAGTTCAGCGGAAACAAATAACAAGGGTTCAGGTACCCTACAAATATCAGGCCCTAAGGGGACCTACAAAACATAATATCTCACTCAAAACAAAAGATAGACAAGGTCCTCGGACCATCACCAAATCACCCGACCCACGGTGCCGACTCAGCCCTAGCGTACTAGTGTCTTACGCCTCGGGATGCGTAGCGAGGAGAAAAGCATGTAATGCGTGAGGCTTTCGAATGGAAAGCTTCGGTAAAAGTGATGCGGGGTTCAAGAAAATATGATATCAAAAGACATGAATATCAAAAGCTAACTCGGGGCACGCGCCTCAAATCAAGCCCTAGGAGTCTATCACAATAAAATAACAAGATCGTGACTCCTAGCCAAGCCTTCCACTGGACGCTTCTCCATCGTCTCCCCGGTCGGTACCATGTGAACTGCGAGAAAGCGACCATCCAGGTGCCGCTGACTCGAACCGTATGTCGGTAAGCGCCACTGTCTCTCATGTATGCGACATGGTGGGTGTCGACCTTTGGCGAGGGACAACCGTAGTATCGATCCCTCCGGCATGGCAAAGCGCGAGTGTCAGATCCACTGAATGTCCACAAAAAGGAGCTCACCTGCTCCACTGAGTCCGGGACGAAGAACAAAACACATAGGGATTCCAACATCCCAAATCAATCACACATGCTAAAGAAAGATATCAACAAAATCATAAAAGCATGTATGAAAACAAGGCAAAGTGTCACAATAACGACATGTCAATAAAATCTCCGAAGAGAGGAAACAAGGCAAGTGTACTTACAAGAAACATGAATCAACAAAGTCAAGAAAGCCCACACTGGGCGGGTACTAAGCAAGAGTACTTACCTAAAATCGCAAAGTCTCGTGCTCCACGGGACTTCTCGACGCATCCAAGTCAATACCTGGTAAAATAATCCTATTCTCAATAAGCTATAGGTCTATGAACAATAAAACCACTATGCATGCTCTCACGGGCCCAAGTCCGGCTTAGTGGGCCTTCCTTCCTCTTGGTTGAACCAGACCCCAACCACTTGTTCAATAAATCCAACCATTCTATTAAATTTATCAAATTGTCTAACTAGTTAATTAAATCCTTAATTAACTTTCCAAACTTGAATTAACAACACTTGAATAATCAATTATACAAAATTGAATATCGACTAATTTACTCATCCCTTTATTCTCTATTTAATTAACTAATCAATCAATTAATTCCTTAATCTTGATTAATTGATTTTCAATTAGCCAACTTGATAGTCAATAGTTGTTCTTTAAGCATCTAATTGATTAATTTAGCAAAATTAATTAACTCAACTAATTGACTGCTAATTAATCGTTCTCACATCATGTTAATCAAGGAAATACCTCATCATATCAATTTTGAATTCCTTGATTTATAATTTCCTTGACTAACATGGTTAATTAATTAATTATCCCAAATTAATTAATTCTAGTCGACCAATTATTTAGTGGGATCAAAATTTTAGTTGTCAACCAAGTAGGTTGGATTTTATAACTAATTAACATAGTCTCCCTTTTTTTTTAATTAGTTAGGTCCATTAATTAACTAAAATCTAGTTAATCAAGACAACTAATTATCCAATTAGTCATTCAACTAATTAATCATCCAACCAACCATTTAGTTATTCAACTAATTAACCATTTAATTAATTTCCAAATTAATCAATCTCTAATTAGTTAACTAACTAATCACATGATTATCAATTAATTTAACCAATTAATTGAGATACTAACTAATTAGTTAACAGTTAAATAAACTAACACTTTAATTAACCCCTTAATAACTAACTAATACTAACGATTTCTTCTCTCTCTCATCCGGTAGAGACCTCACGGGCTGAGAACCAAGGCCCGGCCGCTCAGAAGCGACCTCCGGCCCGGCCCAAGAATCCGGGAACGCCTCTTGCAGGCCAAGACTCCGAGAAAGCCTCTCCCTACTCCTCCCCTGGCTGAAACCATCTCTGTTCTTTCTCGGTTTTGCGAGTGTTCCCGCATGCGCCCCTTCACCAGGCCTCAGCCCTCGTTGGAGAGTTCACCGGCGTCTACTATAGCTATGCTACGTGTATGAATGTCTGGAACCATAAGAACAGCAGAAGAGAAGGCTTACCGGAGAAGAAGGCTGTCGAAGATCCTAGCTTGTCGCCGGAGCTCCTTGAAGACGTTCACCGCGCTCCGGCCAACCCGGGATCACTGCGAAGCTCGCCTCCCTCTCGTTCTCCGGCGCAGCAAGTCTGGGACGCTTCCTCTGTCACTCACTGCTCACAGTGGGGTGGTGGTGCCGGCGGGGTTGTGTGTTCCCCGAGCTCCGCCCTCGTCCCTCTTTATAAGGCTCGAGGAGGATCCCTGCGCGATCGCACGAATTGGCGAGGGGGATCTGATTGGAAATCAATCCCCCTACCTTCCTATTCCGGCCGCCGTCCCTCTTTCCTTTTCTGGCGAGAAGACACGCGCGGGAAGCTGGAGCTGGGGGGAAGACGCCTGCCTCGCGATTGCTTCCCATCCGAGATCGGATGGCCAGATCTCGCCCGCACTGTGCGGGTTTTTCCCAGCATCCCTCGCCCATGCCTCAAGATCCGTTCTCGACTAGATGGGCGGCCCTTATCCCTACACGTGGCTCCCGTCTCTAACGCCATCATGTCTCGCGATTAGCACGAGGCGAGATCGACCGATCTGAGCCGTTCGTCCCCTTCTGAGCACTGCTTCTCTGGTCTTATGCGTATAGGACCCCAAACTTCCCATATTTACCTTAGAGTCCCTGGGCTGTGAGAGAAAACATAATTCCCTTTTAGTCCTCGTTTCTTTTAATTTTACATCCAGGTCCCTCGCCAGAGACAACAACTCTTATCTCATAGTCCTTGCAATCTTATAAAATTTCTAATAGGTCCCTAGCAGCCAAATAAAATTAATAATTTCTATAATTTAAATTAATCTGATTTCCTTTGATTAAATCCTATCCTTTCTAAACTTAGGGCATTCCCTTTAATAGATTTAATCAATTATCTCCACCTTTCCTTCTAAGTTTCTAACATGATATTTCATGAGCTTTCCAATTTAATTAAATTAAGTATTTCCAAATTTAATTAAATCTTTCTTCAATCAGAATAAATAAAATTATATAATAATTTTATTTATATTTTCGAATCTCCCCCGTGACTATTTTACCAAAATGCCCTTGGGTTTTAATTATTCCCAAAATGCCCTTTTTGGCAAGTTTTGAAAATTTACTAGTCATTTAGGAAAAATATTAAATCCTTTATTTCAAGCTAAAATCATGGATTTTACAACCTACGTAGAGAGAAAAGATTGGTTGGGGCTGGCCTTGTGCCTCCGACGATCAAGTCAGTGGAAGAGGGTACAAATCGATCAGATTGCAATTACCTTCCTCTTCGCTCTTCTCCTTCTTATCATTCCTTGCCGAGTTTGGCACCCGGCCCTTCCCATGTCACTATGTTAGAGACCTTGCTTCTGTACTTTTCTCCTGACATGATATCTTATGCACCTTATCTTTGGCTGCCATTTCTTTTCTCCATGTCTTGACATCGCAGCCACCTTTTCGCTTAAAGGGGATGTCGGAGCTGGGGCGTCGGATGGGCGCTCGAGCCTCGGGATGTCACCACGTGTCGAGGTGGAAGAGGGTACAAATCAGTCAGATTGCAATTACCTTCCTCTTCGCTCTTCTCCTTCTTATCATTCCTTGCCGAGTTTGACACCCATCCCTTCCCATGTTACTATGTAGAGACCTTGTTTCTGTACTTTTCTCCTGACATGATATTTTATGCACCTTATCTTCGGCTGCCATTTTTCTTCCCTATGTCTTGACATCGCAGCCACCTTATCAGCTAAAAGGGGTGTCAGAGCTGGGGAGTCGGATGGGCGCTCGAGCCTCGAGATGTCGCCATGTGTCCGATCTAAGCCAATCGGATAGGCGCTCAAGATGTCGCCACATGTCCAACCAAATATATCCATATCATTTATATATATATATATATATATGCAAGTGTTTTAATTTTATTTTCATATTTATTGTTAATTACATAATTACCTTTTAATAAATAAAATTTGGATATCAAATTGGTGTATTGCATTACTAGAAGCTATTCAGTAATCAAACAATATTCTTGAAGCATCCCAAATCCCAACCAAACCACCATGAAAACCCTAGTTTTGTATATGAACTCAAAATTATTCTATTTCATTCCAAAGGGAGAGTCCATTGACCAAGTTGTAAATTAGATATTGTTTTGGTTAGTGGTTCCTCTACTCCATCGAGTCACCTTTGCAAGCTGACTGGTCATATCCTTGTTATTAACTCCACGTTTCTGACTGGCCTTATTGATCTCTCATTGTCTGGAGAAAATTGTTTCTGTTCCTAAAGTCAAGGAAGTATACAAAAAAGTCAAACATCTGACAACAATGGCCATGTTCTCTTGGGTCCATGGAAACTTCTCTTTATCACACTACTTACCGGTACCAGATGATGTTATGAAATCATGGACAATTGGACCATGGGTAAGTTTACTGTTACTCCCTGCCAATGACTTTTATATGTTAATGAAATCATTTTTTTTTTTCAATAGATGAATAAATTATGATTTAGTAATAAGATAGGGGAGGAAGATATTAGAGTAATTCATTTATTTATTTATTATTTATTATTTATTATATATATATATATATATAATTTGTTAATTTTCTTTTTTGAATTATTAAATTGATAATAAATTCCAGAGATTAAATAATCATTTAGATTTAAAACTAGCAAATGACCCTGAGCATTGCTCAAGATTTTTAAAAAATAAATTCTGATTAATGGATTTGCTAGTATATATTAATTATGCCTCAATTTCAACAAACCTAAAATCAATGTTAGCAAATCAACCTTAAATAAGTTTGAGCAAAGTGCAAATCGTAAATTTCAAAAACAATAGAAAAATAAACAATAAAAAAATTTCTATATTTTTCATCCGCTTATGTCTAATCATAAATCTAACAAATCCCTCGCATATCTCTTTTAAGATACTTACCCTTGACTATGTGACATGTGCTCCATCAATCCACCATTCT
This sequence comes from Dioscorea zingiberensis, assembly GCA_026586065.1. Classification (NCBI taxonomy): domain Eukaryota; kingdom Viridiplantae; phylum Streptophyta; class Magnoliopsida; order Dioscoreales; family Dioscoreaceae; genus Dioscorea; species Dioscorea zingiberensis. Next base: position 16,489,356 of record CM048818.1, read on the forward strand.
CAGTGGAGGCCTTTCAGCGACTACCACAACAACGCCCCAAACCCTTTTTATCGACTTCCACAACAATACCCCAAACCCTCTAGCATAGACCACCACTCAAAACCCTCTAGCTTACACTTGACTCTCTGACTCATTGGTCTCAAAGGATTGGATTGGGAATCGAGTATTTAATTACAACAAAAACTAATTTATTTTCACATATGAACATTTTGAGTGATTGTTTTGGTAGTTTCATTATTTATATTATTTTAAATTTAAAATTATTGAGAAAATTTCAAAATCTCAATTTAATTATCTTTTATTTTTAATTTTTTTCAAAATTAAAATCATCCAACCCATTTTCTTTCACAACGAAATGGGAAATCTTCGCATTTGTACATCATTATTTATAGATAAATATTTTTTAAAATTAAAAAAATCCAATATTGTGAGAAAATTCCAAAATTTTATTCTAATTTTATGATTTTTTTTTAAAAAAATTAAAATTAGATTTCTTTTCGCTTATATATATATATATATATATATATATGGAGTCGATTCGAAGCTTGCCTTATTTTGGCACATCGTTGGAACTTTGCGGCGGTGTTTTAACGAAATCCCGTCATTATGGATGGAAAGAGCGTGAAAAATAATGGCGTATGATTTTAAATACTGATTTAGGAACTTGTATGAAAATTTTACCTGTTAAGATGAAGACCCTACAAGTTCATAAATTGTATGAAAATTAACATGCTTGCTTATTTTTCGATGTTCTTTCCATCCATACGGTTGGATTTGGTTAAATCACTGTGCAAGCCAATGATATCAAAATAGTGTGTCAAAATAGTGTGTCCCTTGAATCGGACCCTATATATATATATATATATATATATATATATATTTGATTAACTATTAGTTAAGATTGGGATCATGTACAAGGCTCTTGTTCAATAAAAGCTTACAAGATGTGTCTCATACGTCATCATTTTTCCTATTTTGGCCCACTTGCTATCTACAACAATTTGAAATTAATTCAAAGATAATTAATGGATAATATAATGCTGCTTAATTTTTCAAACGAAAATAACTTATTCAAAGACTGTAGAAGGAAGAGTGAAACACGAGGATTTTACCTATTTTAATATTATTTTGTCGAAACACAAAACACACTTGGGAGTTCTAGTGAGATCCTATATATGTTCATATTTCACATTGAAAAGTTGGTCATGAATGGTGACAATGTGCAAATGCCATGAGATTCCAAGGACAAGTGAGGACATATAGAAGATAACCCACAACGTCCATCCCTTTTCCTTCCGATTTCTTAAATGATAATGTCTAAAGTCATCATACTTTACTTAATTAATTCATTCTTTTACATGAGTGTGGACTAATCTACCATGTTTTTTGTCTATTTTTTTTTGTTAGTGGGTGTCCATTGTCATGGACCCCCAACAAGAAAAACAAGTTCAATTCAAAGTTTCATTTTTCTCATTTGGTTTGATTTTTCTGCCCCCTCCCTTGGACTTGATCAGTTCAGGAAAACATGCATGAGTACTTTTGTCTGTCCAAAAGAGTTATAGACAGATGTTCTTTTCCTCTTTGCTAATTTGGGTCATCATACATTTGGTTTACAATGAAAGGAATGAAATGCATGTTTCCAATATAAACGTGCTTTTTGACGAGGAAATTCAAAGTGGAAAACCAATCAAATGATCTTCAATATATAAATTAAACAATGTACATAATCATCATAATAATAGAGCAGTTGGAACTAGTCATGGTTATTAATGTACGTAAGTCAAGCAGTGATGTGAAGTTGAGGCTAGCTAGCTTGTGTAGCTCAAGCACTCATACATAAATTAACATATCAAGTTGGACTTTGTCATGTATGAGATTTCTTTTGGAGAAAGAGAGAATAACTTTGATTCAAAAGTAATTAGAGAGAGAGCAAACAACCTAGACTTGTGTTGAACTTGAGGATCGAGCAGTCTTTGTCTCACAACTTAACCTATAAATCTCTCTGCTGCCACCTTCACTTCTTAATTATTAGATAGATCTAATTAAAGAGAGAGATGGGTAGATCACCATGTTGTGACAAGGCTAATGTGAAGAAAGGGCCATGGTCTCCTGAGGAGGATGCAAAGCTGAAGGCTTACATAGAAGAGCATGGCACTGTAAGGAATTGGATTGCTCTTCCTCATAAGATTGGTACGTACGTACTGACTTCTTTTTCTTGTTTCCTTTCTCCTTAATTGGTTGTGTAGTTATAATATACTGTCATGAGAGAGAGATTTGCAGGGATGAAGAGGATTATTAATCTTTTTCCTTGCATGGTATGGCAGGGTTGAAGAGATGTGGGAAGAGTTGCAGACTAAGATGGCTAAACTACTTGAGACCAAACATCAAGCATGGAGGATTCACAGCAGAAGAAGATCATATCATTTGCAGCCTCTACTTGAACATTGGAAGCAGGTACACACACACACACACACACACACACACATTTTGATTAAGCATTAATTGTGTGTTTAATGATCAAGATCATGCATGCATGCATTATAGGTGGTCTATAATAGCAGCCCAACTGCCAGGAAGAACAGACAATGATATTAAGAACTACTGGAACACAAGGTTGAAGAAAAAGCTGCTCGGCGATGGCCGGAGAGCTCCTTCACATCCCTGCTGTCTTTCTTCGAACCTATACCTCAAACAGGATTCATCTTCTCAAGCTCCAAGTGCTTCAGCTATAGAAAGGATGCAACTCCTTATGAGGATTCAAGGCCTCTACAACCCTTTCTCCTCAGGGTTTTACTCATCTTCGAGAAACACTTCTTTGTGCATGGATGGAGATGAGATGCATGGCTTGTTGTATGACAAGAGTGAAGAACATCAAATTAATCATCAGTTGGATTGCTTTAAAGACATGGGAGATGAAATGTTTGAAGAGTTTGTGACTGTGTATGATCAGTCACCATTGATGGAGAAAATGGAAGACTTGTGCATAAGTGATTCAACTCGGAAGAGTTACATACATGGTTGGTGATATTTTAAATGTATGAATAAAAAAAACTCTGATATAATTTCTTGTTTTTCATGATCTTTTTTGTTCAAACACTCACTCCAAGATATTTCATGAAATGAAGAGCCTATTATGTTGTTTACCTTCTCAATTTTTTGATTTGAATCTTCCTTTGCATTCAGAAGAGAGAGCCAAATGGGTTACATTTGGGACCTAGCTGATTGGGCAAGTCACCAAGCCGGTCTGACTCTTTAGCCGGGTTAATTTCATTACATTACATTGGACTTACCTGTGCGCCAAGCGGGCCCGGACCTATAGGCAAGCTCCAACTTCGACTCCGACTCCTCCCTAGCCCATTCATTTCATTACCCCTTGACTCCACCCCCCCTCTCTTCCCCTCCTCCTCTTAGCTTAGTCTCACCTGTATACTTTGGCCTCCCCCTCCCTTCCATTATCGTCCATGCAAGTTGTTGCCCTCACTTATCTTGTACATGCCTGGTTCAACCTATTCCCTCTTCCCCTTCCCCAGTTCCCCTTCTTTCAGCAACGTTGTTCCCCACGAGCCATGCACTAATACTCTTCTCTCTAGGTTTACACCAACCTCTAACTTCCAATAAAACAGGAGCTATGATACTTCCTATTATGCTTGGCATCTCCCTCATCTTCCCCTCGAATATCCTCAAGTTTCATTCCTCCCCCAAAGCCCACCAAGTAACCATCACCAAGGTGATCCATCTTGACTTGTCCTTCTCTCGTACATGGTCTCGGCACCAGTATGTCCACGCCTCCTCAGCTGAGCTTGGGCGGAACGAGATCTCAGTTATCTATTCCATAAGGTACCATACAGTCTATGTTGAAATATAAACTTGTTATTATATAGAGTTGCTTTACAGTTGTCTTTTGGGTTAGTCTGTTTGTATGTTTGTATGAGTTGGTCTGGTCAGTCAGTTTAGTCTATGGTTAGTCAATTTGTATGTTTTAAGTTGAATGATGGCGATACGTGGAGCAAGCTCACGCTTTTGGTATCCCCTGCTTTGAAGCTCAAAGATCGGACGTAAAAGGGGGCTCTTTGGTTTTCTCTCCAATAAAGTGGTATCAGAGCTAGGTGGCAGCCAGAGCAATGGAATTCTTGGTAGCAACCTTTCGGAGCTCAGCTGCAGCGATCAATTGCGAGGGATCGTTCTTGTTGTCATCTCCAAGAAGATTGGAGGAGAATAGGGCTAGGGTTTTCTGGAACCCACCGAATTTGACTGATCTTGGGCAGTACCCACTTTGGTCGCTAAAAGAAGAACCCCATTGCAAGAAGGAAAGTCTTTGTGTTCCGAATCAATCTTCATCTCTTCCTTTCTCTCAGATCCATTTCTCTCCGTGTTAAGAGCAAAGGCGGTCATTCTCGATATAAACTATGAACAGTATGTTTCCCTTTCAATTTCCAAAACTCACCAAAGAATATTATGACAACCGTATTTGTATTAGTATGAAGGCTCTATTGGGCTCACAGGATGTATGGGAGAGTGTTGACAAAGGATATGAACAACCTGAGAATGAGGAGATTTTGATTGCAGTACAAAGAGATGTCTTAGAAAAGTCAAAGAAAAAGGATCAGCAAGCTCTCACTATTATTCATATGTGTGTAGATGAAAGTATGTTTGAAAAAATCTCTTATGCTGAAAATGCAAAGCAAGCATGGGAAATTCTCAAAAATTCCTTCAAAGGGAAAGATAAGGTGATAAAAGTCCGTTTGCAAACCTTGAGGGGAGAGTTTGAATGTCTCAAGATGAAGGAGTTTGAATCAATTGAAGAATATTACAACAGAGTATTGGTTATTGTTAATCAGTTGAAGAGATATGGTGAGAAAATGGAAGATTGTTATGTAAACGAAAAAAATCCTTCGATCATTGGATCCAAAATTTGATTATGTTGTAGTTGCAATTGAAGAGTCAAAGGATTTGGACTCCATGACTGTTGATCAACTCTTGGGTTCATTAGAAGCTCATGAAGAAAGAATAAAAAAAAGAGAAGAATCTGTTGTTCAAGTTCTTCAAGCAAAGCTCAATTTGCAAGACAATGGCGAATCTAGCACAGGATCAGTTAGAGGTAGAGGCCGAGGCCGAGGACGAGCTCCAAGTTATGGCAGTCAAGGAAGAGGTAGAGGAATAGGATATTATGCTGATCAAGGTGAAACAGATTCTTGGTGATAGAATTTCATAGGACGTGGCAGAGGTGGTCGATTTCAATGAGGCCGTGGTCGATGTTTCAATTGTCAGAAATTTGGGCACTTTGCAACAGACTGCAAAGTGAATTCAAGCTGGGATGAAAAGGCAAATTGTGTTGAAGCTTAAGAAGCTGAAGAAGAAGAAGAAGAAGAAGAAGAATCCAACTTGTTGCTAACTTGCAATGGGGATGAAGATAGAAAGCATGAGGTTTGGTATCTTTATTCAAGAGCTAGAAACCATATGACTGGTAACAAAAATCTATTTACAAATCTTGATGATTTTGTGAAAGGAAGCATTTCCTTTGGTGATAAGTCTAAAATATCAATTATGGGGAAGGGTGATATTCTTGTTAAACTGAAAAATGGAGATCATGAATTTATTTCTCATGTCTACTATGTTCCAGCCTTGAAGTCTAACATATTGAGTGTGGGACAACTGTTAGAGAAAGGATATGAAATTGCTATGAAGAACTATGAGCTGATCATGAGAGATAAAAGGGGAAGACTGATTGCAAAAGTTCCAATGTCAAGAAATAGAATGTTTAAACTCAACATCAATGCAGATTGTGGAAGATGCTTGAAAGTTTCATCAGCTGATTCTTCTTGGCTTTGGCATCTGTGTTTTGGTCATCTTAACTTTGGAGATTTGAAGTTGTTATCCAAAGAGAAGATGGTGAGAGGTTTGCCTTTCATAAATCATCCGAACCAACTTTGTGAAGGTTGTATTTTTGGCAAGCAATTTCGGAAGAGTTTTCAAAAGGAGTCTCAAAATAGAGCAACAGAACCGCTTCAGTTAGTGCATGCAGATATATATGGGCCCATAAAACCAGTCTCTTTTGGTAAGAAGAGATATTTTTTGTTGTTTATTGATGACTACAGCCGCAAAACATGGGTTTATTTTTTGAAAGAAAAATCATAGGCATTTGGAGTATTTCGAAGATTCAAGGCCAATGTTGAAAATGATACTGGTTTAAAGATTAAAGCAATGAGAATTGATCGAGGAGGGGAGTTCACTTCTAATGAATTCAATAGGTTCTGTGAATGTCTTGGCATTCATTGTCCGTTGACTGTTCCATGATCACCTCAACAAAATGGCGTTGTGGAGCGGAAGGATAGGACTATTTTGAACTTGGTTCGTAGTATGTTGAAAAGCAAACAAATGCCAAAAGATTTTTGGGCTGAAGCGGTGGCATGTGCTGTTTATTTATGCAATCGTTGTCCAACAAAAGGCTTGCAAAAAATTACACCTCAAGAGGCATGGAGTGAAAAAAAGCCAAATATTTCACACTTAAGAGTGTTTGGCAGCCTAGCTTATGTCCATGTTCCAGATGAATCAAGAGCTAAATTAGATGACAAAAGTAAGAAGCTGGTGTTTGTTGGGTATGATGCACAATCAAAAGGCTACAAGTTATATAATCTAGAAAGTGGAAAACTTGTTGTTAGCCGAGATGTAGAATTTGATGAAGATGGCACTTGGGATTGGAATGTGCAGGATGAGAATTATAATTTACTTCCCTTGATTGATGAGTTGGTTGATAATCATGTTGTTACTGATGATGTTGTGCCTCAAACTCCTCCTCGCAATCCAACAACAATTCTTGAAAATGCTACTCCTCAAAGCTCCTCCGAAAGGCCACACCGCATGAAAAGTTTGGCAGAAATCTATGCAGAAACAGAAAATGCAGAAACTGAAAATGATTCAACACTGTTTTGTTTATATGCAGATTCAGAATCAATTACTTTTGAGGAAGCAATTAATGATAGCAAGTGGAAAAAGGACATGGATGAAGAGATAAAAGCTATTGAAAGGAATGATACTTGGGAGTTAGTGAATCTTCCAAAAGGAAAACAAGCTGTCAGTGTGAAGTGGATCTTCAAAATCAAGAAAATTGTCCAAGGAGAGGTTGAAAAACACAAGGCTTGACTCGTTGCAAGGGGCTTTAGTCAACAGGAAGGAATTGACTATGATGAAGTCTTTGCTCCTGTAGCTCACCTGGAGACCATTCGATTGGTTTTTGCAATGCCAGCTCACAAAAGTTGGAGAATTTTTCAAATGGACGTCAAATCAGCGTTTTTGAATGGCTATCTAGAAACAGATGTGTATGTTGAACAACCTTTGGACTATGTAGTTGAAGGGTAGGAAGATAAAGTGTTGAAGTTGAAGAAAGCTCTATATGGGCTCAAGCAAGCTCCAAGAGCTTGGTACACTCGTATTGATGAATATTTCCTGAAAAATGGGTTCTCAAAGTGTCCTCAAGAGCATGGCCTATATGCTAAGAAAACTGAAAATGGAGAGGTAATGTTTGTTTGCTTGTATGTGGATGATCCAATATTTACAAGAAGCAATCAAAGGATGATTGAAGAATTTAAGAAGAAAGTGGCTGAAGAATTTGAAATGACAGATTTGGGGCTTATGACTTACTATCTTGGAATTGAGGTGAAACAAGCTGATGAAGGCATTTATGTTTCTCAAAGGACATATCCTGAATTTTTTGAAAGAGTTTCACATGGAGCAATGTAAACCAGTTAATACTCCAGTGGAATGTGGAACAAAACTCTCCAAATTCACGATGCAAATTAACATGTAAATTCAACTCTATTTAGAAGACACATTTGGGAGTTTGAGATTTTTAACTTGTACCCGACCGAATATATTGTATGGAGTTGGTCTTATTAGCAGATATATGGAAGCTCCTACTTTGACACACATAAAGGCAACAAAAAGGATTCTTCGGTATGTTAAAGGAACCATGGATTATGGGCTGTTTTATGAAGCTGCAAACGATTTCAGATTGTTTGGTTATAGTAATAGTGATTGGGGAGGAGACATTGATGATCGAAAAAGCATCACAGGTATTGTGTTTTACATAGGTAATACAGTTTTCACTTGGAATTCTAAGAAGCAATCAATTGTGACTCTCTCAACCTGTGAAGCTGAATATGTAGCTGCTGCTTCTTGTGTCTGTCAAGCTGTTTGGTTAAGGAGATTATTGGAGATGTTGAATTGTTCTCAAATTGGTGCTACTGAGATTTTTATTGACAACAAATCTGCTATTGCATTGGGGAAAAATCCATTGTTTCATGAAAGGAGCAAACACATAGATACAAGGTTTCATTTTATAAGAGAAAGCATTGGAAAATGTGAGGTTCAATTGAAGCATGTGAAAACTCAAGAGCAGGTTGCAGACATTTTTACTAAAACTGTGAAGTTTGAAGATTTCTGCAAATTAAGAGCTCATCTTGGAGTTACAAGAATACAAGTTTAAGGAGGGGCATTGAAATATAAACTTGTTATTATATAGAGTTGCTTTACAGTTGTCTTTTGGGTTAGTCTGCTTGTATGTTTGTATGAGTTGGTTTGGTCAGTAAGTTTAGTCTATGGTTAGTCAGTTTGTATGGTTTGTCAGTTTGTATGTTTTAAGTTGAATGATAGCAGCCCTGTAGAGCAGCTGCTGTTTTGGTATCCCTATTTTGAAGCTCTGCAGCATAGACAGAAAAAGGGTTCTTTGGTTTTCTCTCCAATAGTCTAAGCATACCTACATTATAGGAATAGATGGTTGACCTCCTCTTGTGCCATTCCACACATCGGGCATCTAACATCTAATTCCGCCCATTTCCTTTTGAGCAGGTTCAACTTTGTGAGCATCTTGTCCCTTACCACTAGCCAGGTGAACAACTTAAGCTTCAATGGCACCCGGACCACCCAGAAGGCTTCATACAGTTGTGACCTAACTCCCCCATCTATGAGGAAGATGTACAAGATTCTCACCGAGAACTCGTCGGAGGAGGTGAACCTCCACAGTCTCCTATTCGCCCTACGTTCTACCCTCACCTCCTCTAGCTCTGCCATGATTTGTTCTGCCTCCATCTCCGCTTGGCCTGTTGCATCATGTCTCACTTGGGATACCCACCTAACTCTGTCTTACACCGAAAAAATACAGTCCCATACTCGCCTATGGGGGTTAACTGTAGGAAAATTGAAACAAAGATGACAAGAAGAAGATGCCAGCCACCTCCTTATGCAATTGGTGTTTATCTTGAATAAGGACAGCAAGTGATTTGATGAAGGAGAATTAGAACTACTGCAGAAAGCGTAAAAATTTCAGCAAAGAATTTAATGTAGCATCAACATTGCCCATAGCTTCATTCCATTCAATAATATTTTTTTTAACTACATAAGATGTAGGGGAGCTTCAGATGAAGTTCATACAAGACTTGAAAATTCAGCTACTTTTTCTCTTCTACACATGTAGCTTTTTTGATCTATTTTTTCCTGATAAGACAACCTGCAGAACTTTTGAAAAAAAGAAACAATAAATTACAAACAGACTAGTCAACTATGCATAGTCAACCCTTCTAATAGCACATTAACTCTAACATAATTCCCCCTTTAATGTGCTATCCTTGAACTCCCAGCATTTCTCTGAAATAGATGAACTTGTCTCTTGGAAGTGCCTTTGTAAGGATATCAGCCATTTGTTCTTCACTTCTACAGAATTGTAAATCAATCTCACCATTTTCAATTTCATCTCGAATGAAATGGTGCTTAATTGCAATATGACGGGTTCTGTTGTGATAAACTAGATTTCTTGCCATATCAATTGCTGATTTGTTATCACAAAACAATGTAGTAGCTTCATTCTGCTTCTCACCAATGTCTTCAAGAATTTTCCTTAGCCAAATGACTTGTGAAGTTGCCAAACCAGCTGACATATATTCTGATTCTGCTGTAGATTGTGCAACACTTTGTTGCTTCTTGGATGCCCAAGAAAACACTCCAGAGCCCAATGAAAAACCGTAGCCTGAGGTGTTCTTCATGTCATGAATGTAGCCACCCCAATCACTATCACAATATCCAATTAACTTTGCATCAACACCTTTGTTGTATTTAATTCCATAGTTGACTGTTCCTTTGATGTATCTCAGCACCCTTTTTGCAGCTCCAAGGTGTAATTGGCTAGGATTATGTATAAATCTTGACAACAAACTTGAATCAAACATAATATCTCGCCTTGTAGTTGTAAGATACCACAAATTTCCCACCAAACTTCTATATAATGTGCATCAATCTTCTTTTCTAAATCTTCCTTAACAAGCCTTTCATTAACCACAAGTGGTGTACCCACTAATTTGCAATCTAGTATGCCAAACTTGCCAAGTATATTTTTAGCATACCTTCTTTGGCAAATAAAAACTCCATCATCTTGTTGATGAATCTCCATGCCAAGAAAATGATGTAGCATACCCATATCATTCATGTCATATTTTCTCATCATATCCTTCTTGAAATCAACCATCATCTTCTCATTGTTACTAGTGTAGACCAAGTCATCAACATATAGTGCAACTATGAGAATTTTTTATGTATCTTGAGCATTCACATATAAAGTTGCTTCATTTTTGGTTTTTTCAAATCCTTGTTTCTTGAAGTATGAATCAATTTGGCTATACCAAGCCCTTAGTGCTTGCTTCAATCCATACAAGGCTTTTCTTAGTTTATACACCTTGTCTTCTTCATCTTCTTTGACAAAACCTTGAGGTTGATGGACATACACCTCCTCCTTCAATTCTCCATTCAAAAAGGCAGATTTAACATCTAGTAGATGTAAATTCCAGCCTTTTTGGGCAGTAATGACAATTATGGCTTTAACGGTATCAAGTCTTGCAACCGGCGCAAATGTTTCATTGTAGTCGATACCGAGCTGTTGTCAGTAGCCTTTAGCAACTAACCTTGCCTTCTTTTTCTAGATAGAGCCATCCGATTTCAGCTTTAATTTGTAAATCCACTTGACTCCAATGACCTCCTTGTTTTTAGGCTTCTCCAGTAGTTTCCATTTCTTGTTTTTCTCAATGGCTTGAATCTCTTCATCCATGGCTTTTCTCCAATCTTTATCTTCATTTGTTTCTTCAAAATTTTCAAGTTCATGGATGCAAAAATTACATCTAGCATACACATCATTCAACCTCTTCATTTTCCTTGGAGTTGAGGTTGAGCCATTGGTACTTGAACTTGGAAATGAAGGTGCATTACTTGTTGGTGATAAATCTTCCTCCATTTCTTCTTTATTTGCTGAATTTTCACTTTCTTCATGATGCACAACCACATGCTCATCTACTTCTTTTCCTTTCCAATTCCAAGTAGCACTTTCATCAAACACCACATCACGACTTATGAACATTTTGTTAGTCTTCAAATTAAACAATCTATAGCCTTTAGATTGTGAGCTATAGCCAACAAAAATGCATTTTTCACTTACTTCATCAAGCTTGTACCTTTTTATTTTTGGAATTTGAGCATAGCAAATGATTCCAAACACCTTCAAATGCTTCACTTATGGTTTTCTTCCATTCCATGCTTCAATTGGAGTTTGATTCCACACGGCATTTGTAGGGCTTCTATTGATTAAATACACTGTCGTATACACAACTTCAGCCCAAAAAATGTGAGGTATGATTTTATCATGAAGCATGCATTTTGCCATCTCCATCACCGTTTGGTTCTTCCTCTCGGATACACCATTTTGTTGTGGTGTATAGCCAATGGTCAATTGTCTTTCCATGCCTTCATCTTCACAAAATTCTTGGAATGCATTTGAAGTATACTCCTTGCCACGATCACTTCTCAAAATTTTGATGTCGTGGCCACTTTGTTTCTCAACAAAGCTCTTGAATTTTTTGAAAATTGAAAACACTTGGGATTTTTCTTTCATAAAGTAGACCCAAGTTATTCTTCTGAAGTCATCAATGAAAAGGATGAAATACTTATTACCTCAATGAGAAACTGTCTTCATAGGCCCACACACATCTGTATGGATCAGCTCTAGCATCTTCTTGGATCTCCAAGCAACTCCTTTAGGAAATGGTTGCCGATCTTGCTTTCCAAGTGCACAACCTTCACAAGCTTCATGAGTATCTTCAATTCTTGGTAATCCATAAGCCATCCCATTTTGTTGAAGTAATTTGAGACTGCGAAAATTTAAATGCCCAAGCCTTTTATGCCATACCCATGAATCTTCATCAACATGAGCCTTCAATGCTTGATTTCCACCATAGTTGAAATTAATTGGGAAACTTCGGTTTGCCTCCATTTTGATTTTTACAATCAGCTATCCACCATCTTTTTTATCATAGATAGAGCATTGATTATTGTCAAAGTTCAATGCGTACCTATGCTCAAGTAGCTGTCCAAGACTTAGTAAATTCTGGTCTAAATCAGGGACTAACAAGACATCATTAATCAATCTTGCGCCTTTCTTAGTTTGAACTCCAATTGTACCCCTTCCTTGTGCTTGTACAATGCCTCCATTTCCCATCTTGACTTGAGTATTTATAGACTCATCCAAGTCAACAAAGATAGATCTCTTCTTTGTCATATGGTTGCTACAACCACTATCAAGAAACCATACATCTTCATTGGTTTCGATTGCCATGTGACAGGCAAAAATTTCCTTCACCACCTTTCTCCTCTTTTGAAAAATGTGCTTGTTGATTGCCCTTGAGTCGACAATACTTCTCAATATGGCCAAGTCTTTTGCAATGGTTGCATTTAGGCGTACCCTTATGCCAACAATCCTTCTCAAGGTGATTGTACTTGCCACAAAAGTTGCAAGATCTGAAATTTTTTGTAGTAAATGTTCTTGGAGAAGTATTTCTGCCTCTACCTCTGAAATTTCTTCCCTTCCTCTTCTACGGCCATATCTTCCACCTCTACTTGAATCTCCACCTTCATTATCCTTGGGGCTGACATTTAATTTTGTTTGAAAAGCACTTTCAACTGATTTTTCAGCATGCCTAGCAATTCTTCTTTCATGAGCAATCAAGGAACCCATCAACTCTTGAACATTCATGGATGAGATATCCTTGGTTTCCTCAATTATCGACACCATAGAATCAAACTTTGGAGGCAAACTAACAAGAATTTTCTCACAACTTTGTTGTCTTTAATTTCCTCACCAAAAGCTTTCATTTCATTCACTACTTTGATGATCTTTGTGTAGTAATCTTGCACATTTTCTGCTTCACCCATCTTCAAATTTGCAAGCTCTCTTCTTAATGTCTGAAGAGTAACATTTTTCACTTTAAGATTCCCTTGGAACTCTTTTTGTAAAATTTTCCATGCTTCCTTGGCTTGATTTGCTCCCATGATCCTTGAAAAAATATTTGTACTCAACCTTGTTGAATGTATGAGAGAGCCTTGGCATCCTTCCTTCTATGATCTTTGAGTGCTTTAAGTTCTTGATTACTGAAATTTGTGGTAGATGGAGGTTCATCATAGCCTTCCTCAATATATTCCCACAAGTCTTGAGCTCTAAATAAGGTTTTCATCTTAACACACCAATGACCAAAGTGTTCTCCAAAAAATACAGGAACTGGAGGACTGTTACTGTTTTGGCTTACCATTTGAACTCTTTTGCAAATCAGTTGATGATAGAGATGAGATCAACCGGCTTTGATACCAAATCTGTAGGAAAATTGAAACAAAGATGACAAGATCCTTCCTTGAAGAAGATGCAGCCACCTCCTTATGCAATTGGTGTTTATCTTGAATAAGGACAGCATGTGATTTAATGAAGAAGAACCATAACTACTGCAAAGCAAAAAATTCCAGCAGCAATTTAACAGAGCATCAACATTGCCTATAGCTTCATTTCATTCAACAATATTTTTTTAACTACATAAAATGTAGGGGAGCTTCAGATGGAGTTTATACAAGACTGAAAATTCAGCTACTTTTTCTCTTCTACACATATAACTTTTTTGATCTACTTTTTCCTGATAAGACAACCTGCAGAACTTTTGAAAAAAAGAAACAATAAATTACAAACATAGACTAGTCAACTTTGGCTAGTCAACACTTCTAATAGCACATTAACTCTAACATTAACACATTGCTTGAATGATTCAGGATAAGTTAGTCTCAGCTCTGTGTCTCCCGCCCTTCCATTTCCCAGCTGTATCGTGGTTCCTCTGAGATATATGTCGCGCACCATCAATAAGCCCTTCCAGAAGTGGGAGCAGCACCTCGCGTTCCCCCTTGACCGGTCCCAAAACGGCCACCGGTGATAATATTTCCCTGATACAAAGGTCACCCATTGTGAGTTGCTTCCATCATGCATTCTAGCCCGCCACTTGGCCAGCATGCTCTGGTTAAATATTTGCATGTCCAGTAATCCCATTCCCCCAAACTCCTTAGGTCTACATACGTTCCTCCAATCCATAAAGTTCATCCCACTATCCTTACCTCCTCTCCACAGAAATGCCGCTCTTAGCTAGTCTACCTCATTGATCACCCACTTTGGAGCTACAAAAAATGCCAGGAAGTGGTTGATGTACGCCGTGAGTAAAGAGTTCGTCAGGATCCACCGCCTTCACAAGGAAAGGTGCAGTCCCTTCCATTGTACCAGGCGAGCCCAAGCCTTGGCCAGCAACCCGTCCCAGTCCCCTCTAATCGGCCTTGCTACACCAATATGCATGCCCATATATTTCAGTGGAAACTTTCCTACCCCCACCCAAACTCCTTCGCTATTGAGCTTTCCCGGTCCGACTCCACCCCTATAGTAAATACTGCGCTCTTCTTCAGGTTTAGCCGAAGCCCTGATATTAACTTGAATGCGAACAACAGACACTTAATCGTCATTGCAAACCTCCTGTCAAACCTACAGATGATCATGCTATCATCAGCGAATTGAGTGGACAACAACTCTTTTCCCCTCCCTGTTTTGCACTGGATCCCCATTACCCGACCAACTTGTCGAGCACATGCCAGTATTCGCTTCCACATGTCCATGACCAGTATAAACAAATACGGGGAGAGTGGGTCGCCCTAAAGCAAGCCCCTCCCCCTGCGGAACGCCCCTGATGGGCATCCATTCACCATAACCTGTAGCGCAGAAGAGTCCACCACTCCCTTGATCCAATGGATCCATACCTCGTTGAACACCCTCGCGCGCAGTACGTCCACTAGGAAGCTCCATCTCACGCCGTCGTATGCCTTCTCAATATCTAGTTTGAGTATCAGTGCTTCTCATCCCTCCGACGTACATGTGTGGATAGCTTCCTGTATGAGTGCCACACTCTCCATCATCCACCGCCCCAGCACGAACGCCGTTTGAGATTCCTCCACAAGAGAACACATCATCGGCTTCAGGCAGTTGACGACGCACTTGGAAAATGCTTTGTATTTAACGTTAAGTAAGCTAATAGGCCAAAATTCCTCCATTCTTGTGGCACCCTCCATCTTAGGTACGAGTGTGATGAACGCCTCATTTATCTGGGAGAACGGCACCACCCCTCTTTGTAAGTTCCAGAATAATGTGCACATGTATGGCCTAACAAATTGCCAGAATCGTCAGAAGAACCCCACTGCGAGTCCATCAGAGCCCGGTGACTTTTGCTCTCCTTGTTGCCAGAATGCCACTTAACCTCTTCAATAGAGAATAACCGCTCGAGCTCCTCTGGGTTTTGAACACTTGAGCACCCCCTCAGCAGTCTAGTCCAGTTCACCCCCACCTCCTGCTCCTCCCCTTCAGCAAAGGACTTTTGGAAGTATGCACGTGCCTGCCTTTTGATCGCTCTCTGATCACCTACTATCCTTTCCCCGTACTGCAGTGAAGTTATGGTACTTTGTTGGCGCCTCCCATTTGTCAGTTTGTGAAAATAAGCCGTGTTTGCATCGCCTTCTCGTATCTATCTGTCCCTAGCACGTTGCACCCATATACTCTCCACTTGTTGTTGCACCTTTCGTAGCTCCTCCCTAGCCTTCTGCAGCTGAGTTTCCTTCTTTATTGAAAGCCCTCCCCTTTCGCTCTACGCATCCAACTCATGGACAGTTTGGTACTATGCTTGCTTGCCACCTTTTCTGGCTCCACTTCATCATTTGCTTGCCGAGCTCTATTATACTTGCGTGTCAAGTCCCATTTGGCTGGCTTGCCCACCATATTGCCAGATTATTAACAAACTCCTACTCCACGAACCAACAATGCTCCACTTTGAAGTTTTGACGTCTCCCCTCCTTTGACCCTATGTTTAGTGCAATCGGAACGTGGTCGGATTCCATCTGTGGCCATGCTTTGACCCACGCCTTAGGGAACAGGTCTTCCCAGGGCCCAGAGACTCAAAAACGGTCCAGTCTCGCAAATGTTGGTTGTTACTTCCCACTGGCCTAGGTGAACCTCCTTCCCACCATTTGCATGTCCCGCAGCTGAAGTCTATCCACGGCTTGTCTCCGCTCTTCCATTGCCCATCGGCTTCCAACGCAACCCTCCCTCTCATCTTGATCTATTGTTGCATTAAGGTCATCCGCCAAGACCCAGGGCAATCCCCAGGCCACCGCCATGTCCGCAGCTTCCCCCTAAAACTCTCTGACTTCAATCCTCATATGTGGCGCGTATACGTTAAGGAGCATCCACTGCTTCTTCAACCTCGTGTCTTCGAACAGTGTAGCTAAACAATATCGTTCCTCCCTTGTGTCCACTAATTGCAGCTTCTTTGTGTTCCAGCCGATTAGGAGGCCACCCGCCATCCCTGTTGACGGTAATCCTCTCCACCCTTTAATCTGCGACCTGCCCAGCGCTCTCAGCACATTCACTGGGTATGCCTTCATTTTGGTCTCCTGTATGATAAATATGTCCACCCGATACATTTGGATCAGCCCTTGGATCACCATCCTCTTCTCCGGGCCTCCTAACCCTCTTAAGTTCCATGATGTAATGATCATCACTATTGTTGCATCCCTTCCCCTCCGCTCGACCGTGCCTTCTCTATACGTCGAAGCAGCTCCACCAGCTTCACTGGTCCTTCTTTCTCCTTCCCCAGAGTAATGCCAGATGATGTGCATAGCTTCACCACCTCCTCAGCTGGCCATGATGAGAAGCCTCAAGCCTGCTCTCTACCCCTACCTCGACAGTAGTGTCCCAGGTACTCCAAACTCTAGTCGCTGCGGTGGTTTAGTTGTCCTGTTGATCACCTTGGGTCCGTTGGTTCATCTAAGTCGTAGGAAGGCTCTCCTGCCATGAGCCTTTTCCCCTCCCGTCTTCCGCTTCGTTTGAATCCCGGATATCCATAGCGGGTCTTTTGTCTTCGATGTTAGGTTTTGTAGGTTCTATTAGTATGATGTTCTCAGAGCCTACGTTCACCCTTTCATCCATGTCATACAGAGACGTACTTCCGCAGCGTTTCCCGGTTTCCTTCTCCAGGGGCTCACTTTCCGCCATCCCCTCACACCGTATCACCCCTACAATATTGTTTCCCAGGGGTTGCACATCTGGCTGCTTCTCACTACGTTTCCCTGTACCTTTCTAGGTGCTTGAGTTTGCATGCTCCCCAACCCTTGTTGAGTGACCATGTCTAATGTGATGTGCATTGGCCCCCCGCCTCCTTCCTCGTACTCCTCACCGGGAGCTTTTATCCTCTCCGGTGCTCCCTCTCCAGTGATGGTATGGTCGGGTTCCCTCACGGGTCCTGCCTTCCTTGAGTTGTCATCTATAACTTCAAATGACACCCAAAGCTTCTCCCTCGCACCACCCACCACCACCCCTACGGCACTATCACTCCCTCCTTAATCCACACTTCAATAGTAACTGTTCGGGCATATCTTTCCAGTCCCTCACACTCCACCTACCCCAATAGGTTCCCCAACACCGAGACTCCTTATAGTAGTCCTTCCCACCTCCGGCAACAAAACGGGACATCTGCCAATCTGAGGTTCATCTTTCTCCCTTTCCCTACTAACTCCGACCCCTCCCAATCTTCCTTCGTCCACTCTCTAATTCTCGGGCCCCTTCAACTTCCATCTCTCCCCACTTGAGCACGCCTTCCTTCCAGCCGACGGCACTCTAGTAAGAAGCACCCACTCACCCAATGCACAATCGCCTCGGCCATGCCCCTCTATACTCTTGTCAAGCATGCTTTGATATCTTCTCGTACCACCGAAGTCCCCTCGTTTCTTTAAGGACTTACGCTATCACCACCGACCGGAGTATCTCCACAAAGACCCTCGGTTAACTCCTGGAATAGTTACTTTGACCATTGCCGGTATGCTCCCGACCTTCATCATTCCCGGCCCCCTCGCTTCCTCGACGCCCCTCCTTGTCGGTCTCAGACGTTCTTCCGCCTGCCCCGTGCTCCTTTCCCCTGCCTCTCTTGTTTTGCGATATCCGGTTTGTTTTGGTCCGGACCACCGACATTCCTTCTAGGGCAGTTAAAGGACCGGTGTCCCACTCCCCGATATCGGAAGCAGGTGATTGGATTCCTGCAATCTCTTGCCCTGTGGTCTCTCTCTCCATAGCGGAAGCATAGTTGCGCCCGCTCAATAGGCCTCTCCCGAGTTACGACCCACTCCTCGTGGCTGCTATCTGCGTGCTCCAACTCTCTATCTCCCGGCTCCATGCCTGCGACAGGCCCGTGGTCGGAATGGCCTGGGCTAGACCATCTCCTCTTATTCAACCTTCAAGAAACCTTTATTGACCTTTGTTTCATGAATCCTCTTATTCAACCTTCAAGAGTTTACCTTTATTGACCTTTATTTCATGAATCCTCTTATTCAACCTTCAAGAGTCTTATGGCATGAGAAACTGATAAGTAGAATTGCAAATTATAAAACCCATGTGAAGATTTGAGAAATAAGACTGAAAAAGGAGAAATTGCTTCGAAAAGCCATTTAATTTATCAACAGGCAGAAAAGGAAAATAAGACTGATTTTGATAACAAGGTTTTCAAACAGCAGATACACTACATTCCATAAGAATCAATGGAAACAATAGTTTAACACTAAAATTAAAAACAGAGACCTACAGCACTTCCTATCAATGCAAGTGTATGCCTCCAAACAGATATTTATTTTAACTTGCTCTATGAGAACAAAAATGGATGCCAAAAGATGGAAAAGAGACAATTGCCGCATCTATAGCTTAAGGAAGACAAACTCTTCAATTGCCGGTATATCGCCAATCTTCTTGAGAGCTTCCTTGTCAGGCTCTTCATCAACACCAATGGCCATAATTGCTTGCTTCTTTGGAATAGTCCTACCAACACTCATGAAACTGATATTCACATTCTGTTCCGAGAATATTCCCCGACACGCCAATCATACCTGGCTGATCAACTTGCCTGCATAGTATTATGTTACCTTCAAGGCTCACATCCACAGCTTAAAGACCCGACAAGAGTGAGATGTGGTATACCATCCTTCACTCCTCCCTCACTCTGATGTCACCAGAATCAGATATGGCACCGCAAATTTGGACTCCACATTTGTTAGGTGGACCTGGATAGAGTCTAATGGGATCTCGGGGGATCCATCATGGAAGATACGCTCCTCACTGATACGAAGGCCTCTTTGCTTTGCAGTATAGTCAGCATTAACAAGGTTGACAAACACACTGGAGATTGGCTCTATGATGCCTTTTGTGACCATTGCTCGGAGAATCCTAGTGTCCAAGTCATCTGGGTCTCGAGCTGAAGTGTACACCACCTTGACACCCTTGATACCACTGCCTCCTGCGACTAGTTGAACAGCCAATCTACCAAGCTTCTCGGCCAGGACAACATAAGGAGCTAGCTCAGATAAAACCTGTCAGAACAAACAAAATTAATTACTATCCATAGAACACAGGCTTTAGAATAGAATAGAAATCTTATGACAAGTAATTACCTCAGCAGGAACCATGGGGGCATTCACAGCAGTGGCGGCTAGCTCACCTTTCAATGCCCCGACAACTGCTTCAGCTATTTCAATAGCTACACCTTCCTGGAAATGTTCATAATGCTAAGAATTTTCTTGGATAAAACAGGAAAAAAAATTGAAAAACTTGTAAGAATTATACCTGAGCTTCCATTGTACTAGCCCCCAAATGAGGTGTGACAGTTACATTTGGATGTTGCACCAACTTGTGGTCTGTTGCTGGTGGTTCTTTAGTGAAGACATCAAGTGCAGCCTGCCCCAGATCATAAGATCGTTAATATTTGAACATTGCACAAATGCTGCATCACAATCCACTCCCAAACAGCAGCTAGGAGTGCGTGAAATTAAATGACGCCTTTTCTTGCAAATACAAGGAACAGTGAAACCATTGCATTTTGTCGGGAAAGTATAAGCTTTCAATGTAAAAGGATTATAATGACTATTATGCTCCAAAGAAGCTTGTGACAAAAATAGTTGTTAGTGGTATGTATGGTGGAAAATTAAATCCTACTCCTTCGGATGTTATCTATTTATTTCTTAACAAGAAACAAAATGATTAATTATAGATTAAAAGTTCATATCAGTATAAAATTTGCAATAGTAATCTACGCGGTCCGCAAAAAGGTACCTGAGCAACAGTTCCATCGTCAAGAGCTCTAACCAAGGCATCTTCATCAATTACTCCACCTCTAGCAACATTGATGATTCTCACACCCTTCTTCATTTTCCCAAAGGTTTCATCATTGAAAATCTTTGAAGTAGTAGGTGTGAGAGGCATGTGTAGAGAAATGAAGTCCGAAGTGGATATGGCTTCATCAAAAGACACAAGTTCCACACCGATAGCACGAGCCCTATCAGCAGGGGCATATGGATCATGAGCAATGACATGCATTCCAAGACCTTTAGCACGCCTAGCAACTTCTGAACCAACCTTCCCAAATCCCAAAACTGCCAGTGTTTTCCCTACCAGAGAAACACCAACGTACTTGTTGCGTTGCCATTTTCCTGCACATGCAAAGACAACAGCATGTAGTATATTAGCCATGCCATCATTCAACAAATTGTGTGGCTGTAGCACAACCATATTAGATGGTTAACAAAACTTAATTCAAGAATTGTAAAGAGAAAGGCAATTAGGAGGTTCACAAGTGAAATCAGTTAAGTTTCTTAAAAAAATAATGAAATAAATTAAATACTGACACAAAACTGTAAGATGGTAGATTTCTGATTAATCCAATATAAGAGGAAGAAAAATACAATTGAGGATCACATGTTGCTTATCTGGATTATTACATCACAGACAAGTATTTCTTTATGACAAGCAAATATATTAAAATGATTTACAAAGGATTGACCCCATAGGTTCTGTGGCCTGCCAAAGATCACTGCAACCTGTTCATGAGGATCTCTTTTTTTCAAGATTACAACATGATCAGGTTGGAAATATTAAGCAAGACACAACATACCTTGATTTGAAACTGGAAACTCAATTGTATAAGAAAATTAAGTATCCAGAAGCATATTCATTTGCCCAAATAGGTATCAAACCCAGAAAAGAAAATGAACAACAAAACAAACAGTGTGTGTGTGTGTGTGTGTTCTCAAGAGGAAACCGATCTCAAACTTAGCTTTCTAAAATCCAATACAAAATAATGTCTGATATACATGCATATAGGGTCAAGAGTGTTTCCAATAAATTTCTCTCTTGCGAGCAATTTGCATTCTCTCAAGCAGAACATATAATACTTCCAAAAAGTTGTGTTGCTATCAACCATCCATCCCCTGAAATACTTCCAATAAGCTTAACCTTTTAAATTCTTAAAATTTAACAGCATTCCATGGAGAAAATTAAATATATTCCCCTGCATTTGGGTAGTTGATCATTCAATGGATCAAAAACTTACACCATGACTATCACTTAATCCTTCTTATTAACGGTCCCTCTTTGGATTTTTTCTTTCAGATACATTCAACAAAGAGATCCTGTATGTTTAGTCTACTTCTATGTCCTGAATACTTTCAGAACTCATCAAAGACAATTTTCATAAAAGCATGACAAAGGAATACAGATTGATGAACAGGATCCTTAAATGAACCCTGACAATGCTGTTTTGTCTTCTATAGTAACTGACGCCAATGCTAAGGAAATCAGTGTAGTCATTAAGTTCTATTAAAACATAAGCAATACAAAAAACAATATAATTCTCAAAGCATATTTTCCACTAAACTTCCACAACACCTGAAACTCACATTCTTAAAACACCTTAAATTTCCGCTTTATCAGCCCGGTGCTACAAAACTTTTGCTATATGCAGGGTCAGAGAAGGGTTAGACCACTTGCTCATCAATGACAATTTTCATAAAAGCATGTCAAAGGAACACGGATTGAAGAACAGGATCCTTAAATGAACCCTGACAATGCTGTTTTGTCCTCTATAGTAACTAACGCCAATGCTAAGGAAATCAGTGTAGTCATTAAGTTCTATTAAAACATAAGCAATACAAAAAACAATATAATTCTCAAAGCATATTTTCCACTAAACTTCCACAACACCTGAAACTCACATTCTTAAAACGCCTTAATTTTCCTCAATCAAGATGAAATTCTCTACACGCAAACTTTAAGCCATCATTTAAGGACAAAAAAACATAATTAATTTCAACTTCTTGTCCAAGGTTTCATATTGAAAATTAATAAAGAATTAAGATGCATCAAACAAAGCAAAGCAATAACTAAAGTGCACAACAACCTAGTAATAACGACAAACTATCAAATCAAAAGGCTTAACAAGTGGGCGTCCTGGAGGTAATCACACCGCAAGTAAGCAGACCTCTACCCGCCCCGCTTCACAGTACGCAGAATCTTTTTCAAAAGCACCCATTCAGACATTCAATCGAACACCCGATCCGCAGATCCTACCTCTCCACTCTTAATCAAACGACCAAAAACTAACCAACAAATCAAGACTCCAAAACCCTAGAGAGAGAGAGAGAGCGTACCGGCTTTCATACTGGCGTCGGCCTGGGCGACGTTGCGAGCCATGGAAGCGAGCAGCGCGATTCCGTGCTCAGCTGCAGCGATGGTGTTGGCCGTGGGGGCGTTGACGACAAGACAACCATGCTCCGTCGCCGCCTGGAGATCCACGTTGTCGATTCCAACACCAGCACGGCCAACGACCTTAAGCCTGCCCCGCGCAGCCTCGAACACCTCGCGTGTGACCTTTGTCCCGCTCCTAACGATTAACGCATCGCACAGAGAGACCTTTGAGCAGAGCTCCTCCGGCGAAAGATTATACGAGCAATCAACGTTCGCGAACTCACGAAGGAGTGCCAACCCTGCTTCCCCAAGCTTCTCGGCGACAAGGACGGTGGGCTTGGCGTCCGCCACAGCGGCGGAAGCGGAGATCTGCGGGTGCCAGGACTCGGACTTTCTCGGGATCGGTGAGATCTTTGGGAGGCGAAGGGCGGTGCCGAGGAAGGAGGGGCGGGATCTGGGCCGGCGGAGGGAGATGGAGGTGGTGGAGTTGGGCACGAGGGCGGCAACTGAGGCGCGGGGTGAGAGGGAGAGCTTCGAGGGCGCGAGGGTGGCCATGGCGTTGGATCTCAGGGAGAGATGGCGTGGAGAAAGTGCCGGGCCTTTGTTTGGTCTCTAAAAATGGCGCTTTTTTTGTGGGGGAATGGTAAACACTGGATCTCGAGTAGTGTCCTATATAATAAAGGTCAAAGCTTTTTCTGTTTAGCCTCTAATAATTCCACAATTTCTATTTAGACCCTTGGAAACGTGTTCTAATATTATTTATCCAAAATAAATATCTTCATATTAAAAATATATTTATTATTCGTTGGGGACTATGATTAGAGAAGAAAAATATTCTAATATGTTCAAAAGAATAATCATAGAAGGTAGCAAATTGCTTAAAATAATGCTAATGACTAAGAAGTTGTATTGGAATTTACTAGATGTAAGGCTAAATTGATTAAGATGTTTTATCATATTTAAATATTTCTCAAATATATGTTGGTGAAGTTGAAAGAGAAAGCTGGTAGGTTTGGAAAAGAATTGATCGAGTTGTTGGCATGCAGGGAGTTAAGTGCCAATTTGGTTTTAGAAGTAGTTATGGCTTATGAGATCCTTGAGTTTGATTTCCTTGTTTGTCCTTTTTAAAAAAAAAAAAAAAAAATTTCTTGCATAAAATATAAGGGTTGGTTTTTTTGAACCCACCTATATTTTACCTGTTTTACACTTTGGTACCTTATCTTTTTTAAGAATATATGATGCCCTGAAACTTTTTTTAAGTGTTGAAATGATGTTTATGGTCCTTTCCTTCAACAACCGTGTGTTTAACTTACCTAATCAATTCTCTAATTTTAAATAAGCCATTGAACTGTCGGATCACCACCAGAGACGACGGTTGATATGTTCACTGATACGCCTCCCTTGGAGCGGGTGGCTTGCTCCTCAAGACTGCAGAGAAAAAAAGGTTTGGGAAAGGGAAACGTTCTAACAATTCTCATTAATTCCAAAGTGGGTTTAATACATCGTTTTTGTAGGGTGGCCTCACCTCAATTTGCCACTAACCACCTAACAAACATCAGGATTTCCAGTAAAATAACATAACATGCTTTCAATTAAAAGAGATTAACAACAATAAGGTTATAACCTACTTCCCAGTTGTAAAACCTGCCCCGAAATAAATAAGAAATTTTTCCAGAATTATTAAATGGAAATTTAATATGGTAAACAAAGAAATTTTGAGAAAATTATTAAGTACTAATTAATCCAGATTAATTATGTGTTAATTAATCCAGATTAATTATTGAGAGAAACAGACAAATGTTCGAGTCTCTGGAAAGGTGGATCTGGTCGGGGATGAGACAACTCCATAATGCCACAGTAAGCCCGTGACAAGGGAATTGATTAAAGACCAAGATTCCTAGATCTAGTCGGGGACTGAGACAACCCCATGATGCCACAGTAGACCCGTGACGAAGGAATAAATTAAAGGCCGATATTCGCGGACCCAGGTTGGGCATGAGAACAAGGGAATTATTACGGTGGACTCTAATAAGAATAAATTTATTCATAAAGCTATAGTGATCATGTGAGGCAATAGAACACATGTGATCATATAGTAAAGTGATTAAAATAATTATTTAAATATATAAGCTTTAGACTTAGGGCAGAGAAATCAAAATTGAATTTGATTCTCACCGTGCCCTTCTCCTTTACCTCTCTTCGTAATGATCCCTCTCCCTCTTCCTCGATTTGGCTTGACGGTAGGCCCTACACTGACTCTCTCCTCCACCGTGGCCTCCTCCCAACAGCGAGCACCACCGGTTGCCCCACGACGCCAGCCACCAGCCAGCTTTAAGCCCTCCCCGCAGGTAAGCCGACGGCCGCCACTCGCAAGATTCGGCCGCCCGCTCCCGTAACCCGAGGCCGGTCCGCCTCTGCCTTCCCTCAGCACTGCAGCGTGCACGCACCCCAACCTCTAGCTCGACCAAATGCTCGGCTCCACATGGCCGCTAGCCTTCCCTCTCTAGCGGCGACTTTGCTTTAGGCCGGGCTCGACTTCCCTCCGCCGCCTCAGGATCTTCGGTCAGCCCTTGTGAGTATTTCGGAGTCGATTAGGAACTGAATTGTATGGATGTTTAATTGGGTTAATAGGGCTGTGGAATTAAAGAGATCAAGGGGAAATTAAGGGTATTAGAAGCTCCAAAATACTCTTAGTATGAAGTTAATGAAATTGTATGTATGGTCTAATTAATGTATGAATCATAAAACCCATGTGTAATGAGTATGTTGTTGTATGATTATATAATTTTTGGGGCCCGATAAATAAAGGAGATGCCGCCATTCAAACATCATTAATGGAGTTAATCTCTTGGTTGAATATTATTAGGGCCTCATCGGCCCTTCTTTATTTAGAACTTGTGAATTCTATGGAATACGATCACGCTATTCGTATTCTAGGAGAATACGTGAACTTTGAAGTTCGCAATAACTATTTAATCAATAGAGTGGAAAAGAAACTCATATTCATATTTATGTATGAAGTAATTAAGTATTATGAAACTGAAAGTTTCAATCCATCTACTAAATCCCAATTCCGACGCATGAGACGTGAAGAGGATCAGAGATTTGCTTTCTAGACAGGTAGGCTCTCGCACGAGAGTTGTGAGTATGTAAAAATAGAACACATCCATTCTATCCTACCCACACTAACCCTAATCTAATTCATTTCCAGTCTCTCTCTCATTTTCAACTTCAGATTCGCACTCTTCTTCCGCTGCTGCACTCACCGAGTCACCGACCCTCTGCTTCTCACCGACGCTCTACCACTCAGAGCTCTGTACCTCCTCTAACGACGAGATGACGCAACCCAAATATAATTTCTCTTATCTTTTCTGACTAACCCAAATGGGCCAAATCTAATTCATTTCCTGTTTCTACCTCTTCTCTCTCTCTCTCACTCTCTACCATTTTCAACTTCAGATTCGCTCTCCTTCCGCTACTCTACTACTCACCGACGCTCTACTGCTCAGAGCTCTATACCTCCTCTGACGACGAAGCCGCTGGTGAATTCATTTCTAAGCATCCACGGTAATTTATCTTCTCTTTTCTGATTTCTTATGTTGTTTGGTTTTGCATTAGTTTCTCTAACATGATTATGTACTGCTTTAGTATTGATTTGATTTTGGTGTCAATTTTGAATTTTGTATTGATTTGAATTCAGTATCAATTTTGTGCAATGAGTGGTCACCGATTTTGTGGCATAAATGGTCTGTATTGATTTGAAATTTGTATTGTTTACAATGTCTTTTGGTTTGTATGTTTTGTAGATGTCCTCACAAGGTGCAAATTCAAGCGCTAATGATGCCTCTACTGGAAGTCTCCACCTTTGCCAACAAAAAGAAAAGGCTCTGAGGTTTGGAATCATATGGAGAAAATAACAAAAAGAGTGGGAGACAGAGATGTAATCGAGGATGCAACATGTAATTATTGCAAGAAAGGCTCGCAGCTTCCAATGACGGGAATGGGACTTCTACGATTATGAGACACCTTCAAAAGTATTGTCCACGAGCTCCACCAAAGGCAAAAAATGTTAGGATAGGACAGCAACTTCTCACCCTTGATACCGAGGGCTCACCAAAGCCATACACATAAGAGTTTAGTGACTATGAATGTGTGAGGATGATAATGATACTAGAAGATGAATTGCCTTTTTCTCATGTGGAGGGTAAAGGGTTTAGGAGATTTGTTTACTCATTAAACCCTAAATGGAAACCAATGAATAGGAAAAGTGTTACTCGTGGTGTGCGGGATTTGTTTCAATTAGAGAAGGCCAAGATTATGTCTATGATAGTAGATAATAATCTTAGAGTTTCTATAACCACCGATACTTGGACTTCTATTCAGAACATCAATTATATGGTTCTCACTGCTTACTTTGTGGACAATGATTGGAACTTGCATAAGAGGATTTTGAACTTTAGTCAAATTACAAGTCATAAGGGTGATGATATTGGGAGGGTTGTGGAGGAATGTTTGAATTCTTGGGGTATCAAGAAGATATTCACTATAACTGTTGACAATGCATATGCTAATGATACTATTGTTGGTTATATGTTAAAGAGGATGAAGTTTTCGAATACTTTCCTGCTAGATGGTGATTACTTGCATGTTAGATGTTGTTTTCATGTCCTTAATCTCATTGTGCAAGATGGACTCACTTAGTTAAGTAAAGAGGTTGTTAGCATTCGTAATGTAGTTAAGTATATCAAATTTTGGCTAGCAAGTTTGAGAGCTTTAAAAAATTTGCGGTCCTTGAAGGGTTTAATAAATCTGCAAATGTTGGTATGGATGTGTGCACTAGGTGGAATTCTACCTTCAAAATGCTAGAAGCAAGGTTGAAATTCTCTACGGTATTTGATAGGATGGCTGAGGAGCATAAGCCATATGATGATTTTTTTTATAGAGAAGGACAAGAATGTGGGGTTTACTTGAGGAAGGGGCCTCCTCTAGCAGATGATTGGGAAAGTGCTAGGGCTTTTGTCCATTTCTTGAAAAAGTTTTATGATGCCACTTTGAGGCTTAGTGCATTTAAGACCCCTACCTCTCATGTTGTGTTTGAGGAGATGGTTACAATTCAAGTTGAGATAGAGAAATCAATGAATGATCACAATAATCCTGCGTTAAAAAGGGTGACAACTTCAATGTTATTTAA
Organism: Dioscorea zingiberensis; assembly: GCA_026586065.1. Lineage (NCBI taxonomy): Eukaryota > Viridiplantae > Streptophyta > Magnoliopsida > Dioscoreales > Dioscoreaceae > Dioscorea > Dioscorea zingiberensis. The sequence goes on from CM048818.1 coordinate 16,517,480, forward strand.
GTTTGATAAGTATTGGGGTTCTTTTGAGAAAGTGAATGCTTTGTTTGTGATTGATAATATTCTTGATCCTAGATGGAAATTGGGGTACCAAAAAAATTCTTTTTGGACAAATTGGGGTACCAAAGGATAAAGTTGAAGAAATCACAGCTATGTTGAAACAAATTTTAATGCACTTTTATGAAGCATACAAAGCTTTTGAGCCTGTAGCACCTCAAAACAATGCTAGTGAACAAGTTCAAGAAGGGAACTTGGGAAAATCTGGTAAGCATGATACTAGAGTAGCAATGAGAGGAGCTTACTTGCAACAACAACAAGCTGAACAAATCATTCAAATCAATAATGAAGTTGACGCATACTTGTGTGATCCTTGTGAGGGTGGTAACAATCCTTCTTTCAATTTGCTGTTGTGGTGAAAAGTAAATGCATTGAAGTACCCAATCTTGGCAAAGGTTGCTAGGGATGTATTGGCGATGCCTTGCTCCACTGTTGCTTAGGAAAATGCATTTAGTTTGGGAGAAAGGACAGTTAATCCTTTTAGGTCCTCTTTGACTTCGAAGATGGTGGAGGTACTTGTGTGTGTAAATGATTGGATCAAGGCCAAAGATTTTAACTTTTACAAAGAGCCAACCAAAGAAGAAGAATTCTTCAAAGAATGCGAAGAAACATAAAATGCTATGACTTTATTTTATTAATCTTTATCTTTCAATCAATTACTTATTTTTGAGTTCCTATGCATATTTTCGATATACTGCCAAGCTACTCCTTGTTATGTTACATTAGAGTTCTTTCAATCAATTACTTATTTTTGAGTATTGACTTCACTTTGTCATGTTTGTTAGAAATTCATGTGGTAGAGCCGAGACGTGTTGTTTCAAGCTCAAATTCAACTGGAACGAGCTCAACAACGCCATCTCCAACATAAGTGTAATTGAGAGTGTTGTACTTGTTTATTTTGTTTAGTTTATGCTTGCTTGGAGTGTTATTCAGAATTTCAAATTGATTGATTTTGTTTGCTCTTATGCTTGTTTGGAGATTATTATGTGTTTTTGGTTCCTAGACTTGTTTATGGTGGATGAATTTAGAGACTTGTAATAATTGTTGATGAATTTGGTGATTATTATGTGATTGATTATTAGGTAATATCTTGGTATTGTGTGAAAATATATTCTAAGTGAACAGCTTCGATGTGAAAACAAGTTTTTTCCTTAAATTTTTTTCTTCAGAATTTGGGTTTTTTAATGAAAAATTGATCGCCAACCCAAACTCGAGGGTATAAAAACCCGGCCAGGCCCGATTATATTGGACCCTCGAATGGTCCCAAAAATCCAGAGTTTGATCTCTATCGGGCTTTTTTCGGTCATAGCAAAAACCCGGCCCGATCCCACCCCTACCTTCACCATGTGCCGACAGGAGTACCAAAGCCAGATGCTTGACTCTGAACCGTTCGATGGCTCTGATCATCTTCTAGGGATCAAACATCTCGATCCGGACCACTAATGTTTCCTCTACCATCACTTGTTTTGCAATTTGCTACCTTGGAGGTGGGCTTATGCGTTGGTGCATCATTATTTCTGGCGGTGATTCCGCTGTTCAATGGCTTGTTTCAAATTAGGAAATTGGTTAGGTTAGTTAAACATATGCCCGTCTCTTAAAAAAAAAATAATCAAAGTATCATACATTCTTAAAAAAGATAAGGTGTCAAAGTGCAAAACGCACATGTGGTTTCAAAAAAATTAACCCTAAAATATAATTAACCCTAAAAAAATAATCAAAGGCATTCAAGGAGGTATATTGAAAATCCTTTTGTTATAGTTTCATTAGCCTGGCCCAGGTGGCCCATTAATCATAGTTCGGCCCGTTTTCTCCGAACTTCTAAAACATTCCAGCACGTCCAACTCACGTGATACCAGGCTCTCCTGAGTCCTGAACCCAACAATGGCGGGCAAAAACCCCATCTTCGAAGCTCCAACAATGGCGACCTCTCCCTCTTCTTCTTCCCCGTTCCCTCACCTTCATCGCGCCCCCGATGACACCCTCTTCTTCTCCATTTTCTCCGATGATCCATCCGCAGCTTCCCTTCCTCTTCTTCACCTCCGCATCCTCCGATTTCTCTCACCCTACCTCCACGATTACCTCTGGCACCACGATCCCTTCCTTATCTCCATATCCTCTGGTTCCTGCTCCTCTGTGGCACCAGCGATCTTCCCTCATCTTCACGGAAAGCTCAGGTATGGTGACAATCTCGACGACGAGTGGTTCGCCGTCTTCCTCCTGTTCGAGATCTCTCGCGAGGTCCCCTCTGTCTCCATCCGGGCATGGGACTCCGACGGCGAGTTCCTCCTCATCGAGGCGGCCTACCACCTCCCGCGATGGCTCACCCCCGACTCCTCCACCAATCGCGTCTTCATCCGCTCTGGCCTCCTCCACATCGTTCCCAAATCTTTCTCATCCTCTACTCCATCCTTTCCCACCGCCCTCTCCGCCCTTCGATCATCCGATATCAACACCGTCGCGCCGGACCCTGTCCAGTCCGCCATCAGCCGCCGACTTTCCGGCTACCCGGAGCAAGCAAGAGCGCATATTCACCGAGTTCGCGCCAGAGTTCCGTTGCCGGTGGCGCTTGTGTTGAAGCATGAGCCTTGTTTGATTTCCTTGGCCGTGGAGGCGTTCTATGATCGGGATGTGGATTCCATGAAGCACGCGGCGAAGATGGAGAAATTCTCGAGTTCCGAAATGGTGGAAGTTAGTCTTAGGATGACGAGGGCGATGTATGCGCAGCTCCTGCAGCAGGACTTCAGGGCTCCCAAGGGGTATCCAATGCCACGGAGAGAAGATGGGAAGGAGGCTTATGCCGAGGCGGAGCTCGGGATGAAGATTGCTTGCGGATTTGAGATGATGTATCAGGGGAGGAGAGAGGCTGGGGAGGTGGGGAAGGGGGAGACTTGGGAAGTTTTCAAGAGCTCCTTGGACAGCAGTGGGTGTTTTAAAGGGTTGCTCCCTGGGTCGAAGGAGTATAAGAAGATTATGGATGGTGCTATGGAGTGCTATAGGAGTAGTTCGTTGTTCTTGAGGACAAGGTATACCTGCTTCTCTTCTTCCCCATATTATGGGGATCTTTTACTAATGATAGCCTAGTTTTATGTGGGAACCTCAATTGCTAACTAGTGTTGTAGATGATAATGGATAAATTTCATGCATTGATTTGAAGAACTGATCTTGGTATGATGCTTCTGATGAGTAAGTTGAGTCTCTTTGTTTGTGGACAGATTCCACCAGTTATTACTTGCTTGAAGATTTTTTGGCTTAGAATAGGTGGGATGTGTTAGCAAACAGATCATGTATATCACTTGGTGTTATTGGATTATTTTATCTGAAGGTTTCGGTTTTGTCAGGCACAAGAGTGTGACACTTAAGAAAGGTCTATGGTTGTGTATTGCAATGTAATTATGTTCAATGCTTCAAGTCAACTTCATAGGTGTAGTTATTCTAACTTGAAAGACAAGAGCAAGTATGTGAGATTTATGAACCCAAGAAGGTTCATGCATATTACTTGTTGGTGTTTGGCACTTCAGAAAGGTCTATGGTTGTGTATTGAAATGTAATTATGTTGAATTCTTTAAGTCAACTTCATAGATGTAGTTATTCTACCTTAAAATACCTGAGAAAGTATGTGAGATTTATGAAACCAAAAAAAAAAAAAGGATGACGCAACCTGCTTTTAATGGTGAAATTCCACCAGTTGCAGTATGATTTTGCACTAGAGTCATTCTTTGCTATCTCTTACGCTAAGTATTTATTAGATTATTACTTCCACCATTTGCATACACTTTTCTCTATGGAGGCCTCACTTATTGTTTAAACTTTAAATTTTGATGATTAAGCTGATCTAGATTGGGTATCAATATGCCATTCTTGTCCTTTGTGGTTTAAAAATTAAATTGCTTATTGAAAGTTGGAAACCAACTTTGGTATTGCACTTTTACTGATTAGTGGTTTATTTTGAGCATCTTGTACTCTTGGACAACAGGTCTAGAAATCATCTGCTATATGAATTATTTATTTTATTAAGGGACATGCTGAATGATTTTCTTTCCTTGTTAGATTCATTTCATGGTTACTGGTTTATTTGGAGCATCTCATTCTCTTGGAAAATGGGTCTACAAAATGTCTGCTTCATTTTTTTTTAATTATTTATTTTACCTCAGGGACATGCTGAATGCTCCAGTACAACGCATAGATGAAATTCTCTCTTTACCCCATTCTGTTGATGATTTCAAGGGTATCAAGCTTCCTCCTAATGATGATGATTCTTGGTTGTATAATGGAGAGGATGAGTTGAACGCTGCCATTTTGGAGAGACAGAAGGAGATGGAATCTTATGAATCTGGTCAGAGAAACAATGGAAAATCAAGACAACCAGAAGGTTCTGATGATTTTAATCTTGGAGATATTGCAGAATCCATGCAAGCATTTGTCCAGAAAATTTCAAGTTTTGAAGGGGCAGAAGTTCCTGAAAACAGGTTTGATTTTTCTTTAATTTCTTGACTTTTATAACTTGAAACATTTTAAAGTGCCTCAATCATTACTTAGGTTTTTATGTTCCTATTAATTAACTTATGTGCTTGTGTATGAGATTTTGTGTGTATGTGTGTGTGTGTGTGTGTGTTTCGATCAACAAGTTAAGTATATGTTTTTCATGTTAAATTGCCTACACATTGTCTTATTCTTGGGTATTTTCATTTTGCACAGGGACTCAAAAGCAGTGGAGCTTGATTTTGACCAGTTTATGAAGGACATGGAATCAGTTATAGGACCTTTAGGGAACCAAGGAGCTGCTCAAGGACATGATTCCGATGGAGGGTGTTCTTCATCATCTGATATGGAATATGGTACTTTCTGCATTGTTCTTTATGATTTATTTAGTCACTGATTGTGTCTTACTTGAGATTAAATAATTTAACTTATTATTTGAGAAAGGGGTCAGTGGATTATTATAAGAAACTAGAGAGACAATACCACAAGTTTGGCTCTCGGGATCAATTTTTATCTTGTTCTTGTTCACCTGAATAAGTTTGTATTGGTTTGTTGAAGCATATAATGGTAACTTGATCCAAAAGCTTGTTTGTGCGTCGTGGATCTCTAGATGCCCCGGTTAAAAAATGTGATAGTTTAGTAATAGAAGGCAAAAAGAAGGGTAGAGGTTGGCCAAGGATTATATGGAGAGAGATAGTGTCTAAGGGTCTATGTTCATTAGATGTTGATCCAAATCTTGTCCTTGACAGAGCTACATGGAGACATAGAATTCATATAGCCGATCCCATCTAGTATGGGATTAAGGCTTAGTTGTTATTGTTGTTGTAGATGGCAACATCTGGCCTATACACACATATTTTTTTGTTTCAATTAATGGCCATAGCTTTGCATTACCTGAAACTCTGAAAAGGTCTTTCCTGAACTTTGCAGATGACTACGATCATGGAAGTGATCTCGCTGACCAACATTGTGATGATGAAACCAAAGACACTTTTATGCAAACTTATTCTGATGCTCTAAACAAGGAACTAAGTGAAACAACACTAAAAAGAAGCTTTGTTCGTGCCCAACAACATAAGGGCAGTGATGTTCAGGTATTGCTTTTTGCTAATTTTGAAGGCTTTATGTTTCTCATTTGTCATCCCTCTGTGAAACTCTCACAGAATTTAAGAATATTAAAGCTTGCAGTGTAGCTTCTGTAGTTGGTATAAATGAAAATCTATGTGACTATGTTCAAGAGTTTTCTAAATTTGCTAAGCTTTTGAACTATGTAAAATATGTAATTAACACTTCGAATATTTGTCATATCTCAAGAGATTAGGATGATTGCTATGGTCTTGGGTGTCTTTTGAGCCTCACAGGTGATGCATTTCTTGTTGACTATCCTTTGACTTTTGTAGCTTGACTGACCTTCTATGGATTAGTTTCCTTATTTTCTAGTGATTGTAGGCCAAAAATGTGTTATATAACTTGAATAATTGCTTTACGCAATCATCTTCTTCCTTTTATTTTTTCTTTTCTTGATACTGATCTTCCTAATCTCTAATCTACTCTAGTATTCATGGGTGTGATTATTCATGACTCTTCTTCTGAGAGTGTGTATTGGTGATCGGATTACACCTTACCTTTGAAACTTGTAAATTACCTTTTTTTTGTTTGGCAAGGCGGTCTTCATGTGATCATAACTTAAAACTGTCATTATCTGGACTAAGTGACAATGATGTGTTCAAGACTTTACCCCTGTATATACAATATAATATACATGTAGTATCTGTTTTGTCTCCCTATTAAACCCATATATAGACATTTATTTGCCTGGAAGAATCAAAGTTGGTCTTTTCATGACTCATTACCAATCTAGAAATCCTGATGCATGTTTCTTTTCCATTTGTTTTTTGTCATGTCTCCTTTACACTACCAAATCCCAAGATTTTCTTGACATTGTTTTTCTGATGATTTTGCTATCTAGGGGACATCCAATGCTGCAAAGGGCTCAGATGAGGAATTAACCCCTGTTGATGTGGATGTAAACCTTGTGCAGAGCTTCCTGGACTCTTTTGCTTCTCAGCAAGGCCTTCCAGGTCCAGCTTCCAACCTGCTTGGACTTATGGGATTAAAGATACCACAACAAGATCCAAAAGGAAAATGATTTCATTTGACCACTCTATATTGTTTACCATCTAATGTCTATGTATATATATTATACCACCTGTATTATGAGATGTGTTTTTTTCTCCTAGTCAGGGCTACGAATCCCTGGAGAATTAGTGTCTTTATTAACTATATTCTAAAATTCTAGCCCAATCAAGCCCTTCAGGTTGAACTAATGGCACTCATGATTTGCATAATTTTATATAGGGTGTTTTTATGCATGTTGTTGTCTTATTTTTACATTACCTATTCATGTAGGTTTTTTTCAATTTTTTTTTTTATAAATGTGAACAAGTCATTAGAAATACGTTATTCAAAACCCTTGGTGAAAGAGAATTAGTTGGCTAACTTTCTTTATAAAAGTTAGTATGTAGGGGCTGTTATCGGGTTTTCAGGAACCTAAGGCCGACTCAAGCTGAAATTGGATGAAATCCTAGTCTTTGTTTCTTGTTAGGAACGAACCAGTGCTGATAGTTTTCCAACTCAAGTGCCTGAGAATAATGTATTTTGTGTATAATTTTTTTTATATATAAATGTGGACAATTCACTAAAAACACGCTTGAGAGGTGGTTTAAACCCCTAAACTCTTTTTGTGAGGCTGGATGGGTCAACTAATTTTTTTTTTTTTTGTAAAAATTGGTTGTCTACATAACTTTATAAAATTAAAATCTTACAAATAAAATATGCAAGGATGTATACATGAAAAGTGTATTTAGAGATTAATTATTGCTCTACATAGGCTTGTAAATAATAATAATAATAATAATAATAATAATAATAATAATAATGATAATGAGGATAACAATAATATTATTAAAAAGTATTTATATTTATATAATATATAAAAAAAAAACATTTGGGGAACATTAAATTTAGTGAGTATCAAGTCTTATGTTAAATCTAAATTAGCACAAGTGAGATAAACATGGGAGGAGAAGCGGCACCAAAATGAAATTTTCCAGGCAAAAAGTGGGATGAAAGGAAGTGGATGGGATTTGGCGGTGGAAAAGCAATAAAAATAAAAAAGGCTTCATTTGTGTAATAAGATACTTGGACTTCCATGGAGCCATTGGATTGAAAACGGATGACCATGATCATGTTATTTTCTTCATGTCCCAAGTGTCTCCCAACCTTGACAAATGTTTTGATTGATATGATATGAGATAGAGAAAGAGAGAATGGGCATGCATGGGAAATGATATATTTTAACTTAATTTGAATAAATAATTTAAAGAAAAAAAATCCATTTTCACTTGCTGAAAGTAATACCTTCGGCCACTTAAAACACAGTGGCTATAAGATTTGTGAACAAATACAGATCATGTTATACACTGAATAGTATTTTTCTGTTTAACTAAATAGAATGTTGCATGCATGCAACAGCATGCACTTTGAAAATCAGGTATTCAAACAAAGTTTGCTAGTTATAATCCCATACATAAAAGAAGAAAAAAGTCAAGCCAATGTTTACATATGCTAAATTGAATCCTAGTGGCTACTTCAGGTCACTTGTAGCATTGACCTTCTCTCTGTTGCAGGGAAGGCACCACAACATTCAATTTGAAGTTTCATTGGGCAACAAACTGCAATAGCCAGTAATATAAATATGAAACAAGCACAAGTTTGAGTAATGCCTACACAAATACAACACATGAGTGCACGAGCACATCCACATCTATGCCCATGAAAGCTTGAATAATGTCTGTCTGCACAAGACCATAAAAGGATGTTCCAATTACATACTATTCAACAGAATGCTCCTGCAAATTTTAATATAAAAACAAGAAAAAACAGGAAACATAATGTGTTTATCAGCATATTTAAGAATAATGATTCGAACATCAGGTGCATCTGACAGCTGAACTTTGTGTTTGTCAAAAGTAAAACAATCATGTTGGTGTGAGAAACTTACTCAGATATATAAATACCCATATAAGTTCCATCAGTAATACATGAACAAATTCCGCATCCAAATTATAAAACTAACCAGTCTTAAGACACAACAAAGCCATACGGGTAGATACAGATATCTGGCTATTTTGAATGTGATATCAACATGTTTAGGATGTGGCCCACTGCCCAATAACAGATACATGTCAAAAACTAATTCAACAGTGAATATTGAATTGACACTCAAGTTCCATAAATGAATCCAGAGGCAGATACAGGTGGGCCAGAAGAATATCTCCATTGGTCACAAGCTTCACATTTCTCCAACTTAATGCTGTTTTCCAGGGTACAAAATTTGCACAGCCAGGTCCTGATTCTGCTTGTGGTGATTTTAGTTCTCTGGGTAGCACAAGCTTCACATAACAAGACTAGTGGCTGAAATGAATAAAAAAAAGTTGATATCAAATTAAAATTTATTCAATAAAATTCATCCCACCATAAATAAATTGGCGAATATCTAAAAGATGAGGGTTAGATTCTGGTAACTATGTTAAACAAAGCATAACAAAGATGGCATGAATGTTTCTATCACAAAGCACAATCCAGTTATATTATAAAGTACAAGGATATGATACCAAATCAGCTAGGTGATTTTATTACACAGCTGGTCACCAACCCAGATGAAGGTGTAGGCTTGAAGTGAATAGACAGCCAGAATTAAACTCTGTTGGTTCTGATCAATATGGATACTATATAGATAGGTGGCAATATGGATAATATATATATGTGGCAAGACTATTAAAATGAGTTTATTCTTCCAATAGTACCGCATTGCGAAAACATCTTTGTGACTTCCAGAATGAAACATTGAGTTTTTATTGTAAGGGTCCAGAAAAGAAAGGGGGAAAAATCCAAGACACCAAGGGAGAAGTTATTAAGATAGATCCAACACTTAACTGAATGAATACTGAAGCATGGTTCACAAAGCCATGCTTGAACACCCAAAATTGAGCTAGTTATGATTATAGATAACAAGAAATCATGTGTAAAAGAATCTATCTAAAATATGGTCAAGGGAAAAAAAAAACATGCATCAAGTTACCGAACTGAAAGAAATCCATAAAAACATTGTGTTGAAAACAATTTCCCTTTGTTGGAGAATATAAACAAAAATTTTCAACATTGGCATGACACACCAAAGTTTTCCGAACCTTTTCCATTAAAAACGATTATGCATTCAATCTATAATCCTTGTGTTGTCAATTGAAATTACAAGCCAAACAACGCCTGGTAAAAAATAAAAAATAATTATGCAATCAATTGCATACAAGACATAGCATAGCGACAACCAGTGATTCCAAGAACCTATTATTTGAAATAAGATCTAGACCACAGTTGTTGCTTTTTAGCACAGATAACAGAAGATATAACAAGAGCGTTCTACGGAATGCATGAGTTAGCTTCTTTTACCAAATATGGCATAGCTATTATGTTGTTTGTTCAGTATATTTTGAACAGGTATGTGAGATGTAAGTTTCCAAAAGGTTAAGAGACAATTTCAGAAAAAGGGACTAAGCAGCATTCAAACTTTATCATGGAATTAACATAGCTCAGAAAATGTAAAATATACATACCTTATTGAGAAGTGTGCATACACTACACTCCCACATAGTCGAGTCCTCCACATCATTAGAAGACCAATTCCATGGAGGACCATTATAGGCTGGCTGTCTACTTGTAGGAAGAATACTTGAAGAACCAGGAGATGAACCATTTCCAGCCTTTTTCTTATCATGAGAATCAACTGACACAGAATTCTTGCCTTCTTTTGCAAGGTTAGAACCTTTTGAAGAGTCCCCTAATTCTGCCAGTGTATGATCTAATTTACCATCCTTACTTTCTACCACAATAGGATCTTCATAAGATCCACAACCACACCACAATTCATCTCGTACTCTCCTTTCAGCTGCCATTGCAGCTGCTTGTATTGGACTAAGTGATGACATAATATTATTATCCCCACCTAGCCTCTTCGGTCCAGAAGGTAACAGTGTGCCAATACGTCTTCGTTTCTCTGCTGCATCAAGTGCGGTTTGCCGAAGGGATGACAGTGAAACTTGGTGAGTATATCCACCTAGACGCCTTCCATGGCCATCAAATCCTTGACCAGTACCAGTTATTCCCTTGGCGACAAGCTCATCACACTCCTGCATAGGGGAACAATCAATGATGATTTTTTGGGCACAACTCAAAAGTTTGATAGAAGACCTCAAATTTCTTAGCAACAGCCAATCATTGTATCTCTCTTTTTTTTTTTTCAAAATTCTCAGATGGTAATGTATATGGATATTGAAACACAAAAGAATATGTTAAAACCATTTTCTGCAATAAAAGCATAACATTTATGGTTCCCCTGATAGAGATATTATAAATACATAAGCCAAAATTCTAATTCAACAGAAGAAGAAAGTGTGGATTTGTCCCAGAATTCGGTGGGCATGGGTTTATGTAGATCTCACTTCATAAGCATCAAAATGCATTTGACGTTTTCCAACTACATAAGATGAAAACCCATGCACCCTTGATCACTCTGAGCAGATAAAAAAGTGTAACCAAATAGTAATCATTAGAACTTCCAAAGAAAGTGTTGCTAACCTAGATAAAGAGTTAAAAAAAAAAAATTCACAATTATTTTGCCATTTTAATTTTGATTAAACAAGCTTATAACAGAAAATCCAGAAGAACTGAAACAAACAACCTGAGCCATGCTTTTCTGGCCTTATTGGACACAATACACAAAATAAAAAGAACACTTTTCTCCAGAACCAAATTTTACTCTTTCCATTGCATGCTATAAAGAATACAAAGAGATCATACTTGCATCCTCTCCACAGGTAACCAGTCCACACAACATTGAAAGGAAAAATCTTCACATAAAAATAACATCTTAAAGACATTCAATAAACAAAGCAAACATCACTTTGATACAATAATAAACATAATAACCAATCAAAAAAGAGCAAGGCATGCCACTCTCCAAACAAATGAAACCAATACCTTCCGAAGCTCATCCCAGAGCTTATAAAACTCCGCGTTGTGCGGTCCAACCTCAATATGACAAAGCTCATGCAACATTGTATCAAGAACCTGCTCGAACGGAAGGAAAACCAAGTCATTATTCAAAGCCCTTAGCCGGATCCTCACCTCCCTACCGCCGCCGATGTTGAGCCCCAGCAAACGCGGATGACTACAAAATCGAAAAGGGAGTCAACGATCGGGCCATGAGAAGAGGGAAATTAGGGTTTGCACGATACCAGAACTCGGAGAGAAGGTGGACGCGCCATTTGCGGCGGTGCATGATGGGCTGGACCTGCTTGGCGATCCTCTCGAGGGTGTTGCGGGCCTCGTCCTCGCGGGGCTTCTTCAAGGCCTTGATCTCTAGAACCTTATTCAGGGCCTCCATCACCGAATCCTAACCCTAGAAATTGGGAGCGTTTCAGAGACGAAGAGGAAGACTTGGTTCGAATACGGAGAGCGGGAGAAACTAAAAAGTCTTAACAAGGTAATGCTTTGGCCTCAAGCTTTTGTGATATTATCGAGGAATGCGCCATTCTTTCCTAGTCAGAATGTTGCCAGACATGTTGCGTTTGCCTATATTCGCTTTAAGCTATTTATGATAATCAATTTAAGAATGCTCCAAATTTCTCAAAATACCTTTCAGATATAAAATTTTGAAAGAAATTTAAATTTAAATTAAATTAAATGTTAGATTAAAACTAATTAATTTTTAATACCAAAAAATAATCATGCCACAGTTTCCCAAAATACCCTTGCATCTACAATTTTCATCAAATATCAAATAATAATAATAATAGTAGTAATAATAATAATAGTAATAATAATAACAATAATAAAAAAATAATAATAGTAATAGTAATAGTAATAGTAATAGAAATAATAATAATAATACTAAAAATAATAATAATAGAAATAATAATAATAGAAATAATAATAACAATAATAATAATTATTATTATTATAATTATAATATAAATAATAATAGTAATAGTGATAGTAATAGTATAGAAATAATAATAATAGTAATAATAATAATAGAAATAAAAATAAAAATAAAAATATTAATAGAAATAATAATAATAATAATAATAATAATAATAATAATAATAATAATAATACTAATAATAATAATAATAAAATAATATAAATAGTAATAGTATAATAATAATAATAATAATAATAATAAGGTGAGGGCAAAATTGGTATTCACATACCCACCAACTTGGGAATCCAAAAAGACACCTGGGAATGTGGATTCCCGAGTTGGTGGGAATGTTGGATAAGTTGGGAATGTGCATTCCCACCACATTCTAATCAAGCACAAGAATTCAAACAGGGGAATGTGATCACATTCCTACATTCCTGCGAATGTGATCACATTCCCCAACCAAACCAAATGTGCCAAAAAGGAAAAGTTTAGGGCCTTTCACGGTGCTAACGGGTTGGTTCCGCTTACTTTCCCCACTACCATATGAAGGCATGCCGTGAGTTGGGACACACAAATACCCATAAAAATATGGCTAATGCTATACGACCCGACTCCCTTCCCCCCGAATTCACTCCCGTCTGACATGAGCCGTCTAGTTAGCATATTTTATTCATTTTCTCTCTCCTACTCGGCCATTGTAAAAAAAAAAAAAAATATTAAAGTCAACCCTGTCTTCTCCGCTCCAGCAGCCAAAGCTCCATCTTCACAAAAGAAAAACCCTTCAGAGTCCAAGCCACCTCTCCTCCGAAGCAAACAACTCGACCCTCTCAAGACGACAACACAACGCCTCTTCCCCTTCGCTCCGGCCGGCAACTCTTCATCTTCTTCGCGCCACCCACCCACTCTGTCCGAACACTCTTCGTTGGTAAATCATTGGTATTGTATTGCTTTCTGGTGGTTTCATTGATGCGATATCAATTAGGACGACTTAATTGCTTTCTGGTGGTTTCATGGATGCGATGATTCTTTGTGTTTCTTCTAAAATTGCTGTAGCTTGTAACCTAACTAGAGTAATTCCACATTGTTAGTGTTTTTATGGTCCAAAAATATCCAGATCTTGATTGGAACCTAATGGTCCAGGATATGTTTAAATTCATATTATTTACTAAACCAATCTCTGGGCAGATAGAAGGAATTGAAATTTCTGTTTATTTGAATTACTTATCAGTCGGAAGATGGAAGGAATTGGAATTTCTGTTTATTTGAATAACTTATCAGTTGGAAATTGCTTTAAATTTAATGTTTACTGGTTGGCCTTGGTATCAGCGGGCACACTTCATGCCTATCTTTGTTTCATTGTCATCCTCATATATCCTCATATGTAGCATATTTAGCAGTTTCCTTGAAGGCATGTAAGGCTATAATATAATTCATATGCTGAAAATTAGTGTTAAGAGGCCACTTTCTCTGTTTTGGTGCAGGCAGCTCGTAATAATGTTCTTCTAGCTGTTCCAGCACTCTTGTACGCAATCAACAACTATTTAAAATTCATAATGCAGGTACAATCCAATGTCTTCCTTTAACCCTTTCTGGAGTTATATGTTTAGAGCACCTTACTTGATTATTAGGGAATGCTGATAAATTTCATTGAACTATAAAAAACTGTACATTATGATTTTTATTTATCTTTCTAATTATTTCTACTTTTTTTATGCAGCTATACTTTAACCCTGCAACTGTGAAAATGTTGAGCAATTTGAAGGTATTAGCTTTGTCTTGTGGCCTACATTGACTTTGACGTGGATGGAGAATATCTGTTACTTAAGCTTTGTTCTACGTTCTGTTGGTGTTTTTAATTAGGTGGTCTAGATATATGCACCTAACTCAGAATATTCTGCAGCTGCAATTTAAATTATCATTTTTTTCTAAATTTTAAGGCATCCACACCAAGCTTGGTTTTGAATTAATTTATTTGACATCTCTAAATTTTATGATCATTTTATGAACATAAATGATTCCTACATAATCTTTCTGTATGATTCTATTCATTTGCTTCCTTTTTGAAGTTCTTTAGAGTAAACTAGTAAATACATACAAATGGATGTTCTCTAAAGCTAGCTGTGGAGCTTCTTATATCCATTGATATAGTGAAAACTTGCTGTTTTGTTCGAGACAGCCACCCAAACAAGACATGATGGGGTTTATAGGCATTTTCTTTCTTCCTCTTATTTATGATTTGAATATGATTATTTGTTGTTAATAACCTCTATGAACTGCAAAGATTGATGTCAAAAGAAATCATTATTTAATGCATGCTACTCGTTACATCCTGAAACTACAAAGATTGATTAATGACTTTAGATTTTTGAATTCAAGCTAGTAGCTTATATCTTACCCTACATTTCTTTGATTCTGTTTACCAATGATTTAGATCACTACATCAGGTTAATTTCGGATAGCAATAATGTCAGGGAATCTACACCTACCGGTTATTGTTGATTCTGTGTTTATTTATGTTCTTGTTACCTTTCTAGTCTTATTCTTCTGATTCTATTATCTCAGTTGCTATTGTATTTAATAAATCTCACTCTTCATTAAAACTCCTACTTTCTCTTTACTTGTCTCTATGCTGTCGATATTACTTGAGTATCTAATGTGCATCTGCTGGCCGATTAATTCCAGACTTCACTGAGGTGAAGTTGAAATGTGTTATATGTATGGAAGCCATGAAAGAGGAGACATCAACAGTGTGTGGGCAAGTGTTTTGTAAGGCCTGCATAATCAATGCCATCCAAGTGCAGAAGAAGTGCCCGACTTGCCGAGAGAAGCTTACCATTAACAACATTCACCGCATATACCTCCCAGGAGCAACATCCTAACAGTAGAGCTGAAACATACAACACTCGGTTTTGTTTTTTTCTTTTCCTATTTCCCATCTGGCTGATTAGATTTTCGATCAACCTTTTTCTGAAGTGAAGAAAGCTCATGGTGCAGACCAAGTTACCTGCCCAGCATTATGTTTTATTTCTTCTGAGTGGAATTTTCTGTTCATTAAAACAAACACCAGAAAACAAACAGTGTTCTTGTTTTCATTCAATTTAACTGCAGTAAAATCTCAGATCTTGCCATTGGTGAGTGCTTTAGATTCTGTGAAAACACAGAAATTATATCTAATGTTTGGATATCTCCATTGTTATGGTCTGATCATTAAAACAAACACCATAAAACAAACAGTGTTCATTGACATAAAATATATTATCACAAAATGCAAAATGCACTTGTGGCCAGCTGAAAAAACAAGACAATACACATATGAAATCTGTAGTGAAAAAATTCAAACTGCTGTTGCATATAAAGGACTGAGCATATAAATTCAAACTGCTGCTGCATATAAAATCAAACAAGACAATACAAGACAATACAAAATGCAAAATTCAAACTGCTGCTGCATATAAAATCTGAAGTGAAAAAACAAGGCGGGCAATCAGAATCGACACAAGCATGAGCCACAACATATGAACAAAATACTGACTAGCAAACATCAAGCTATTGAACAAGACAATACCTAAAACCAAATTATGCAACTTCTTGCAAAAATCAATGTCTTCAAACATACAGTATAACCACATCCAGAAACAGAAAGAAAGAGGGATAAGTTTGATGATTAAGGCCACATCCACACAAGCATGATAGTATAACCTATGTTGACAAATTTAAGTTACCATTACAAGGAAAAAAAATAAAACCTGATTCCGTCAAATTTGAACACAACAGGTGATACTTAAATATACAGTACTACTTCAACTGCTGTTGCATAGAACCCCCTAAATTTGCAGTAAAAATCACAATTGTGGAATCAGCACACAAAAAACTGAAAAAATAAACCATGTCACTAAAATTGAAAAAGGGGAGAATTTTGAATTCACCTGCAATAGAAGAATCACCTGTGTTGCTATCAATAGGCATACTCACTACATATGGAAGAATTTGAATTCACCTAAGAAGAAGAAGACATAATTCAATATATTTAAAATATTTTATGCAATACCATGAAAAACATAAATTAAATAACATAACATTACCACACTTTCTTGAGTACAACTTTCAGCTTGTGTGTTGTTTTGAGCTTGTACATGCCCCTTTGCTTGAGTTTTCTGAAAGAAATAACATTAGTTTTAGACTATAAAGATAATTACAAAGCCGAAATAGAGTTATGTAAAATATAAGTACCTTTTTTTTATTTCTAATAATTATTTCTTCAACTTTTGACTTCTTTCTCTTTGATGGAGGCCGACCCTTACTCCGCACCTTTAAAGGGGTTAGAAACTTAGTGGTTGAAGATTTTGTTTGATGGTGTTGATGGTCTTCTTCCAACATCATTGGTGATATAAATTGATCAGAATGACTTTGCCAACCGTGTGCACTATCCATGAGCTTCTCTATTGTCTCATCCACACATTTCATTACCAAATAATATTTTTCATTTGATTCAACTCCAATTTCAGCAGCTTTAGAAAAATGAGCACACATTTTATTGTATCGTAATTTTTACTCACAAGTTTGTGTATCATCATAACAATTCTTCACATAAGTATGCCGTCATTTAATATCCTTTCTCCAACGGGGCAAAATATATTGAGATGGGATTTCTTTTACATTCTTCTCAATAAGAACTTTGCATATATGTTTGCAAATAATTCCTCTAAACTCAAATAAACGGTATGAGCATTTGATGTCAAATTCAATCTCATTGTGTTGAACATTAAACACCACTTTCTTATTGCCCCATTTCAAGATGTCCGTCACTGAATATTTGCATATTGCCCCATCTGAATTAACAAATACAAGATTGCAATATAGCATTCCTCTTAACTCATCTTAGAACAACTTGAAAATTTCATTTGTGTATGCTTCTGGTAGTTGCTTCTCAAAATGGCATTCAGTTAACATCGGAAAGCTTGCATTAAAAGAAGCAAAATCAGCTTTATTTTCCTTCTCAATCTTACTTCTCAATGCATTATCATATTGCCCCACAAATTGTTTTAGGGATGTTGTTGGACCAACATAGCCATCAAAGAAAGTATTTATGCTTTCACTTCTTTGAGTAGTAGACATGCCACCCCAAAAAACTCCTTTAACATATAAAGGAGCCCAACGATGACGAATCATGTATAAGGAACTCAACCATTCATTTTTTTCAAGGTTGTAGTCCTTGATCATCTTGAGCCAAATGTCTTCAAATTCTTGAATATTCATTGTCTCATAAACAATACTCTTCAAAATCTTCTTTACTTCTTTGTACTGAACTAGTCCTCCAAGTTTCTCAGGAATCTTTTTCATAATATGCCAAAGGAAAAGACGGTGATGAGAATTTGGGAAGACTGTCCTAACTGCACCTTGAATAGTCATGCATTGATCTGTAATTATTGCATTAGGGGTCTTGCCTGACATGCATTCTAACCAAGTTCTGAACAACCAAATGTAGGTTTCTGTATCTTCCTTTGACAATAGACCACACCCAAATAGTACGGTCTGTCCATGATGATTTACCCCAACAAACGGAGCAAAAGGCATATCATACTTATTTGTTAGGTATGTTGTGTTAAAAGATATGACATCACCAAAAGCTTCATAAGCTGCTATAGATCTTGCATCTGCCCAAAACACATTTCTTAGCCGACCTTCCCCATCCATATCAATCAAATGAAAAAAATTTGAATTTCTCTTTTGCATGCGAGAGAAATAATTACCAAGTGCTTTAGCATCTCCAACTCCAAGCCTGAATTGTCTTGCTCTTGCAATATAGTTTTGACAATCTTTTTCTGTATATGTCAAATTTTCATATTCACCACTTTCAACAGCTAAAGAATGTAAGTTCTTGCTTAAACCTATACCCGCTTGGTCATTTAGTTCAAGCCTTCTTTTGACATATGTATCCATTTTTTTGTTGCACTTTTGAAAACGAGATTTATGTGGACTGAGTGCATGATTATGCTCAAAATGGATAAGGGATATCATAAAGAGTCCATCATTGCTAACAATAACATTAACCCTAGCTTGACAATTTGTTTTGGTAGATAGCTTTTGGTTAAAAGAATCCTTTGCAGTGGATTTTCTTTTGCCACCTCTTACACAAGCAAGTGTGTAATATTTCAATTTCCCGTCATCTCCTGATTTTGTAGTTCTTTTTGTAATACCAAAACCTTCTTGTTGTGCATACTTGACATAGAAATCATAGACTTCTTCTTCAGAATTAAAAACCATGCCCACCTTTGGAATAATTTTTTCACATGTTGAATCTTCCACAAGTACCATTTTTTCTTTCTCTTTGTTTGAGATTTCCAAACTAGAAGACCTAGCTTCTACTTCTATCTCATTCTGGCTCTTTTCAGAAGACCCAATTTCTAATTTTGCCATACTGTTGAAGTTGCCAGTCTCTTTAAAAAACTGCTCAAAATGAGGCTTGCAGTACAAAACACCTTCCATTGAAGAGAAATTGCTAAGCTAGAAGAAGCACAAAACACACACACGATCAACTAAGTTATGTAAAAATATTGAGTTGTTAAGCACAAATTTCAACAAATATAATCATATTTCAGTATTTTACTGTTGAGTTGCTAAAGCAAATACCATTTGGAGATCACAGTGATTACATTCACCTTGATATAAAAGCAGGCAGTAATTCATGTAGAAACAATTCACAAATTTGTAGTTGTTCTTATATTTAAGAAATGGAAAATATCCAAGAAGAAGATGAATCGGGAACTAAACTAAATAGCAAATACTTACATTTAGGGTTCCTTTGCAGTGGCTACACTTGAAGCAGGACTTATGATAAGAGATCCCATCGGCCATGAGCTGATCCATTGAATATACCGTCTTCTCACATGCCTTGCACTTCTGCTGCGTCCCAATGAAAGACATCTCCTCTCTTTCTCTATGATCTGAGACGAAATCAAAACCAAAACTATTTCAAGATCTAGACCTGCGCAAATCCGAGCCGGATGAACCTTGGACAGAGAACAAGAAGGTGAAAATAACCTCGCACCAACAACAACAATAGACGGAGTGGGTGGCTCGAAGAAGATAAAGAGTTGCCGGCCGGAGTGAAGGGGAAGCGGCATGGTCTTGTCGTCTTGAGAGGGTCGAGTTGTTTGCTTCGGAGGAGAGGTGGCTTGGGCTCTGTAGGGTTTTTCTTTTGTAAAGATGGAGCTTTGGCTGCTAGAGCGGAGAAGACAGGGTTGAGTTTAATTTTTTTTTTTTTTACAATGGCTGAGTAGGAGAGAGAAAATGAATAAAATATGCTGACTAGATGGCTCCACGTCATTCTGGAGTGAATTCGGGAAAGGGAGTCGGGTCGTATAGCAGTACTCTAAAAATATGGCTAATGCTATAATATGTCCCAACCCAAGTTTCCAAATCCATCACCCGAATGACGTGGATGCCATGCTGGCATCCACGTCATCATTTTTCTCTCTCCTCTGCTAAGCAAATATAAATTAAAAAAAAATTGAATAAGCCCGCTTTCCCCTTTGCTCCGACAGCCACCTTTCACTCACAAACCCCTAACTCGTCCCGACTCCCGCCTCCCCCTCGCTCCGACCGACACCACGCCACCATCTCTCTCCGCGTTGCGTTATAGACGAGGATACCATCTCTCTCCGCCTCCGCCCCAATCGCCCGCCTTTGTTTCTGGTGCGATCTTGAATCCCAGTCGGGGTAGGGAGAGAGGCATCTGCGAGGTGTTTTCAGCTTCTTGTTCTTTGTACAAGTTTTCTCCGGCTCAGATTTGCGTAGGTCTAGATCTTGAAATAGTTTTGGTTTTGATTTCGTCTCAGATCACAGGGAAAAACAGGAGATGTCTTTCATTGCAGCCACTGCAAAGGAACCCTCAAGGTAAGCATTTGGTTCAAGCCATTTTTCTTTGTTTATTCTCTGAAAAATTAGTTATTAGTCTGGTGTTTTGAATGAATTTAGAAAGAATACTAATTTGAATCCCTCTCATGCATTTTCAGCTGTAACTATAGGGAGGTGTGATGGCTATGATTGATGAGCCATTGTATCCAATTGCTATATTGATAGATGAGTTGAAAAATGAAGATATTCAGCTAAGGCTAAACTCCATTCGGAGGCTTTCTACAATTGCACGAGCTCTTGGTGAGGAAAGAACCATAAAGGAATTGATACCTTTTCTTAGTGAAAACAATGATGATGATGACGAGGTGCTTCTTGCTATGGCGGAAGAGATGGGTGTTTTTATTCCATATATCGGGGGAGTCGAATCGAATATGCGTGTGATCTGCTTCCACTATTAGAAACATTATGCACTGTAGAGGAAGCATGTGTTAGAGACAAAGCAGTTGAATCACTTTGTCGAATTGGGGCACAAATGAAGGAAAGTGATATGGTAGATTGGTTCATACCTCTTGTCAAGGTAAGGCAAACCAATTTATTTTGCTTATTTGTACTAGCTTTTTGTGATTTGCTATTAAGGTATACTTCATATAAGTTTCTAAACATAATTATTTTTGGTAGATAGTGTGTATGGGTGTGACTTTTGTAGTTTATGTGTAGATCATCTAAACCAGAAACATGTAAAAATTAAGGGATCTATTTGATATAATCATTACACATGTTTAGTGGTAGTTGTGGTTTTGACTTTGGTGTTGATGCTTGTTTGCTATATGAATCATAAATATTTAAACATAAGGGATCTGTTTTAGCATGATAGGTATCTCCTTTCTTTTGATATATTTTTCAAAATATTTATATTTGATGAATAATTGAAATATTTATATGTTTAAAAGAATTGTTGATCATCTATTGCTCCTGATTTAATAGACCTTGAAGACCTTGGGCAAATAACATCTCAAGAAAATCCAAGATAGAAGAGAATCTAGTAATCATTTTATCCTACAAGGAGTAAACTCAAGATAAACCATCACTAGTGTGTTTTCTTGCTTGATCTTTGAATTTTGTGGTCAAATCTCTGTAGTTTTTAGTAAAATTTAAATTATGCATTTATTGGTTTAATCCTCTGAGAACTTTATCCAGTTGTTCAAGGATTTCTTCTTTTCCCTAGCAAATAGCTTCCTTTTCTCTCTAGTTATTGTGGTGATGCTCTTAACTTGATAATTACGTTGTTTAACACTTGGAGAACATCAAAAAAATTTGATAGTGAAGCCATCTGAACTCATGAAGCTGAATGGAATCTTACTGATTAGCTTGAAATTCAATTTTGACTTAAGTGGAATAGATATTTGTGGTCATAATTAAAGATATCTATATCTTTGGCAAAGTATGAACGAGGTTCCAGTACTTTAATCTGGAACCATGATTTTGTAAACTGATATGCCACTCATTTTTCCCATACCAGTTTAGTCTAAATGCTAGAGATGGTAACAGACTAACAACATCCCAAGATAATTTCTTATGCACTGCCTCATGCTATTGGTTCTTATTTCTAGAGACTAGCTGCTGGTAAGTGGTTTACTGCTTGAGTTTCCTCATGTGGACTCTTTCACATTGCCTATCCAAGTGCACCGGAGCTTGTCAAGGCAGAGTTTAGGTCCATCTATGGCCGGTTATGCCAGGATGACATGCCTATGGTGAGAAGATTGGTTGCATCAAACCTTGGTAAATTTGCTACTACTGTTGAACCAAACCATCTAAAGATGGACATCATGTCAATTTGAAGATCTGCTGCATCAAACCAAGGCTTCTGCCTCTCCAGCATTCCTTGGTGTGCCAATGTGGAGATGGTTGCCCCCTGCAGTTGTGGACACTAATGTGCTGGGGAATGGATGTAGTGGATCTTAGTCATGTATATGAGAGGGTATTGTGAAGGAGAAGGCTATGAATCTCATTCTTTAGTTGTGGGATAAGCCACAAGTTATGAAATGAAAACAATGTTTTTTTTTCCTCTCTGTGTTGCTGTAGTGTAATGTTTGAACGTGATGAATTAAACATGACAATTCCTTACATTCTCTTTAGATGATTCACAAGGTTCAAGGATTTCACATACCAAATGCATGCTTAGGAAAAACAAGGGCTATAATGGAAGCAAAGTAATTGAATTATAAGCTTCGTAATTGATGAAACCAAATTGAATTAACAAACACTTAAACCATCACAGAGAACATAAACAGTAGCACACAATGAGAAGAATAGTAAGAACACCACCAGACACTAGGGAAACAGAATAGTGAAAATGAAACTCACATATATAGTCAATGCAAGGAATGTGGCAACCATGGCATCAAATAGCCGTTTATTGCTAGTATCACCTCAAACTTCAACCTGAGTGCATCAACCACAAGTATTTAACATGCTATGAAGCTAAGTGCAACATAACAATGTTTGACAACTGCTACTGAACAAAATTTGACAAAATTTGACAAAGCAAAACATCCAGAAATCAACAAACTACCTAAACTTGTTATCACAAAATGCAAAAAGACCACTACATGATAATGCACTTGTGGCGGTGAACCACACGAGAAAATCGTAGATTCTTTTAGCATAACGCATAAGTTATTCTTTGTTGCATAGAAAATACCCTACCTCATTTCTTTGCTTTGCACGCATAGAAAATCTGACAAAAACAAAGTGACAATTAGAATTGACACAAGTATGAATTATCTCAGAATTAATGTTTTATCATCATCTGATCAATAAAAATCAACAACACAACTAAATAAGGTAGCATGACTTGGAAAAGTTGAGGAACAACAATAGTTGGAGGTTAAATATGGCACTTAAGTCAATAAACTAAAGAAGAAGAATTTGAATTCACCTGCAATAGAATTTGAATCACCTGTGTTGATCTTTTTGTAATATCAAAACCTTCTTGTTGTGCATACTTGACATAGAAATCATAAACTTCTTCTTCAGAATTAAAAACCATGCCCACCTTTGGAATAATTTTTTCACATGTTGAATCTTCCACAAGTACTATTTTTTCTTTCTCTTTGTTTGAGATTTCCAAACTAGAAGACCTAGCTTCTATCTCATTCTGGCTCCTTTCAGAAGGCCCAATTTCTAATTATGTCATACTATTGAAGTTGCCAATATCTTTGAAGAATTGCTCAAAATGAGGCTTGCAATACAGAATGCCTTCCATTGAAGAAACATTGCTAAGCTAGAAGAAGCACAAAACACACACACGATAAACTAAGTAATAAAAATATTAAGTTATTAAGCATAAATTTCAACAAATATAATCATCTTCAGTATAGTCATAAATTTCAACAAATATAATCATCTTCAGTATAATCATCTTCAGTATAGTCATAAAAATATTAAGTTATTAAGCATAAATTTCAACAAATATAATCAATATATAGCTCATGACTACATCTATCCTTCATGCAATGAAGTTTTGTACGGTCTCACTATCATCTCTGATGATCTTCTTTGGTTTTGTTGGTTTGCAGGAAACCTTGCTTTGAGGATCCATCAACCTCCTCCATTCCTTGAGGTCTCTCTATACCTCTGTCTATCTCTCTCTCTAACTTTATATATAAATATATGTTACGATCTATATAATTGGTTTGCAGGTGGGCGACAGGAGAGCAATGGGAGGGGTGGTGGTGGAGAAGATGATGAATAGTAGGAGGATGGAAATAGAAATTAATGACTACCGAGAATCAGGAGCTAACCCACGACACGAACCGAAGAACCCATGAAAGTAAAGCTTAATTAGATTGATCAGCTAGTCTCCATACTTCAACTCATCATGTACAAGATTATTAGAATGAGAAGATCCATTGCATTAATACAGTTGCAGGTGCAAGTGATCCCAAGTGAATAATGTCAAGATTGTAAAACTCTGATATAATATATTTATATTTAAGAAATGGAAAACATCTAAGAAGAAGGTTTAGGAACTAAACTAAATAGCAAATGTTTACATTGAGGGTTCCTTTGCAGTGGCTGCACTTGAAGCAGGACTTATGATATGCGATCCCATCGGCCATAAGCTGATCCATCTCCATCGGATACACCGTCTTCTCACATGCCTTGCACTTCTACTGCGTCCCATTGACAGACATCTCCTGATCTCTTTCTCTGTGATATGAGACAAAATCAAACAAAAATATTTCAAGATCTAGACCTACGCAAATCTGAGTCGGAGAAACTATGGACAAAGAACAAGAATCTGAAAAAACCTCGCAGATGCCTCGCTCCCTCCCCTAGCTGGGATTCAAGAACGCACCACCAACAGAGGTGGGCGATTGGGGCGGAGTCGGAAAGAGAGGGTCTCCTCATCTACAACGCAACACGGGGAGAAAGGTGGCGTGGTGTCGGCAGGAATTCAAAGCGGAGAGAGGTGTCGGCCAGAAATCAAAGCGGAAAGAGAGGGAGAGAGGGTGGATGTCGGAGCAAAGGGGAAAGAGGGCTTATTCAATTTTTTTTTATATTTGTTGAGCAGAGGAGAGAGAAAAATATGATGATGTGGATACCAACAAGGCATCCACGTCATTTGGGTGATGGATTCGTGAACTTGGGTCGGGACATATAGCATTATCCTAAAAATATAAACCAAATTCTTACACCCACCCTAGTAGGGCTGGCTAACTATCAAACTCTTCGTGAGCAACTCAAGTTCGGTTTGATATTGACTCGAGTTCAGTTCGATTATTTTAATAACAAACTGAACTTGAACTCAAATTTGAGCTTGAAAATAAGTGAGTCGAACTCAAGCCACAACCAACTTGTTTGAGTTCGGTTCGAAGTTCGAATATATATATATATATATATATATATATATATATATATATATTGTATTGTATTGTATTTTTACCATTATATATATATATATATATATAGAGAGAGAGAGAGAGAGAGAGAGAGAGAGGGAGAGAGAGGGAGGGGTGTGTATGAGAGAGATCTGTATGTGTGTGAGCAAAACAAGTAAAGAACGGATCATCATTTTAGTCCCACATCGGAAGAGCACTAGAAGCGAATGTTTTCCAAATCCTATATAACTAGCCCCAGCAACTTGGTAAGGTAAGAGAGAGTTGTTCTTTCAGTTTACGAAAGAAATACAGTGTGCTACTACCTTGTATCATTTAAAAAAAAAAATAGAATTTTTAAATGATTCAAATGATATCACTTAATAAAGTGCAGCATTTGTACAACGAATTTTATAATAATTTTTTTAAGTTTAAGTTTTTTTCGAATTGAACTCAAACTTTTATATATAATTTCTAGTCGAACTCGAACTTAAAATTTTGAGATTATTCGAACTTGAATTGAACTTAAGCTGAATATTGGAGTTTCGAGCCGAACTCGAGCTAGGCTCAGTTCGTTCAAGTTCGGCTTGTTTCCAGCCCTACACTCTAGTGGGCATTCGACGGTATGTTATCGTGATTTAAATGATCCTGGACTATCGCCAAGTTATGGAAGTGTCTCGGAATCTGTGGAACTGTCTGCTTGCCCATACAGTTCGTGGGGTGATTAGTTTGGCCGGTTTGTACGTGGGCTTGTGGTGATCGTGGTGCAAAGTCAAAGTATCTACAATAGCTACATGTGATACTATATATGTGGCTGATGAGTGGAGCATTACCCTCCATACATGCATGAGTCTCGGACCATCACGCATGTGTGGGCATGAGTCTTGGGTCATCACTTCCATGCTTGCCTTGAGAAACCGGACTGAGACAGTTACACAAGTTAGTAGAGAGTGGAGTGTACCAGCACCCTCCTAGAGAATAGGACCATCACATGTTAGTGGAGTCATGTTCTCACTCTTTCAGTTAGTATGTTCATTTATGATAAATAGTAGTCTGAGTGTAACAGTTAGGGGTTATGTTTTTTTTCATATTGTTTCTCACTTTGCAACAAACCTTCTTTTCCTTCCACTGAAAAGTTGTGCATGATTAAGAGGATTTTTGCTTCTTTTTTCCACACGGATCAAATTGGTATCATAGCCAGGTTCTTCCTGTGGATGGTGAAGACTCGTCTCGACTACAACAAGACTGGCGAGACACCTCGTCAGCTTACCACCTTTCGAGGCAAGCACCTTACTACCCCAACGAACGTGTTCACAACGATGTTGACCGATGATTCTCCTTCTCAAATTGGCTTGGCCGATCAAGTTGCCAAGCTCTCTGTTGATATGGCGGTTGTTCTTTCTTGGATAAAGCAACAAGCTACATCGACCTCACAACCTGAAGGTGGCGAACAAATCAATGCCCCTATTAAGGCGAGATTGACACCTGGTGAGAAAAGGTTTGGAAGCAGTCCAAACCAAATGGGAGGAGAATGCGGCAGTGACGATGACGGTGACAATGAAGACAACGTCGTCGACGACATCATCATGTCTTATTTAGCTAACGAGCCTTTTAAGGTTGCGGCTAAAGTTGACATACCAACGTTCGATGGTTCGATCGACGCCGACAAGCTTGACTCATGGATTGACCAACTTGAGACCTACTTTACCCTTCGAGGTTTTAGTAGTATCCAGAAGGTCAAGTTTGCGCGGCTCAAGATGACGGACCATGCCAAGATGTGGTGGAAGGCGTATGTGGCAAGTGGCGAAGCCAACGACCTCACATGGGGCCAATTCAAGAGACTCCTCAGACATGAGTTTTCTCCAATGGGATACCTTGAAGAAAGGTGGGATCATTGGCACCATCTGTGTCAACGGCGTGATCAATCCGTTCAGGACTACACCACCAAATTTCAGAGACAAGCGGTGGCACTTGGCGTATCGCTTTCAGACCCACAAACATTCAGAAAGTACACGTCGGGGTTACACAAGGCGATTGGTGCGGAGTTAAACTTGTTTCGGGTTCATGACCTCTCTAGCGCGAGTACAACTGCTATGGCTATAGAGAAAAAGAACAAGTCCCGTGGTGACAAGAGCACCGAAGAGAGTTCATCCAAGCCAAAGAAGAAAATGAATTTTAAGAAAGGTAGATCTTCCACATCTTCTTCTAATGCTGACATTAATAGTGAGCATTGCAAAGTTGCAGGGCATACCAAAGAAAGGTATTTCAAGCTTTATCCAGAGCTTCGCCCAAATAAAGGGAAAAGAGATGAACGTGGCAAACATGCAGCAATAGCTACGATGGCACCTTCAAAAGGTGAAGCTGTCTGGTTGAATTCAGTTGAGCAAGCGGACACGGCCCTGTCTCTGATGGCAAAGCCGAAGGAGACAGGCTTAAGTCCATCCTCAAACCGTAATACGGCAGCTATTCACTATCAACATACAAGTAAAGAAAGAAGTTGTCACAGCCATCTTTGACCCCTGGAGCCAAAAGAATTTAGTCTCAGCGGGGCTTGTTCCGCAACTTGGCTTGGAGACGAAGCCACACCGACAACCATACCCGTTAGGATGGTTCACTTCCGACGTAAACCAGCAAATCAACCGCTAATGCATTGTACGTTTTGCAATATCCTCCCTCTACATCGACGAGGTGCAATGTGACGTCGTGCCTATAGACATTTGCAAAGTGATTTTCAGCAGCCCATTCTTATATGACCACGACGCTCACTTTCACTGACGAGCTCAAGAATATAAGCTCACAAAATATGGGGAGAAATTCATCATCGCCAAGGATAGCCACATCAACACTGCCGAGTTAGTAACGGCTTGTCAAGCAAAGCGAATAATTAATGCATGCCAAAAATATGTGTTGGTAATGATTCGTCCAGTGGCCCAAGATGAATTTTCTTCACTAACCTTGTCTTGCATGGAGCATGATAGCAAATTAACAAGCCTTCTCAAGGAATATTCAGGACTTTTTGAGGAAGTCCGTGGGCTGCCACCAAAGCAAACAGTGGAGCATGAAATTCAACTCATCTCCGACGCACCACTACCAAACCTCAGCATGTACCATAACTCGGTGTTGGAGAATGAAGAGATCAAGTGACAAATTAATGAGTTGCTTGAGAATGGTGTCATCAAGACAAGTAGCTCCCCCTGCGGGTCCCCGGTGGTGCTTGTACCTAAGAAAGATGGAGGTTGGCGCATGTGCATCGACTACCGCACCCTTAAAAAAATCACCGTCAAGAATCGATATCCTCTCCCTCGCATCGATGACTTGCTTGACCAATTGAAGCATGCAACCATCTTCACCAAGCTGGACCTAAAATCTAGATATCACCAAGTTCAGGTTCGTGAGGAAGACACTTGGAAGACTGCATTCAAAACGCGCCAAGGCTTGTTCGAGTAGCTAGTGATGCCATTCGGACTTTGCAACGCCTCTGCAACATTTATGCGGCTCATGGATGACGTTTTGCGGCCTTTTATCGATGACTTTGTGATAGTCTACCTCGACGATATATTGATCTATATGCGATCATGGGAGGACCGCCTAGTACATGTGGAAAAGGTGTTCAAAATATTGGCTCAACATCAACTGTGCCTCAACAACAAAAAGTGTGAGTTTGCCAAGCGAACCTTATTATACCTTGGCTTCATGGTTGGTGGTGGTGAACTACAAATCGACCCCGACAAGGTGAAGGCCATCAAGGAGTGGCCAAGGCCTCGATCGGTGACGGAAGTCCGCAGTTTTATGGGTGCTTGTCAATACCTTCGTAAGTTCATTCGTCATTTTTCTATTTTGGCTTCTCCTTTACAGGCTCTAACCAAGGCCAACCAGAAATTTGAGTGGACCCAAACACATGAGGACACGTTTCTTTTGTTGAAGAAGAAGATAAGCGAGGCTCCAGTTCTTGCCTTGCCTAATCTTCAAAGGCCCTTCGAGATAAAGGCTGATGCATCTGGTTATGCTATGGGTGTGGTCCTTATGCAAGATGGTCGACCCGTGGCATATTACTCAGAGCTATTCCAAGGAGCTCACAAGAATTATCCAACATATGACAAGGAGTTGTTCGCCCTCCATCAAGCGGTGAAGCATTGGTGTGTCTATCTTTTGGGCAAGGAAACTGTGGTGCATACCGACCATCAACCGCTCCAATACTTGCAAACTCAATCTAAGCTACAACAAGCACGTCACATGAAGTGGATGGCTTATTTGCAACAATTCAACTTGGTGATTAAGTACAAGAAGGGCACCCATAACAAGCTAGCTGACATGCTATCACGACCACCCGTCGCGGCCTTTTGCTTATCCATTTTTATGCAGGTTGAACCCTCTTATCATGAGCAATATGCAACGTGGTATAAGGAGGATCCCGATTTCCGCGATATACTAGCGGACCTTGAGACGGGAAAGCTATCGTAGTTTACCTTACGTGATGGACTTCTTTACAAAGGCGCACTCTTGTGTGTGCCGTGTGAGGCGGACCGGGTTCGATGGATGCATGAAGCACACACCTCAAAGGTTGCTGGACACTTCGGAGTGACGAAGACCCTACAAAATCTTCAACGACATGTGTTTTGGCCACGCATGCAACAAGCGGTGGCTCGTTTTGTGAGGGGTTGCGTTCTATGCAGCAGTTCCAAGCCAGCGAATCGGAATATGGGTTTGTATACCCCTTTGCCGGTTCCATCTCGTCCATGGGAGAGCATTTCAATGGATTTCCTTGGAGACTTACCGAAGACCCGACGAGGTAATGATTACTTATTTGTTGTAGTTGATCGTTTTTCAAAAATGGTGGTACTCATGCCTTGCAAGAAAACGATCACCGGCATGGAGGCGGCGCGGCTGTTCTTTCAACATGTTTGGGCACATTTTGGGCTACCAAACTCTATTATGTCCAATCGTGATACGCGCTTCCTCAATCATTTTTGGCAATCCCTTTGGGTGATGATGGACACAAAGTTGAAGCGAAGTACAACCTTTCATCCTCAAACCGACGGTCAGACCGAGGTGGTCAATCGTACGGTTGTTTATCTCCTACGGGGCTACAATTCGCGTAATCCAAAAACATGGGATGATAGCATCCCGTATTTACAGTTCACCTTCAACTAAGCTGTACATAGCTCTACAGCGAAGTCTCCTTTTGAGTGTGCTTGGGTTTTCACCCACAAAGCCCGTTCGACTTGGAGTTCACGGTCATGTCTACACCACAAACCAACAAGGAGGAGAATGACCAAGAAAATGCACAACGCTTTCTTGAGAGCATCCGTCATCTTCATGGTGAGGTGGAGAACTTGCAAAAAGCTCAACAGAAGTACAAGGCGTGGCACGACCGGCACCGAGTTGAAGCAAACTTCCAGGAAGGTGATCTTGTTTGGCTCCACTTAAGCAAGGAACGACTCAAGGGTGAAGGTAAAAAGCTAAAACCGATTTGTTATAGTCCGTTCAAAATTTTACGGAAAATCGGTAATAACGCTTGTCAACTCGAGCTTCTTCCTTACATGGATATATACTCTGTGGTCAATGTTGAGCATCTTAAGCTTTTTGAGCCATTCATGCTAGATGATAAGCTTGAGGAAACATTGCTATCTTTGGAAGATTTGGTTTATCAAAGGGACACACCCTTAACTGAAGATGTGATCTTGGAGAAGAAGATCATCATGACTCATCGCGGCATTAGGGAATCATTTCGAGTCGGGAAAAAAGGGCAACGTGCAAGTGCAGCAAAGTGGTACACTCGGGAAAGTGGTCAAGACCAATTCCCGCATCTTCAGTTTTGAAAGCCATCAGGAGTTTTCTCCAATGGGATACCTTGAAAGTCATGGTAGCATAGAATTTATCAATTCAGTGCATATTCGTCATATATTTTTTTCACTTTTACCCCTATCAACACTAAAATCCCATATACTCCCTTCAAATTAGTTTCAAACCATGTCCAATCCACTTTTGCCAAATCATAACAGTATTAATATGTTAAATTACAATACTCCATTGTAAAATAAATAAATAAATAAATACACTTGACTACATTGCTACCAAGCACTTGAACGCTTTCACTAGCTATCACCAGTCATTTCACCTATACATTGTCAACAACATTAGCAATTGTCTTATTGATCCTCTCTTGCAATTGACCATTGTGGATTCACACCATGATCCATTGCAAGCCAAAGCTCATTTCCTTCTATAAATGTCCACACATAAACCACATGTTGGTAACACTTTAATTTATTGTTCTCCAAGAATGTCCTCCAACCGAAACTAATAATCATGTGAGTTTTCAAAGTGTCATATTATCTCATCATCATATCGTAATTTGTACCATGCCTATCAATTACCTTTACATCTATCACAATCTCTCTTGATAATGTGTCTCTCTTCTTCTAACAAGTATGGTATTATTGTAATGTTCATATCTTTTATAGAAGGGAGTAATCGGTTTTGTTGTGCCTCCACAACGCTTTCCCTTAGCACTTTTTTGAACATATACATCAAGATGACTCCACCCATGTTCTCTACTGCTTGAGCCAACCACTCAGGTGGTTATTCCTCCAACCTAGCGGATCTTTAAGAAGTTCCTTCAATGGCATTTAAGAAACTGATTGTTCTAATGGATGTTCAAATGGACGACATTCTTATCAACATTCATGTGGATGTTGTGGTGGATGTTCCGGTCAACATTCCAGTGGATGTTCGTATCGACCGGTCGATGTGCTAATCGACTTTTTTTGCTTCCTCTTCCTCTCAATCTCTACTATTTTTCTCTCGTTCCACTCCTCCTCTTTGTACTCATCATCATCATCCAAACCCTCCAATGCATTCTCCTTCTATCATTCGTAGTTCATCCTCAGCAACATCAACTAGAACATAGAGCATCTTATAAGGATCAATGGTCTCTACTTCTCCATTATTGTTCTCTGGTTGAGATGAATGAGGCTTCTTTATTGGATTCATCAATTCTAAACCTAATAGTAGGTCAATACTTATCTTTCTCTTTTCCATACGACATTCATTCTTAGTCTTGAAGTAGATCCATCTTCAACTGTGTAGTACATTGGCTTTCCTTCGTATCCCCAAGGAATTGAGGAAGAATTCATTAACTTTTATCTTAAGTAATGGCAGGGTAATGCAAGCAAAGATCCAATCGGGGTAATTCATGAACTCCATGATGATCTTCCATCCTTGACTGAAGAAAAAAAGAGGTTCATGGCTGCTCCAGTGACCATGGTATGAAATACATAGAGCTCTTAAAGAAATGCCTGTAGGCAAGTCCCTTGGCCCTAATGGCTTCAATGCATAATTTTTTAGGGCTTTCTGGGGGGAACTAGGGGAGTCATTAATGTCTACGATCATGATTTGGTGAGGACTGGCGTCAACAGCATCCACAAGGGAGAGGCCGGAGATAACAAGGGCAGCAGTAACGGCGATTAGCATCATTGGTGGCTTATTAATGAAAGGAGAAGGGGTAGTGACGAAAATATAGGAGAGGGAGCTTGATCTTCTATTTCTACATCTTTCCCCTCCCCTGTTTTTCATCTAAGTATCCTTTTTATTGACCCAATGGATTATCCCCCATGATTGTATCCTTGCAACGACCTCGCGATAGCTACAACGTGCTATGGACTCGTTAGGATAATACCATGTGGTTATTATCTTTTTTCATTTTCAATACGTAATATCACCATCATTTTATTTTATTATTATTTTTTAAACCTTGGGATTCATATTCTTTTGAATTGTCTCAAGGTCACGAGCTATTGATAAGATCGCCAATTTTTTTATTTTTTTATTTTTATTATTTCATTTTTGTTGTTTTATATTTTGTTTTGGTTTTTTGTTGGGATTTGTTCCTTTGGATTATCTTGGATTTACCTCGGGATTTGTTCTCTTGGATTATCTTGTATTTGCCTCGGGATCTGTGCCGTGGAATATCTTAAGATTTGCATTTCTCTAGATTACCTCGAGATTTGTATTCTCATGCTATCTTGAGATCGCCTCGAGATATGTGTTCTCGGGCTCTCTTGGAATTTGAGATTGCCTCGAGATATGTATTCTCGGGCTATCTTGGGATTCATGTCCTTGGCTTGCCTTGGGATATGTGTCCTTAGCTTGCTTCGGGATTTGTGTCCTTAGCCTGCCTTAGGATACGACCGAATATATTTTTTTTATAAAAAAATATTTTAATTTCAGGATATTTCAAAATATATATTTCATCATAATTTATATGAAATATTTCATATTGGCTCTTGAGACATTTTGTATTTTCAACGCTCATATATGATTTTTTTTATATATAACAAAACTCTGTTAACAAATACTTCTGAAGGGCTTCCTTTTCTTCCTCGTCATTGCCTGTAACTATCATGTCATCCACATAGACAAAAAGGGCAGTAACTTTGCCTTCTCGTCTTTTAATGAACAAGGTATATATGATCTGAATTGCTTTGGTTGTAGCCAAAAGACCTCATACCTACCAAACCATGCTCTTGGAGATTGCTTCAACCTGTACAATGATTTCTTCAATTTGCATACTTTTTGATTGAGTTGTACTAGTCCACTACATCCAGGTGGCAGATCCATATAAATTTCTTCAATTAGGTCTCTTTGGAGGAGCGTATTTTTCACATCAAACTGTTGCACTGACCAATCCAAGTTTGCTGACAATGATAGTAAAATATGAACAAATATTGATTTTTTTCTACTAGTGCAAATGTATCAGTATAATCTATCCCGTAGGTTTGGGTGTAACCCTTAACTACAAGTCTTGTTTTGTATCGTTCAATGGAGCTGTCGACCTTGTACTTTATAGTATAGATCCATCAGCAACCCATTGGTTTCTTTCCTGGTGGAAGGTCAAGTAGTTCTCACGCCTGGTTTTTCATTTTTATGAAGAGATCATCTCATTTCTTCATTCATAGCAGCTTTCCACTTTGGATTGTTTAAGCTTTCCTACACATTGTTAGGAATAGATACAACAGATAATTGATTTAAAAATGACTAATTTGATTCTGGCAAGCGATGGTTAGACACAAAATGACTCATAGGATATCTGACTTTACTAGAGAGGTCAGGCTCGTCTGTGGGTTTAAGGATACCTTTAGTTTGTCAATGGGGAAGTATTCTTATGATTGGACTTGGATTTGTGGTAGGAACATCCTTTGCAGATGATTGGTTATGTATTTCTTCATGTGGTTCTTCGAGAGACTCATGCTCTATTGTTGTTGTATCTGTGTCAATTTCTCAAATGTTTGTTCCTCAAAGGCGTCTTCACCTGTCTTAGTCTCAGAATCATCTTTTTCTGCTTCAGTATTTTGAAGGTTGACTACCTCAATGGAGGATTGATCTTCCTCAGGTGGACGATATGTAAGAGTATGAATTTCCTCATTATACTCCCCCTAAAATTTAGCCTCCGATGGATAGTACATGATGTCTTCATGAAAAACGTCCATGGTGATGTATAACTTCCTGCTTGGAGGATGATAGCATCGATACCCCTTTTGATGCATGGCATACCCTACAAACACACAATGTAGTGCTCAAGGAGACAATTTTTCTTGTTGTTGTAGATGGATGAGGCAACACAACCTAACACATGTTGGGGTAAATTAGGTACATTTAGTGATTGAATTACTTCATTTAGAACCTAGAAAGGGGTTTTGAATCCCAGGGAGCTAGAAGATGTTCGATAAATTAAATACGTTGCTGATGTAAGCGCTTCTCTCCAATAAGACAGTGACATGTGGGTCTGTATTAATGACGCTTGAACAACTTCCAGTAAATGTCTGTTTTTCCACTCAACAATACTATTTTTTTGGGGGTATGCCCACACAAGTGGTTTGATGGACAGTTCGTTGTGATTTCAGAAATTGTTGAATTTCTGTGCTCATATACTCATCTCCATTATCAATGTAGAACTCGAATTTGTGTTTGAAATTGTGCAACCCCCATCTTGTGAAAGTTTTGAAATAAAGAGTTTACCTCAGCCTTTGACTTCATCAAACAAATCCACATCATTCTGCTACAATCATCAATGAATGTAACAACCCAACGTGCTCCTCCAATTGTGGGAACTTTAAATGGTCCCCATACATCAGAATGTACTACCATGAAAGGAACTGGATTTTTATTCGAGGACAATGGAAAAGTAGTTCGATGACTTTTTGAAAGTTCACAAACATCACACTTAAAGCTGCAAATATCAATTTCCATAAACAAACTGGGAAACAACCTTTTTAAGTAACCAAATGACACATGTCCGAGATGTCTATGCCATAACCAAATTTCTAATTTCTTCTTTTCCATTGAACCGGTTGCTACTAATGCCAGACTTAACTTTTCAGTATTTGTTGACGTCATCTCTAGGTAATACAAGTTCCCTCTTCTAATACCATAACCAATCGTTTGCTTCATTTGGATGTGATCAGGCCAAAAAATTACTACACATGATAAGCAAGTGGTTATTTGAGACACAGATAAAAGATTATAATTTAAAGATGAAACAACTAACACAGAGTCTAATTTTAAAGTACTTGTGAGTAGTGAAGATCCTTCCCCAATAACTGAGGTTGAAGCTTCATTTGGCAGTAGAAACATGTTTTTGTGAAGATGGTTTTAATAGAGAAACTTGTCGAGAATAAAAAGTCATATGATCAGTTGCCCTAGAATTAATTATCCATGTACTATTACTAACATGTGCAAGGGTTTTAAGATTTGTACCTTGATTGACGGCATTTGCAATTTGCGCTGAAGAGTCGGTGGTGGTTGTGGATTCAACTACAAGAGTTTTTTATCCTTGTTTGGTGTTGTCCCTTCGCGTTTCCCACCAGTCAGGATTGTTGATCCAACAATCTCAAAGCATTGTTTTTTCGTATGCCCTTTTTTCCAACAATAGGTGCATTGGAATGACGACTTGTCAACATGCTTTCTTTAAGGTTGTTGCCTTTGGTTGGGTTGCTTTCGTGCTATCATAACAGACATTTCAGAATCATCCACCTTCTTGCTAAGAGTGTTCTGCCGTACCTCTTATGTTCGAATCTGAAAGTAACCTTATTCAAAGTTTCGGATAGTATCTCTTTGTAGAATTTCTCCACAAACTTGGTCAACTGCTTCATCCAGCCCAACAAGGAAAATATGTACTCTCAATCTTTCAATAGATCTTTTGTACATTACAACATCTTCTGGATCCTTCATAACCACTTTATCTCTATGGTCAAGTTCTCAAAATATTTTGATTAACTCACCATAGAATCTAGAGAGTGGTCGTCCATTTTGCTTGGTAGAGAATGGCTTTTGGTTTAGAGTGAAAACCTATAATTCATCACTTCCATCATAGAAGGCCTTTGATAGTGCATTCCAGATTTCGTAGGTTGTAGGAACACGTAAATATCACTTCATGATCTCAGGTATACCATTTCTCGTATTCCTTTGAAGACTTGTTGGATGGCTTGTTACAGCTACAAATATATGAGAGTTTTTCTCTCTCGGCAAGATATATACATTTCCATGATCTGAGACCAAAAATCGTAGTTAGTCTCAATAAGGATGATTCCGGCATTGAACACTCCATCAGATTGAATAGGTTGAATGACAACAGATGTAGATTCAAAAGGATTTTTCTCCATTTTTTTTCCCTTATCTTTGATATCATGAAGAAACGAGTGTTTTCATTTATCTAACTAAACCATTATACATTGAGCATATTTAAAGAGTGCAAATATTATAGTTTTTAAAACAAAAAAACAGATCCATGAATTGATTGCTACCATTCAGCACCGTTGCTTTTGACATTGTCAACAACCATTGTTTTTTACAATCTCAACAAGAAAGTCTATCAAACTCCACATCAGCCATTAACAGTCATACTTCCCTGTCTAAGGCAAAGAAACTACCTCTATAACTCCAACATCTTGCTTTTTAGGGAAATATTTGCTGTAGAAGGTTGTATGTAACTACTCCCAAGTGTCAAAGTTCCTTCCTCCATAAATGCGTAACTTACCCTTACACCAGTCATTGGCACTCATATGTAGCATACATGTAGCAAACCTAAGCTTTTTTGCTCAAATGCCTTTTCCATCTCGTCCACCCATTTCTTAGCCATATTAAGGTCAGTGGTACCCTCAAATGGTGGAGGACTTGTCCTCCTAAATTCTACAATTGTCTTATGGTGAGACGGTGGCGTAGGAGGAGGTGGTGATTGCCATAAATATGGCAAGGCGTATATGGGTGTGTGCGCATCTATTGTATTTGTGTAGGCATGCTTGTTTCATACTAATATTACCGCTATTGCATGCAGTTCGTTGGATGTTGAAACTTCAAAATTACTTGTTTGTTGTCCTGAAAATTTCCCTCGCACTCTGATTATGGAAGTTATGGAAGTCACGCTTATCTAAACCTTATTCTTGCAGCTATCTATATTTTCTTTTTTTGCAGAATAATATACCATTATTGTGCAGACTTGAGTAGGTACCCAAGAATTAATTTCTCTGTATATTCTATCTCAAAGTTGCTTGTAGTTTGGCTACACTTATATAACATAAATGATAGAAGAGCTCAGGTGAAGCTTGTCTGAAGTCTTCTGCTACCAGTACTCCTGATTCTTGTGATTTGTTTATACACTCTACCTGTATAAAGAAATGGTCTCAAGGTTTGTACCACCACTCTTATCCTTATTGTTAGAAGAAAGAGCAGAATGTCTCACCGAGAGTGTTCGTATATTGCTATTATGGAAGCACCTCACTATATGCAAAACAACCACCAGGGCCCACCTTGCTACATGGGATAACATGTATATCTAACACCCACGAGGGATCATACATCGAGAGTTTGGACAAAAGAAAATCATGCTGCACCCGAGTCTGGGACTTGGTCAACAAGTCGGCAAGCTGGCGCTCAGAGGGAATAAACTGGGGAGCGAGGATGCCCTGGCTGTACTGATCACATAGGAAGAAAGCATCAACACAATTGTGCTTGGAGAGGGAATGCTTCACCGGATTCAGAGTGATCTGAATAGCACCGGTGTTGTCACAGTGAAGGGGAGTCGGAGCGGGAGAAACAACACTAAGGTCCTGAAGGAGCCAGTGTAACCAAACAATCTCCTCAGTAGTAGTAGCCATAGCATGGAGCTCAGCCTCGGTGCTGGATCGAGAAACACCGGTCTGCTTCTTGGACTTCCAGGGAATGAGAGAAGAGCCCAAGAACAAACAGAAACTAGTAATGGAGCGACGATCAGATGGATCACTAGCCCAAGTAGCATCAGAATATGCACGAAGCTACAGAGGACTGCTATGAGAGAAAAAGAGACCACGAGACTGACTAGCCCGGAGGTAGCGCAGGAGACGCAACAGATGAGCATAGTGAACAGAAGTAGGCGTACTGACAAACTGACTCAAAACGTGCACAACATAAGCAATGTCGGGTCGAGTGATGGTAAGGTAGACCAGACTCCCAACTAAGTGGCGGTAGCGAGTCGGATTGGGCAAGAGAGTTCCCTCATCAGGACGTAGCTGAAGGTGAAGCTCCATAGGAGTGGCCATGGGACGAGAGTCAGAGAGAGCAGCCCGAGCCAAGAGATCAGAAGTGTAACGCTGCTAGGAGAGCTAAAACCCATCGGCAGTAGAAGTAACCTCAATGCCCAAAAAATAGCTCAGTCAGCCAAGATCATTCATCTGAAACTGCTGCTGAAGGTGATGCTTGACGAACTCCACATGAGAAGGGTCATCACTAGTGGTAATCATATCATCTACATAGAGCAACAAAAGAGTCCAGCCACGAGAGGAGGAATGCACAAACAAAGCCGGATCATGTGGACTCGGCTGAAAACCAGCGGCTGTCACTGCGGAACTAAAGCGCTCAAACCAGGCCCAGGGAGCCTGTTTGAGACCATAGAGAGCCCTGCACAGACAATAGACAAGGCCAGGAGGAGAGGTGAGGCCTGGGGGAGGAAGCATGTACACCTCCTGCTGAAGATTACCGTGAAGAAATGCATTCTTCACGTCAAGCTGAAAAAGAGACCAACGGCGGACGGCAGCAACGACAATAAGTGTCCAAACAATAGTCATGTGAGCCACTAGAGCAAAAGTCTCATCATAGTCCCTGCCCTGCTCCTGCTAAAAACCATGAACACAAGCCGAGCCTTGTACCTCTCCACTGAACCATCGGAGCGAGTCGTAACCTTATAGACCCACTTGCATGTAATAGGGACTGCACTAGGAGGAAGGGGAACGAGGTCCCAAGTAGAAGAACGCTTGAGAGCCTCCAACTCAACGGACATGGCAGCCTGCCACTCAGGTATCTGGACAGCTAGGGTATATAAGCAACATCAGGAATGTGAAAGCAAGTGGTATGTAAAAGACCGCGACTGGTAATAGAAAGGGTAGTGCCATCAGCAATGATAACACGAAGATCAGAGGAAACAGGCTGACAAAAGCAAAGATGGGTGGCATCATAGGTCATGTGAAAAGAGGCTCTAGAGTTAAGCAGCCAATAGGACTTAGAGATACCTGTAGGGGCAGAGGCGGCTGACTGATGAGAGGAGGCATGCGAGGCAAAGATGACCGCACGGAAGCCGCAGGAAGGGGAAACGACTCGTGAGAGCCGGGCAAAGCAAGCGTAGAATCGCCAGTGAGAGAAACAACTGGAGGAGCAGAAGATGAGGCTGGTGTGGAGCAGTGCGATTCTACGAGCCCACCGCACTTTGCGGCAAGACTTAACGCGGGCCAAGAGCATGACAATAGTGGTAGTGAGGAGACCGCCGCTAGGGAGCACCGGATCCCTGTGGTGCAGAGGAAGAAACTGGAGCTAGAGGCTGGAAAGTAGGTCGCACCGGGGCACCAAAACCTGGAGTAGACAGCAGGGGCAACTACTGAGTAGAGGCCACCGGTGGGAGCTGGGGAGAAGTAAGTACTGTGTGTGGAGAAGCAACTGGTGAAACCATATCCAGGGACCGAAGACGGGTCTCCTCAGCAATCACGTAAGCCAAGGTATCACTAAGAGACGAAGGAGTGACCCGGTGTAGAAGTGAGCATGAACCGCCTCAAACTCGGGTCGAATTCACATAAGGAACTCGTAGAGGCGGAGGTGGGACAATGGCGAGGCACTGTGCGTAGGTCGGACTAGGTGATGGTGTCATCTCATCACACTGACGCCATAAGTCGTTGAGCTCGGCAAAGAAATCCTAGACAGAGCGGTCATGCTGATAGGTGACGGGATGACGGTGAGGGTCTGCGGCAGGGAGTAGCGCAATATCTGACTGGAGGGAAGATAAATGCTGCGCAGGTGATCCCAAATCGACTGAGCCGTAGGAAAATCGCAGACGGCCAAACGAATGGGAAGCTCGCACGATTGACAGAGGACAGCAATAGTGCGAGAGTCATCCTCATGCCACTTGGTCCAAGCCTGTAACTGGGAAGAAACCTCAGTGCTGATAGTGGAGCCCTCAGAAACATTAGAAGGAGGAGATGGAGCCGGCCGGGTATCATCAACGTGACCCTAGAGGTTAAGACCTCGGAGAAGCACAGAAGGGTGGAAGACCACGCTTTGTAATTTTTTTCCATTAAGCATCACATCGGCCTTCTGGAGATAGGAGATGTGCGTAGAAGTCATGGGAGCAAAAACCTCGAGCACACAATAGAAGGCTGAAGAGGGACTGATGTAGTTGTATCACAAATCACAGAGCAGTTACTGTGGAGATGGTAGCAGAAGCTCCACGGGAGGACTGGAACAACTGAAAATTGGGGAGGCAGGCCCGGAGCAGGCTGAGGCAGAGGGCGGAGGTGGACAGGCGCCGAGAGATGGCCGGAGATGGCTGAAGGTAGGGCGCAGGTCTCGGGTCCAGCAAGCTCAGGGCCGACAAGGGGAAGCAGCCTGAGGTCCGATGCGGGCTCAGTGAGGAGCTAGCGGAGCTTCTGGAGAGGCGCAGTGGAAGATGACGCGATCTCAGTGAGAGGAGACACAGAGGCCAGTGGCGTCATTGAAAGACAAGAGAAGAGGGCCGACGGCGGCAAGAAGGAAAAGGCCTAGGGTTGTCTCTGATACCATGTTAGAAGAAAGAGGAGAATGTCTCACCGAGAGTGTTCGTATATTGCTACTGTGGAAGCACCTCACTATATGCAAAATGACCACCAGGGCCCACCTTGCCACATGGGATAGCATGTATATCTAACAATTACTACTTTGACATTTCATGAATTGTTTACTTTAAGCATACATCACCTCACTAAATCTATTTTTCTTCTTTTCAGTTCATGGCTAATAAATAATTAGTGACTCCATGTCATTTACATGATATACTTCAGTTTATGGTTTACTCGACACAAGTTGGCACTTATTTCTTTTGTGACTTGGTACTCTCTCTGTTTGCTGCAGATAAAAGTTGTACAGTTCATTGCGACCATGTTCAGTTATTCATAGATGGTTATTGTTTTACACCGTAAGCTAAACTCCTCATATGCTTGAGATCGATCGAAGCTTTACCAAACGCATCTGGTTCATAGATCGATAGCGACTATAATTAATTAATGTGTCCATCCTTGCAAGACTGGCACCAAGCTAGATTCAAGACAATGCTAGTCTCTCTCAACCGGTTCAGCAAGATACACACTGCATTGTATTGGATCTTTGATTTAGTTGTCTGGATTTGGATCTTCTCAAGATTGGAAGAGCTAGCTTTGGTTCCCTAATTTCCTGACTTGTTCTCATGTCTTGACTCAAATGAAGTTCCCAGGAAGGACACCTGTGGCAACCCAAGTCAAAATTGAACCACTCTATGACCCTTAATTAACATCTCTAATTGAATGTTGAGATGACTTCCCTGCATTAATAGACAGAAGGTCAATGCTACAATTGGCGTGAAGCAACTTCAGGTTTTAATTTAGCGGATGTAAACTCTTTAGATAAATTATATTTATTTAAAATATTTGTAGGTATTAAGGTAAATTTTTTTAAAAAAAATTCATATGGTTTCAAAAATAAAAGGGAAAAACCGTTAACTCTAATTAACAGCTTTAACCTCTACTTAGTTGGCAGAGATATTTTTTGTCAAATTTTATAAAATAGATGCTGAAAATTGACCTAAATTGGATTTCTTTCAAATCCCTATCTGTTTGAGAGATCAAAAAAAAAATGATAAAAATGTCTTTGCCAACTAAGTAGGGGTTAATGTTATTAATGGGAGTTAACGATTTTTTTTAAACTTTTGCTGTTGTGCAAATCTATGAAACCATATCGATTTTTTTTATATTTAAATTTATCCTACTTTATATTGACTTTTTTTCCTTTTATTTTTGGACTATTATAGCCGACTTTGTTTGAATGCCTGATTTTCACAATGCATGCTGCTGCAATTCATGCAACACCCTTTAGTTGAAAAAGAAAACTCTATACATGCATTGTGTAACATCAATTGAAGTTCACAAATCTTCAAGTGCTCTGTTGTAAGTGGGTGAAAGTATTAACACTCAGCAAATGACCAAAAAAAAAAAAAAAACTTTATTTAAATTATGTTAAAATATATCATTTTCCACGCATGCATTTTCTCTGTCTCTCATATCATATCAATCAAACATTTGTGAAGGTTGGGCATGAGAAGAAAACAACATGATGACCATGGCCAACCGATTCTTCAATATCGCTCATGCAAGTGCAAGTACAACATTGGAAAGTTAATAATTCATTCCATTCTCTCTCGTAAAAAAAGATTGAGAGTTGGAAGGACATCAATCACGTGTTTTTTAGTGGTTTGTTTATATTTATAAAAAAATAAAACTTTTTTTAGATTTTATTTTTTAATAAATCTCTCTCTGAAAAATGTCGAAATTGACACTTTTGTATACATTTGTTTAGAAAAAATCATTATTGAAGATATACAGCAAAGTTTCTTTTTTGGTTACGTATATACTCATCAAGTATTTTGACTTTAATTTTATGAAAAAACCATTATACCCTTCATAAATATATTTTTAAAAATTTCATAAAATGTTAATTTATAATAATAATAATAATTATTATTATTAGAGTTTTTTACTAGCCACTCCTTCGAAAATAGCCAAATCATTTGTCACCCTCTAATTTTTCAATAATTTCTCATAACTCCCTCTTTTATTTTTATTTTACTTGACAACCCTTGAGTTAGTTATCCCAATCAAAGATTTTGAATAGTTTTTAGGAATCATTTAAAAAATAAAGTAAAAAACAAAACACCCTTTCCTTTCATACTTGTTATTTACCCATGGCTAATAAACAATTAAAAAATTCTAAAAATGGTAGTAAGTAAATTATGAGTTTATTAAGAGAGCTATAAATAAATTTATATTAAATTTATAAAAAATATTATTAATATATTTTTTTATTTAAATTTTAATAACATACACTAAAAAAATTATTTAAAAGATATTCAATGTAAAACATAATAATTAGATTTTTATTGAAAAATATATTTTTTAGAATGAAGAAAAAATAATAATAATAAATACATTTTTATCACCAAAAAAATATATCTTTGAGAATTATTGAAAATAGAAAAGGTCATAAAAATTATTGAAGATGAAATTATACATAAAAAGAGTAAAATTGTCAATTTACAAATTTTATAACCTAGGTTTTATATTTAACCCAAGTTAAAGTATAAAACTTTAGTCAAATGGGTGGCATGTAAAAAATAAATAAATAAATAAATAAAAGGATGGGTGGCATGTAATAAAAAAAAGGGGTTAAAGTATAAAACTTTAGTCAAATGGGTGGCATGTAAAAAAATAAAATAAAAAAAAAGGGGAGGGGGGGAGGGGGAGTGGGGATGGGTGGCATGTAAAAAAATAAATAAATAAAAAAAGAAGGGGGGGGGGATTATAGGGCATTATTGAAAAGTGAGGAGGTGGTAAGTGATTTGGCTATTTTTGAGGGGGTGGGGGGTTATA
Source organism: Dioscorea zingiberensis (assembly GCA_026586065.1). Taxonomy (NCBI): domain Eukaryota; kingdom Viridiplantae; phylum Streptophyta; class Magnoliopsida; order Dioscoreales; family Dioscoreaceae; genus Dioscorea; species Dioscorea zingiberensis. Next base: position 16,561,744 of record CM048818.1, read on the forward strand.
GGGAATTATTGAAAAGTGAGGAGGTGGTAAGTAATTTGGCTATTTTTGAGGGGGTGGAAAATAAAAAACTCTTATTATTATTATTATTATGTACATCACATGGCTATGTAGAGAAATGGTGGTTAAAATTACTGGAGGTCACTAAACTATTGACTTTTATCACTTCGAGCACCAAACTTTAATTTGTATCAAAACGATCACTGAACTTCAATTTCATTTCACTGGCAAGTCACCCATGTGAATTCTAATCCCCAAATTTAAAAAACTGCTAATGTGGCGCCGGAGAAGCTGACTCATCCTTTTTTTATTATAAAAAAACCATGTCAGCACCCCCTTCTCTCTTTCAAAAGGGTTTTTCTTTTTGTCATTTTGGGCTCTCTCTCTCTCTCTCTTGGATGGGCCGCACGAGATCCTCTCATCCGGCCGGCGGGCTCACCACCGGCGAGCCACTCTCTTCTCCGGCGAGCTGTTGCGAGGTCCTTTCTCTCTCCACGACAGGCCAGTGAGGCATAAGGTCGCGAGCTCTTCTCACCCCTCACCATCTCCTCCTGCCCACTTTCTCTCTTTAATCGGCTCCAATCGATGGGCTTCGACCACGACAAAGCCACACTCTCTCATAGACTCCGGTGAGGTGGCGCGCCTTTCTCCTTCCCTCTTGGATCAGTCCAGACCGGCGAGCTTCCCCCTTCCTCTTCGGCAGCAAGCCCCGGCCTCCTTCATCTAAGAGCTCAACTCCGGCCGGCGAGCTTCTTTAATATTAATATAAATGTCTTGTAATGGTTCTCTCTAAATTTTTTATTGGGTTCTGAGGTTCCTTTGATTTGTGCTTCGTGGAAGTGTAACCCTAATTTGAGATTAATGTTTAATTGATCGTAAACTTATGCTTTTGGTTTTGAATGATGCTAATAGTTTCATTTTATAGTAACAAATTATCGGCTTTTCATAGTAGCAAGCAATGGTACTTGAATTGTCATTCCCTAGCTGCCGGAATTACATGTAGTTCATACCGTCGAGAGGTGAGGACAGCTATCTTCTGTCTTCTTCTCTTGGCCATGTGAGCGCGAGCGTTTCTTCTTCTTCGATGAGCTCCAGCGAGCGACAAGCTCCTCTCTCCTTCCCATTTGAAGGGGAAATGATGTGGCTTTTTTATAATAAAAAAAGAGATGAGTCAGCTTCTCCAGCGCCACATCACTAGTTTTTTTAAATTTGGGGAACGGAATTAGCATGGGTGACTTGCTAGTGAAATGAAATTGAAGTTTAGTGACCGTTTTGATACAAATTAAAGTTTGGTGCCCGAAGTGATAAAAATCAATAGTTTAGTGACCTACAGTAATTTTAACCCTAGAGAAATGATTAATCTCTCTTTAAAATGCTTGGTGCAGCCTGTATGGTTTTATTTGTGATTTTAATTTTTAAAAGTTATATAGACAAATTTGTAGGAGTATGTATTATATGGTTTTTGAGGGTGTGTGCGCGCACCAATACATGAAAATTTCAAAACTATATTTATATTTCATCTTTCACTTACATATTTTTATCAAATTAACTGCTAGAAATAATATATATGGGTGTTATAAACAACTCTCAAATTATGGTTTTGTTAATGTAAATGGTAAATTGCACCTATGGTCATAAAAGTACTCGGGTTATAACGTATGGCCACAAAATAATTTTTCCTATTAGAAAAGCCATAAAACTTCGCTCCGGCCGCATGTAAAGCCAAAAGAGGCGAATCTCCAACAAACCTGCACACGTGGTGCTGACATGTCATTGACACGTATCGAAGATTCTAAGTCAGCGGTCAAGTCATCGACACAAAATTGTTTTGTGGCCATAGTGCTATACTCATAATACTTTTGTGGCCATAGGTTTTGCTCATGGTTCTTATTAGAAGCTGTTTGGTTCAAGTTTTGGGATATTACCATGGGAATGCTACATTCCTGGGAATGTAGTCGGGAATGCTACATTCCTGGGAATGCTACATTCCAGGAAATGTTGTGGGAATTTTGCATTACCATGTTTGGTTCATATTTGCTTGGTCATGGTAATCAACTTGGTAATGTTCCAAATTTCCCAAAATACCCTTGTATATAAAAATTTTGAGCAAATTAAAATTAAAATTAAAATTAAATATTTGATTAAAACTTATTAAATTTTAATACAAAAAAATAATTATGCCACATTTCCCAAAATACCATTGCATCTAAAATTTTGATCAAATATCAAATAATAATAATAATAGTAATAATAATAATAATAACAGTAATATTAATAATAATAATAGAAATAATAATAGTAATAGTAATAGTAATAGTAATAATAATAATAATAATAATAATAATAATATAAATAGTAATAATAATAATATGGTGAGGGCAAAATGGGTATTCACATACCCACCAACTTGGGAATCCAGAAAGACACCTATTTTGGTGTATTTCTAGATTCTCGAGTTGGTGGGAATGTTGGATAAGTTGGGAATATGCATTCCCACCACATTTTCACTGCTACAAACGTGGGAATGTGATCACATTCCCACCACATTCCCAGGAATGTGATCACATTCCCCCAACCAAACAGCCCCTTAGAGTTTTTTATTTACCACCCCCTAAAAAATGTCATAATATTTTAAATATTAAAAGTTTTTATAAAGTTGCATCTTTTCATGTCTTATTGTAGTTATAGTGGTTAGATGACACCTCTTTATGTAAATGGAAGTTTGGCAAGGAGAAATGCTAAACTTACCGACGAAGGAACACGAAAACGCGTCCCGAATCCGTTGATTTAGCATCGGGAAGGAACACGAAAACGCGTCCCGAATCTGTTGCTTTAGCATCGAGATGTTGCTGATCCCGATGCTAAATCAACGGATTCAGGACGCGTTTTCGTGTTCCTTCGTCGGTAAGCATAGCACGACTCTTTGGCAAGTTAGGATGCATGCCTTGGTGTAATAAAGGAGTTTATAAGACATCTATTCATGTTTAAAAATAAGTTACAACTTCCAATACTTTAAACTAGTATAAATAGAAGTCTTAGAGTGCTAGTTAAAAATATGAAAAACATTTCTTCTTTTCAAGTGCAACAACAAACACACTCTTCCTTCTTTTAAGCTTAATTTGTTGTGTGCAACTTTGTAAGGGGATTCTTTGTATCCTAAAGGTTTAGCATTTACCCTTGGCACACATTATAAGGGGCTAATCCTCTTTTAGGAAAGTGTTTCACGCCTAGAATCCAAAGTGTGCATCTTATACTCTTATTTGTTGAGTGTTCTATTAAATCCTCCAATTCTATTTTTCTTACAAAAAAAATAGCCAAATCACTTGTCATCCTCTCACTTTTCAATAATACCCATAACCCCCTCTTTTATTTGTATTTTACTTGTCACAAATTGAATTAGTTATCCAATCAAAAGCTTTGAATAGTTTTAAAAAAATATTTTAAAAATAAAATAAAAGACAAAAATACCCCTCTTTTTCATAATTGCTATTTACCCACGACTAATAAATAATTAAATAATTAAGAAATTCTGACAAAGGTTATAAGTAAATTATGAGTTTATGGACCTACAAATAAATTTATATTAATTTATAAAAATATGATTAAAATATATATATATATTTAAAATTTTAATAATATACATTAAAAAATTATTTGTAAGATATACAAAGTAAAATAAAATAATTAGATTTTCATTAAAAAAATTACATTTTTTAGAATGAAAATAATAATAATAATAATATTTTTTTATCACCAACAAAATACATCTTTAATTATTGAGAATAGAAAAGGTGAGAAAAATTATTGAAAATTATATTATATAGAAAAAAGATAAAATTGTCAATTTATATATATTATAACCTTAGGTTTTATATTTAAAACATATTAAAATATAAAACTTTAGTCAAAGGGGTGACAAGTAAAATAAAAATAAAGGAGGGGGTTATAGGATATTATTGAAAAGTGAAGGGATGATAAGTGATTTGACTATTTTTGAGGGGGTGGCAAGTAAAAAACTTTAATAAGAACCATGACCAAAACGCTATGGTCACAAAAGTAGTATGATTATAACGCTATGGTTACAAAACAATTTTGTGTCGATGATGTGACCGCTAATGTGACATTTTTGACATGTCAATCACACATCAGTGACACGTGTGCAGGTTCACTGGAGATTCGCCCCTTTTGACTTCACATGTAGCCGGAGTTAAGTTTTATAATTTTTCTGATAGTAAAAATTATTTTGTGGCCATAGTGTTATAACATTAGTATTTTTGTGGCTATGGGTGCAATTTACCCTAATGTGAATGACAAACTTAAATTTGGAGAGAGAAAAAAATTTGAGGATTAGTTCATTCTCTCTCTAGAAAAAGAGAAATTTTGGAGTTCCTTTATTTTTGGCACAATGTTATTGGAATTCCTTCTAACTACCATCTAAAGAGATAGAGAAGGACCCACCAAGATTGCCAAAATAAATGAAGTATACTTAACATATATATGTACTGTTTTTTTTTATAATTTACTAATTAAGTACTCTGAATTATTGAACAATTCCAAGCACTAACTCCAACTATGATTACCCCACACCTTCAAACTAGTAAACAATTGAGAACAAGCCTAAAACACCGCAAAATCCGACAAAATCTAGACACCTTGATAAATTTAAAATATATTATATTATTAAGGTGGGTTCTCAGTCCTTATAATATTATATCTATAAATGAAGCATGTTATCTAACTCACTCCCTTGGCTTCATTATGGAAGTTACTCTTTTCTCTTAGAAATTGAAGTCAACATGGCCCCAATTTTATCTTGTATAATTATATTTATATATTATACATGAAGAGAAATGAATTCATTTTCCCTTTTCCAAACTACAATTTCAATGAGCATGTTCTAGCGCCAAGAAAATATTTATGTTTTAAAATAAATAAAAAATTATGGATTCATAAAAATAGAGACAAAATCCATAATATAATGTGCTACGAAGTCATTTTTATCATCTATGTTAGGGGGGAAAGTATGTCCTATACGTGGCATAATCATGTGGGTTGAAGGTAATGTGGTCCACATGATGAACCACCTCTCTCTCGTTGGGCCACGTGGAGATTTTCTGAAACAGTGACTCATGAGGTATAAAAGAAGGAGGGGATGGAGAAAAAGGGACTCTCTCCTAAGGTGGACATGGATTGGATCGGATTTAGAGATAAAAATAATTCGATCCAATGTCATCCAAATCCAACTAATTCGGTTCGAATCACGGTTCGGATTCGAATTTTCGGATCGTATAATTCGATTTTTGACTTTCGTAATTCAAATCAATATACCACAATCAAGACATACGAATAAACGAATAAAATTAAATTCTCTAGAATAAAAATAGATACGACTCGTAGTAGCTACAATGAAATTAATGGCATCCCATCATCAAACCATAAAATACATAGTGTTCATTTAAAATAAATAGCACTATAACCACAAGTGTTTGCATGATGAACACTTGCAACAAGATGTTTGCATGATGAACACTTCAAGCAAGATAAACTTCTTCAGTTCCAGAGAGTTTTCAAAAAGTTGTGTAGGCCTAAAACCAACAAAACTAGCAGGATTTTAATATAAAAACAAGGGCTAAGAAAATGTATACACCAAATTGTAGCAAGCCAAATCATGATTTTCACAATATAAAATAAATTCCTAACTTATTTGATTAATTATATTATATTAATAAAATATAATATAATTAATATTATTTCGGATCAGTTCGGATTGGATTTTATGAAGCAAAATCCATGAACTAATCCATTAAAATTCGGATCGGTTCGATTTGGATCTTAGATTTTGACTTTTTTAGTCAACTCGGATTTTTTTGGTTTCTTCGGTTCTTGGTTTAAAACGCCCACCCCTACTCTCTCCTTCCTTGGAACTAGGGCCATCTTGAGAGATCTCTTATCCTCCCGATCTCTCACCCTCTCTACAACTCACTGAGCTTCGTCTTTACTTTCTGTCCTTCTCCGATCACCTCTCTTGCTAATTTGATCATCGGAGAGTTCGGAAAGAAGCTCTCAAACTTTCTTTGCAAGGAGTCTAACCAGTCCACTAAAGTCCAACGTCTTTTCCAGATAGTGATGTACCGGCAAGAACCCATCATCGAGCTTCGTTCGTTTCCCTTCATCCTTAATCAACTACCAATGACCATCTTGATTTTTTTTAGCTGATCTCTCGGAGTACAGATACCGAGGATCCTCCAGTTTACAATATCAACAATCTACATCATATTCTTCACTTCGATCAATGGTTTCTACTGCATTCCGTGCACGAATATAAAATCAATAATCTAAATGTAATACATAAAAATAATTGCTTAAAATATGTAATTTCAATATGCTAATTGCATGTTATGCACTTAGAAGACATATAATATATAAAAGAAATGTAACAAATTAAATATGTAATCTAAAAGATATTAAAAAAAATTGAAATGTTTAGAAAAGTATATTTCAAAAATTTTAATTTTGTTATTAGATTTCTAAATTGTAAAATGCCCCTAGCGAAATTAATAAACTAATTTGATCAGTTTCATTTGAAATTATATATATATTGTGTAATTCAATTTTTTTTAAATAAACATGAAGAAATCACTAAAAACACATCCACCACTAAACTTTAAATCATAAACTCTAAATATACCACTTGTGATTTGAGTCTCCACCTTTTTTTTTAAGGAAAAAATAAACTAATTAATTTTTTTTTGTGAAAATTAGTATTAGCCATTTTGATTTTCATGCCACGTGAATCAATATATTAAAATGAGCTAACTAATCTTATGATTAATTAAAAAATAATATCAAATCAAACTCACTATTATACATCGGACACAAACCTAGATCCTAGGCAGGTTTGTGCATTTTACTTTATTAATTAAAGTATCAACAAATTCTTTATAAAAAATAATAATTCAATAATTAATTTGTGGGATAGTTTAAATTTCAGACAGAACTTAACTACCAGCAAATTTTCAGCTAAAATAATAATATATAATAAATATCAACAATTTATTAATACCAAATTTTTTGTATAGAGCTTCGTTAGTTAAGATAATCTCAGGTTTGAACTCCATAGCTATAAAGCATGCATATTTGTCCGTCTTCATTGGAGGTGTTTGTTGTCTTTATCAATATATAATATATAATAATGATGATGATAATAATAATAATAAGAGAAATAAATATATGTGATTTCCAGGATATTCCAAGTAGAAAGAGAAGTTGTGTCTCATCACTTGGAAGAAGCCATCTCCATCTCAATCCTCCACCCACCCCATCCCCCTCCCTTAAAAATCCCACCTTTCTCCACTTGGCCAAACCATTCATTCCTACAAAGAGAGAGAGAGAAAGACCCACCTTTGATCCTAGAGGATGAAGCCGAGCAACGCCAGCACCGGCGCCGGCTACGCCACTCCCTCTCGCTCCCGGCGAAAGCCGGACCTAACCCTCCCGCTCCCTCAGCGAGATCACACCCTCGCTGTGCCCCTTCCCCTACCACCCCCTTCCTCCACCACCACCTCGTCGTCGGCCTCAGCTCCTCTTTCTCAAACGTTCAACTTCGCCGACCTCGAGCGACTCCGGCGCGTCGGCTCAGGCTCCGGCGGCACCGTCTGGATGGTCCGCCACAAGCCCACCGGGGTGATCTACGCCTTGAAGGTCATCTACGGCAACCACGACGACGCCGTACGCCGCCAGATCTGCCGCGAGATCGACATCCTCCGCACCGCCGATAACCCCAACGTCATCCGGTGCCACGCGTTCGAAGACCGCTCCGGCGAGATCCAGGTCCTCCTCGAGTACATGGACGGCGGCTCCCTCGACGGCCGCCGCATCAGCTCGGAACCCTTCCTCGCTGATGTTGCCCGGCAAGTGCTCACCGGTCTCGCCTACCTCCACCGCCGGAAGATCGTCCACCGCGACATCAAACCGTCGAACCTCCTCATAGACAGCCGCCGCCGCGTCAAGATCGCCGACTTCGGCGTCAGCCGCATCCTCGCCCAGACCATGGACTGCAAGTCCGCGGTCGGCACCATCTCGTACATGAGTCCCGAGCGCATCAACACCGACCTCAACCACGGCGTCTACGACGGCTACGCCGGCGACATCTGGAGCTTCGGCATCAGCATTCTCGAGTTCTATCTCGGCCGCTTCCCCTTCGGCGAGAAGCTCGGCAAGCAAGGAGATTGGGCTAGCCTCATGGTCGCCATCTGCTACTCCGATCCTCCCCAAGCTCCGCCCACCGCCTCCCTCGAGTTCCGCGACTTCATTGCTCAGTGTCTCCAGAAAGATCCGGCGAGGAGGTTCTCCGCCGCCCAGCTCTTGCAGCACGTCTTCATCACCCAAACCAAGGTCTCCCCTTTCCCCCCCTCCTCCTCATCCTCCTCCTACTCCTCCAGCATTGTTTCACATCCTTGACTCTTTGGATTCCTTTCTTCTTCTCATCTCCTCCTCCCCCCACTTCCATTGGAGAAGGATGAATTCCAAAAGGTGGGATCTTTTTTGTTGTTTCTTATTGAAAGAATCCCACTCGACCTGAGTGTATAATAGAATGAAGAAAAAAGATTGCATCTTTGAATCAAATGAATTATAATAGAGAAGTTCTCTATATTTTAGCAGCTTGGAACTTCTCTCCTATTTTTCACCCTTTGTTTTTTCCCCTCTTCTTTTTCAGCCTTTTGTTGTACCCTAATGATATGATGATGTTCAGAGTGTACAATTGTGAATGAAAGAAATGAGGGAACTTCTTCTCTCTATTTTTATCAATTTTCCCTTTTTCTTTTCAGAACAAGTTGGAGAATTTCTCTTCTTAGCAATGGGAATCAATTCCCACCGCCATTTCTATGCATCTTTTCTCAATCTCTCCTTTTTCCTGCTTTCCTCCTTCTGGCTCTGTGTATTATTCATTTTTTCAGATTTGCCCACATCTATCTCAACAGCAGACATTTATGTGCTTTTCATACATTGAATGAATAGATGCCACTGCTTTTTTAATATATATATATTTATACATAGAGAGAGAGAGAAAGAATACATGTGATGGAATGGAATCTATTTTGATTTTTGTACAAAGAGCCTCTGCAGAATCTGATGCAATGCATATGGAGTGTTTTCCTTTTTGGAATAAATGGTGTCATTAATTTCCTCATGGAGTTTTTATTTCTATATACATGCTTAACATCTTTTCAATCTTTTTAAAGTGAACATCAAACACCACATGAGACCAATCACATATATATATAGAACATCAAGCAGGAGGAGATAAACCAGAAATGGAGGCTTTTTATTACCCAAGTTCGAATTCTCAACTAAAGTACTATAAACATGTGCTAGATTCTATCTAAAGATAAACTTATTGTCTATTTGATAAACCATACTGTGAGTCTTTAACAACTCTTTACATCATTCACTCCTAGAAACTCTTTGCACTGCTCCCAAATCTACAGGGCAGACTGGAATATCATCTCAGCAAGTTCCTGCACAAAGAACATATGTTATTTCACCAACCATTCCATTAGACAGAACTGATTAAATTAAACAAAAATAATTCTCTATGTTGACCTGCTTCCCAGAGGGAACCGATGGTTCACCCCATTCCATGGCCTTCTTTTCCAGTGTCTCGAAATCGGCTTTCCCGGCCTGTTCAAACGGTCATACATTTAGAATTGATCAAATGGAATTTGGTATTTCAAGCACTGTATTAAGAACTCTGAACAGGAGGTACATTTTTTCCTCTCTGGTGGTTCAATATGAAGAATGTCTTATCAAAATTGTATAGAAAGGGAGAAGTGTACCTCAATAAGAGCACCAAACTCAGTGTCAAAGCTTTGATAGCGCTTCCGAATCAACTCAGCCAAAGAACCATCCTTTTCATGAGATGCAAATTGAGTCAATCCATGAGAATCAAACCAAAATTTTTATATATTTTATGAGAATACCTCTATTAGTTTGGCAGCATTACGTAGTCCACGCGCCATAGTGTCCATCCCAGAGATGTGGGCAAGGAATAAGTCTTCCACATCGGTGCTCTCCCTTCGTCTGTTAAAATTGGATATGTAAACACAAGAAAAGGTCAATAATGATGCTTTATAAAGACTTTGAACCAGTCCACACGTGTAAACTCAGAAGACAACTCACAATTTGGCATCAAAGTTGAACCCACCAGGCGCCAGTCCATCCTGTACACATGTCAATTCAACAGATGAACCATCAACTAATTGCTACATGAGATGTGTTATGTTATGCACTAATGTAGATTGACAAGTTCTTACATTTCTGATGACACTGAGCATGACTAAGGTTGCCTCACTTATGTCTGAGAGGAACTGATCTGTATCCCAGCCTACATTGATAGTGTTCATGTAAGAGCACTGGTATTTGGAGGAGAAAGTGGAAGAAAATAATTAAACTAGGATTCAAACGCATTACCAATCTGAGGATCACCGGTGTTGGCATCTATGTTTCCGAGCAGTCCATTTATTCTTGCAGTTTCAAGCTCATGATGACAGCTACAAGTATTTTATCATCAAAATGAGTTTTGCTTTTAAAAGTCTACTTCTGTATGATCAATCGGATTCTGCAGAAATTAATATCTAATAATGGTATATACCTGTGACCAGATAAGGTGGCATGGTTGCACTCTATATTAAGTTTGAATTCTCCTGCAACCCGAAAAAAGATATAGTTACATGGACCGGCTCACTTACTGGCCTTGTTAAAAGCAATTGTTTCTGAATATGTCAAAAAGTAATACAATGACCTGTGCCTTACCTTTAAGTCAAGCCATTACAAATAGAAAAACTGATAATATATTATTAAACCGGAATCTGAATGTTATAATAATACAAGAACCACAGTATAAAGGGAGGAGTCGAACAAAAGATTGTCAAAGTTTATATAAAATTGGTATCAAAATCCATATGGCACTCATTTAGTATTACACATTAATATTAAATTTAGTAATGCATCAATGTAATAAGCACCAGAAACAAGAGATATTGATAGCAAGTTTACTTTCATAAGAAAGAATAGATTGAGTAATCTCAAACTTATAGATTGGTCCTTGTGGGGCTATGACTAATGTATGATTAACAGTATGAGAAAAAATAAATAAATAATAAATATGTAAGGATGAAGCATGAAGCTGGCAAGCCCAAGTAGTAAAATGAGAATTTCAGAGGTAGTTGTGCAATCAATATACAGTTTTATAGTTCCGCAGCATATATCAGCCATAATAGACTAATTTTACAAATATTGGCCTAATAGAGCCCATGTCTTTCCTTCTATAAACACCAAATTCAATGAAACTCTTAGGATTATGGAAATGAAACATTAAAAGCTCAGATCTGAAGATGGTAGAGCTAGTGGAGAGGTCATCAACTATTACCACTTCCAAAGACAATAATCTATGAGGAAGTACTCGATCTTTTCTTTGTGACTACTGTTCCACTTCAAACATGAAACATAGCAACTTAGGGAAACCAAATGAGATTACCTTTAAGACCGTACTTTTGCAGAAAAGACATTGTTGTAGCTACATCCCAATCATACCTGAGACACAATTATTGTCAAACCCCAAACATGCTGAACTATTGGGGAAAAAACATAAGAACTCAAACCAAGATACATACTGGTGCTTTGTAGGCTCTTGCGGTTTAGGTTCAATTAGAAGTGTCCCTGGAGGAGAGAGGAAATAAATCAATTCACTGTACCTTGACAAGGCACAAGATATAGCAACAGAGAAGATGAAATTCTTTATAGTTCATAACACATACCATTGAACCCAATCTTCTTCTTCCAGTCAACAGCTGCTTGAAGAAAAGTTGCCTATGGAAGTTGACATTGTCAACCAAGGTGAAAATCATAAACATGTACTTTTTGAATATGGTTAAAGGAAAACAAAGTTACAAGAAAACATTATTCCATACCAAGTGATCAAGTTCTCTTTGCATGTCTGTGTTAAGGAGAGTCTGGTAGCCCTCTCGTCCGCCCCAGAACACATAATTCTCCCCTCCTAGATAGTGTGTGACCTAACCAGAAGTGCCAGATAAGAACAAAAACAAAAAGTTCTAAAACTCTAATGCACAACAAAGGCCAGGCACACCAACCTCTATGGCCTTCTTAACTTGAGCTGCAGCATATGCATATACCCCGACCTCAGAGCTGAAAATATCAATTAATGGAACCCATCAAATTAGCACATTTTACAGAGAACTAGAGAAGATAATAAGGTCATGTCCTAAGAAATTGCCTGGTGGCAGCTCCATGCATGTAGCGAGGATGCATAAATAGTTGAGCTGTGCCCCATAAAGGCCGGATTTTTGTCCCCTGCAGATCCATCAAAAAATGAAAACTTGAAAAAAGGACAAACACATGTGATGCATTACACTTCATAGAAGTCCAAATATCAGTGGATTTCTTGGTGATCTGAATCATTATGCTGGTGCAGTACAATCACCTGAAGTTCTTTGGCAAGGGCCACCACTTCATCCAAGTTTGAGTTAGATTCCTGGGTTGTCAAAAAGACAAGTTATAACATTAGATTAGATAAGACAATTAATGATCAACATTCATCTGATATAGTTTGGATGATGTCTTCGAGTAATATACATAGCATAATTAAGAAAAGTATGCATTATTGTTTTTCTTTTGACAAAGGCAACAAACGCCCCCCAAAGGAAGTCAAGGATGGGCAACAGGTGCGGAACCCATTCAACGCACCTGTGCCCACACCTTGTAAGAGGAGGGACTCAATCCCGGGACCCATCCACGAAGATCGAGACCCACCTCTTAGCAAGGGAACCCAGTACCAATAAGGCCATCATGGCCGTTGGTATGCATTATTGTTACGCATAACATTTTGACCTGAAACAACCAGTGGACGTATAGACTCACCGCCAGTGTTTTACCGTCAGGAGCAATATCCCGGTCATGAAAGCACCACCAGTCAACTCCTAGTTTGTTGATAAACTCAAAGTTGGCCCGCACTAAATCAAGAAGATGGATAAAGTTAATGCCAATGCTCTACATAGAGAACAAAAACTAGTCATCTGATCTTACTTCTCCTTTTGGCCATAGCTAGTGAATTTGTTCCATCCTCCCAAGGCCACATCTTTGTTGGAGCACCAAAAGGGTCAGCTCCAGTTCCACGGAATGTATGCCAAAATGCAACACTAAATCTCATCCAATCCTAAGGAAAACAAGTAGAAGCCACAATGATTGATAACAACCAAAACCAAAAGAAACACACACACACACCCCTTACACATATCCATATGTGTATAATGTACACTAGAAATCAATCTGTATGAGCAATGTGAAAAAAATACCTTCATTTTCTTTCCAAGAATCTCTTCCTCAGCATTGTACCATTTGAAAGAAAGTGGGTTCTTGCTGTTAGGGCCCTGATAACAAGAAGACATGTTTTAATCATCCGAAATTTATAAGGCTTCACCAAGTTAATCTAAACAAGGAATATCAGACAGCCACAATGCTCATCCAATGTACAATCACTCTGACTACCAAAACCATGCAAGGACCATATAAATTCTCACCTCATACTTAATTTTGGGAATTCCAGGAAAGAACTCCCCTTTCCAGTCATCATCAGAAACAGCAGAACATCCTTCCACCAAATCAGCAGGGCATGTCTGAGGAATGCCATAAGCCTGCAAGCAAAAAGAGTAGCCATTGGAAACATAATACATACATCACACACACACACACACACACACACACACACACACACACACACACACAAAAAAAAAAGCATCACATTGTCCAAAATAGATATAAATAAATAAATAAAGTAAAAAAAACACAAAGAAATAGGCCTGTTCAGATGAGAATTGTAACGAAGCAAGAAACTTACATAAGCCAATATGATCAACTCAATAAAAAGCACCAAGAACAGGCACCCCCCCTTAGTCTTCATTCTGCAACTCAACCAAGAAACACCTGCAGTCAAAACAATAAAAATAAAACCTTTAACCATTAACACAATCAAAATTTTCTTTTTTTTAATTTTTTTTAATTTTACATATATTGTAATCAACCAAAAAACTAAGAAAAAAGAACCAAACTTTATATTGACAGCAATCATAAAATTTCCTTCCGTTTAGAACAGTCTACAAAGTGAAGAAAAACTTGAAAAAAGTTTTTTAATAACCAAAACAGGACCCCACAAAAAGGATAGCTCTGGCCCTTGTAGAACCTATTAAAACTAAATCACTGATTTTGAAGTGAAAAAACAACTAAAATTATGAAAAAGAAAGATCAAAATTGGAGCAAGATCATGAATTACCAGTTGGGAAATCGCGGAGTGTTGGAACGCGATCAAAACTAATAACTTTGGAGAAAGGAGTAGGAGGAAATGTTATATTTATAGATAGGGTGGACCAAACCTAAACGCCAAATAGATCCCGGCCGTCCATCTCATCCGTGCGTGATGTTTATCAAGGAGTGGATTAGATTAGATGCTGATGTGGATCCTTATCAGCAAATACTAATTATAGTTATTTGTTATTTTTAGGTAAAATATCCAATTTAATCCATCTATTATACCAAATCTCCCTTTTAGTCCTTTTATTATAATTTGATCTTATTTGGTCCTATACTTTTATAATGGAGAAATTTTAGTACCAAAATTATAACATAAAGAAGAACTCAAATTTCTCAATCAAGAAAGTAAAAAGATCAAATTATAATAAAGGGATCGAAAGAGATAATTCGATATAATAGAAGGACTAAATTGGGTATTACACCTTATTTTTAAATAGTATTAATAATTAAAATAAACTTAAACAATAATTTGAAATAATAGATTTTGGATATATATATATACATATATATATATATATCAATTTCAAAATTCATATCCAAGTATATCAAATTGAGGATGTTATTTCAGTTTTTAAATTATTGAATTCAAATTATTGGAAAAGTATTTGAAACAAATTTATATAAGTTTTTTTTTTAAAAAAACAAAAGTTGGCATCTTCAACACTTCAGGCCAAAACAAGCTAAATTATAATGGACTCTTCAAAACAGCCTGATTTCTAAAGTAAATAAAAAACAAAAAAAAGGTAAAAATTATTCTTTAATGACCTAATAATGCAGTTTATCTGAATAAATAAGTGAAGAAAATAAAGAGAAAAAACAAGAAAATATCCCTAATAATTTTTATAAATACCAAGTTTGTCCTTAGGAATATAATACCGTTGGAAATAATAGGTTAAAACACAGTAACCCACATGCACAACAGAATAAGGGGTGGGCTATTAGGTTAGGTTTAAAATTTTCTTAACCTATTTTATATGTCCCAATGCATCTAATATTAATCACAATATATCATATAAATTGCTTGGTTAAATGAACTAAGGATACTTACTTGGAATCTCTTCCTTCCCCCTAACAACCTTCTCACTATTCTCACTAAAGAGGGAACCTGAAAGAAAAGTACCGGGATCACTCAATTATCTCACACAATTGCTTTTCTATTATCTGATTATATATCTCCTTATATAGATGAGAGGGTCCTAGTGTCACTCTTATCCATATTCGAGATAGATATAAATCATAAACACTCTTGATCCAATTCAAATTCAAATGTCAAATCATAATGAAATTATGTTTGTCTCTTTTTTATCTCTTACCTATCCCTTTAACTCAAGTTGGATAGAATAATGAATTAGATCATATTGGTTCAATCACATTAAACCACGATTATGATCTCTTAATAATCAGGTCTAATCAATTAGCCCTAATTAATATCTGTTCAAATATCAATCTGGTCTCAAGTCTATAATGCACTCAGGTCCCAACTGAGTACAATCTCATAAACCCAAGTAAATTCTTCTATGCATGCAGTATATTAGAACATCCAAGTAGGCCAAGTAAGGGAATCATATGCGAAGATATTGGTCATGTTTTCAGTCAAAAATGACTGATCAACTCATCATATATAACATAACCAAAGATGCTAGGGATTTGGGAACTAAGTATAGCATCTAAGTAACTCACCACCAATATGAAATATTGTAGATCATCACCTTGTCTAATGTGCAGCGCCCTCTACTATATCAACATCACTGTATTGATCGTGGAGAATACATCACACTGTCAAAACTCATAACCAGTACTCATATAGTGAATCAAAACCTATCAAAGTATTGACGTGATTCTATCACACCAACATATATTGTTAAATGTCATTTGACATATAACCATCTGGGTTTTATCTCAATCACAGTGTTTGTCTTTCACTTTAGATGTTCTCCTCAATTGAGGTAGTAGAACCCTTATTGAGCATCCTATATTATTTCAAGACTGATCACAAGCACCCAAGGAAAGAATTAAAGCGATACACGACTTGACCACACAACCTATCCTCAAAGCACTTGATAGCAATGCTAGAAAGATATGGACCTCTAAGGTAAGGTGCTTGCACTAAGAGAACATTGCCATTACCCTAATAGTGTGTTTCAGCGACATACTCTCTTGGTTGGCATGTTAATGTGTAGTAATACCCAAACAATAGAGTGCATCCATATGCTATAACCGAGAAAGGTTATCACCATCTAATTGTCCTATATTATTATGACAACCATGTTAGCAAATCATCTAGGTTTACTCTAAATTGTGACAAATTTAAGGTGTTAGGAATTGACCCTTCAGTTCTCGCACAGTAAGATAAGTGACTATCTAAATGTCCTACAATATCACATTTGGATGCTTTTGTATCTTATACAACTAGTCATCTCATGCTAGTGCTCAACTAGTCATCTTATGCTAGTGAATATCAGTTAGAAAAATAAACCTTGTATATGCATACAATAAGATTCACAAATAATGTCTCAAAAATCAAAATCGGTTTTGTATGTGCACCACTTCTAACAAATATTTAGTCCCTTGTTTTCTCCACCACCACTTCAGATCATTAAATTTAGTTTTTGGATCTTAAATCATTAAATTTAATATGATTTCACATTAATTTGTATTTAAGAGAATTTTTGCCATTTTATTATTTCTACAACCATATCATACCATCAAAATAAACACAAACGGCTTATAAACCATATCATACCATACCATCTTTTCAAACATAATAAACAGTAATTACAGTACCATATCATATTATACAGTACTAAACCATGACTGTCAGCCATCGCCTAAAGGTAATTAAAAAAAAAGGTTAAAAATTATACTTTAATGACCTAATAATGCAGTTTATTGAATAAATAAGTGAAGAAAATGAAGAGAAGAAAAAAAATAAGGAGACCTGCCATTCAAATCACGTTTCCCGGTTCACTCGTGCTTTTCCTCCTCGGCTACCCGTCCTCCATCCCTCTCTCTCTCTTCTTTCTATCTCTAAACTTCTCATGGATCCAATTCTTGTGGAGAGTCAGAAGCCATCTTCATTTTGATCTCCAAGGATTCATACTTGTTCAGTGAGCACTTGGAACATGGCCAGCATTGTAGGGAAGTATTGCCTTGGCAAGACCATCGGAGAAGGCGCATTCGCAAAGGTGAAGCTTGCTGTCGATGTGCACACCAACCGGCAAGTCGCTGTGAAGATCATCGATAAGCAGACGGTGATCAAGAACAAGATCATATATCAGGTCTTCTCTTCTTTTTTTTTTTATTATTATCTGACAATCAGTTTATTCGGTTTTAAAATGTTTCAATATGTGTTAGAAGTGACAATTCTGATTTCAGATCAAGAGAGAAATCAGCACAATGAGGTTGTTGAATCATCCAAACATTGTGAAGATATATGAGGTAAAGCTCGTTGTGGTGAAGTGTTTATATTTGAGCTCAAAATTGGAGTTTTAGAAGGGTAAATTTCACTGCAGGTGATTGCAACCAAGAAGAAGATATACCTGATAATGGAGTATGTTTCAGGAGGGCAGCTCACTGACAGAATGGTAATCTGAGCTCCACATAACATTGTGATTGAAAAGTTTGATTGTGTGTTTTCTTTCATTTCATGTTTGATTTCTTGTTGATAGTGCAAAGGATTGGCTGAGAAAGAAGCCAGGAAATATTTCCAACAGTTGATTGATGCTGTGGATTACTGTCATGGAAGAGGGGTTTATCACAGAGATCTCAAGGTTACAACTCTTCAAATCTAAATCAAAATTTCGTTTCATCCATTGCTGCTGAACTTTAAATCTCCCATACCGTCGATGTGAAACAGCCGGAAAACCTGCTATTGGACAGTGAGGGGAATCTGAAGGTCTCTGATTTCGGACTCAGCGTGTTGAGGAAGGTGATTTCTGAAACAATTTTGGTAGGAACTGCAACATTGTGTTCTTGAGATGATTTCTTTTCGACATCATGCTTCAATTTTGCAGCCTGGAGCACTGTTGTCAACTGCCTGTGGATCTCCAAGTTATGTAGCACCTGAGGTATGAATGTGCAATCTGATACTTTTAACTTATGAAAGCAGTGGTTTTTAAGTACCTGCAAATCAACAGGTGATTACCAAGAAAAACTACAAGGGAGCAGATGCAGATGTGTGGTCTTGTGGAGTAGTTCTCTTCGAGTTGCTCGCCGGCCATTTGCCGTTCGAAGATGGAAGCCTCACGAACTTGTATCGGAAGGTGTGGTCCACATCTTAGTTTAGACAATGCCGATATTCTCTCTGCCATTTGCATTGCTAATGCCTTTTATCCCGGAAAGATTATAAGAGCAGAATACACGTGTCCGAGTTGGTTCACTGCAAGTCAGAGATCGCTAATTTCTCGGATACTGGATCCATCTCCAAGAAGGGTACTCTGCAAAAGTCTTAAAAATATATTTGCTAAAGAGAGAACTTTGAGCATCTGGTTACCTGAGAAACAAGCATTTCTTGTGTTGTAGAGGGCGACGATCGCACAGATTATCGAACATGAGTGGTTTCGAGTTGATTATGAGCTATCTGCAGGAATAGAAGAAGAACAAGGCACGAAAGTGGCGAATCTAAATAGAACATTTGACAGCAAGGTGATGGCAGTTTACAATTCTTTGAGTGTTTCTATTGAAAAACAAAGATCAAATCAAATTAAATGGCTTTATAGTGTTCACAGGAGAAGATCAATAATGCAACCAAAGGGGAGACATCAACTTTTATCAATGCGTTCCAACTAATATCTATGTCAAATGGCCTCAATTTGTCAGGCTTGTTTCATGAACAGGTGATTCCAGATCCATTATTTGTTCACCAATGTAGTTTTTCTGCAATAATGCTGCAAGTAATTTTCTGAAGCATAACGAAATATGACAGCAGACAACAAAAATAGGTTCACAGTATCCAATTGATGAAACAATCGAAAAAATTGAATTTACTGCCAGAGCTGTAAATCTGATGGTCAAGAGAATGAACTTTTCCCAGGTACAAAACTTTTCTCTCTATTCATCTGATTGAGAAATTGCTGCATTCCTAACATAAAATAATAATATTCCATTTCCACAACTCACAGGTGAAGCTTCATGAGAACAAAAGCTTGTCTAGATATGGATCACATGTTATAGTATCAGCAGAGGTAGTAGTAGCAAGTTAAACACTACTTTCGTTCTGATTTCTTTAACTGTCTTACCTCTGGTTTGCTGCAAATACAGGTAATTCAGGTGACACCAACAGCTTGCATGATAGAAATTTCAAAATCTTCAGGGAATCCACACATATTTGAAGAGGTGAAAACTTTCTTGTCATTGATTTTGCCATATTGCATACTAATTTTCTTGTTTGAACTAAAATCAGTTCTGCAGAAGATTAGCGAATTTGCTGCTAAAGAACACTGGTAGCTCAAGTTCAACAGAAATGATGGCAAAAAGGCCAAGAAAAAGATAGCAAAGAGTGGATTGTAAGTGCACACGAATATATCTGAAATGACGAATAAACAAGAGCCCAGCTAACATTGCTATTCAACCATCATCTTCCATTGAAGAATAAAAAGGGCAGCCCGGTGCAACGAAGCTCCCGCTATGCGCGGGGTCTGGGGAAGGTTCGGGCCATCATCTTCCATTGAAGAATACTATAAAAAAAATAAGAAACAGTTTGATGATTTTTCGTTTTTCTAATTTTTTTCAATCCTCATATATGATCTGTACTAACCAAAAGCTCTGACCAAGTGATATGTCATTTTAGCTAGCTACTGTCTAGGCTCCTCACATGATTGGCAGTGAGACTATGAAACTCTGTATTCATTCTTATAGATTCTTTAATTGACAAGCATAATATACAATAATTTGCGTTGATTTTCATGAATGTCTCCTCCAAGAATGTAATTTTCCATGCTTGATTTTTGCTTTCCTCTTTACCAAAGTATATTCCACAAGCACTCTCCATGCACTAAAGAAATTCAGACATGAAACATGATTTTGCACATGTGATCCAAACATTAGTAAGTCAATAATTAAGTCAAATTCACTGCAAATAAAAACCAAAAGTGGAGCTAATAAATGGAATTTCTGAACATAATGTACAATTTTGTAGATCTGAAGTAATTAAAATTAACTGATGAGAGAGATTTGCAGACAGAGCCAACAAAGTTTGAATTCATTAGTTTTGAGATTTCCACATGATTCACTAGGATCCCCTACATAACATTTATGTTGCTTTATGATAAGCCGTACATGGACATCACTTCATGAAACCTGTAAACTTCTGAGTTTTCGATATATATTTGTGAATGTCACAGTAAACATTCCCTTGATATTTACTTTCTTAACTTATACTTACCTTAGATAATGTAACTATGATACCTTGGTAATATCATAAGTTAAAATACCTAGTTATCATAAGGATTACCAAATATGTGGTATATAAATAGGATATTCAGTAAATGTCAGAATTTAAGCTAGGTGCTTGATAGCTCTGCAATATATGATTAACCATTCGCTGTGTGTTCAAATTCAGACTAAGATGAAGACAGATGTTAGGAAAACTTGGGAAAAGAATGAAGAATTAGATAAAGAAAAATTGGCATTGATCAAAGGAAAATATATACATGGTGTTACCACAAATTTAAACCAATGCCTAAAATAGCAACAGACAATAGAAAACTATTGAAATAAGAATTACCATCACTCAAACAACAACATGCTATGGTGAATTATCTTTGATTTGGTATAAATAATTACTGAAAAGATATTTGTCACTCCATATATCAACTAGGAAAATATAGCAACTTTCACCATCATCAACTTTCATGCCACTATTTGTATCTAAAATTGCTTTTCCAATCCTTCTTGATCTTCCTGTCCATGGAAAACAGATAATCACATGGACTTCTGCTCATCGACATGATAGGCATTTGGCCAAAGATAAAACCAGATTACAAAAAAAGGAGCTCAACATTGGTTACCAGGAAAGAGTGTATTGACATTTGATGATTCTCAAAATTCAGGGAAGAATGCAAACCTATCTAAGAGTCAGCAATCCAATGCAAACTTGCTACACTACAAGAATAGGTTATTCTACAGTTGCATATCCAAGTTTACAACCCCAGCTTTTGAGTGTTAATTTTTTATTCTTTTTACAGATAAGATATCTGAAGCATGTACGTTGTCCATATAAAACAGAGTGAGAAAAGAAAAGCAAAAACAAAATCAATTAACAAAGAGAGTAAGCAGAAACCATAAACAATTTGAAATATTTTCTTGTAAGTTCCATCAAAGCATAATTTTTGCTTTTCTGAGTCGCATGAAATTTAAGCATCTTCTGGTAGTTCATAGATAAGGAATGAAGAAAAATTTACAAGTATGTATTATGCCCATTAACACCAGGCAATCAGATTTTTATACACAATATACAATGATACAGTATGACTTTGATTAACAGTTAGCTGGACAGAAGATGGGTACATGCAAAGTTACATACATGAAGCTAACCATCTTAGCATGTGAAGCATGAGTCTTGTAGAGGAGCTAAATGAGAAAATTATCTATCATATGAAAGACCACATCTGCACCATCTGAGTTCAACCAGTAGCTCTTCACCTGAAAAAAAAATCAAAAAGAAAAAAGAAAACATTATAATTCTGGCATTGAGTATAAGAAGCTTGGGGTATGTCTGTCAATTTCAAACAAGTCAGGAAGTCATATGTAAGAGGATAACAGGAAATAGTAATAAATGAATCAAGTATATTTTTGGAAAAGCTAACACAGGCACAAACTAATAGCTTATCGATACCCTAGTAAGGTAAACATGAGTTTTTACTTCTATATAGAATAACAATTAATTTATGTTATCAGAGATATTACTGTTAAAATATTCAACCAAGAGTTATTGAATGGGGGTCTGAGATAATCCAATGGAATAAATAAACAGATGTGTGCAATTAAGAAATAGATACTGGATATAATAATAAGTCCATTAAGCGATGGATCAAAATTATCTGTTTACCAACTTATTGATGTGATATTCTTTTAAGCATGATTGATAGGTATCCTCCTGGATTGGAGAAGATTATTATCCTCTTGAAAAGTGTTTGGAAAGTGTAAACTTTTCAACTCTTTGAAGATTTCCCTTTTTTAAGAGAAATAATTGCCAACACTGCTACATGTAGATTGTGTGGCAATATCTCTTAAGAATGGTTAGTTCATCAACCAGGAAGACTAAATTAATACAAACAAAATTTGTTTGTCTTCAATCATAAACTAAAAGAATACAGCTTGATCACTCCCATGAATTTGTTGTGCCTAGGCAAAGTGCAACGTGCACAAGTATTAGAGTCACATTATCAAGGTACTTAATCTAAGCTTGTAGAATCCAATGGAACATTGGATGCTTCACATGAAATGGACCATCATTGCATGTGAAGAACACAAGGCATCGATAAGTTAAACATGCATTAGTGATGTTATAAATTATAAATATTTGTTTCATGCAGAAAGCTGCTTTTCAAATTTCAACATCTCTGGCAAAATATATTAAAACAAAAGATTATAATCATCTAAAAGAAACTTCTTGCTACTAGTAAAGAATGAAATTGAGAGAAAAAAAAAACAGTAAATCAGGATATGTGCTTTAAAGACGTGCAAAGGCGGTTGGTTGCCAAGTACTATGTGCCAACAATTGCAAATCTAGCATATAGACTCATAGCAGATCAACTGGATCATGAACCTGCCTGTATAGTATTATGTGCAACATATCTTTGTTTGCTTTTCTGGAAGCTCACATCAACCCGCTCCCAAGGTACTCTAGTAAGACCTCTAATCATCTCATCTGTGAGCAACATATGATTTCTTAATAAGGTTGAAACAAATCAGTAAATCGGCACCCATATTTTGTACTTTAGATAACACATCACCCAAAAGGTTTATCTGTTTGTTGCTAAATGAAAACAAAGCTATTCCAATAGCAAAAGTCAACACTATTAAGGAAATGATGCACAGTATAATGTATAAATATAATGTCCAAAGAAAATTTGTTTTATTTTTGCAATCCATGGTTATTTTTTATGTACATAGCAAAAGTTAAGTAACACAACTGACGGCAAATACTGAACCGATAACTTGTGGCCATAAACTGGTTTACATCTATTAGATTCATACTATCCAACTAGTTACTTCAGAAGTAGAAAAAATTATTCATAAGAGGGCAAACTGGTAGAAACAATGATCTTTAAGTCTAACTATTCCAAGAAACTGTTAAAATTTGAGAAACAAAATCACGATTGAACAGTTTGACTATTAAAATTTAATGGGCAAACATACAGAGTGAAGGATCTCTGTTTTGCCAATTTTCAAGGAATATCTATAAGCTCCTCTATTGATATCTCATAGGGAAACAACTAGGAGTTAATAAAGCAGATATAGCAGCAGGAAATTATATCTTGCCATGGCAATTTCTTGAATGTACTGACTGCTAACTCATGTATCAATGTCTCATTGAACAAAATGTAGACCTCTTCAAGAAGTATTACCTAACACGCCTCACAATAATGTGCATTAATCATCTCAACATTAATAAAATTATAGTCACATAGACAGACCTTCTAAGTCATAATTTTGAGCTTCCACCGTGAATGATTCTTCGCTACGAGCATTCTCAGTATGTCCTTTATCGACAAAAACAATATGTGGATACTTCTCATTGCTTACAAGAAGATGATACTGAATAAATAAGGTGCCAAAACAAAAGGATAGGGTCATTTATGGGGAAAAGTCAAGAATTTTACAAATAAAATAGGTTATGAAGTTGTATGATACTTTTGGTAATTCATGTTGACGCCGAATTGAGGATGTCCTCCATCCAACCATATCTTTTATGTCAGTTAAAGGGATTCAATAATACTAGAATAGAGACAAAAAAGATACTGCACTACTTGAGCAAGAGGTAAAGGATACGATCAAAATTGGCATTAGCATAGGCAACACGGCGCCTGAAAGAACCTAGAGCTGATCTGCATACAAAATCAAGAGAAACAAATAACAAATTATTCAAGTTTCATAATAACGAACTAAACACAAGTCAGAAATTCAGACATGAATTTTATATCATCACAATCATCAGCCATTCGTAAGAGAAGAGGAGGCTTCCCATCATCATCATCTGTAAGGAATAGATGTTTCCCTGTTCTTCCAACAATGAAATGTGCAGTTTTGGATGCTCTTTGCTCCAGAAAAGGAACACCGCAAAGTAAAGGAAGCTGGTTGCAGCACAAAAAAAAGGGAAGCAAATCAGCAAAACAGGATCCAAAAATGAGACTAGGTAGTGAGGCAATACAGAATAAAATGATACAAATGGTTGAAACAAACAATAAATTGGCATCTTTTAAGAGGTATTGCTACAAACGAATCAATGACCAGACTATTAAAGATGTCCCTGATAATTTACAGATAGACAGAGATCGAAGATATTAACTCCGTTCTGTTATCTCAATGGCTTTAGCCTAAGATTATTAACTATTGAACTTTGTAGTATGTGCGGGTATGGAGTCTGTCTGATAGAAAAAATATATATAATGAGAGAAAAAAAAATGTCCATGCACAGGCGTATGTTGTCTTTGTCCCTATATACCGCATAATATCAAAATAAACTCACCAGTCAAAATCATCACAAGCTGTCCCCCTTCCAGAAATATATCTCATCCAACCATATCATTTAAAAGATGAAAAAATATAGAATATCCACACGACCAAAGAATAGGATAGCTAATTCTGTTAAACCAAACATCATTATTACCTGTTTATTCCCCCTTGAACCTAGGTGAGGAGTGGCAAATGTTATAAAGTTCATAGGCTCTAATCCTGCTATCCGACCTTCCTGAGTTTTTCCTTTGTCTGAGTGGTTCCCGACATGAAGAGAAGATTCAACACCACCAACACTTTCATAGAGCCTTCCTATAGCATATCTTGCTATAAGACCACCCAAGGAGTGGGCAACAAATGATATTTTCTGAATGCCTCTTCTGCTGTTGACAACGGACATTACCTGCACCAAAAAAATAGAAGCCTTAAATGAGACCCACGACATCTGTTTTGCCATATATACTAATTTCCTTCAAGATATGAAGTCCCTGCATTTAAGAATATGAATAAATATGGGGATGATGAGAAAAGATGATAATATTACAAGCAACAAAAGAAATAAATAAGTATTTCCACTAAGATATTTACCTCATCAGCTAACCTCTCCCCCATTAGATCAACACCATCAAAAGTCAATATTGAAGAATTGCATTCACTGCCTGCCCAAAAAACCATTACATTTCAGATTCCATGTACTATATTTGTATATACAATAGATACAGTACCATCTCACATTTATGACTCAATATAATAAAAATTCTGATGGATTTTTAAAATATATGTAAAAGCTCATTTGAACCTAATGAACTTGCCTTGCAGGTCTATGATGAAAAGCAACAATGATATGCACTCCAAACCATAAGGTCTCAAACTTGCGTCTGTTGCGCATGCATATATAAGTATCTTTTGTGTGTAAGAATGCTAGTTAAATCAAAATGAGAAAATGTTTCCCTAAGATGTCCCAGAAAAATATAGATACATGTATATATATATATATATATATATGCTAAAATTTTTGGTGTGAGATGGTAGGGGTTGGGCATTGACAGTTCTACATAATTTCCAACATGTGCACTAAAAGATTTCATCTGAGAAAAACGATCTATGAATATATATATATATATATATATATATATATATATATATATATATATATATATATATATAACACACTCCAAATTGATAGCAAAGTGCTCTATGTTTTGAAAGAGTGTGAAATTCACCAAAGAGCTTTCCAAGTCTAAGGAAGAGTTGGTTCTGATTAGAAGAACTTACGATGGACAATTACTTTAGTGGGGATTTTCTTTACAAACTGTTCAGCGGCAAATCTCCAATCTTCTGCACTGAAAACAAATATTCAGAAATGTAAGGGGATGCATGGTAATGTTTATTTTCAAATGTCCTAGTAAATATTTAACTGAACTCGCTTAAGTCTAATCTGGAGAAAGGTTAAGTGGTAAGGACCTCAACAAAACCATTTAATAAGTAATACAAGAAACAACATACTCCCAGTAGCAAGAGGGGCTTCTCAATGGCTACAGTTATGGATTGAAATTTGTTTCCATCTGTTTTTCTTTTTCTTTTTCTTTTCTTTTTTTGTGACTTTTCTAGAGCTAAGTCATGGCTTACAACTCGCAAATACTAAAAACAATATTTGGAAACCAAACATGAAGATTCGTCTATCGGGTTTATGCCTGATACTTTGTAACTAACTACCATTCAACGCATACACCAAAAACCAAAAAAAAAAAAAAAAATGTTAAAAATGTGATCATTGTTTGAAAAGAATATGGGCAGAGTATTAGAATGTGTGTCCCAAGCCATGATGAAGTGCAATAATCAATAATTGTTTGTAACTATTGTTCAAGAATTATGTCTTTTTGGTACCATTTGTTTATTTTATTATCATTATTTAGCAAAATGTCTCTTTGAATCATACTCGATAAATTGCTACCATTTCTCTTAAAAAGAAAAAAAAAAAAATCAAACCTTGCAGGAAAAAATCTTCTTAAAACACACACAAAAAAAAGCACAAAAATCAATTGATTGAAAAATTCAAGCTAGTACCTTCCGACAAGGCCATGGACCATTACAACGAGGTGCTCCGGGAACACACCGCAATCTTCAGTGGCAGCACTCCAGAGATCCTCGCCACCCCGGACTGATTCCACCTCCACCTCCACCTTCTCCCCTTTCTTCGACTTTTCCTTGAACCAACCTCCCCACCCGATGGTGTCCGGCTTATCACTCTTCGATTTATGAGCAGATCTAGAAAAAAACCGTAAATTCAGCCAATCCATTGTGCCTTCCCTGAAACCCCGGCTAATTCCGGTGAACTCGGAGCTAAAGATTGGGGCTTTAAGCTTGGGATAGACGGCGATCATCAAAAAGGCTAAAGAAAGGCAGGGAATGAAAGATCATCGAGAAGGATTCAAGCAGCAGAGGGTTGACAGCTAAACCCTCATTTCAAGGAAGAGGTGGACGGAGTTGGAGTCGGTGGTGGCGGTGGCGGTGGCGGCCCCGGAGGGCAGTTTGGTCATTGCAAGCGGTTCGGGAGGACATTTAGCTAGAGATTAAACTATACTAATAATTTTACCGTTAATTATTGGCGGGAATATTTTGTGGTATATATAGAAGTAAAGGAAAATTAATTTCTTATTGATTTTATTAGAAAATAATTAAATTTAAAAACAAAATTTTCTTTGACTTAGAATGGAATTAATTTTTTGAACTCAACTAATACATATAATTGAAAGGGCTATTTTACAAAAAAAAAAAACCCAAAAAGAAAAGTCAGCAAAAACGACTCTACTCAAAGATAATGGTGAATATCGTCTTGTTTTGGTCTGACCCACTATTTCAAATAACGGCTTCAAGACTAGGAGGTCCTTTGGCTCATCTTTTTTATTTTCTACGCTTTTTATTAGGTTTATAGGGAAAAAAATTATATTAGTTTTTTCAAAGAAATAGAAACTATAATTTTTTAAAATAATAATTAACTATTCATCTCTTGAATAATGCTCAAATTACCTATAAGTCCAAGGGTTGGTAGAGGTGTAATGTAATAGTATTTTGAGTGTGTGTGTTTTGGGTGAAAAATAATATCAAATAATGTCAGGGACTAAGAAAAGAATTTGATCTTTTTTTTTCATAAATTAGTGATTTGTATTTTCTGAAAAAACCGTTATAGAGAAGTTGATTTAAAAAATATCAATTATCAAAATATTATTATTATTATTATTAAAATACTTCTAAATAAATATATCCAAACTTATAAATAACAGACTTACTCTGGGTTTGAGAAACATTTTTTTCAAAAGTCTTTCTATTAAATTAAATTGAAAAAAAACCCTTTTTTCATAAGCCTATCGGACCAGGTTGGTTTTAAAGTCTACCATCATTCCAAACACCGACTTAATGAAATGACATCTCTTCCGAACTAATTAGATTTTTTTTAAATTGTAATAAAAAGCAAAGACAACATTTTAATTACATAATGATTAAAATAAAAATAATTATATAATAATTTAATTTTGTTCACTTAAATTTAAAATTTATATAAAAATAATATTTAAATTTTTAAAAATATTAAGT
Organism: Dioscorea zingiberensis; assembly: GCA_026586065.1. Lineage (NCBI taxonomy): Eukaryota > Viridiplantae > Streptophyta > Magnoliopsida > Dioscoreales > Dioscoreaceae > Dioscorea > Dioscorea zingiberensis. Next base: position 16,590,394 of record CM048818.1, read on the forward strand.
TTTTAGTTGAAGATGCATAATGATGTACAAATAAGGAATTAGTTGGAGAAGGAAAAAAAAAAGAAGAGAATGTATATAAAATTGGTTGTATAGACAATGACAGGTAAGGATATGGAATCATGGATATGGAATTTTTGTAATTGTTTAACAAATTTTATTCGATATAGGGATGCACTCATTCCACGTGTACGTGGTGTGATTATCTTTGGTTAATCTTTTTAATATTTTAATTATTTAATTAAAAAATATTTTATTATTTTAATTATTTATCTTTAATAATGAATAATATGTGTGATAAAATAAATTATACATTAGTTATATTAATATATCTTAAATAATAATATATTTTTTATTTAATAAATTAAATTTATTATATCTTAATTACATTATATTTTATAATATTTAATCTAATTTTTAAATTTACATAATTAAAATATATGAAAATAATCATATAAAATCATGTACATAATTGTAATAATAATAATTATTAAAAAAATAATAAACTATTGCAAGGGGTGAATTAGTGGTTGAAAAAGGGAACTCTTGTCAATAGGTGCTCACAATCATCCCAAACTAATGGATGGCTATTTACAAGCTCCTAGAGTGGGTAATCCACAACATCAAGGAGATTTCATGTGGAGTGGTACATGACTAGTGCCAAACACATACAACTTGGTTAGTTGGGAAAGAATATATAGACAGACTAAGAGAACAAGGAGAATGGGGAATTATTAATCTCAAGACTTATAATGAGGCAAGACAATGGGAGGCTGGTATATACAAGAGAGTTATCTTACAAGCCTACTTTCAAAATGGTTACATAAGCCCGTTACTCCGACCTCCAAGGAGGATGTCATATTTTTGAAAGGTGTTCTTGACCAAAGAGACACAACCATAGCAAATATGAGCATATCAATAGAAATTGGACACACCATCGACTACTAGCATGAAAACTGGGGGATGGACAAGCACCACACAATTTTTCTACAAACATACAACCACTAATGCTTGTAGAAGAAAACAAAATGTTTGGAAGTGGGGCAACCACTACTTAAATAAGGTATGTTATCAAGGGAGGCTGACCAACAATTGAGTAGTTTACGCCAACACCTACAATAGAGAAACAACAACGGACTAGACTCCATGGAATGTTTATTCTCCTAAAAATAGCTAATTCAGTGTCAAATCCCTATATAGTTTCAGGGTTGATAGAGGAATACGAAACCCACTAACAACCTCTTTCTGGAAGACCCCGTACCCCATGAAAGTTAAACTCTTCGCTTGGTTAGCATGAAATGACAAGATCCTCATGCTACAAAACCTACAAAAGAGAAATTGGAAGGGAGCACATGCATTTAGACCCATTTCTACTGCCTCTTCGAAACAAATTACCACCCCACAAGAATACAAGACCTATAGGTAGACTCCACCCTCACAAAACTACTACCAAGAGAAGCCAGTAAGGGTTGGAATCTTGTGGTAATGGCAATCACCTAGAGCGTATGGCTGGAACAAAACAAAAGATGTTTCCATGCTAAACAATGTATTTGTACGAAACTAATTCGTCATATCGATTTTCTTATACTCTATTGGTTTGATGTAGCTCACGCAATGAAGCCAAAGTTATTGGCAGTGGAATCCATTGTCAAAGAAAACCTGGAATTCACTCAGGAGGAGAACCAACAATGCCCACCAAACCCCCCAACATCGACTTTGAGGATGAGGAGCAACAAGAGTAAGGCCAAAGAAATAAGGTCAATAAGGACTGCAGACAACCAAAGCAACCAAGGCGACTCCAACCCACCTCCTCAATTTCAAAATTTTCATATAGAATGTAATCTAGCCTCAAGCTAGGACTCATGTAGTATGGTTCACCAAAAGCTAGAGCCTATCTTAATGAATGTGATTTATCCACGATTCTAAAGAAAAAAAAAATAGAGAAGAGATAAACAATTGAATATGTGCTTCAGATGTTCACATCTAAAGGTTTTTACTAGATGTTATCATCCTATAATTTTGAATGAGCACATCCCCATATGGAAAACCAAATAAACGAAAAAAGTAAAAAAAAATTATGGTCACATCCCCATCCCTGGATGTAACTACCCATCCAACCAAACAAATACTACCTTAGTTTTATAACAAGTTATTTTATTTTTTATTTTATTGTTAAAAATAATTTATCACTTTAAGCATTAATTTAGAATTTATTTTTATTTTTTAATTTAAGGTGATAGAATTATTTTTCAAGAAGTTGAATTTGCCGATTAACTTTTTGAAAAATAATAACAGGAATATCTCTCAAGATACAGTGCATTAGGGGTATTATCGGCAATCAAGAAGAGGAAAGGGAGGCACTAGTCATAAAGAAATATACAAAGAGATGAAAGACATGGTGCCTCGAGATTTGATGATGAAGCTGATCGTGATTAGATGGACACGTGAGACGAGGACCTTGACTCAGAAGGCTATGAAGGGCTAATAACCTCAATTGATGAAGAATCAATTAGGAAAAGCAAAGAAGGAAGAAATGATAAATTAGGTATTGTTCAACCTTCGTTAGAATTAGCACTAATTGACTCTTATTTTTCTCTGGTGAACAGGTTACAAGGACACTAGGTCAACCTCCTGAAGAACATGAGAGGGAGGGAGACATGATTGAAATAGATAAACCCCCGGACCTTGATGAAGTCATGATAACAGAAACAGAAGTTGCACAAAGAGGTGAATCCAATAGCAAGAGATATACTAGCAAATGCTGAAAGTCAAGCTCGGAAGAAAGAGAGAGTGGACAAAGGGGAATACCCACAACTAAAATATAATAAATGAAAATCCTCCAATGGAATTGCAGAGGAGTAACAGGTCGGGACACGGTGAGTAGAATACACATAATGATTAAAACTTTTAACCTTTCACGGATATGCTTGGTAGAAACAGGAGTAAACGAGGAAAAAGTCCTCAATTTCTGTAACAAAATTCCAAAAGTGATGGTACTGGACGACCATTCCAGCTAGGGGATCGATTCTCAGGAGGTATCATAGTCATGTGGAAAAAAGAAATTAAAAAGGCTACTTCAATTGTAGTTTCAAGGTATGCTATCCATCTGATCATTACTCTAAGTAATACTAACACATGGTTAATATCTATTGTGTATAATAGTCAGGAAATAAGCAAACAAAGAACCACCTTGAAGAAATTAGGCAGATTGGCTCCAATATCATATCCATGGCTATTCATTAGAGACTACAATGCAGTAAGAAATTTGGAAGAAAGGAGAGGTAGATCTGAGAACAGAACACCATGTATGAAAACCAGATACTTTAACTCCTTTTTGATTAATAACAATCTAATAGAGCTCAAATTCGTGGGTTCACCTTATATATGGTGTAACAGTTAGACAAATTGAGCCAGAAGTTGAGCAAGGTTAGACAGATATATAACTAATGACAGTTGGATAGAAAAAGTAAGTAAATACTCAATTAAACACCTTCCTAAATGTTAATCAGACCATAACCCATTCCTGCTAGAATGTGAATTTTATAAGATTTGGAATCTGAGACCTTTTAGATTTGAAAATTACTGAATTAATGACCCAGAATGTAGAAGTAGCGTTGATAGAATATAGAAAACTACCATATAAGGAATCACATGCATGATCTTAGCCACAAGATACACAATTTAAAAATTAACTTAACAAGGAAATGTAGGAGACCTAAACAGAACTTAGAACATCAAATATAGAGGATAAAGGAAGAAATTAGGAAAATAGAAGAGGAAGATAGTGTTTCACAGATGAAAACAAAGAACATATAAGACTAAGAATGCTATATAATAAACAACAAGTTTTGTTAAGGCAAAATACAATAATATAGGCTCAAAGATCAAGGTTGAATTGGCTTAAAAATGGAGATAACAACTCCAAATATTTTCATCAATTAACAAAAACACATAGAAACCATAACAGAATCAATCACATTATTAATGATACTGGAAATATTATGATAGAACCATAACTCATAGAAGAATAGTTTATAGATTTCTATACAGAGTTATGGCAACAAAGAAAGCATTGGGAGTTCAATGATTTATTACTAGCACAGCCTGATGATCTACAAAGTCTGTATGAATTACAAAAAGAAATGCTCATAAGACCAGTGACAAGCCAAGAGATCTACAAAACACTCGCTGCAATGACATCTGGTAAGTCTCCTGGCCCTAATGGTTTAAATTATGAATTCTTTAGAGCTTATTGGAGTGAGATAGGGGATTCAATATGTAGGGCTATATGTCATTTTTTTTAGTGGAGTTTGTTACCAAAAAGTTGGAATCAAACCCACATTTGTTTGTACCAAATAAGGAACCCCCCTACCCCTCACACCCCCACGCTCACACACAAAAGTAGTGATTATATAGCAATATCTTTATGTAATGTTAATTATAAAGTCATTACAAAAATTATGGCCAATAGAATGAAACCACTCCTAAAAAATATTATACGCAAAGTGCAAACAACTTTTGTATCTAGAAGAAGCATTTATGATAATATATTCATGACACAAGAACTGATACTCACACTAGAATACAACACCCAAGAACTCCCGATGATGTTAACAAAAATAGATATGGAGAAAACATATAATATCATGAGATGTGATGTCATAATTGTTGTACTAACAAAAATGAAATTCCCTAGCATTTGGATTACTTGAGTTAAAACATGTATTGAGTCCTCAACTATAGCTTTTATGATTAATGGAAGAGAAGATGAGTAAAACCTAGGGCTTGTATTAGACAAGGGGATCCATTATCCCCTTATCTTTTTATCCTTGTTTCATATGTGTTAACCAACCTTTTGCTTAGAGCAAAAGAAATGAAACTGATTAGAGGAATTAAAATCTTTGAATCTACATATATTAATCACATTCTATATGCAACAAAATATCTTTTATTATGTAGTAGGGCAACTAGGAAAGATGCTATAACCCTAAATATGTGTTTAGAAATTTATCGCCTACTCACTAGACATAGAATGAATCTCAGTAAATCTGAAACATATTTTCCATCTTGGATAAATAGGAAACTTAGGAAATCAATACTAAATAATCTAAATCTGCATCAAGGTCAATTCCAATTTAATTATCTAGGAAGCTGGATCTCACCTACTAGAATCCCTAAAAATAAGTTTGAGCCAATGATTCAGAAGATTAAAAACACATTAGCACATTGGAAAACCATGCATTTACCAATGGCTGAGATACTAACCCTAGTCAACTCAACCATTATGTTTTTGTTAATCTATGGACTCAATACCTATGTTATACCAAATGCTATACTTGAAAAAATATCCATGCCGGTTAGGAGATTCATTTGGGGAAGCAAAAACAATGGTGGTGAGGCCCATCTCATAGGATGAAAAGTAGTTACTAGCCCCAAAACTGAGGGAGGTCTAGATGTTAAAGATTTGAAGATAAGAAAACTCCATTGCTCTCAAAACATGCTCTAGATTTGATCAACAATTCTGATAAAAAAAATGGATCAAGTTTATGAATTTCAAATACAAACCTATAAATATTTGGAATATTCCAAAGTATACCGAGGTGTCAAATATTTTCAGAACATTGGTTCAAATGATTCCAAGGATCATAGATATCACATCAAACAGAAAACAATCAGATCTTCGGATCTGGTTCTTGATGATCCTTGGCAATTTGACATACCTATAGAGGTATAACCCGCATTTATTAATACGGACTTTGATTTTAGTAATACACACATAGTACAACTTACAAAAGAAACTCAATGAGATATTTAACAATTTGCAGGTTAACTAGGAAGAAAAAGTGAAGGTATAGAGCTGGAAGGAAGGAACAAATGGGAGATCAAGAACTGTAATAATATATGAGCATTTAGAAATAAAATCCATATGAATGAGTACTGGTTGGGTTTGAAATATCTATGGAAGTTGGACATTGCTCCAAGGATCAAAACTTTCCTATGAAAATATTTCCATGGGTGATTACCAACTAGGAATCATAGGAACATTAGGAATATAGATCCAAATGACCCTTGTTCCATGTGCAATCTTCAATTAGAAACTTCTAAACATATTCTACATGATTACAGGTGGACACAAAAAGTAGGATAAAATGCATTTTTGGTCCCTGAATTATAGTATATTGATCATTTTGGTCCCTGTATTATTAAAATGTTCATTACGGTCCCTGTATTTTCATAGATCTGGCAATTACGGTCCCGGGGGCTGACGTGGCAGCCACCTGGTATACGCTCTAAATATGGATATATTTTATGATGACGTGGCGTGCTGACGTGGTACATAAATAAAATTTTGAAATATGTTATTAAATTAATGCTGACATGACACAGCGTGCTGATGTGGCATACCACATGGCAGGAAAATATAAAAATATGAAAAAATAAGGAAAAAAACTAAAAAATATGAAAAAAAATAAGAAAAAATCCAAAAAAAATGAAAAAAAATCAGAAAAAATCAGAAAAAAATCTAAACAATATGAAAAAAATCAGAAAAAATCTAAAAAATATGAAAAAGAAAGAAAAATCTAAAAAATATGAATAAAATCAGAAAAAAAAATCTAAACAATATGAAAAAAATCAGTAAAGATCTAAAATTTATGAAAAAAAATCAGGAAACATTTTCAAAAATATGAAAAATAGGAAACAAAATATGAAATTTTTTCCTGATTTTTTTTCATAATTTTTAGATTTTTTTCTGTTTTTTTTCATTTTTTTAGATTTTTTTTTTCTGATTTTTTTTCATATTTTTTAGATTTTTCTGATTTTTTTCATATTTTTTAATTTTTTCTGATTTTTCATATTTTTTTAGATCTTTTTCTATTTTTTTCATATTTTTTATATTTTTCTGCCACGTGGCATGCCACGTCAGCATGCTGACATGACATGCCACGTCAGCATTAATTTAGTAACATATTCCAAAATTTTATTTATGTGCCACGTCAGCACGCCACGTCATCATAAAATATATCCGTATTTAAAGCGTATACCAGGTGGCTGCCACGTCAGCCCTAGGGACCGTAATTGCCCGATCTATGAAAATACAGGGACCGTAATGAATATTTTAATAATACAGGGACCAAAATGAACAATATACTATAATTCAGGGACCAAAAATGCATTTTTGCCCAAAAAGTATGGGATTAAGTTAAAGAGAAAGGCTACTTGAGAAATTGGAAATACACACAGGGGAGGGACAATGGATGACAAACAATAAGTTAGGAGGGCACAGAACTTCAACAGTGGAGAAGCTCATGATTACAAACACGCTTTGGTAATTATAGAAAGCTAGGTGTAATAAAATCTTTAGAAATGTAGTCAGCAACCCTTCTATAACAGCTAACAAGGCCATCATCCTAGCTAAGGAATTTCAGAAACCAATTGAGGAAATTGGCATATGTGTGGAAAGGCAATGGAATAGGGGATCATACAAACACTTGCTTTTCACAAACTCACCATGGAATCCAGAGGTATGTAGAGCAGATGTAGGCTATATAATTATAACTAATAATGGGAATTTTTAAATTGCAGGAGAAAGGAACTTGGAGGCCAACTCAACCTTTGAAGGAGAATTACTAGCTGTGAATGAGGGAATTAAAAGGTTACAGAAATGCAAAGCAACAGAGCATTGATCCATACTAATAATCAGGGGTTGGCCAGAAGTATGTAGCAGGAGTTACAAGATATTAACTTAAGGGCAAGGGAAGGAATTGAAGACTGCAAAGCAATGATGAATTTGATTCAACACTGGGAGATGGTATACATTCCAAGGGAAGCAAATAGATGTGCTAAGACATTAGCAAGAATGGCAAAGGAGTCAGAAGAGTTGGTTTTGGGTGTTATAGTGGGCCGGCCGCAAATGCGACCGGCCTCACTCTAACACAATTGTGTGTGTGTCTATATATATATATATATATATATATATATATATATATATATATATATATATATATATATATATATATATACATATATATATATATATATGATAAGGGTGAAAATGGTCAGCCATGCGGACGCATCATAGCCATCCACTTGGCCAGCTTGGCATACCCACGTGGCGACCCCCCACCACTTCGCACATGCCTAATAAATGCTGCCATCTCAAAAAGAAAACTCCCTAACCGACCTAAATCCCACCCTGGAAAATACCACGATCAAAGACAGAGCATGGGGAAGAGCGATGGAGGGAATTAATTGATTGAATGACTCGTGCCATAATATAAGTACGGTTAACAAAGGATCTGAATCTAAAAAGGACTAGCGCCCATACTAATTCAGTGACAAGACATCCCACCATTTAAATACCGATCTGACAAGAGGAACCGCCCACTTGGTTCTCGATTGGATAGGCTAGACAGCTACATAGGGCTCTCGGCTCATAAGCCCGAGAAAGGAGCCAGGTTCTTGAAGAAACACATTGAAAAAGTGACCTCTGACACGGAAGGGACAGGTTGGGAGAAAAGCCGACCCAACAAAGAGGCGAGTCCCTCCCATCACTTCCTCCATAACACCCGTCACATCCGACGCATTACCGAGGACTTCTACCAAGGCTATAAATACGAGGAGGCACTATCAGAGAAAGGAAAAAAGAACGTTCTATCCCACTTAACACCAAAAGAAAAGGATTATCCTGACCGGATCGTCGGAGCTAAATCCGGGTATTTAGGCCCAACTCCGACGGGCTGTTTTCCTGTGCAGGTATCCCGATCTTTGGAAGAACTCAAGGACTCCCTCAACGATTGTGAAGGTCTGCCAGTCAAATATAAATTCAACCGTTGATCTGGAATCGATGCTCGATCTCTAGGCAGTGCATCGATTTTAGCCTCAACAGTTTGGCGCCTTCTGTGGGGACCGAACAAAAAGCTATCATGAGGAAGTCCAAACGCATCCAGGAAAGGGAAGCAGGAAGTAGTATAGTTGGGGAACCAAGCAATACGCCGCCGGCGGGCGATACTGTCCCTCCCGTACCTGAGGAAAGAAATGCCCAAAACGAGCAATACCAGGCCCTGGCGCGCCGCTGCGAGCAACTTGCTCGAGATCTTCAGGTCATAAGACAACAAGTCCCCCAGATCCCAACACCACCTGGTGCCCCACCGGCACCCCCGATCCAATCTGAAAACCGGGGAAGACCGAATGTTCGCGCTCATTACCCGCGAAGGGCCAGGGAGGAATGGCGGGATGAAACCCCTGTATACAGCTGGGGATCTTCTAGAGACGAACCTCGGGTAAGTTACAGGAGAGGGGCTGGAGAAAACCGGCGAGAGCGTGCGTGGTCTGAAAGCCCAAGCTTGCCCCCGTGCCCGCGCCGACATCGGACCTCGCCAAGATCACCAAGGTACACACCGCCACGTGGAGAAGGGACACTGCGTCCTGTGCGGCCAGCGGAAGGAAAGCGAAAATGATATATCTCGGATAACTACTCCTTTTACTAAAGAGATCCTTGAGGAGAGCATTCCTGACAGTTTCCGACCACCCTTGATGGCAGCCTACCACGGGAAAACTGACCCTTCTCACCATATAAAGTCTTTTCGTTCCAAGATGCTTCTGACGGGAAACTCAGATGCCCGGATGTGTCGAGCTTTCCCATCTACCCTTGAGGGCGCGGCACAGGATTGGCTTGTCGAGCTTCCCTCAAACTCCATCCCCTCATTCCAGGAAATGGCTGACCTATTTCTCACTCGCTTTGCTAACCATTCCAAAAAACAGAAGACACCCTCAACCCTCATGCGAGTGAAGCAGCAAAGGGGGGAGAGCCTTCAGACATACCTTGATCGATTCCTTGAAGAAGCAGCCAAGGTAGAGGACTTACCCCCCAGGATGGTTATAGCCATGCTAATTGAGGGATTGCAAGATTCTCCGTTTCGTTTTTCGCTCACCCTGGAGTCACCAAGGAGCATAGCCGATCTCATGTCTCACGCCCAGAAATACATCAATTCTGACGAAATTCACGAGGGTTGGGAAAAAAAAGCCCAACAACAGGAAAATCGGGAGAAGAATGACCGCCGAGAGCCTAGAGGCGCCTACAAAGGAGACAGACAAGACCCTCCTCGAAAAATGGATCAAGCCCAAAGGTCCCCACCTCACGGGACAAGCATCAACTCCAAATTTCTGGAACCTGTAAGGTTACATCGGGCCAAGCACCCCAATACAACCACCATACCCCCCTCAACCTACCACGGAGCCATATCCTCATGGAAATCCGAGGCCAGGAAATTCTGATGAAGCCAGAACCCGTGAGAAATTCAGGGGGTTAGAGAGGCAATAGTAGAAGATACTGCAAATTCCACCAAGCTCCTGGCCACGATACCGAAGAGTGCACCCACCTGCGGAACGCTCTTGAGGAAGCTGTACGAAAAGGAAGGCTTGGAAAATACATTTGTCGCAGATCAGCACCTACTAAAGAGTCCCCTACCCGGCGGAATGAAACCGACAAAGAAATTGTTGGCTGCATCAGCGGAGGCCCCGGATGTGCGGGGGAAAGCTCTACTTCACGGAAAAACTACGCTCGGATGGTGTTAATTGCTCAAATAAAGCCAACTCAGAAAAGAGCTCGGGAAATGCCGCCGATAATCTTCTACGATGACGAAGCAGAAAGAGTCTACCACCCTCATGATGACGCCCTGATTATTGCCATCACAGTCTCAAATTTCGAACTAAGGAGAATTCTTGTCGATACTGGAAGCTCAGTCGATGTCCTTTTTTGGAGTGCGTTCGAAAGAATGAGGTTCAACGTAGATCAGCTCCTCCCGGTCAAATCCGCCTTGATAGGTTTCTCGGGAGGGGTGATACAACCAGAAGGGATGCTAACGCTACCCGTGACGGTCGGACGTCCGCCAAGGCAGTCCACAACTACGGCAAACTTCTTAGTTGTGCGGTGCGCGTCCAGCTACAATGCCATACTTGGTAGACCGACTCTTAACTCCTTAAGAGCGGCTGTATCCACTTACCACCTCCTTCTAAAGTTTCCGACCGAAAACGGATGTGGAGAAGTGAGAGGAGATCAACCGCTGGCTCGACAATGTTACACGGACACCCTCAAAGGAAGGGACTCATCAAAAGGAACGACCCCTGAGACTATGACACTGGAAGAATATGCAAGCGCCCCAGTTGAAGAGGATCACAGACCAACGCCCGTTGAAGAACTTGTCGTGATCCCACTTAACGAAGATCAGCCGGAACACACTGTTCAAATTGGAACTGGGCTGTCAATAGAACACCAAATTGAGATGATGAAACTCCTGCGAAGCAATGCCGATCTCTTCGCATGGTCACCAGAGGATATGCCGGGAGTAAACCGAGGAATCATTGAACACCGATTGAATGTGGACCCCGTTTTCAAACCGGTAATCCAGAAACGAAGAAGTATTGCGCCAGAGCGGCAGAAGGCGGCAGAGGAAGAGGTCGATAAGCTCCTTAAAGCAGGCTTCGTAAGAGAAGTAGTCTACCCAAACTGGCTGGCCAACATAGTCTTGGTAAAAAAGGCATCGGGAAAATGGAGAATGTGTGTAGACTATTCTGACCTAAATAAAGCCTGTCCAAAAGACTCTTTTCCTTTGCCTTCGATTGATGATCTCGTAGACTCAACATAGGACATGAAATGCTTAGCTTTCTGGACGCCTTCTCCGGATACAATCAGATTCAGATGGCTGTAGCAGACGAGGAGAAAACATCGTTTATCACAAGCAAAGGGATCTATTGCTACAAGGTAATGCCTTTCGGCCTAAAAAATGCAGGGGCAACTTTTCAAAGGTTAGTAACCAGGGTCTTCAAAGAGCAAATCGGAAGGAATATTGAAGCCTACGTGGACGATATCCTAGTGAAAAGTCCAAAAGCCGAGAGCCATATAGCCGACTTACGGGAAGCTTTCGAATCCCTTCGGAAATATGGCATGCGCCTCAACCCAAGTAAATGCGCTTTTGGAGTTCGTTCGGGAAAATTTTTGGGGTTCATGCTAACCCAACGGGGCATTGAGGCAAACCCGGAAAAGATCAAGGCAATACTGGAAATGAAATCCCCAAAAACCCTTAAGGAAATACAAAGGTTGAATGGGCGATTGGCCTCCCTAGGGCGGTTCATCTCTAGGTCAGGAGAAAGAAATCTCCCCTTCTTCCGAGCATTACGAAAAGCCCCGAAAATGGAATGGAACGAGGATTGTGAAAAAGCGCTCGGCCAGCTCAAAGATTATCTTAAATCTCCCATGCTGCTCGCCAAACCCCAACCTGGCGAAGAGCTCTACATTTACTTGGCAACAACCACCACCACGGTAAGCTCGGTCCTCCTAAAAGAAGAAAAAGGCATTCAAAAACCGATCTACTACACCAGCAAAGTACTGGGTGACGCAGAAACAAGATACCTCCCACTAGAGAAGCTGGCTTTTGCCCTCATCAACGCAACCAGGCGACTTAGACCGTACTTTCAAGCGCACAAGGTCACGGTCCTTTCGGATCAACCTCTGAAGCATATCCTCCACCGACCAGAAGCCTCAGGAAGACTTGCCAAATGGGTGGTCGAATTGGGACAGTATGAAATCAGCTACAAACCCCGAACTGCGATCAAAGCACAAGTACTGGCTGACTTCATAGTAGAGTTAACAGCAGAAGAACAGGAAAAAATCACCACGGCAGGAACCCTCGGATCAACGGAAACACCTTCCCTACATTGGACCTTACATGTGGATGGATCGGCCACAGAAGAAAGAGCAGGAGCAGGGTTAGTACTGCGTTCTCCCTCGGGATGGCATACATCAACAATCCTTAGGTTCGATTTCAAAGCAACGAATAATGAGGCAGAATATGAAGCCCTCATCGCGGGGCTTCACTTGGCTCGGGGTTTGGGGATACAAAAATTACGGGCGTACACGGGCTCCCAACTCATTACCGGACACACCACGGGAGATTTCGAAGCTAGAGAAGAGAATATGGTAAAATACCGGGCAGTAGTGAGGAAAATCACCCTCAGCTTCATGCAGTTTGAAATAGTCAAAAGCCCGCGGACAAAAAATGAAGAGGCCGACCTCTTGTCCAAAATGGCGTCTTCACCTGAAATCGATCTAAAACAGCCCTTCAACGTCCAAAACCTGATGAAAAAAACCATTGAGGGGCGCCCGGAAGATGAAATATTGAATATAGAAGAGGAGCAATGCTGGATTGACCCTATAAAAAAGTACCTCCAAAACGGATCCCTCCCGCTCGAGCCAAAGGAAGCTCGACGAATAGTCACGAAGTCAGCCAAGTACAGTATAATTGACGACAGCCTATACAAGAGATCTTATACTCGACCACTTCTGAGGTGTCTACGACCAACCGAGGCCGAATACGTCTTACGAGAAATACATGAAGGCATTGGCGGGGATCATTTGGGAGGAAAGGCCCTGGGGCACAAAGTCTTACAACAAGGATACTATTGGCCCACACTGTCTCAGGAAGCCATGGAGTTTGTTCGAAAATGCGACGCATGCCAACGCCACGCAAGAATACAAAGGCGACAGCCAACGCCGCTCACCCCAATAGTCAGGCCGAGACCTTTTGCCCTATGGGGGATCGACATCCTAGTCCCATTTCCTACAGCAGTTAGACAAATGAAGTTCCTAATCATCGCCATCGATTACTTCACTAAATGGGTAGAAGCAGAGCCCCTGGCCAAAATCACCGAAAAAGCATGTGAGAGTTTTCTTTGGCGGACTGTCGTCAGCCGATTTGGGATTCCGGTGGCTTTCATCACCGACAATGGGCGACAGTTTGACAATCAAGCCTTCAAAAACTTCTGTACCAAATTAGGAATAGAAGCCAGGCTGACATCGGTAACACATCCCCAAGCCAACGGACAGGTCGAGGTGACCAACCGGACTTTACTCCAGGTACTGAAAACTCAGGTCCTCAGGGATGGAACGAGCTGGGTGGAGGAAATTCCGAGCGCGTTATGGGCCTATCGAACGACCTCCCGGACTCCAACAGGGGAAACTCCATTCGCCCTTGCTTTTGGCGTCGAGGCAGTTATTCCGGCGGAAATAGGGGTACCAACGCTCCGAACCAAGACTTTTTCCCCAGAAACCAACGAAGAAAGACTCCGAGCAGAGTTGGACCTCCTTGAAGAAAGAAGAGAAATCTCTGAATTACGTGCTGCAGCATACCGCCAGAAGGTAAAACGCTTCTACGACTCCCGGGTGAAAGGAGTCAGCTTCCAACTAGGGGACCTGGTCTTAAGGGAAAACGAATTCCAAGGCAACAAAAGTCGAACCGGAAAACTAACCCCAAACTGGGAAGGTCCATACATAGTGAAGAAAGAGGTCAGGACCGGGACCTACTACCTCGCGAATATGGAAGGACAAGTCCTTAAGCGACCATTCCATGCGGAGCATTTGCGTCGTTATTATCAGTAATGAAAGAAAAACCTGAGTTTTTGTAAAAGAGTCGCCAAAAATGCTATCCAATCCCCTCCCCTGACTCGCAAAAAAGTCCCTTCGGAAAAGGGCCGAGTCCCTTGACTCGCAAAAAGTCCCTCCGAAAAGGGGCCGAGTCCCCTGACTCGCAAAAAAGTCCCTTCGGAGGAGGGCCGGGTCCCATGGCTCGTAAAAAGTCCCACCAGAAAAGGGTCGAGTCCCCTGACTAGTAAAAAGTCCCTCCGGAAAAGGGCCGAGTCCCCTGACTCGCGAAAAAATCCCTCCGGAAAAGGGCCGAGTCCCTTGACTCGCAAAAAGTCCCTCCAGAGGAGGGCCGGGTCCCATGGCTCGTAAAAAGTCCCTCCGGAAAAGGGCCGAGTCCCTTGCCTCGCAAAAAGTCCCTCCGGAAAAGGGCCGAGTCCCCTGACTCGGGAAAAAGTCCCTCCGGAAAAGTGCCGAGTCCCTTGACTCGCAAAAAGTCCCTCCAGAGGAGGGCCGGGTCCCATGGCTCGTGAAAAGCCCCTCTAAAGAAGGGCCGAGTCCCTCGGCTCGCGTAAAAACCCCTCCAGAGAAGGGTCGAGTCCCTCGACTCGCGTAAAAACCCCTCCAAAGAGGGGTTGAGTCTCCTGACTCACAAAAAGACCCTCCAAAGAAGGGCCGAGTCCCTTGACTCGCGTTAAAGCCCCACCAAAGGGAGGTCGAGTGCCTTGGCCCGCACAAAAACCCTCCGAAGGAAGGCCGAGTATTCCAGAACTCGCATCAAGCCTCTCCTAAGGAGGATTAAGCCTTCCGACTCACATAAAGTCCCACCCAACTCGGAAGAAGACGGAGAAAAGCACCTCAAGCAATCACTGGGAAGGAAAGGCCTTAAATCTCTAAAAAACCGAGGGATGTCCCCTCAGAAGACAAGAGGTTAGAATAACTCACCCGGTATTAATTCGCGTATTCAGAGTTTAAGATATATTTTGGCCATGATATAATTCACCTGGTATTAATTCGCGCATTCAGAGTTTAAGATACATTTTGGCTATGATATAATTCACCCAATATTAATTCGCGCATTCAGAGTTTAAGGTACGTCTTGACCATGGTAAAACTCACCCGATATTAGTCCACATATTTAGGGTTTAAGAAGCACCTTAATTATATGTGTTTAAGGCAAGGACAAACACAAGCGAGAAAACATCTTACATAGGATGCACAAAGTTTCCTTGCAAAGAAACTTGACAACCCACTCACCCCAACACCTTAACTGGACCAGTAGATGAACGGGACGAAGCCTGAACTCTCCTAGACTCGCCATCGCGTGAAAGGGGCCTTTAACTGGAAGGCCAGATGCAAGGGTTAACCAATTTCCGACAGCCGTCCTTTCCAAAAATCTCCACCTGAAAGGTCTTGTCGCCAAGGTAGGTGAAAATTAGTAATTCCCCTTTCGCCAACCCGTGATCCATATAGAAGCTCGACCATCCAGGACCGAACTAGATCTTCCTTGGTAATTCCTCTCGGCAGAACGCCACAAGCCAACTACGGCCATTCGGGCTTTTGAGATTTACATACTTTGGGCTGGATAAATCCAAGCCACGAGAGTATGGAGAAGGGATCCTCAAATAACCAGAATGAACTTCAGGATCAAACCAAATAAAAAAGGAATGGGGAAGAGAAGAAGAAGCCATTGGAGGGCTAAAAACCAAGGATGAACGCACATTAATATAGGCACAACCCTCACTGATGTCAAATCCGTCACGAGAACCAAGCCCGATTCCCAAAGATTGCAACAGTAGACACCGACAAGACCACACGGCTTTTTGGATAAGATAGACCAATTCCAATAAAAGCCAATGAACTAGGCCCCCCTCCCCGTCTCTTTTTTGGGTTCGGCGTTTGACCTACTCTAGCGAGCGGTAGTTTAGCATTTAGAACCATCATAAAGGTACGGGAGTAGGAATGAAGGACGGAAGAATCCAAGAATCGTCCGCCTATCATGATTATGGATGCGCCAGAGTATGTAAAAGTAATAATTATTCATAAAGTCATCACTAAGTAAACTACAAAAGTCGACGCATAAAAAGACGAAGGGAGAGAGAATGTTGAAGGGACGAACACCCTAGTCCGCAGAACTGCTCGACTCGTTTTCCTCGTCCTCCTCCCTTCCGCTGTCGCTGTCATCACTAAGAACGACGGATCGGTGAAAAGGGCGAGCAGAGAGGGCCCATTCCTTCAAGCATTGATATCTCCCATAAATGGATACTCGAAAATGGGTTCCTCCCATATAGAAGAAGGTCATAAGGTCCCCCACTTCCATGTGATGGTCGACCAAGAAGTCCTGCCACCCGTTCGCGAACCAGATCTCCCCAGCATCTTCGTCCCTAAGCAGAGTAATTCCCCATATATGACCACTGGGGCCCTCGATGGCTACAGCACCCGCGTTTACTTGGTTCAAATGTCCATGAAACGGGGAGGGGATCTTCAGGCGGTGGGTAGTGCCCCTTAAACCGAACTGCTTGTAGAAGGAAGGGCGAAGAAGGGGGTCCATGGGATCTTCACCTCCACACAACGAACCAAAGATGGGGGTAAAACCCTTTACGGCTCCGCATAAATAACCCTCAAATTAGAAACCGCCTTAACTCGGGAACTTGCTTTGACCCTTTGGGACCGGCTGATCATTAAAGGCAAGATCTCGAAACTAACTCACGTCCCATCGGGAAGAGATCAGCGACTGTTCCTTTTTTCAAGAATAGCATTAAAAGACACCATTAAATGGACAGCATTATTGCAGTAACACAGCTCGAAGAAATCCAGGAAAGGAATTGACGAGTACAGGGTCTCGGATTAAAGGCACAATGAAAAACCGCAACCTTCTAAAAGCCTAAAATCCGACTCGTTCTAATCGGTATTAATAAAATAAAGGTTACGATTCTTCACTTAATTCCGATACAAGTTCATAAGAGCAGTACACAAGCAAAGCGTGACCGTTTCACTGACCGATATAGAATTATTCTTACAAAAATCCGAGAAGATCAAAAGAAGCACGAAAGAAAAAAAATATGCAGAGGCTGTTAGACATTCTCCGTCAACGAGTTAAGCCTCCTCGTCCTATTCATTCCCAATAGCAGTAGCTTGGGAAACTTCTTTTTCCCCTAGAGTGTCCGGTCCAGCACTGGTCTCCCCGATTGAGGCCTGACCTTTGTCAATTTCAGCTCCAGCCGTAATGGTCTCACCCTCGGCTACGACTACAAGAATAAGAGGAGATAAAACCGATTAGTTTACCAGAAACGGACCACGGTACGTAGATTAAATAAGCAGAAAGAACCCTTACCCTCAGTAGGACCACCGCCAACCTTAGATTTCTCCGCTAAAGCTATGTAAGGTTTCAATGCGTCAGGGTAATTCATAGAAGCAAACGGCAGACCATGCTGGGCCAAAGCCTTAAACATCGCAAAAGTCCTCTTCCCTCTATCCTGTGACTTTTGCTCGACCGCTATCAGAGCGGCCTCAAGTTCTTCAATTTGCGCTTCAAGGTCGTCTAGGGCCTCCTCTTTTTCAGCCCTAACTCTCTCCAAATCCCCGTTGGTACGGTCAAGAAGCTCATCACGCGACTTCTGCTCACACGAGAGTTTTTCTCTCTCCGACGATAGAGCGTCGATCACCTGCTTGGATCCAGCCGTTTCCTTCTCAAGAGCGACAACCCGTTCCTCAAAAACGACGACATCTGCCTCGGCGGACTTGAGCGACCTCTCGGCATTTGACAATTTGCCAGCGAGCTCATCTTTCTCTTTTTTTGTCACCTCTAGCTCTTTCTTCTGTTTCCTCTCAGCCTTGGAAGCCTTATCCTTCAACTCCTTGTTTTCCTTCTTTAGCGATTCGGACGCGGCTTCTAGAGTTGTGATCTTCCTTCGAAGATCATTAATTTCCACATCTTTCTGATCCAAGACCTCGGCACACGGATTAACAATGGCTACGTCCTCCTGAAGGAGCCGACAGGCACGATCCGCCAAAAAGAAGACCTAAGGGAAAACTGGACATCGTAAGAAGAAGAGGAAAGTTAGCGTATAAAATCGAGGCATGTCATCCCATACCGATCCAACATGTGATGCCAGTTGACTAGCGACTTCCTCCTACCCCAGACTTTGTAGTTTCAGGGAAATATCCTCCGAGCGCATAGCGTCGGCCATCTCCCCTACTACGGAGGGATCGTCAAAAAGCACAACTCCAGAAGGGAGGGCCGCAGAAGGAGAAGTTTCTTTCTGAGCCACTGAGCTCCCCTTCCTGAATCCCTCGTCCCCTACCGTTCCGGCCTATATTAGATTAAAAGACTATTAGTATAAACTTTCCCGGAATCCCCTCGGAAAATCAGAAATAGTTGGAAATGGGCACCTGGCCGAGAGGACGTACACCCTCATTTCGACCGGCCGACCCCGTGGCCGGGCCCCTGCAACCCTCGGGAGAAGAGGGGACATCTACGGACGGAACTAAGGGACTTTCGACTGAAGACCCTCGTGCCTCCCTCATGGGCTTCCGCAGGACTCGTGTGAGAATACCCTCTTCATCAGAAGGACAAGAGTCTTGACTTGAACCGAGGGAAGGATCGCGGTGGACTTGGTGAAACGCTACGCCTCTTGGAAGGGCGATCAGATCCGACGGAGCCTTCGCCTTTCCCCTCTTTAGGTGCCACTGTAGAAGTCCCGCTTGGACATTACCCCGGTCTCCCCTTCTTGAGTTTTTCTCTTTTCTCCTTTTTCGCCGCCTTTACGGAAGGATTTGTTGCCCTCCTCCCTCTCCGGGCGGGAGGCTGGACGACCCCCACATGTTCGGCCAGAAGTTCCTTGGCGAGGCCGGTGTCTTCCATCGTCCCGTCTGCAAAACAAAGAGAAATCAATCGTAGTCACACGCACTGACCCTTTAAGACAAAGGACATGAACAACCCCTACCCCGGTTTATAAAGAGGCAACACTTCTGGAGGTTTTCCCTCGTCAGAATTGTATCGATTGAAACACCGGAAACCCCTTTGAAACTCTTGAACTTCGCTTCTTCTTCTTCGGTCATCCCATCCTCACATAGAGTCTCGACCCGGGGCTCCGCCCATTGTGTGCGAACATCCCACACGGATTGACTAGAGACGAAAAAGAATTTACTCTTCCATCTCTTGATGGAAGAAGGAACCTTGCCCAAGAACTTTTTTCGGGAACGAGCCGAGAAATAATACCAGTCGGTATCGGGTTCAAGGTTTAAACTAAATAAAAGACGGAACCACAGAGTGTCGGCTGGACCTCGAAATGATTCAAGACCATAAAAAAACCGCAAATTAATCTCCAAGAGTTTGGAGTTAATTGCGACGGACACAGCTGGTGATAGTCAAGGATTTCTCTAACGAACGGAGCGAATGGAAGTCTCAGACCACCCAACAGCGCATCCTGGTAAATGGCAATTTCCCCTTGCCTTGGGCTGCTCGCCCCTTCTCCACCGCCAGGCTCCCGGCAAGTGAAAAGGGAAACATGAATCTCATAACAGGCAACTAACCTATTGATATCAGCCTGACGAAGAAGGCTCACAAAGGCAGTAGATTTTCCCTCTCGGTTTTCGAAGAACCAGGATGCACCCTAGGAATTATGGGTAAATCATTAGGCTCGCCGGTCACGGTTGCAGATGGGATTACAACAAGGCAACCAAGTTCACCAGAACCGGGAACAGGAGGTGAAGAAATAGAGCCAGAAACAGTCTAAGAAGAAGAAGCAGACGATGTGGGAGGAGAAGGAGGAAGGAGGGCAGGACTCCTAGAGTCCAAAGGGGGAATGTCCATTACCTCGAGATGAAGAAATACAAGGAAGCCTTGAGAATGTCGTAACACCCAGGAACCACCAGCGGCGAGAGAAAACGCGATAGAAAAGAAGACAAAGGCAACATGAAACCCTTAACCAACCCTTGGCGTCTCAGAGACCCAGGATTTTTCCTTTTCAGCCGTTGGATCACCATGAACGGTGAGGATTTTCTCATTATAGCAACGATCGACCTAGATGACGTCCACGTGGAAATATAAGCGACGGACGGATCATCGCGATTCGAATCGACATGACGCTTAACCCCATAACGATCCTTGACAAGTGGACCCTAAAAAGTCGGGCCCATCATCATTTCGCCTACCCCACCCCATGCCTTCAAAGCCTAATCACTTTGAAAACTGCTTGGCTGAACAGAAAATGGCATATTGCAATAAATGATACACAGTCGTCGGTTTTAATAAACTAATCATCCAAAAAGCTAAAGCAAAGCCATGCGGTTCGTAAAAACGAACGATATATTCACAAGGATCACCACAAAAGGAAAAACAAGATAAGATAAGAAAAAGGAGAGACTACATAGAATTCTTTAGAATCCGTTCAGACGAAACAGTAAACTTAACATCCTAAGAAGACCCGATAGAAGACTCCGAGGCCTGAGCTCCCTCTCCTCCACTATTGTCAACTTCGATCGCTCCATGTATCGGCCGGGCAGAATAAGGGGACTCTCTAAGACAACAACTCCTACCATAAATTTTGACCTTGAAGTCTTGACCTCCCAAATAAGTAAAGATTAGGAGGTCCCCCGCCGTCACGTGGTGGTCAACGTGAAATCCCGTCCAGCCCTGCGCAAACCGGATGTCTTCAGCGTCATCGTCCCTCATTAATCCGACGCTCCACACACAACCACTCGGACCCCGAAGTCGAACATTACCGGGCTCAAGCCCATCAAGAAACCTGTGGAATCCTGGAGGAATCCTAAGCATAAAAGTAGACTGTTCAGGAAGAAAAATCTTAAAGAAAGATTGATGTCGAGGAGAAGCCATATGACAGAAGATGAAAACACCGTTCTCCCTCTAGCTAATTTATATAGAGCATCATGCGCAAGTAACAAGAAGGGATGCATTAAACGGACCCATAGTTCCGAGACCTTGGCTACCGCCACGAGTGCTTGGGGAATGACTACCTTAGTACTCCCGGTGGATTAATTTCCTAGAAAGGGGAGAAACGTCAACTCAGAGTCGCCACTTTATATTCCCAATGCTTTGCTTCCCGAGTCGACCGATGACCGAGTAGCGCTCGTCCATCACTCAAACTCGCACGAAAGCACACTTGGGGGGGACTAGTGATAAGGGTGAAAATGGTCAGCCATGCGGACGCATCATAGCCATCCAGCTGGCCAGCTTGGCATACCCACGTGGCGACCCCCCACCACTTCGCACATGCCTAATAAATGCTGCCATCTCAAAAAGAAAACTCCCTAACCGACCTAAATCCCACCCTGGAAAATACCACGATCAAAGTCAGAGCATGGGGAAGAGCGATAGGAGGGAATTAATTGATCGAATGGCTCGTGCCATAATATAAGTACGGTTAACAAAGGATCTGAATCTAAAAAGGACTAGCGCCCATACTAATTCAGTGACAAGACATCCCACCATTTAAATACCGATCTGACAAGAGGAACCGCCCACTTGGTTCTCGATTGGATAGGCTAAACAGCTACATAGGGCTCTCGGATCATAAGCCCGAGAAAGGAGCCAGGTTCTTGAAGAAACACATTAAAAAAGTGACCTCTGACACGGAAGGGACAGGTTGGGAGAAAAGCCGACCCAACAAAGAGGCGAGTCCCTCCCATCACTTCCTCCATAACACCCGTCACATCCGACGCATTACCGAGGACTTCTACCAAGGCTATAAATACGAGGAGGCACTATCAGAGAAAGGAAAAAAGAATGTTCTATCCCACTTGACACCAAAAGGAAAGGATTATCCTGACTGGATCGTCGGAGCTAAATCCGGGCATTTAGGCCCAACTCCGACGGGCTGTTTTCCTGTGCAGGTATCCTGATCTTTGGAAGCACTCAAGGACTCCCTCAACGATTGTGAAGGTCTGCCAGTCAAATATAAATTCAACCGTTGATCTAGAATCAGTATCGATCTCTAGACAGGTACCGATTTTAGCCTCAACAATATATATATATATATAATAAAATTTTTAGAGTTTTTTTTTAATCATTAATTTTTTTTTGTTTTTAAAGAATAACCCTAATTAAAATAAAATAATAAACTAGCTTGACTCAGAATTTTTTTAGCATATTAAGTCATCAGATAGAAATGAACTCAAGCTCACAACAATATTTTTTTCAAAATTATTTAAAATATTTTCTATAAATTAATTGATGATCAAAGCATTCGGCATAAGTTGAATGTAGTTAAGTACAATTAGAAAATGGCAAGGCATGTTACATTCTTAATCTTAATTAATAGTGCATTAAGTAGTGTGTAACTACATCTCACATGGAGGGCCATGTGTGATCCTCATGGAGTTCCATCCTTGCTTACCATTAATAAACTTGTGATTAATACTATAATCTTTGATTTGATTACTTTGATTGTCCATTTTAGATGAGCTTAATCCATCTAAAAAGTTTTTACCTTGTATGTCAGCAAGGATGTGATCTTTGCATACTAGTTCTTGTATCCCATATAGTGTTTTTTAAAAAGAATCTGGAGTTTTTTGAACATAATTGTTTTCCATGTGAACCTTTGTAGTCTCTAAACTCTTCTTCAATGTGTTGTCATTGTGTAGTTGCCGCGTTAGATAAACTCAATCCAATAAAAAAAAAGTTTAATTGATAGGGTTTGCCATTTGATACATACTAATTATTTGGTTAGTGACTTAGCACACACATGCTATCTGACCTATTATATATAATTAGTTTTAGTTAACCAAGAATGCCATCTTCTTACAATGATTGAAGGCAGTTATGGAGGTTAGATTCAACCATATCACAGATCCACTAACATGTTCAGAAGCTTATTGCATTCCATGTGCTCATCACATGAAAGGATTCTAATTTTACTGACATATAACTTAATCTAATAAACTGAAATGATCATGAAGATTGCTATATAAGCCAAGAATGAATCCTCAAACACTTGCAAGTACTTCAAGTCAAAGAAATTAAGCTGAACATAACAAGTTGTCCAATTTTCCATGGCTAATGGATACATTTCCATTTTCTTCATCATCATCATGATCTCGGCATCTTTATCAAGCACTCAAGTGTCGGGCAACCAAGATAGCATAGCACAACATTTCTTATCTGCGCACAACCAGGCTCGAGCCGCGCTCGGGCTTCCACTGCTCCAATGGACGGATTCATTGGCAAGGTACGCTTCTTGGTGGGCAAACCAAAGGATTGGAGATTGCGCAATGATACATTCGAATGGTAACTACGGAGAGAACATATTTTGGGGCGAAGGAGGGACATGGCGGGCGGAGGACGCGGTCGGAGCGTGGGCGGCCGAGGTGAGGTACTATAACTATGGATCAAATTCATGTCAAGCTAACCAAGATTGCTCACATTATACACAGATGGTATGGAAGCACAGTTCATGGCTAGGGTGTGCAAGGGTAGAGTGCAACAATGGTGATACTTTCATTACTTGTAACTATGATCCTCATGGCAATGTCATGGGACAGAAGCCTTTTTGAGCAGAAGACAAATGTTTTTTCTTCAATGACATGTTAGTAGCAATTAAATTTAATGATGGTGTATTTCATTTTCATTTCATATAAAGACATGGAGAGTCAGACAGTAGTGATAAAGTGCAAACATATGACCAACCACTTGTCAAGCCGCAAGAGCACAACTTAACTATCTTCAATTCCATGTCAGGTTAGCATATTCCAAGGCCACATCTTTTGCTAGACAACAAGTAGAACAAAGAACCCAATCATTCTCAGCCTTCACGGGTGCACTTAGAAACCCTAGCCCACCGTTCACGAGAACTCTAGAGTGTCACACATTATATATACATACATCACCTCCATCAAACCAAACCCTAAAACCAACCTTAACAATGGCTTCCCTTCATTTCCTCCTTTCAGTCCTCCTCCTCCTCCTCCTCTCCATTTCCTTGATTCCGGCCCATTCGTCATTGAAGCCCACCAAAGCCCGGCCGGACAACGAGATGGTTTACAGGACCTCCAAGGCCCTTTGTTGGGGTTGTTGGGCCGAGTCATTGGAGTTCCTTGTAGCCCATAATCTCGTTCGTGCGGCCCATTGGGAGTTGCCACTCATGTGGGACTCAATGCTAGAGGCGTATGCACGAGCATGGGCTGGAATGCGCCGGGCCGATTGCAAGCCCATGCACTCTTTCCCGGAGGACGGGTTCAAGTTAGGTGAGAACATATTCTGGGGACCGGGCTCCGGTTGGAGGCCCAATGATGCCGTACAAGCCTGGGCTGAGGAAGAGAAGTACTACTCGTATGCAGCTAACACATGTGAGCCGGGCCGAGTGTGCGGACATTATACGCAGCTCGTGTGGAGCCACACGAGCCGGGTTGGTTGCGCACGTATGGTGTGTGATGATGGGGATGTGTTCATCACTTGCAATTATGACCCCCCTGGGAATTATATTGGGGAGAGACCTTATTAGGTGAAAGTCTTCTTGTGGTTTAAGGCCCAAAGTACTTGATCAGGCTGTCCCACTCACGGCCCATGTACATCAAAAATATCTTGGTTTTCCTTTATGGCTTTGAAATACAAAAGCAACTTCGATTTTATCATCAAACATGTGAATAGTTAAATCCAACTGCCCATCTTAAAAACATTTCTTTATAGTGAAACATGTAACTACAAGCACCTGATTTTTTTTTCTAACCTTAAAATTTAATCCTATTTAAATTCTATTTTTGGTAGAAATGAGAAATCTATAATTATACTCAGCCGACCAACAAGGCAAGGATGGGAATCATGCATTTAAAACATGAAACACGCATCTCACACCAAAACAAAAGCATCACTTTTGCAGCTAACTATTCAATGGTCACACATGGAATGGACCGGCCAACAGTACCCAGTTTGCTTGGGTCCCACAAGGGCCACAACAGAAGGATAAGATGGTCGATGCCTATGTCCGTCGGGTAGAGATCCAACGGCTTTGATCCAACGGACGGTGATACCGCGTGCGTGTGCCCTCCACGGCGAGGAAAAGGCTGCCGTGAGTGCCGCGTGGAAATCTAGCACGAGTCGATTGAAAAGTCACACGCGCGGTGCTGATTGGATTAAAATGGGCCCTTCCCTCCTCGTCTTCACGTGCGTTCCCTCGTCTTCACGTGCGCTCCCAGCTTGTTAACACCACCCACCATGTGATTCTCCATCCGCTTGGGCCGCTTCCCGCTAGCTAAACTCGTTGCACGCATCCAACGTTCCAATGGGGTTTATCGACTGACACGTGTATTAAAACTAGATACATGACACGCGTCAGATCATGTAAGGATGCTGAGACTGAGCGATGGTTTTGTAGCTCCTGAGCCGGTGGGATCCGCGACAGCATCACTCGTCACATCCAAAGGACGAGCATTTGTTGCTGTCTGAGGGGCACAACAGGTAATTTGATCAAGTCGGCAGGTCAACAGTATAAATAAAACCCCAGAAATTAACATAAAGGTCGAAGTAAATTAAATGTATATAAAAAAAATGAAAACTAAATCGACAATTTATACTATATTGTCAATCAAAGTTACTTTCAAGATTAAATTTCTTGCAAATTAACCGTTACTAACATTTTGAAATAAACAGCAAAATTAGAACTGAGAAAATTAAATTCAGACCTCTGGGGATCCATCAATATACTTCACAAATTATCTCAGACACGCCAATGCCAACCTTCATGTAGTTATTCTACAGTTTCATGCATCCTTGTATTAATTAACAAGTATTTTGCAAGTCAAGTAATCTATTTGTATGAAATAAATAAACATTCCGAATGCTCAATAGGAATTAAGTTTTTATGGAGATTACCAATACCACCATCCTAACATGATTTAAACCATTTGGTAAGTCTTTTTGTACAGATAACAAACAATACTTATTATGTGATTCATACCAAACAATTATAAATTTATGACCTTGTACCAGATTAGTTCTATAAGTAAACAAACAATTGAACTCACAAGAACTATGTAAACCATAAAAGCAAGAAATAAAAGATAGCATTAAGTATTTGATCTAGCTAATCACAACTAGGTAGTTGTATTTCCAATCAGCCAACCTATTCAAACCTAGAAGAAAGGCCAGCTCATAAGTCTATGCTAGAAACAAAAGACAGTATCGATCTTCCGACAAAAAATCTTTTGGCTTGCATTACTGTTTCTAACAAAACCTTGTACAAAACCAGTAAACTTAGCTGGCTGCTTTTTATCTCTTTACAAACATATATTGACTTGAATTATGATTTGCTAGCTAGTTTTTATCTCCTTGCAGAAGATTATTGCCTTCTATTGTCATTTACTCACAAAGCAGTGAACTATAAAACTAGATAAATTTACTCTCATCGTTTTCATCTACAAATACTTGGTAACAAAAATGCAGTTTTTTTTGCTAGCTTTCTTCTCTTTACAGACATTTATCTATAAGATTCTATTCCATTTCTGGTCTTCCTGACAAAATACGGAACTGTTAAATTCTAGATGATGTTAATTAGCAAGCAACTTTTCATAGTTCTTATCATGATTTCTGAAAAAAAAAAAAAATAAGCATATAGCAAGATAGTATTTCTCTCCAGATAAGGATAACTATTGACTTCTATCATGAATTTCTAAAAAGGTAGTGTACTAATAATTTTCATCTCATGATGAAGCGAATTTCTCCTATTATGATATTATGACTTCTGAATAGACCAGTAAATTACACCTCTAGATAAACTTCGTCCGCAAAAAGAGTCTCCATTATGAAAAGAAGTTCAAGAAAGAAATAAGTAATACCAATGCTATTTTTCTCTCTTCTATCTAAGATCAATTAACTAAATACAAACGATAACTATCTAAGCAAGGCTGGCAAGCAAGAATAAATTAACAAAAGCCAGGAGGAATAACCCTTCAGGGAAGAGTGTAGGCATTACAAACTTCCCAGTTATGAGATACATGAGTTTGCTCAGCGACAGCCAGAGATCAACAGCTACCATCCTTAGACAGAACAATTAGATAACACAGTTTTCGAGTTTTAATCTCTTATTATGTCCTTCTAGTAAAACAGTGCACTAGAACTGTACTTAAGCAGTTATTCTACACCAAAGGGATAACTCTGCACCAAACACAAGAGTATTAAGGTTTGAGCACAAGACATCAAATAAACAGAGATACTATTTAGTCACTGAAATCAAAATCCATTTCTAAATCTTGTGAAACTTAACTTAGGTACATAAATTCATCAACTCCTATTATGACTTTCAGACATAAACATAACTGTACTTAACTCTAAATAAACTCAGTTGTCTAAATAGACATTAGAACAGATGATGTGACAAATATGTCTGACTGCCAAACATTGTCTACAACCTATCTGTTCAAATCTATATAAATATCCTCAAAAAGAAACAATCTTGATCACTCCATTCTCCAATACCTTTTATTATATGGTCCAAAAATTAAAAAAAAAAGAATACCCTGCTTTGGAGTGCACTATTCTCAAGTTCTAATTAAGTCCATTCTAATGCCAGAGAAAAAAAAAGTATGAACTACACATGATATCTAGAGAAGACTAAACCCTCCTCCCTCTTTCTCTCTGAACCATTTGCGAGGCACACAGTCCTCCACGTGTGGACTGCTGACTTGTCGCGACTCCGAGGGCCCCCATCTCCATGGCGATATAGAACACCCTAGCCAATAGAACAATCTCATTCTACCTCCTGGAGAGAAAGAGCAATGGGGAGTGAAGTGGAAATCGGGAGTCGGTACTGGGGGCTAGCGGCGAGGTCGTGCGACACATGCCGGTCGGCGCCGGCGCACTTATACTGCAGGGCGGACGCGGCGTACCTCTGCGGTACGTGCGACGCGAGGGTTCATGGGGCGAACACTGTGGCATCCCGGCATGAGCGGGTGTGGGTCTGCGAGGTGTGCGAGCAGGCGCCGGCCAGCGTCTCCTGCAAGGCCGACGCGGCCGCGCTCTGCGCCACCTGCGACGCAGACATCCACTCGGCCAACCCTCTCTCCCGCCGCCACGAGCGCCAGCCCCTCCTCCCCTTCCTCGACACCCCGGCCAAACCCACCCCTCTCTTCTCCGAAGAATCCTCATGGCTCCTTCCCACCCCCAACCCCAAATCCCCAGATCTGAAGTCAAACGAGTTCTACTTCAACGACTCAGATTCTTACCTCGATCTCGACTTCGGCAGCTCGATCCATCTGGCAGACAGCCTAGTGCCGGCGCCGGCTCCGGAGCCGATCAAGCTCTCCTTCAGCGCCTACACCGACAGCCATAGCGTAAGCCCTCTAATCCGCACATCTCTGAGACTCTGATCATCGATCTAAATGCTTACCTGACCGTGTTTTTCGTGCAGGGTGAGGTCGGGGTAGTGCCGGAGGCGGCAGCGGAGGTGAGCGGTGGCGGCGGCGGCCGGGAGATGACCGCGAGGATGGATAGGGAGGCGAGAGTGATGAGGTATCGCGAGAAGCGTAAATCTAGAAGGTTCGAGAAGACGATCCGCTACGCTTCTAGAAAAGCCTACGCTGAGACCCGGCCCAGGATCAAGGGCCGGTTTGCGAAGAGAACCGACGTCGCTGAACCTGTCCCCGACCCGGTTTATTTCTTAGACACCAGCTATGGTGTCGTCCCCTCCTTCTGAGCCGTCCGATCTATGATCTACGGTCTGGATTCCATCTTTTTTGTTTCGTACGGTGGTTTACTTTGTCGTTCTGAGCCGTCCGATCTGGAATCTACGGTGTAGATTATATCCCTTTCGGTGGGAGCCGTCGCGGAGGGAAAAAGAGGGAGGGACGTGAAACGGAGTCGGGGAAACGGGGAAAGGTGGAGGGAATCGATTGCAGTGATAAAATCTCTTTGAGTATTTGAGAAACAATTGTGGTCTTTTTCAGAAATAAATTTGAAGAGCATGAAAGACGAGGGTTTGTGACTTGAGGTTTATTTATATGTATGTTTTGATTGAATGGCATGGATTTCAAAGCTTTTCAGCAATCATCCATTTCAATTAAAAATGAATAATATGAGCAATTCAATGAACAATCACAACTGACCAAGACAATAGGAGGGAAAATGAAAATCCCTTTCAATGTTCTTTTCTGATGAAACTGTTTCAAAATCTATTTCTATATTATCCCTTTGAGACATAGATTTATACATGGTTTTCTTTTTGGTTTTGGTTTTTGTTTTGTTTTGTTTTGTTTTGTTTTGTTTTTTTTTTTCTTGTTTTTTGTTTTTTTTTCATATCCCTTTAAAATATTAAAAATACTTAAATACCTCTATAAAAATGATATTTAATAAACCAACTATTATTGCTTATATGCCCCGATGATTAAGGGGGGTGTTTGAATAGGTTTTTTTCACCCCAAAAATGCTTCTGAAGTAAATTAAGCACTTCTTGGGAGAAGAAAGGTGTTTAGATGAGTTTTTGAAAAAAAAATAAAAGTACTAAAACAAAGCCCCATAAGTGTTTTTTTTTTTTCAGAAGCTAGTAGTGTAGTGATTCTAAGAAAAAGCCGTTTTGTAGAAGTTGTTTTAAAAAGTGTTAATTACCAAAACACTCTTCTTAATCCTTTATAAACCTATTTTGAAAAGAGTCAATTACCAAAATACCATTAATACTATTTTTATTATTTATTTTTATTATTTATTATTATTATAAAAGCAATTCTGAATTAACATATCCAAACATAAAAATAACAAAAGCACTTAGCTTGCTCTCAGAAGTCCTTTTTTCAAAAGTCCTAATAAACTCAAAAAAGTTCTTTTTTCAAAAGCCAATCCAAACACACCCTAAGACTAGTTAGATCCTTGATGGTGTTAAATCAATGGATGGAATGAGGGCAAATTACTTAACTAGGTTTGGATTGGCTTTAAAAAAAAAATTTGATAGGACTTCTCAAAAAAGTGCTTTAATAAATAAAAATAAATAATAATAATAATAAAGTGTGTTTTGGTATTTAACACTGTACAAAATAACTTTGAAAATATTTGAGAAGGGTGTTGTGATAATTGACATTTTCTAAAATAGCTTCAACTTTTTTTACAGCTTCTGTTTTTCTGAAAAAAAACTCACCCAAACTGATTATTTTGTCCCAAAAGTGCTTAACTTTGGAAGTTTAAAAAAAAAAAAAAAATCCAAACAAGGCCTAAATTTTTTCCTTATTTTGTAGACATTAGTTCTTTCGTATAATAATAAATGGATTTGCTAATATACCCCTCTAACATTTTTATTATATTTTATGGACTTTAAGTTATTTAAATTATAAATAACCAAGATAAATTTTCTTATATACAGTTTTAATTATTTTTTAATTTTTGAAAAAAAAAATTGAACTGAATGTCCTTTATATTTATTTGGTTTTAATAAACATGCACACAAAATTTTACATTATTACATGATTTTTATAAATATACCCTCAAAAATTTGTAAACATGATTTCAAAATGCAAGTGTGATTTTTACAACATGTGACAATATACAACAAACTATGATATACCTAGTGAAAATATAATGACATATGAAATTTATAACAAATAAGTCCAATATTTTTTTTTTGAATTTTGCAACAAACAAGTTTCCCATTAGATTCTTAAAACAAATTACATCCAACATCAAGTTTATTAACATAAAAAAAGAATACATATGTTCTTTAAGACAAAAACACAACTAAACAGTCTAAACTTCTAAATAATAACAATACTCAAATAACCCCAATAACAACAACCCAAACTCCATCCTCAACTTCAACCTAAAAAATTTATTTACAATTACAACTTAAAAATATATGAAAATTTTTCATTATTGACAAAACAATGTAAAGAAAGAATGAAACTCATACCAATTTGCGGCCGAATCGAAGGAGAGGGAAATCGGAGATCATGGCGAGGAGTTTAGAGAGATGAAAAACTACCTCTAATGAATAGAGATACTCTATGTTAGAAGCCCATGTAGTTTTGGGCCTTCTTATGGGTTTCAAAACATTTATTTGTTTAATTTTCTTTTATTATTATCCGTGACTGTTGGTTGTTGGGATTTCAACGGATTTTACCGTTCCTCTTTCCCAACGGATTTTACCGTTCCTCTTTTCCAACAATCGCTGATTTTCTTCGACAACCAAATGGTGTTTTTCTTCATTGTTTTTGAACTGATGCTTCTATTCATTGTTCTGATGTTGAACTGATGCTTCCAACTGTTGTGTCCATTTGGATTGCATGTTATAAAAGGAACCTTACCTTTCCCATTTGAGATATAGAAATTCATTCTTCTTTCTTCTTCCTCCTATTGCATCCTTCTTCTTTCTCTCTTCTTCTAATGGAGCAAAATCAAAGAGCACTCGCTGTTCTCAATTCGAGTGCCGCGAATCGAGGAACCGGGGATTGTATCCCGGGAGAAACATCGCCATTGTGTCCTGCGCGCGAGTGATCCACTCAGAGGAGGCGAAATTGTTTTTAAGGTCAGTGTACCCTTGCACGCCTCAGTCACCTTCATAGCATCATCTTCATCAAACAATTTCCAACAATCTTAAGAACAATTTTGGATGTTGTTATGATAAGGTATGTTGAAATTCTACCAATATGAGAAAAAGGTATTCTTCGATTCCACTCCTTTTCTCCCCTTACTCTAGAGTTTGCAATGATATTGAATGATTGATCTTTCATCCTTTGGAAAATGTGGAATTGATTTAATTGCTAAGGTGTCATAACTATGCCTTAAATTCTACTTATATGTTTATGTGCTCTTAAATTCTTATCTTGATCTTATTATTCTAAGAGAATTTAGCATTTTCATCAATTTTAATTGAAGACCTGGACTTAGATGGAATACTACAAGGTTGTGACAATTGAGGCGTAAAAGGAGTTTCATGTACGTAATTATGTGAAGAATGAATTGAAAGTGTTATCATTTATTGTTTTTTCTTCCATTTAAAGCTCATGAGTAAAATGGCTAGATCATGGGAAAGAATATTAGTGTAATCTCATTTTGCTAATGTTTGTCGATCAGATAAAGATGGTGTTAATTTGATTGCAGTTTTAAATATCTGTTAAATATCTCCACAATACCTTCCCAACATAAATTTGTTCTCATTTTTAAAACTTAATTTTAGATAGGCTTGATAGCGGCGAATTAACAAGGTAGATTCACTGGTAGGTAATGCAGATAAATACTGTTGTGGATTCAATTATCATGCCACTCGATCCTTAAGTAATCTACTTTAGATTGCATATATTCTTCCTAGGAACTCAATATTTAATTGGTGGCTTAGTTGCAGAAGATAAATATCTAGTTTCCTTAAAACCTTATCTTATCATTGTCCACATATTTCAATAATTTTGAACTGTGTTTGTTATGGACACCAAGCATCTCTTTCCATGAACATAACCCAGTCAATTGTTCAAAGCCATAGAGATTTCATATTTTCTCACATTCTAGGATATTCACATGAAATGAATCAAGAGGTCAAACAATAAACCTGCAGGGAAGAAATCATGATATCTCTTCTTAATTTATGCATATGTACCCCTACAAAAACTAAAAATTATATATATACCCTCTAAATAATGATATTGCACATATATTCCCCAAAGCATTGGATTTATGTAATATATTCCCATATGATTGAAGATTCAAAATCAAACTTTAATTTAATTATTAAAAAAAAGGTTTATTTAAACCTAATTCTAAGGAAATTTAAAATGAATTTTCCATCTTCTGATTTTTTGTCTGCTCCAAGTTTTTAAGGTTAAATCCATTTAGCCTTTTATTTACGCTATGTTGTAGCTTTTCTACTGTAGAACCTATTTTAGAGTTTGAGTCCAACATGCTTCTGCACTATAAGGTTATGGAATGATATGTTTGCTTGTCTTCTAGGACTGTAATTTCAATAAGTTTGGATACCTGATTGTTGAAGTTTTGATTCCGTGTATTGTATGTGCTGCAGTAAGGCTCCATATAACATGTCATCTCCTACTCTTATGATTTCAATTTGTTAACTTAGTGCAGTGTAATATTTGTTGTTGTGGGATCGAAAATACGCGCCTGGCATCGTGTGACACCAAACGATACATCGAATCACAAATGTCATTTAATTTTAATCTGTGGGTTCTTTAATTCCTAATAGAGGCAAGCCTCTATTATTAATTACCCCAGACAATGTCTTGGGAACCTCCGATTAAGGGCAAACATACAAGTAAAGGCAATGAATAATTTATTTATTGTAGAATATAATATTTTATTACATATCACATAGATATATATTTTTATTTATTTAAAATGATGCCGTCTTCGCTACTTCAGAAATTTGTGCCGTTTTGGTTTCTTCAAGATCCCGATTTTGCTACCGCCCGGAGATCTCACACCGTTTTAGGATTTGATGACTGCCTTGAAGGGAGTATTTTATCGTTGCTTCAAGAAGTATGCCACTTTGAAATTTGTATTTATATTAGCCGCCTTTGGTTGCTTCAAAATGCCAACTCTACTGAAATCTTGAGAATTTTTACCAAAACTGGATGGTTCATCGCCACTTCATGATATGTACTTGTTGCTGTTTTGAAATTAGCGCCGCTTTGGGATTATCAACATCTCTCACTAATTGCGTCATTTTATTAGCCGTTAATGCCATTCAAGAATCCAAACTTGATGATTCGATGGACCATAGTTTAGTTCTAAAGAAAATGAGATGAATGGGGAAGTGGTGTTTCTCATTATCTCGTGGCATGACTTTATATTTCAAGAAGAAAAGTTTTTTTTTATTATTATTATTATTATATGCATGTACATATTATATCCCAGTTACTTTAGAGTTAGAGCTTTAGATTCCCCACTCCATACATTTAATGCCTTGGATGTGATACACTTGAAGCTTAACACATATATGGTACCACTATCATCATAAGCTAATCAAAAATGCCATTTATACCCATTGTCTCATTAATTGGTATGCCATGTGCCATGATGATTGGTTTTAATTTCCATATTTGAATCAACACAAAAAATTTTACTGTTGCTTCACCATCATTTCCACAAGAAGAGATATTTGAGTTATAATGTGAACATTTTTATTATTATGAATCATCAATCAACAGCTTTTTTAGAATAGCACATCTATTCCAAGGCCTCAATTCTTTGTCTCATTTCACTGTCTAAAACTCAGTGTGATAAAAATGTCCTTAATGCACTCTTATATGACATTATCAGCCCCATGAGATTGTAACACAGATCAATCAACAAAGAGGAAACTCTCCTTTCAAGTGGGGTCAATGTCATCAATCTCCCCATGTTTGATGAATGGACACAAGACATAGGGATGATTATTATATATTTTGCTTCCGAATTGCTCAATGCTTTATGTATGAACATGGAGCCAGGAAATCAAATGAGCAACTTTCATCGATAGCAGCCATTTTGTTTACATTTATTTATTATTGTTTCTTTTTGAATGTCAAGGTCCATCTCTCTCTTTCTTATTGATTCACCCTCCATTTGCATGTCTTAAATATTTATTCATCCATACTTATCCATATTGCTTTCTTGACTTCAATAAAGGCAAATCACTATTGAATTTAAACTCCTGTCAGTGCCATAGGTAAGAAAGACAATTATAATATGATCTCCTTGCTAAATATAGTCACACCATGGTGAAGCGAATGGCTTAGCAAACCAATAGAATTAAACATATTGTTGCCGTTTTCAATGCCGGGCCCTGCGGAGTCGTCTTCCCTGGTTTGCAAACCAGGGAAGTGCCTGGTTCGCTGCCACGTGGCAGCGAACCAGTGGGCTCATATTTGACTTTGTGGTGGTGGGCCCCACCACCACCCAAAAAAAATAAAAAAAAAACAACAAAACCCCACCCCAACCAATGGTTCACTGCCACGTGGCAGTGAACCAGGGACTTGCCTGGTTCTCAAACCAGGCAAGATGAACTCGGGCCCTGCAGGCTTTCCATCTTTAACAATCATAAGAAGGAACTTCAGCAACGCCATTTGGGAGAACTCCTGAAGCTGCAGAACTTCTTAACAAGCATTTTGAACTCTTTGATTTAATTAACCAACATTCCAGCGTAGCATCATGAGCTACCACTGAATTTGTAGGAGAGCTGAACTACAATTTTGATTAATTTCTTTCAAACATTTCATCGAGCAGTTGATATGCATACCAAACTCTCAGTAGAAGAAACCTTGTGAGTAAAAGAAGATGCATCAATTTACATTAGCACCCTGAGATCCAACAAATAGATTTTTTTTTCTTTCAAATTAAAACCTTCAACAAATTCAAATGGATTCATTGGTTCTAATCTCTGAATCAAATAATAACAAGATTCATTTCTTTAGCTACTCATCATGTTTCCACCAAGACTCCTTCAGTGCATCCTTGCCCTTTTCTGTTCCACTACGGACCTTAACTGGGATGCAATCTGAGAGGTCTTGTCATATATATTTATATTACAATATTATCATCCAAATGGCTCCCATCTCGGCTATGATGAAGCGGTCCGTGCTGGCGGGGTTCGGCTGACTCTATTGTGATCTGCACCTCGCTTTTGGCCGGTGATCGGGTTCGCGGTATAGACAAGCTGGGCACGGGTTGAGTCTCCCTCTTGATTCTTTGCGCAATTGATGATGTTGATGAGTGCATGGCGGTGTTTCAGCGGATAACATGGACTCAACGATGAAGTAATGTAGAGCTTCTAGGCAGCGGCCTTCTTCCTTTTCATATAATATGTATCGACTCCTTCCGATGATGATCGTTGAGGACTTATCGAGACATGGGCATGGGTTTGCACGAAATGGGACATGATCCGCTTCGTTCCAAATCACGGGCGACGATGGTGGAAGAGCAATCGGCTCTCTTATGGTTTGGCAGCATCCTTCTTTGGTAACAGCCAGGCCTTAGATGGCGAGGCATCCACAAGGGAGGCTGGCCACGGCCCTGGTGGTGACATGGTGCAGCGGCGCCTGGACATCCACAAGGGAGGCCGGCAGCTGCGACAGGATCTAGCGGCAACAAGGCGACGCCGGGCATCCTCACGGGAGGCCGACGACGAGAGATCTAGCGGCAACGCCGGGCATCCACACGGGGGCCAGCGATGGGAGATCTAGCGGCAACAAGGCGACGCCGGGCATCCTCACGGGAGGCCGACGACGAGAGATCTAGCGGCAACGCCGGGCATCCACACGGGGGCCAGCGATGGGAGATCTAGAGGCAACACCGGGCATCCGCACGGGAGGCCGGCGACCAAGAATTCTAGCAGCGGCGGTGGCGATGCCGGGCATTCTCACGGGAGGCCGGCGAGGGGAGATCTAGCGGCAACGCCGGGCATCCACACGGGAGGCCGGCGACCGACGGGATTATGAAGAAAGAAAAAAGAAAAGTTTACCTTTCACTTGGTTTCTCTCCTTCTTCACCTTCTTCTATCTCTTCAATTTCTCCCCTCTCTCTGTCCTTTTCCTCTCTATATATAGAGCAGCCAACCTTCTTTATCTTTTAATTTAATTAATTTTTTTTTAAAATCCAAATCCGATCTTTTTTTTTAGTTATTTATTTTGTTGTTTAACCTTATCTCATTAACTGACTATTTTAATTAATTTTATCCAAACCGTAGGCTCAGATGAGATTTAATTTCTTTATTTTACTTAATTTTTTTTATTTTACCTATTACATATATTTATTGTTATTATTTTTTTATTATTACTTTTATTTATTTCACGGTTATCATATTATATAATTTTATTTTTTATTTTTTATTGAATTATTATTTTCTGATCTTTTATATATTTATTATTATTTTTTTTTGATCTTATCAGGTTTTAATTTAGTTAAACTTTTTTAGATAAAGCTGAATTTTAATTTTTAATTTAATTTGAATTCATTTAATTTTAAGATAAAGATCAAATTTTAATTTGGTTCAAACTCTGAGATAAGACCAAATTTTAGTTTTAATTTAATTTTAATTAATTTAATTTTAAGATAAGAACAAATTTTTAATTTGATTTCAATTAACTTAATTTTAACGAATTTTAATTTAAATTTGATTAGGATCAAACCTACTGTCATCTTTAATTAAAATTTTTTAAAGATAAGATCAGAGTTGGTTTAAACTTTTAGATAATTTTTTATTTTAATTAGATTAAGATCAAACTTCTTATAAATTTTTTAATTTAATTATTTTTAAGATTTAAACTTCTTTTTTTTTCTTTTTTTTTTTTCTTTCCTGCCTCGGGATTGGTGTTCTTAAGCTGCTTTATTTATTTATTTTTTTTTGAATCGCCTCGGGATTTGTATTCAGGCCACCTTGGAATTGAATCTTATCAAGGTTATCTTTGGATAAAAGTTCTGACTCAATTAAGAAATATGAGTTTATCTCTAACTCAATTAAGAAATTTGAGTTTATCAGAATTTCAGGTCCTATTAGAACTAAGACCATATTTTATATATAAACAAACTGCCCCCTTCATACTTCTCTCACGAAATCCTTTTTTAGAATTGAGTGAGGGAAGTAGGAACATCCAGATCTCCTTCTTCATCATGACTAATCATCCACAGAGTGAGCCTTTTTGGGATATTGCTCAAGATCTCAACGAATCTCCTTCGGGCCAGGTATTCCTTCGTCATGATCTTGTTTTTAGCCCTAGATCAGAGTCCGCAATTAGGTATGAAGGAGAAGAACACTCAGAGTGGGTAAAACGGTCTCCATCACGTATAGCTACTGCTCGATTAACTTTAAGCTATTGTGATGTTGATGAGAATATTCAAGCAATATACCTAAAGCCTGATGGAAGCACAGAGGATTTGACTATATTCCAAACTCTTGGACACAAGATTATCAACCATCAACCGGGATGGAAAGGTAAGCAGCCTATTAGGTGTGAACCTCTCAACCTTCCATCTTATGCCGATTGGGCCAAGTACATAGTTGGTAAATACTCAGAAAAACTGTCTTCTGTGGAATTGATTGGCGGGATCATATCCTCGGTCGGGCATTATGATTTGAATGTTGATTTTTATAAAGCGTTGGTGGAATTGTGGTGTCCAGAAACAAACACTTTCCACATGCTATACGGGGAAATTGGAATTTCACTATGGGACATTAAGCGACTAGGAGGGCTTCCAGTCACCGGTGATATGTACGACGAAGTCATCCCTTGCAATGACGTACTTTGGCAAAGGAGCAGTTCTGAGTTCTATGTCCTGAAAAGCTTATTTGACGCCTTTCAGTGGTTGACAAAGAAAAAGTCTACTTTGAGTGATAAGAATATATCTTTTGAAGATTGGATAGATTTCTTTAGAAAACCAAGGAAAACAGAATTTGATTCCCAGCGCAACTCAAAAGCTAATCATCCTCCAAATCCTGTTCCCAATACCAATTTAGCTGCTTTCCTAGCGCTTTGGATATGCTACTTTATCATGCCGAGTAGACGTAACATAATTAGACCGGGAGTTTTTGTAATGGCAGCTGGTCTTGCACATGGAAGAAAAATCGCTATTGCTCCTGCGGTTTTGTCGGCGTATATACATGGGGCCGAATGCTATGGTTAATGAAAGAAGAGGGCGGGGTTTTCTACGACCGTTTTCCATCACACTTTTTCTTTGCATGGGCGGTTGTCACTTTCCGTGATGCATCTCCTCAATTTACAAATTGATAAAAGAACATCCACCATCCCGGGTCTTTCAAAGATACCAGAGATGCTTCATTTCATGAATGCCTCTCCTACGTCGCTCAAAACACCTTTTAGTATGAGGAAGTATATCAGACTTGAGAAGAATTTTGTGTGGCTTCCCTTCCCCTTTTTATATCATAATGGTGAAACAGTACGGGACACCATGCATTATGTGGGGCCAGATGTTTTAGATTCTTATACCATGGAGTACGTGTTGTGCCTTCGTTGTGGAATTCTCCCTTTGCGTTATGCCGGGAATTTTCACGCAGAGCCATACAACCCTCACAGATTCGGGCGTCAGTTTGGCTATGATCAACACTTTCCTAAGTATATCAATGCTCCAAGGAAGGCTCCTTCTCTCGGAGTTCTTGCGGGCTATTGGCTTCACTTTTCTCGGCAAAGGACCTCATGTTCATTCTATATTCCTGAACATGATAGGAGTGGGAATATTATATTGCTTTATGCGAAAAAGTGGTTCAAAAATGTCCAGGCTCTATTTAATCAAGACGTTGCGGCATTAACTTGGGAAGATCCTGGCGACAAAGAAGATCCTACAAGACATAAGAATCGAGGTCAATCTTCGAAGAAACCACGGTTCATAAATGAAGATATTTTCCTTGGTCGCATACGGAGTCACTCTCCAACGAATTCTCCTCCTCCATCAAAGCGTGACAAACTCAAGGTAAATTAACTCCCTCTTTTCTTATTATTTTTATATAAATTCAGAATTTATATATTCCAAAAATATGTTTCAGAAATTTCAGAATATATTTTCTTTATTCCGAATATTCAGATTTTTGGAAGATTCAGAATTTTATTCTGAAAATTCAATTTCAGAAAATTCAGAATTTATTTATTTTCTGTAAATTCAAATAATAATTTTTTTTTTTGAAAATTCAGGATTTATTTATATTTTCTGAAAATTCAAATTTAAACTTTTCTGAAAATTTAGAATTTATTTATATTCCGAAAATTCAGTTTTTTTTTTTAGAAAATTCAGAATTTATTTATTTTCCGAATTTTCAAATTTAAGATTTTCTGAAAATACAGAATTTATTTATATTCCGAAAATTCAGATTTTTTTTAGAAAATCCAGAATTTATTTATTTTCTGAATTTTCAAATTTAAGATTTTCTGAAAATCCAGAATTTATTTATATTCCAAAAATTCAGATTTTTTTAGAAAATCCAGAATTTATTTATTTTCTGAATTTTCAAATTTAAATTTCTCTGAAAATCCAGAATTTATTTATATTCCGAAAATTCAGATTTTTTTAGAAAATCCAGAATTTCTTTATTTTCTGAATTTTCAAATTTAAATTTTTCTGAAAATTCCGAATTTATTTTTATTTAGAAAATTCAGATTTGTTAGAAAATTCAGAATTTATTTATTTTCTGAATTTTCGAATTTAAGATTTTCTGAAAATTCAGAATTTATTTATATTCCGAAAATTCAGATTTTTTTAGAAAATCCAGAATTTATTTATTTTCTGAATTTTCAAATTTAGGATTTTCTGAAAATTCAGAATTTATTTATATTCTGAAAATTCAGATTTTTTTAGAAAATTCAGAATTTATTTATTTTCTGAATTTTCAAATTTAAGATTTTTCTGAAAATTCCGAATTTATTTTTATTCCGAAAATTCAGATTTTTTTTTAGAAAATTCAGAATTTATTTATTTTCTGAATTTTCAAATTTAAGAATTTTTCTGAAAATTCCGAATTTATTTTTATTCCGAAAATTCAGATTTTTTTTATTTAGAAAATTCAGAATTTATTTATTTTATGAATTTTCAAATTTAGGATTTTCTGAAAATTCGGAATTTATTTATATTCCGAAAATTCAGATTTTTTTAGAAAATTCAGAATTTATTTATTTTCTGAATTTTCAAATTTAGACTTTTCTGAAAATTCGGAATTTATTTATATTCCGAAAATTCAGAGAGTTTTTTTTTTTTTTTTTTTTTTTGCAAAGACCTCTTAAAGATTTTACTATTAAATTAACTTGCAGGCATACGAATCAATGATACTCCACCAACAAGTGTCAGAGCTGTCCGTAATTCCCCAATTGGTATGAGTTTTTTTTTCTTCTTCTTCTTTTTTTGTTTTTGTAATTTTATCCCGGATTTTTTTTTAAAACAGCTTCAAGAATTGATGACGCTCCTCTATCAGACTTAGGGATACCTCAGGACCCTCAAAATGTCATGGTTGAAGAAGCTCCACCCGTACCACCTCAAGGTATCTCTTTTTTTACTCTTTCTCTTTATCTCATTTTTTTTTTTTTGCCATATAATTTGCATTCAATTTTGTTTCAGGTAGCATACCACTTGCTTTGATAGCTTATCTACCGCAGAATCTGCCAGTGACCTAAAAAGGTTTATTTCACTTTCATTTTATTTAATTTTCTATTTTGAAGTTTAATGACTTTAAGTTATGTCATTTAAACTTAGCTACTTCAGCTGTTCAAGATGATACTTCTTCATCATTGGGTTCAACTCCTTCCGCAAGCTTCATTCGGTATGCCCCCAGCTTTATGGAAGAATTAGAGGGAGATGATGACAATATCGAAGTTACATCTTTATTAAAGGAAACTGAAGGTTTAGTGCCTTTTTTTTTTGTTTTTTTTGTTTTTGTTTTTTTTTGATGAATAAGCCAGATTACTTATATATTTTGTTGATTACCCAAGATGCTATCAAAGATGCTCACACACCCGTGGAGGAGTCAGAAGGTGAAAGCCTCAATGCTGATGCCGGAACTGCAATCTCTCCAAAGCAAGACCAAGGTTTTTATTTATATAAATATTTATATATA
Source organism: Dioscorea zingiberensis (assembly GCA_026586065.1). Taxonomy (NCBI): domain Eukaryota; kingdom Viridiplantae; phylum Streptophyta; class Magnoliopsida; order Dioscoreales; family Dioscoreaceae; genus Dioscorea; species Dioscorea zingiberensis. Next base: position 16,632,274 of record CM048818.1, read on the forward strand.
TTTCATCATTTTGGGAGTGAGAAAAAGACATTTATATTGACAATTCTTTCTCTTTATCAGTTGCCCAACAAGACGATAGCTCTCCATCTTTGAGACAAAGTCCTCCAAAAGAGATTATCGTGGAAGAATTAGGGAATAATGTCATTCATGTTGATGCAAATATTGCATCTTCATCTAAACAAGATAAAGGTTTTATTTTTATTTTTATATTTATTTATTTATTTGGGAACATATTTACTCATGTCTACTTTTTTAGGCAAAGACATGATCCCACCTTTGGTAACGCCTCAAGGTAAGAGAGATTTTTTCTTATATTACTATTATTATTTATCGTGTATTTTTTTTAACTTGCATATTCTAATCATAGATCCAAGGAACATATCAGATGCGGCATTATTATTGCGAGACAAGGTGGCCAAGAGAATCAAATCTCTCAATTATCATAACTACCAAAGTGTTATGGACAGTGTAAAGAAATCACACCCAATTCTCAAATCCTTCGGCATCAACTTGGATGGTCTCGAGCGCTTTCTAGAAGAAATATCTCAATGCGCATTTGCTACTAGAGAAGCTTCAAAAAATCCTAATGTCCAAGCTCATATCAATAATCATCAAGATGAAGAATGTGTGGTGGAGAATACCTTAATATTGGAGAATTTTGACAACATGGGTTTTGCCAATGACATCAACATGAAAAAGGAGATGCTTCAGAGGCTAATTCTGTAACGTGAGGGAGCTTGAGCGGAGATTGTGAAATTTCAGACAAGATCAAAACTTTGAATGAAGAAATAATCATTTTAGAAAACTCTGAGCTTACAAAGACAAATGCCCAAATTACATTGGATGAAGCCAAGACACGTCTTGCCAAGAAGAAAGATTATTCAGATGACCCCCATGTTGCTCTTTTCATGAGATGGCTTGAAGAATTAGAAGAAGCAAAAGAGTTATGTTTGCTATTTATCGGGCATTGAAAAACTTCATTTTTTCCTTTAGTTTCCTAATTTATATAGGCTTTGGTAGCTAGACTTGAGACATTTGTTATAAACATCAAGCTTGAACAAGATTATTTATTTCTCTCTCTTCTTTTTTTTGCTTTTATTTGCTTGTGAAATAAATATAGGGAACTATTAAGAACCAAAAGACAAATCTGTTGAAAATAAAACCCATATCCATATTTCATTAATGATGCTTTCATCCCAAATAGTCAAAGATTTGGATATTTAAATCATATGAACCATCTGCAGGTCATCTGCAGACATGACTTTTACTGTCTTTTTTTTATTTTCTTTTTCTTTTTTTTCTTTTTTTGATTTTTTGATTTTTTTTATTTTTTGATTTTTTTCCTTTTTTTTCTTTCTTTTTTTAAATTGGAAACATAAGGAACTCATGTGTTTGCCTCAAGAAGTACTTTAAATTGTACATGACCGGTCTGCTTGATATAAGTAGCCGGACGTTCCATCATAGACAAACACACGTCTCTTTATTTTATTGAATGAAATTAATACAATAGTACATGAAAGCGAATGTTTTGCCTTGGGAAACACATTTGATGTACATCACTAGTCTACCCTATAAGGAATCGGACATATTCCGTCATAGGCAAACATTTTAAATTATACATAATACTTCTTCGTGAAGCGACCATTCATTGATAGGCTGATTGGTCTTTCTCCATTGGAATCGATGAGTTGATATGCTCCTCCTTCGTAGGACGCATCTCCACGACATATGGCCCTTCCCAATTTGCTTTAAATTTGCCCCGGCTCGCTTTGTTGGTGATGATGGGTCTTCCGAGGACGAGAACCATTTCTCCTTTGGTAAAGGTCCCAACTAGAGCCAATTTGTTGTATGCTTGTGCCATCCTTGCTTTGTAGACTTCCGATTTTGTCGCACCTCTAGTCTTTTCTCATCAAGGGAGTCCAAATCATCCAAGCCGCGAATATTGTCTTCATCCGATATTTCATTTTGTAGTGCCATCCTTAATGAAGGTATCCGGATTTCAAGGGGTAAGACCGCTTCAGCCCAAAACCAAAGAATATGGACTACATTGTGTTGGGGTCCTATAAGTGGTGCGATAGGCCCATAACATTTCAGGGAGTCTTTCGTGCCAATCCTTTTTATTTTTGGATACGGCTTTCTTTAATAGCTTTGAGAGAGTCTTGTTGAATGCTTCTGCCAATCCATTTGCTCTGGCATTGTAGATGGAAGTATATCTCCAGTCTATTTTATGATGTTGTGCGAATCTCCCAATTTTGAAACTTCGGAAGGCGGGACCGTTATCCGAGATGATTCTTCTTGGAGTCCCAAATCTATATAGGACGTTTTCCCTTAAGAATTTGATGACATTTTCAGTCTTTACTTCTTTTAGTGGAACAAATTACGCCCATCCGGAGAAGTAGTCTGCAGCTAAATTTAATGAATCGATGCCCCAAAGATGACGGAGGTTCGATTGGACCGACTACATCTGTTCCCCATATCTCAAAAGGCCATGAAGAAACTGTGGGGTGTAGGGGGTTTGGATGTTGATGGATGAAATCCCCATGTATTTGGCATAGATGACATCTTCTAGCATAGTCAATGCAGTCTCTGACCATGGTTGGCCAGTAATATCCCATGCGCTTAATCTTAAGTCGCATTTTGGGTCCGGATTGGTGTGCACCACATATCCCGGAGTGTACATCGTGCATAACATCTTTTGCTTCCTCATAAGAAAGGCACCGCAGAAGTAGTTGATTGTACGACCTACGGTATAATGTGTCATTTATCAGGGTATATCTTAGGGCTTTTCGTTTTATCTGAAAACCTTCTGATTTGTTCCCTGGAAGTTTATCATATTTGAGATATTCCATGAATGGTTGCCTCCAATCTTCCTCTGGCATTTCGAGGGTGAAGACTTCCGCTTTGCCCTCTGTATCCTCCTCTTCAACTTCGTCAAGGATTGTACTTATGGGTCTTCTACTTCTTATGGTAATATAGATTTCTTCATAGTCTGGATTTGCCAGCTCCTTTGCAACCTTCGCCAAAGAATCAGCTTCTCCATTTTCTGATCTTAAAACCCTCCTCAGCTGCACTTGGGGGATTTTCCTCATCAGATCTTTGACCTTCTTATGGTATTTAAGAAGTTCAGGTTTGTGTATCTTGTATTCTCCTTCAACTTGCTTGATAATGAGTTGTGAGTCTCCAAGTATATGTATATCTTTGGATCCCCATTTTGATTGCCAACTCCAAACCGGCTATGAGAGCTTCATACTACGCCTCATTATTTGTACAAGGCTCTGTAAGGGAGAGTGCATATCTAAGAATTCCTCCTACGGAGTGATAAACACAAGTCCTATCCCAGCTTTGATTTGCAGAATCGTGGACCTGAGTGCCGGCTTTATAGATGACGCCCCATCAAAATATAATCGCCACTCTGCTTCTTTCACTGTAAGTGTCTCTTCATCAGGGAGATCATAATTGAGTGATGAATCATCTGGGAGAGGATGCGCCGCTAGAAAGTCCGCCAATGCCTGCCCTTTGACAGCTTTCTGTGGAGTGTATGTTATATCAAACTCCATCAGGATTAACGCCCACTTTGCCAGTCTTCCAGTAAGCAGCGGTCTAGTCATAAGGTATTTGAGGGGATCAATTTTTGATATAAGGATGACTTTATGCGCCAACAAGTAGTGTCTTAGCTTCTTGACTGCAAACACTAAAGCTAGACAGTGCTTCTCAATTGGTGTATATTTACTCTAGCTCCTATCAACATCCCACGAGGTAATAAAGCTGCGTTTTCTTTGCCTTCTTCATTGTTTTGAGCCAAAGATAGCCCTAATGACCCCTCTAATGCAAATGGTATATAGAATTAACGGCTTTCAGGGGATAGGGGCCATTAACACCGGTGGATTTAATGTGTATTGCTTGAGATCTTCAAAAGCCTTACGGCATTCTGGCCATCCCATTTGAAAGGCATATTCTTCTTAACCAACTTGGAGAAAGGCTTACATCTTCAGCATGATTGGAGATGAATCTCCTGATATAGGCCAAGCGCCCTTGAAATGACCGCAGCTGCTTCAGTGTTTGAGGGGGTGGCATTTCTAGGATCGCCTTTATCTTAGAGGGATCTATCTCTATCCCACGATGCCTTACTATAAAGCCCAAAAACTTCCCCGATAGGACTCCAAAAGCACACTTCATGGGATTCATTTTTAACTTGTATTCTCTGAGGCGTATGAAAACTGTCCTCAGATCATTAAGATGCTTATCTTTAGAATTTGTCTTGACCACGAGATCGTCCACATAGCATTCGACGACTTTGTGAATTAGATCATCAAATATTCGGGTCATGGCTCTTTGATATGTTGCCCCCGCATTTTTCAGACCAAACGGCATTACCCTATAACAGTATATGCCCATAGGTGTCCGGAAGGCAGTATGTTTTTCATCATCTGGATGCATTTTAATTTGATTGTATCCAGAATATCCCCATAAAGGAGAACATCTCATACCCTGAGGTGTTATCGATCATGATCTCCATAATGGGTAAGGGGAAGTCATCTTTGGGACATGCCTTATTCAAGTCTCTGAAATCCACGCATATCTGTATTTGCCCATTCTTTTTCTTCACGGGTACTATACTGGCTATCCAATTAGGATATTTCTCCTCCCTGATGAAATTTGCCGCAATCAGCTTCTTTGTGTCTTCTATCACTTTCTCTTCTAAGTCAAAGTTTATTCTTCTTGGCGCTTGTTTGACTGGAGCGATACTGGGATCAATAGCCAATCTATAAACAGCCACTTCATTGTCCAGCCCTGGCATTTCATTATAATTCCAGGCAAAACAATCAATGTACTCCTTCAAAAGGGTTGTGAGGGATACTCTCTCCTCCTCCGATAGCTGTGTACTTAGGAAGGTTGGCCTTGGGTCTTCATCACTTCCCAAGTTCACCTCAACCAACTCATCAATTGTTGCTTGCCCCGTCTTCTAGTTCAGGTGGTGCATTCTTTATTTTGATATCTTCATCTTCTTTGGACTCTGTCATGTAGCATGAGTGCCTGGAAGGTTCAAAGTAACCTATTCCCCTCTTATCCACATGTACGGGGTTCCACAGCTGATTAAAGATTTGATATGACTTCTTTGACCATTTCATCTTGCCTCCAAACTTCTCAACTACCTTCTTGAGCTTTTCGGGGTAATATCTGGGGAAGTTTATGGACCGGATTTCGTCATCCCCTAACTCTCCAATATCTATGATATCATCATCTGAAACTTCATTAATTTTGGCTTGATAGAAGAGGATGCCTTTCTCTTTTTCATGTCGAGCGGGGACATAGAATATCTTCAAATGCTCAACTGTGTTAACGTTCAAATCATCCAAGGATTTGTAGAGCCCATCAGGAATCCTCGTGATGTGAAATGCGCTTTCTTGGGAGGACCTTTTAACTTGTATTGTTCTTTTGGCATGCGCCCCTCAAGTATTCTCATCTTCTCGAGGACTTCGTGTCACTACCAAAGTGAGGCAATATTGAGTCTTTCTCCTTTGACGCAATGGTAGGCTTGGGTGTCTTTACCGAGACTCTACCTTTTGGCTCCTGGGACTTGCCCCTTTGATGGCCTAAGGTAATATCTCGCGTCTTCATAGTGGACTTCATGGATGCCAAAGGGTTGAAGTTCTCCGTCAATTCTAAATTCCTCCCCATCCACTCAGTATATTTCACACTAATCGATGGAGTGTTGAAGGAATCATTTGATTATCATGGATCCATGGCCTACCCAAAAGGGCTTTGTATGAGGCATGCATCAGACGATCACATGAAACTTTACTTCAGGTCACCTTTCCAAATTTAATTGGAAGAGTAATGGATCCCAACGCCTTTTGGCTGTGCTGGTTAAAACCTTGAATGACAATCCTCTCATGAGATAAGTGGCATATCTCGAGAGCCAATGCTCGGAGAGTGTTGAGAGTCATTAGGTTCACAGAGGACCCTGGATCAATCAAGATCCGGTTGATCTTTATGCCATCACAAGAACCCGTTACATATAAAGGTCTATTATGTTCTGTAGTACCAAGCAGCAAATCCTCTTCTGTAAATGATATTGAAGATGCATGAAATGCATACATAGCTTCTTTCATGTTAATTTCTGCAAAGTAGGCTTGATATTCCTCAGGATTTTGAAGGGCATGTATTAAGGACTCCCTGACTTCAGTTGACATCATCAAGGCGTCATACATGCTGAGAAGAGCGGGGACCTTCTTCAGGTGTGCCAAAATATTGTAATTCGGCTGCTTTGAAGGTTTCTTTGGTGACATATCCTTCGCTTCAATCATTTTTCCTTTGTTTTTGTCATTGGAGCTGGAAGCCTGTTTTGACTGAAGTACTTTTCCAGTTCTGAGTTGCATTTGATGTACAGGATAAGGCACTTCATCTCCCTCATCATCTTCTTTGTCTGGGAAATTCAATTCATCATCAGAATCTTCCAGGTATGTTATGGCACGACAAACACCTTTTTCTTCAAAGCAATCGTCATTACCGCCAAATTTCCCATGGAAACTTGCTTTTGTACCCACCTTTGAAAATTTCGCATTCTTCTATGGTATGCCCCACAAGCCGGTGATATGGGCAATAGTTTGGGTGACTATCAAGATGCATTAGACACGGTCTTTTGGGCTTAGGTAGATCCAACCCCATTTCCATAGCTTGATCAAAAAGCCCCTTCCTCTTGTCCTTCTTAATCTGGACATCTTGGAGAGCAGACTTTCCTTTATCGTTGGTTGCTTTTGCGGGAGACAAGGACTCCACGACCTCTGAAACAAAGTTTGCTCCTGATGCTTCTGGAGGGTATCTTCCAGACTCGTCCCATTCGGCATCTTCAATGTGCAATTGTTGTAGCCTGTTTGCTGACTCCTCTATCACTCTTTGAATGAAGGCGGGAATTTCTTCAGCAGGCATAGCTTTCCTCAAGACCTTATATTTTGGAGTTTTTGGGGTGTAATATGGTGTCTTGGGCTCTTCTGGTTGGTGTGGCTCCAAAAGTTTGGCGTTCGCCTTCTTCACTCTTTCCCTAAATGCCATCTTCTTCTTCTGCTTTTTACTGATATAGGGTCGGCCGTGACGGTCATATGACTCTTCTGGCTCAGAGAAACTATCATCATCCGAGTCACACAAAGGGTATCCTCCAGAAATAACCCTGCAAGTTTCCACTTGCACATCTTCATCATCTTCCTCGGCCAATTCCCCAAGTAATTCTTTGACCTCTTCGGGGAAGTAATCTCTGAGAGTGATCAAGACCCTTTCCTTCTGCTCATATTCATCGAGGGACTCAATATACTCTTCTATAATAGACTTCTTGCGCTTTGATTGTTCGCGTTTCTGTTTCTTTTTCTTGTTTTTCTTCTTTGTCTGTTTCGTCAGGGGTCTTTTAGAAGGTTCTTGAGAACGTTTCCAAGCGATCCCTGGAAGCTCAGCCAACCTCTTCAACATTTTCATTGACTTTTTAGTTATAAATACTTCCCACAACTCTTCTGGAACCGCAGGGGGCCTGTCGTCTGTTGCTGACGGAAGTATTACTTTGTTGCCCACTACTATGACTTCCCCTTTGGGTGATTCCTCATGGTCTAGGGTGGTCACATAGTGGGTATGCTCAGCTGGCTGCTCCAACAAAACATTCTTTGAAAGCGTAATCTTGCCTTCTTGATATTGTCTTTCAACCCAATCCTTGAAAATATAACAATCCTCAATTGTATGCCCCAATACTCTGTGGTATAGGCAGTAACTGGGATGATCCTTTTTGTTCTGCTCTTCTGGTCTTTTGCATTCAGGAAGTTGCAGACCTTCTTTCACAGCATCTTTAAAGATTTTCAATACCTTATCTCGCCTGAAAGAATATTTCTTATTCATTCTTTCTTTCAAGGAGGGAATAGGTTTTGATTCATTACCAGCAGCGCCCAATGTAGGCGGCTTGATTTGTTCCGGCTTGTGAGACTCCACTACAGCTTTTCCTTTGTCAACATTGCAGTATATTTGACACCTTCTGTCCTTTTAGGCTTTTCACTATTGTTCCTTGGAGTTTGGAAATTGGACACCACCTTCGGGCTTGTCCTTTCCAATTTCTTTGCTTGTGAAATTAACTCCTGAAATGTAGTGATACTAGATGTACTTAGAAAGGGCGCCATCCAGCTATCAATATTGCCGAGTAATAAAACCCACCACCAAGGTTGATCGAGAGGGTTGTTCACATTTGATGCTTAGGTTTCTCCATCTCATAATGTAATCCACCACTTTTCATCGTTATTTTGGCGTGTGGTCGCGAGGTCGGCAATAGTGATCTTGTCACTTACACCCCAACCGTACTTTCGAAATGCATCTTCACCGCTTGCCGTGTTTGGATTGACTCGGCCGCAAGTCGGCATACCATTCAAATGCCACTCTTGCGAGACTTGCAGAGAACTGCCTGAGAAGGAGTGAAGGCTTAGCATTTGTATCTCCACAGGCCGTCACAAAATGAGCCAAATGCTGACCAGGGTTGCCAATCCCACTAAACTGCTTGAATTTAGGTACATTATACCCTTTGGGATAAGGTACCAAGTCATGATAACCGGGATAAGGTTTATCTCCATCAACCTTTATCTCCTTCCCTTTAGCTTTATTAAATTCAACGACCACCATTTGTTGTATCTCCTCCCTGGTCATTGCAGCTGACTGCTCTGGAATAGGAGCATATGAGGTCCCCCCTTGCTCTCCTGGCCTAGGGATTTCTCTCACAGGTGCATATGAAGTTCCCTCTTGCTCTCTTGGCCTAGGAATTTCTCTCGGTTGTGGGTTTGGACTTTTAGGCCTTTGTGCTTTTTGACTTTCCATCAAGGCAGCTATTTGTCCCTCGTGATTTTCACCATTGACTCCATCAACATTGTCATGTTTTCATTGAGCCATTGATATTCAAATTCCGATTTTCCATTTGACGGAGTCTCTCCATTTGTTGGACTCTCCTTGTAATATCATCCCCATTATAAACAAAGGCAGGTTCATCCTCCGCTTCTTCAGTTGGGGGGTTTGCTTCCTTGTAATTCGTTGGTTTGCGAAATACTGGAAGGTTCCCTGTTCGTTGACCCTCAAGTGGCATCTGGCTTGAACCTTCATCCCCCACCCCACTCTGAGAGTCTACCGCCCTTCTACGAGATCTTGTGAGTATCCCTGGTTGTTCCTGTTCGGGTACCGGGTCTCCTCGGGTTTCAGTGACCATCCGGACAGTATGTACCTCTACATCTTCATCAAACATCTCTTCATCTTTCTTTTCTTTCCTCCGCTGAAACTTTGAGCGGGAGGTCTTTGTTTGGTTTTGTGCAGAAGCTATTCGATCAAAAACCGTCTTGCGTGCTTTTGATACGAGCTGCTTCTTCTTTTGGTAGAACTCCTTCGGTGTCATCTCCTCAGACCGCAGCTTTTTTGACGCTACGTAAGTCTTGTAAAGATTTTTGTTGAAAGAGTCCTTATGGTGGGACTTTGGAAATCTACCCGCCTTGTGTCCACTTTCGGTGAGAATTACTTAACTACTTGATGAGTTGAATTCTTCTTTACCAAATTTTAAGTGGTCCAAACGAGTTGTTGAATGAACCCACTTGATTATTTTTGTGCTCTTGGAAGGACACAAAATCCAACTTCTGCTTAGGAACTTTCATCTTTCTTGGTGCGAGCCTTGAGAACACACTCTTCCTCTTCGGTGTATCTTCATCAGAATGGAATATCCCGCTCGCTCTCCCATTTGCAGTAATGGTTAAAGTGGGTTCATCGTCTTCATCATTCAAAGATACTATCCGTTTAGGGTAGGATAGCCTCTTAAAAGCAGATACCCTTGGTGGTTCCTCCGTAGCAGTATCTTCTGTAGTCGCAGGGACAATCACATTTGGGCGACGTCCTTTAGATGGGAGGCGTGGAACAGTTAAATTCTCCTCCGTTGGCGGTGACTTCCTTATGAACTGAACGGATGCAGAAATTGTACCGAATCTCAATTCAGCTCCGGCAGTTCCGGTCTTTGAAAGGTACAAGGTACTTAGCGATTGGACTTATTTCCCTCTCCTAGGAAGATGGTGAGTTTCGGGCTTCCAGACACGGTTAAGCTCCTGAACGCCATTTCTCCTGCAAGAAAAATAACAACGTTAGTTTTCTTTCTACAAGTTATAAAACACACTGCCTTTACTTGTACTTTTGCCTCAAAGATGGGAGGTGGAATAGTGGTCCCCACCGGGCGTGCCAGAATTTGTGGGATCGAAAATACGCGCCTGGCATCGTGTGACACCAGACGATATATCGAATCACAAATGTCATTTAATTTTAATTTGTGGGTTCTTTAATTCCTAATAGAGGCAAGCCTCTATTATTAATTACCCCAGACAATGTCTTGGGAACCTCCGATTAAGGGCAAACATACAAGTAAAGGCAATGAATAATTTATTTATTGCAGAATATAATATTTTATTACATATCACATAGATATATATTTTCATATAATTAAAATGATGAGTCATTAAGCTACTTGAGGAAATTTGTGCCGCTTTTGGTTTCTTCAAGATCCCATTTTGCTAACGCAGGAGATCTCACACCGCTTTAGGATTTGATGACCGCCTTGAAGGGAGTATTTTATCGTTGCTTCAAGAAGTATGCCACTTTGAAATTTGTATTTATATTAGCCGCCTTTGGTTGCTTCAAAATGCCAACTCTACTGAAATCTTGAGAATTTTTACCAAAACTGGATGGTTCATCGCCACTTCATGATATGTACTTGTTGCTGTTTTGAAATTAGCGCCGCTTTGGGATTATCAACATCTCTCACTAATTACGTCATTTTATTAGCCGTTAATGCCATTCAAGAATCCAAACTTGATGATTCGATGGACCATAGTTTAGTTCTAAAGAAAATGAGATGAATGGGGAAGTGGTGTTTCTCATTATCTCGTGGCATGACTTTATATTTCAAGAAGAAAAGTTTTTTTTTTTTTTTATTATATGCATGTACATATTATATCCCAGTTACTTTAGAGTTAGAGCTTTAGATTCCCCACTCCATACATTAAATGCCTTGGATGTGATACACTTGAAGCTTAACACATGTATGGTACCACTATCATCATAAGCTAATCAAAAATGCCATTTATACCCATTGTCTCATTAATTGGTATGCCATGTGCCATGATGATTGGTTTTAATTTCCATATTTGAATCAACACAAAAAATTCTACTGTTGCTTCACCATCATTTCCACAAGAAGAGATATTTGAGTTATAATGTGAACATTTTTATTATTATGAATCATCAATCAACAGCTTTTTTAGAATAGCATATCTATTCCAAGGCCTCAATTCTTTGTCTCATTTCACTGTCTAAAACTCAGTGTGATAAAAAATGTCCTTAATGCATTCTTATATGACATTATCAGCCCCATGAGATTGTAACACAGATCAATCAACAAAGAGGAAACTCTCCTTTCAAGTGGGGTCAATGTCATCAATCTCCCCATGTTTGATGAATGGACACAAGACATAGGGATGATTATTATATATTTTGCTTCCGAATTGCTCAATGCTTTATGTATGAACATGGAGCCAGGAAATCAAATGAGCAACTTTCATCGATAGCAGCCATTTTGTTTACATTTATTTATTATTGTTTCTTTTTGAATGTCAAGGTCCATCTCTCTCTTTCTTATTGATTCACCCTCCATTTGCATGTCTTAAATATTTATTCATCCATACTTATCCATATTGCTTTCTTGACTTCAATAAAGGCAAATCACTATTGAATTTAAACTCCTGTCAGTGCCATAGGTAAGAAAGACAATTATAATATGATCTCCTTGCTAAATATAGTCACACCATGGTGAAGCGAATGGCTTAGCAAACCAATAGAATTAAACATATTGTTGCCGTTTTCAATGCCGGGCCCTGCAGGCTTTCCATCTTTAACAATCATAAGAAGGAACTTCAGCAACGCCATTTGGGAGAACTCCTGAAGCTGCAGAACTTCTTAACAAGCATCTTGAACTCTTTGATTTAATTAACCAACATTCCAGCGTAGCATCATGAGCTACCACTGAATTTGTAGGAGAGCTGAACTACAATTTTGATTAATTTCTTTCAAACATTTCATCGAGCAGTTGATATGCATACCAAACTCTCAGTAGAAGAAACCTTGTGAGTAAAAGAAGATGCATCAATTTACATTAGCATCCTGAGATCCAACAAATAGATTTTTTTCTTTCAAATTAAAACCTTCAACAAATTCAAATGGATTCATTGGTTCTAATCTCTGAATCAAATAATAACAAGATTCATTTCTTTTAGCTACTCATCATGTTTCCACCAAGACTCCTTCAGTGCATCCTTGCCCTTTTCTGTTCCACTACGGACCTTAACTGGGATGCAATACAGAGGTGCTGTCATATATATTTATATTACAATATTATCATCCAAATGGCTCCCATCTCTGGCTATGATGAAGCGGTCCGGCGGCCTGGCGGGTTCGGCAGCTCTATTCAGCAGTCTGCACCTCGCTTTTGGCTTCAGTGATCGGGTTCGCAGTATAGACAAGCCTGGGCCTGGGTTCGAGTCTCCCTCTTCGGTTGCTGCGATTGATGATGTTGATGAGTCTGTAGCGGTGCTTCGCGGATAACATGGACTCAACGGTGAAGTACGTAGAGCTTCTAGGCAGCGGCCTTCTTCCTTTTCATATAATATGTATCAGCTCCTTCCGATGATGATCGTTGAGGACTTGTCGAGACATGGGCATGGGTTTGCCTGAGCTGGGACATGATCCGGGCTTCGTTCCAAATCGGATGCGGCGATGGTGGAAGAGCAATCGGCTCTCTTATGGTTTGGCAAAGATCCTTCTTTGGTAACGGCCTGTGCCTTAGATGGCGAGGCATCCACAAGGGGAGGCGGCTACGGCTACCGGTGGTGACATGATGGTGCGGCGCTGGACATCCACATGGGAGGCGGCCAGCCTACGGCTGTGGATCTAGCGGCAACAAGGCGACGTCGGGCATCCTCACGGGAGGCCGACGACGAGAGATCTAGAGGCAACGCCTGGCATCCACACGGGGGCCAGCGATGGGAGATCTAGAGGCAACACCGGGCATCCGCACGGGAGGCCGACAACCAAGAATTCTAGCAGCGGCGGTGGCGATGCCGGGCATTCTCACGGGAGGCCGGCGAGGGGAGATCTAGCGGCAACGCCGGGCATCCACACGGGAGGCCGGCGACCGACGGGATTATGAAGAAAGAAAAAAGAAAAGTTTACCTTTCACTTGGTTTCTCTCCTTCTTCACCTTCTTCTATCTCTTCAATTTCTCCCCTCTCTCTGTCCTTTTCCTCTCTATATATAGAGCAGCCAACCTTCTTTATCTTTTAATTTAATTAATTTTTTTTAAATCCAAATCTGATCTTTTTTTTAGTTATTTATTTTGTTGTTTAACCTTATCTCATTAACTGACTATTTTAATTAATTTTATCCAAACCGTAGGCTCAGATGAGATTTAATTTCTTTATTTTACTTAATTTTTTTTATTTTACCTATTACATATATTTATTGTTATTATTTTTTTATTATTACTTTTATTTATTTCACGGTTATTATATTATATATTTTTATTTTTTTTATTTTTTATTGAATTATTATTTTCTGATCTTTTATATATTTATTATTTTTTTTTGATCTTATCAGGTTTTAATTTAGTTAAACTTTTTTAGATAAAGCTGAATTTTAATTTTTAATTTAATTTGAATTTAATTTTAAGATAAAGATCAAATTTTAATTTGGTTCAAACTCTGAGATAAGACCAAATTTTAGTTTTAATTTAATTTTAATTAATTTAATTTTAAGATAAGAACAAATTTTTAATTTGATTTCAATTAACTTAATTTTAACGAATTTTAATTTAAATTTGATTAGGATCAAACCTACTGTCATCTTTAATTAAATTTTTTTAAGATAAGATCAGAGTTGGTTTAAACTTTTAGATAATTTTTTATTTTAATTAGATTAAGATCAAACTTCTTATCAATTTTTTAAGATTTAAACTTCTTTTTTTTTCTTCTCTTTTTTTTTTCTTTCCTGCCTCGGGATTGGTGTTCTTAAGCTGCTTTAATTTTTTTTTTTTTGAATCACCTCGGGATTTGTATTCAGGCCACCTTGGAATTGAATCTTAACAAGGTTATCTTTGGATAAAAGTTCTGACTCAATTAAGAAATATGAGTTTATCTCTAACTCAATTAAGAAATTTGAGTTTATCAGAATTTCAGGTCCTATTAGAACTAAGACCATATTTTATATATAAACAGTTGTATATTTACCAACGACCCTGGGTCTATTGGTACCGGGTTCCCTTGTTAAGGGGTTGGCCTCGACTTGCGTGTCTGCACGGGTGCGGCGCGGGTTCGAGGCTCTCTCCTTACAAGGTGATGGGGAAGGCGCTTGCACTTACGTCCCAAGCGCGGCCCCTCCTTGACGGTCTTTATGGCCATTGTCAAAAAAATATTTGTTGTATATTTGTTGCTGTCTTGCTAGTGTTTTGGTTTATTGAAACACCATTCATTTTTCAAATACATATCAGTCAATTACTAATAGACATAAGGATCAAAATTCAGAACTTAAGAGTGGTTATTTACTTGTGATTCTTTGATGCCCAAAATTATGAGCCTAGAAATTTTTAGGGCTTACTGTGATTCTGATGAGTATGCAAGATTTCATATTTTGTTGGAGCATAGTACATTGTAGACTATCATATAAGACATGAAATCTTGATGTCAATGTGGACTTTATTGCTCTTGATATCAATGTTGTTACATAGATGTGGTGTCTTAAAACAACTCAGATGATTGTGAATAGGCCCTTGAACAATTTAGTTTTGAGGAACATTATGCAATTAAATTTTTGTGCAAATATGAAATATCCTACTTGCACAACAGGAAACTGTAATGCTACAATGACTAGTTGTTTCCACTGAAAACCCCTTTGTGGTGCTAGTAAGTTTATGGAGTCTTATTGTACATAGAGGTTGAATGATTTGAAATGTTATCTTCTAGATAAGCTATTATGATTTCTTGTTGCTCTGATGGACTTTTATTTATCCTTCATAGCTTTCCTTGACCAACTTCTTGCTGAATAAGGTATTGCTTGAGAGTCCTCCAATAGAAAATTTTGTTGCTTAATGTTTGTGGCTAACTTTTCTACTTGCTATTTGATTGAGCTGGGTAACCATTGAAATGTAATTTAGTAGGATATCATGTTTGGATGTCTACATGTTTATGTGTCTATTTTATTGAATTAATATTCATAATGAAAAAGATACTTCATGCAATCAAGGTGATCTTTCATAGCACGAAAGGAGAAGACTTCATATTCATATGAGCACAAAGTAAGTGCACTCTTCGTGTTTGTTTAATCTTTTGATAATGAATCATTAGAACTGAATTAGATTGTTGGATGTTATACTGTCACCCGGCTTATGGAAACAAAAACTTAATGACAACAATTTTAACTAGCATTTTTGGCAATCTAATATGATTGTGATTCAATCTTTTTTAGAGCCTTCGACCATTGATTTTTGGGGATTATAGCTATATAAATGTATCACAATTTTGAAGTGCATGCATAGATATTATAGCCTCCCATGTGGTATATATTCTTTGAATATCCTGCAGACCAGTGTTCTTTGCAGTGGAAAATGTGGTAATGCATATACTCTGGTTTCTTCCAGAACAAGAGTGAGATGATGATGCTCACTTCTTGTAACAGAAACTTAAAACTTGTGATCTGTAGGGTGGAACCCATTTGGCATATCATCATGGAACTATTAAGCTTGTAATATTACTGCAAATTATTATTGGTTCTCAGTGAACTCTGTTAAACTCATGCTTAAGTTTAATAGTTAATAGTTAATAGTAAATGGTATTACTATGAACGTAATAATTTCTACGTTCTTAATAGTTTTATTGATAATGTTGTCATGTGGGTAAAGTGAATTTCAGGCTGTGAGCTATGTGTGTAGGAAATGAACACCATAGAATTTCTTTCTTAAAATTAAAAAAAAAGGGTCCTGGGGATTAAAACTCTTATTACATGAGTTTTTAGTTTCAGAACGTAATTTGCAAAATTAGGTTAGTCCTGATAGGCAATTATAGTTGCAGGGGTGAAGAAAATAGTACAAAAATTCTAGGAAGATTGGTCACTGATATTTTGATTTGTTCTTATTCTTGTGAAGAACTATTTTAGAGTATGTGCAGGTGGACCAACTCAATTTGCTTTATATATATTTAAGGACCATATTGGTCTTTCTTGTCTTGGTGCTGGTATAATCTTGAACCTTCATTTATGATGATTGATTATTTGGAGATACCTGCTAGATTGATGTTAATTGAAAAATTATAAGATGGTCCTCTTTGGATTAAACCGGCTCCCTCGGTTTCAATTCATTGTGATAGCATGGCTGCAATAGGCCGAGCTAAGAGTAAAGCCTATAATGGCAAGAGTAGGCATATACGCCTAAGACATAATATTGTGAGGCAATTGCTTGATGATGGAGTGATATCACTAAACTTTGTAAGATCAGAAGTGAATTTAGCTGATCCTTTAACTAAAGCACTAAGTAGAAAACTAGTGTATGAGACATCGAGGGGAATGGGATTGTTGCCTATAACAAAAGTCAACAATGATGGTAACCCAACCTATGTAATTGGTGAACCCAAGAAATAGGTTCATATGGGTAAAAACAAGTCATTGGTTGATTGGAGATACACTATTTATTTGATTATCCCTTCCTATGGTGTATAGTGTAATTGCAATGTATAAGGATGAGTCTTTGACTCTTAATGAATTCCATAGTCCAAATTGTGGATGGTGTGTATAATTGCAATTCACACCTGATGGAATCACCTATATAAGTGTGAAAGTGGGGCCGCTTTCTATGAAAATCTTGGGCAAGTTTTCTAGAGCACTTATGAATTCCAGGTATTTGGCACATGGCAGAAAGGTGCCACCCCGATTAGAGTAGCTCAGATTTCTAGAGTATAATGTGGATTATGAGAACCCTGATTTATAATAAGGAACTCTGGTTCATAGAAATTTTTATTCCACCAAGTTCTTGTAAGTCACTTCTTATATATCCTAAGGATTAGTTCATAGCCCACAAGGCACTAGTCTGATTCATTATATTCTTATGCTCCTGTTCTTTCCCTACTTTTGAATATTTTGAAATGGGGGGGATTGTTAGAAGCCCATGTAGTTTTGGGCCTTCTTATGGGTTTCAAAACATTTATTTGTTTAATTTTCTTTTATTATTATCCGTGACTGTTGGTTGTTGGGATTTCAACGGATTTTACCGTTCCTCTTTACCGTTCCTCTTTTCCAACAATCGCTGATTTTCTTCGACAACCAAATGGTGTTTTTCTTCATTGTTTTTGAACTGATGCTTCTATTCATTGTTCTGATGTTGAACTGATGCTTCCAACTGTTGTGTCCATTTGGATTGCATGTTATAAAAGGAACCTTACCTTTCCCATTTGAGACATAGAAATTCATTCTTCTTTCTTCTTCCTCCTATTGCATCCTTCTTCTTTCTCTCTTCTTCTAATGGAGCAAAATCAAAGAGCACTCGCTGTTCTCAATTCGAGTGCACGAATCTGAGAACTGAGGACTGTTGTATCCTGGGAGAACATCGCCACTGTGTCCTGCTGCACCGAGTGATCCACTCAGAGGAGGCGAAATTGTTCTTAAGGTCAGTGTACCCTTGCACGCCTCAGTCACCTTCATAGCATCATCTTCATCAAACAATTTCCAACACTCTACTACCCCTGATTTTACGATCGAATCAAGTCGTGAGAACTTAGAGATAGCTAACGATGAGTTTAGAGAGATAAGAAGAAAAGAGAGAAAGTGGGACAGAGATTGCGGGCAAGAGTTCAAAGAGATCACGAGCGAAAATTCCTGGCGAGGAGTTTAGAGAGATGAAGAGCTGCTTCTGATGGACAGAGATGCACCACTACCCTTGATTTGAGGCCAAATTGAGCCGAAAGAACTTAGAGATCGTCGGAGAGGAGAAAGAGGGAAAGTGGGAACGAGCTAGAGTTGAGAGACATGAGAAGAAAGAGGGAAAGTGATTAGAGAAAAAAAAAATATTATTTTTTAACTAGGGATAAGTTTTAACAATAATTAACCCTAAAAATTGTAATGGCGGCTAACGATGGCTAACGAATAGGGTATATAAGAAAAACAAATAATTTTGGAGGGGTATACAACAAAATAGTATTTTTTATAGGAGTATTTAAGTAAATACATAGTTTTGGAGGTGTATGTAAGTAATTTTCTCTTTCTTTTTCAATGGATAAATTACTTACTAGTTGGAACCTTGAAAAACAAGTAAAAAAAATATTTTAATGACAAACAACATTAAAAAGTCCTTCCCTCCCTTCCCGGTCAGGATAGGTTTTCAAGTTCAAATTATTGATGAGTTTGCTCATCCCTGTTGTTGCGGCAAGAATCGGTATCTATCTAGGGATTGATACTGACTCCTGATCAACGGTTAAATTTATATTTGATTGGGCTAACCTTGACGATCGCCGAGGAAATCCAAGAACGCTTCCAAAAATCGAGATACCTGCACAAAAGAGTAACCGGTGGGAGTTGGGCCTGAATGCCCGGGTTTAGCTCCGACGATCAAGTTAGCGGGATTCTTCCTTTTGCATGAAGTAGGATGAAATGTTTTCTCTTGTTGCTTACCCTTGTTCTGCTAACTTCTTCTCATATATATAGCCTTAGTTGAAGTGATGGGTATTATGACGGAAGTGATGGGTGGGACTCGTCTTTATGTCGGGTCGGCTTTTCTTCCAATCTGTCCCTTCAGTGTCAGAGATAGCCTTTTTCATGTTCCATTAAGAACCAGGCTGTTTTTCCTGACTTATAACCCGGGGGCTTTATGTAGCTGTCCTGTCAGTCCCATCTGGGACTGAGTGGGCTTTTTTATATGTCTGGGGTCATTCCTCTTGTCAAGTAGGTTTACAAGTGGGGGCTGTCTAATCAATAGGGGTGTTCGTCTTTTTGGATTCAGATTCTTAATTTGCTGACCGTACTTTTATTATGACACGGGTCATTCGATCAATTAATTCCTTACCTTTGTTTTTCCCTATGCTCTGATCTTGGCTTTAATTTCTTTTCAGGGTGAGGGAGGCTTAGGTTAGCTAGAGGCATATTTGAGATGATGGGGTTTATTAGGCACATGCGGAATGATGATGAATTGCTTAATGGGCAAATCAAGTTGGCTGGCTTGGACGGTCCTGATGTGTCCACGTGGTTTACCGTTTTTACCCTTATCACCTGTTATGGAGCATATCGTCGTTTTTGGATTCAATTGTTTGTTTTTTTCTCGAGAGTGACATTGCCAATCTTGTTCAGTTGATTAACAATGCATACACCATAGTCCATAAAGACAAACAAAGGTGAATCATGAAAGCCGAGGGTGTTTTTTGACTTTTCCATCATGTTATCTTGAGCACATCTCCAAAATCTAAAGAATAACCAAATGAGGGAATAAGAGGATGTTCTATTAATATGATAAATATCAACTTACAACAAATGGAACCAATGACCAAATTGTCTATTAATACCCAGGTCCTCACTAAGGACTTACCGTCTAGTTTGGCACGAGTTCGATCTGCGGATAAGAGCTTTTTTCTGAGAAGTGTGAGTAGTGGTTAGTGAGTAGGAGTTCCCAACACCACTTATGCACAGGCCTCAACCTCACTCTCAGTGTCTCGCCTTGAAGATTATGCACACCTTTAAACTTTGACTTAGTAGCTAATCATTTGACTAGCCGCTCTTTCTGTTAAAAAAACTTACAACAAATGGAAAAATATGACAATAGGTATTAGGCTATGTATGTGGAGGTCACATGGATTAGTGAAAGAATACTTATGTATTTGGAGAGTTGATGAATGATAGACATTAAAGAGTTATCTAGGAAGGTGAAAATCTAGGTAAGTTAAGAGTTACAAGGGTAGATGAAATGTTAGAGTAGTCTAAATGAAGATAAAAATACAAATTTTCTCAAAGATGAAAGGTTAGCTTTACATTTAATATATTATTCATTCTAAGTGAGCTAAAAACTCTAGTTTTATACGGCATGCTAAAGTTATGCCATATTGGTTGTTCACCACACTAGTCCCCGGAATTACATTTTAATTGTTTTTTCTCCGTTTGTAACTATCCTAAGTTCCTAACCAAACCATATGAAAAATTATTGTTGATAATGAAGTGAATGGGCCTAAGGCCCAGGCCACTTCATCTCATACACACAAATCAGCCTATGAACCACTTCCCTCTCTATAAAACATAGGTGGGGTGGAAAACTCCACTCTTTAAATGCAAGCCCACCCGAATCCACCCACTTTATTGTAAGTAGGTGATGGGCTGAGATCCATAACACACCCACGCGAGTGTTGCTCGGCCGTAGTTGCGGTGCGTGTGCGACCTCTCCGATGAGCCCTTTTTCTTTTATTCATTATTAATTTTTTTAGATAAATTGGTTATATACCCCTCAAAAATTTCATAATTATATATTTACCCCCGAAAAAAATTATAATTTTTTATATACCCCTGAAAAACATGTTGAATTGCGAATATACCCCTGCTGTTAGGGTCCGTTGACAGAAGTTAACCAAATAATTTTAACCATAGTTTCAACTTAGGTTAAGGGTTTGAAAATGTCCAAAATATCACTCTTTATATATATTAACTATTTTAAATTTCAGATTTTTAAGGGGGTTTTTTAAATCTATAGTCAAGCAAATAATCAGGGGTATATATGCAAATGGTATAATGAAGATTTTGCATGTCTACTGTTTGTTAACTTACAATTTTTCATCTGATTTTAACCCTAAGGGTATATATGTAATTATACCTATTATTCAGTGGTATGTATGCAATTATGTTTTATTTAGGGGTAAATATGCAATTTCAAAATTATTCAAGGTTACACCTACAAAAAGCCCCTTTTTTATTTACTTATCTCCCTAATTTTCAAGTCGTTGGATCTAATCTAATGGATCTATTTCTGACCTTTGGATTGAGTTGCCTATAAAACCCTTGCCATCTTCAACCAACCTTAACTTGTTACTGAAATTCATCATCTTCTCTTCTTCTTCACTATTGCTAGCTGTGAGAGTTGTTGCATCCTTTCATCAGTGACTTACAAGATTTTTCCCTCCATCCTTGAGTTTATTGGGTGATACAGAAGCTCCTCCTTTTTGAGACATGCTAAGAAAGAAGAAGGCTCGCCCGAAGGCTAGCTATACACTACCAAGAGAAGAGATCACCAGACCTTGCACAAAGGGGCAAAATCGGTCTTTAGGGCAGTTCTTAAGCACGCCCTTTCCTGGGCTTGGCCTTCCTAACCTTGAATGTTTAAATTAATTAATTGTGTTGTTGGGTTGAATGATTCTATTAATGGGGTCACTTAGGGCACGTTAGTGTATTGATTTTTCTAAAATTCTAAAAACTAACACATGTTATATCCTTGTTATTCCCAGTTATCATTGAATGCACTTAATCAAACTACTAATCTATTATTCTAATCTAACCAGGGTGCTGATTACTCACTTGATTAGGCATTGTACTAAGTCATTACATTACATTATGTTGAGGTCGAAATCAGGAAGGAGCCCCGATTTCACCCAACATTTGAATTTATATTAAAGGGAAGGAAGAAGATCAACATGAAATCAAAGAGAAAACCCTAAATTAGAGAAAGAACACCCGAAATTAACGTGGAAACCCCAAAATTGGGGAGAAAACCACGAGCTCCATTGGTGGGAGCAAAGATCCACTACCAATATTCAAAGATTACAAAGAGAAGCTCCATGAAAAAGCTTGGAATGGAGAAATTGGAGAGAAGGAGAGAATTCCAGTCACTAGTGCGGCAGGACTTCGCTAGGGTGGAAGAAGTCTCTTAATAAACTGGAGGAGCTGGGTATTTATAGGCTGTTGGAGTGGGGTGATGCTTAGGCAGCAAGCTAGCCACTAATAGAGCACGTGGGCGCTAGCTGGAGGCCAGCTGGGATCCAGCTCATCAATCTTCTAGATGGTTCTAGATGCCAGCCTGGAGACGGTTATTTTCCTAACTACCTAACTGACTCTCAACTGTCTAACTGCCTGGGCTTTTAGAAGGTTATAGAGGTTCTCGAGTGCTGCTGTGAAGGTGTTTTGGGGAGTGCTCCTCTCATGAAGGTAGGGGCCGATGTACTGAGGAATCAGCACTTGGGGGGCATTTCTGAGTACTTTAGCACCTCGGCACTTGAGGACCTCAGCACTTGAGTTGGGTGGTGAGGGGCCTTGGGAGGGTTGTTGCGATGTCCCCATGTGGCTGATTGTTAGGGTGACATGTGTCCCTCTTGATGCGATGGAACCGCAAGTGTACGGGTCGTATCAAGTAATAAAGTGGACTATTAAAAGTCGGGTATCGAACCTCAAGGAGATGGAAGTACTAGTACCCACTATTTATCTACTATCTAGTCGATCTAAAGGGGTGGTCGATTATGCTAATTCTAAACTAATTATTTTTGAAACACAAACAAGGGAATCGAGCACTCTTGAAGTTAAACGATCATAAAAGGGGGATGCTCGGACAATTGGATCCCTCTTGGACTTCTAAAGGATGAATGCTCTTCTCTATCTCAATTACTTGGTTAATTCTTGGCCAAGGGTTCCTTTCGTGCTTTCACTCCCTCATCCCGAGGTGAGTTACTAATCCTGGTGCCCTTACCGGTTATGTTCTCGAACCTATGTCTTGGAGGGATTATGGGAATAATACATCTAAAGGACTCGCTCTCCTTAGTACCCGGGTTCCCGGTATACTCACAATCCCCTCTATTGGAGATGGTCTACACACGGGGAGGTGTTCGCTTCTTCCCCCATATGGACTATGAAAATCCCTTCGGGCTCTCGCAACGTAGAGGGATTCACTCACATTAAAACATCCAATAGACTCAAACAATATAACCAAGCAATTGAAATAGAGAAATAACATTGATTAAAACATGTCCAAGGGTTTTTCAATCATCCAAGCATCTACAAAATTAGCCCTCCGTGAAAGGGGGGCACCAATCCAAAACAAAGATGAAAGTAATCAAGAAAGACATGGTAATGAAAGCTTATGCGATCACCGTTGGTGGCTCCTTGATCCTCCTCCTTTGATTTCCCCTCTTGTTGGTCCAATGGCTTGAAGGAGATGATCCTCAAGCTCTCTCCAAGATTAGCCCTCTTTCCCAAGCTGTTAGCCTCCTTCCTTAACCCTCATTCGTCGGCTTTTATACTTCTAGGGTTTTTGGGGTGAAATTTACCAAGTTGCCCCCGTCTAGGTCTGCAATTTCGCCCAAATCTTACGATGTACGGGCCCGTATACGGGGGTATATCAGCCCGTATACGGGCCAACCACCTTCATACGGGCCCGTATACGGGCCATATATCTGCTCGTATACAGGCCAATCATCATACCAGCTATCATACGGGCCGTATATGGGCCGGTATTCTCTCCAGGGGCCCGTATACGGCCGTATGTCAGCCCGTATGCTTGCCTGTATGATCCTTCTGGGTGCTCTGGGATCCCGGCTTCTCTCGAAATGCTTTCTTTCCTCCGGGGTCCTCATATTATGCCTTGTTGGTGAAAATAAATACATTTTAAGTATCGGTGGGCTAAAAGTCTTCACAATCACATGCCAAGCATATAGGAATATAGTATAAAATTATGCTCAAATGAACACTTATCACCTCTCAATCTCATCCCTATCACATTACTACAATTCATTGATTTTAACTATAGTTTTTAATAGGGTTAAAGCCATTTTTGGTCCCTAGAAAGAGGTCCAATGTTTATTTCCATCCTAAATTTCAAAAGTTGTTTAATACAGTCCCTGTATTTTGAATATTCTGTCACATTCGGTCCCTGACGCTGACGTGACATACGAATGAAATACATGGTATTTATTTGTTTTTTTATTTTACAAGTGGTCGTATTTTGATGACGCTGGGGGCCAGCTGGACTGCTGACGTGGCATGCCACATGGAAATTTTTTTAAATTTTTTTATTTTTTATTTTTTATTTTATTATTTTATTATTTTTATTATTTTTATTATTTATTTTATTTTTTATTTCTTCAAAAAATAAAAAAAATAAAAAATAAAAGATAAAAAATAAAAATAAATAAAAAATGAAATAAAATAAAAAAAATTTAAAAAAAAATTGCCACGTTGCATGCCACGTTAGTAGTCCAGCTAGCCTGCCACATCATCAAAAGACAACCACATGTAAAAATAAAAAAATAAATAAAAAGCATGTATTTCATTCGTATGCCACATTAGCGCCACATCAGCGTTAGAGACCAAATGTGACAGAATACTCAAAATACAGGGATTGTATTGAACAACTTTTGAAATTTAGGATGAAAATGAATAATGGACCTCTTTCCAGGGACTAAAAATGACTTTAACCCTTTTTAATATATATGAAAATTGGAACTACAACCCATTAATCAGTCCATTAGCATTTGGGATTTGAGTACTCTTTGAAATCCTATTTACATTTCATTAACGCTGATGTTAACATCTCCTTGCATTGAATCAACTAGATTTGGCTACCTCCTAAATTTCAACTGAGTAGTATCAAAGCCTTGAATTGCATCATAATTATATTAGGAAACGCTACACTCACGATATTAAGTCCAATTCAATATGATTAAACTAATTAAATCATCCACCCATTTGTTTTGATTTCGAGTATTTAAAGCCTTGACTGCATCATTACTTCTTTGGGAAACACTACATTTGCATCTGTTTACACTAAAAAAATATATATATAATAAAAATAAAAAATAATTAAAAAAGGGGAATATATAAAATATATGTTGAGCCTTGAAAATACAATATGTCTCAAGGGCCAATATGAAATATTTCATATAAATATATATTATGATGAAATATATATATTAAAATAGATAGCCCGAGAACATATATCTCGAGGCAGACCCAAGGCACAAATCCCAAGATGGCCCGAGAACACATATCTCGAGGCGATCTCAAATTCCAAAATTGCCCCTGAGAACACATATCTCGAGGCAATCTCAAAATTCCAGGATGCCAGAGAACACATATCCCAAGGCGATCTTTAAGAAATACAAATCTCATAATAGTTTGAGAACAAATCTCGAGGCAACCTCACTCGAGAACAGATCTCAAGACAATATGGAAAACACAAATCCCAAGGCATCATGAGAATACCAATCCCAAGGCAAAATTTGCTTTTTAATAAAAAAAAGAAATAATTAAGTTTTAAATTTTAGAATTTAATTAAAATTCAAATCTTGATTTGGTCTTATCAGCTCGTTATGGAGTTGTGATTTCACGGAAGGAAGTTCTCTTTATGCGGATAAGGATGAAAATCTTTTAAAAAGGGGGAAGGACGAAGCACAGAGGGGACCCTTTTCTGGTCGGGGGAGGACTTTTCACTCGGACAAAAAAGAGAGAACTTTTTTGTCTTTTTGGATAGCTTTTCGGTCTCTTTGAAGAATCTTGCACAGAAGGAAGGCAAGGAGAAGGTGATGCATCTCTTATAGATATTATTATAAGATTATATGTAGTAAAGCCTTAGAACCCCACCTTGTTTGTCTTGAAGATTCAGGGGACATAAGTAACCACAGATTTGAGGGGAAGTGAGGATGGGAGTCATAAGAAGATTAAAAAAAAAATGAGAACAAAAAAAAAAGAAAAAAAACGAGTGATTAATATATATACTACATATTATAAATAAATAAATAAATAAAAATCCTTCTCTCGTCCTCGTCTTCCTGCGTTTCCACGCCGCCACCGAGGCCCCTTCCCCGTCTCTCCGCTTAGCCGCTGAAGGTTCCACCGCATGGCCCTCCGGCCGACGGTCGTTTACCACCTTTGCCGCCAAGCTCCGGTTGATCGTCGACGGGGCGACCAAGATAAGCCCTATCACCGACGAAGCGCTCAAGTTCAACTCATCGCCGACGAGATGTCCGAGATCTGCCTCATTGCCGGAGAGGCACCTAAGATGTCGCACCAAATTCCTCATGAATATGAAGACAGGTTGCCACTGGCTGCCGCTACCCCGATCGACGAAGATGCCATCGATGGTTGGTTTTGTCTCCAAAATTCACAAGCCTTCTGCCGCCCAAGATCATTCCCAGCGCTCAAGATCATCCCCAGCTCCAATGGGATACCCAGGATCATCTTTGCCGCCGAAGCCCTCTGCACCTTCGAGGAAGGCCGTCAAGCTCGGCCGATCATCGCTCGAGCCTAATCCCAATGTAAAATCCGTGAATTTTATTGGGAAATAAATATTTAAATTCTTTTACCGCGATTGGTGTTAAAGTGGGATTAAACGATTTATTTAAATTAAATGGAGATATAAAAATTTTTATGGGGTCTGTAGGGACCTAATAATAATTTTGAAAGAAATGAGGACTTTAAAGAAATTTTCCTCTCTCTCACGTGGATTGGACCCGTAACGAAATTTTGTAAGTGTTGAGGACTCCATGGTAAATTTTCCGAGTGAAAATCAGATAGAAATGGATGGACTACCGAGATCAAAGGATCTCGATGAGTCCCAATCACGAGCATTCCTAAAGCTCCTCGTAGGACTATCGTCGAAAATGAGATGAAATCCATCTCGCCAATACAAGAAACGCAGGCAAATAAATGAAGGGGGTGGGTAGGGACGCATTCTACCGTGCGGACCATTATTAACCGCTGATCCGAGAGGGTGTTTGATGCAGGAAATAGGGAAGAGATCCGCCGCTGGTTCGCTTTTAAATCATGACCTTTGATCTAAGAGGGTGTTAGATCCTAGGCACGGGGTTCGCGATCCGCCGCTGCGTGGATCGTAATCCCCTCTTCATCAATCGGACGCCCATCTCGAAGCGCACCACCCTCTCCCTAGCCACTCAACGGCAGCTGAAGCCCTCCTGGCTCACGCCACATGCCATGGTGGAGGTCGAAAGCGCCGCCAATCGCAAAGATTAATCACCGGCCGCCTTCCATCTCCCGCTACTATAAAAGGAGAGGCCTCTACCAAATGGAGTACCGAGCTTCGTGAGAACGAAGCTCGTAAGGTACTCTACGAAAGCAAGCTCGAGGAGTTTCAAGAGAGGGAAGAAGTTTGCCGCGGAAGCCGAAGTTGAGTTCAAGGTGGTGCAAAGGATCATCATGGAGGTGGAGAGGGCGGAGACACCTGAGAACGACGGTAGTTTCCGGAGTCGCCACCGAAGCTCACCGGAGAAGAAACAGAACGCTGCTTATCGGGCATACCCAACACCCCAAAGATCGACAAAACCCCTGAGTATCCAAAAACTCAGAGTAGTTTAGAGGCGCTCGTGATCTACGCCGCCGACGCGAGAGCTCAGCGGGAAGGGGAAGTACCTACCGAGATTGTTGGTTCTTCGCTGAAAGAGAAGACCGTGGCGCCAAGAGAGTGGTCCGTGGTCGCAAGGTCGCTTTGGCTGACGAAGCCCGACCCCGCAAAGGGCATGGTGGCTCTGGAGAAGGGCCTGGTACGCTTAACTCCCTGGTCATGAGAAGAGAGAGAGAAGGATCATAGGTTGAAGAAGATGATAAAAATAAAAAAAAAAATTAATTAAATCTAATAGTAATGCTTTTAATTAGAGTTCGTGACTATAGTGGTGTGACAAAATAATTATTTAAATAAAAACCTAGATAGGGTGACATTTACATTAGAAGCTTTTTCTCTTTTAATTAAATAATAGCTAATTATTATTTTAAATATAAATAACAATAATTAGCTTAGCTATGGTAATAAAATGAGGAACTATGGACTTGTGACCATAGGTTAAAGTTAATGAAAATTAACTTAGAGTGACAAGTGATAATTAGATAAATGAAATAATTAGTTGAAGACTATGGTATGTGACATATATAATTAATTTATTAAGTGATAAATTAGTTATAAGGTAGTGTGACACATCCATAACTATCAACTATGGATATAGTCTCAAATGATTTTGAAACCATAGAGTGTGACAAATTATTAACATGATTAATAATTTGAAAACTATAGTTGAAAGGTTAATTAATCAATGAAATTGATTAAAGGTAAATACCAAGGGAGTGACGTATGCTCAATTAACCGATTAAAGGTGTCTAAGACTGAAGGTTATTATTAAGTTTGAAATATAAGGTTTTAATAAAAGATTAAAACCTTTAGTAATATTTTTATTAATAGTACTAACACTATTAATCAAATAGTTATATAGTTTTCGGTAACTATATGGAACTATGATCATGTGACATAATAATTGAATAATTATTATTATGAAATATGAAATGGGATAATTAGAAATTAACTAATTTCTTAAATTCGATAAATCGGTGAGTGATGTAAAATATTTAGTAAGGAAACTAAATGACCAAAAGCCCCTTTAGGGGACTAAGGTCAACATAAACGCTGTAAATGGGCTTGAAATGGGACCAACTTATCTAGAGTTGGACCCGGTGCAAGGCCCAAATGAATCTACAAGTCAACTATACAATCGAACCAAAGTGGGATAAGGACTCCAGAATTAGAGATGGTCCCTAGGACTAAGGGGCCTAAGCCCAATAGGGACGTATAGGCATGCATGGTCATATAGAGAGACGGAAATTATCGGACAATAACTCTAACAAACCACTATATGCCAAGCTACTCGGGGAGACGTAAGGCATTTCTAAGGAGACTGTGAAGACATTTAGTCTCTTTAGAGGTAAGTTCACTTGCCTAGTTTCCACCCCAGAATCTGGATTTCTTGGATTTGCAAATGTATCTTATTACATGTCTACCGGCTTCATACATGCTATTCATATGTTTTTGAACCTCGTTAAGCATGTATAAGTTTGTTTACGGACGCTATGTCCCTATTTGTTACGTTTCTATCGCTCGACTCAAAGGGAGCTAGGGAAGCTCCAATTTAGGGAACGCCTGTGGATAGGACTCCGACTTCTCTCGACCCTACCCGAGACACAAATCTCTGGAGGTCTCCACCGCTGGCAAGTATGGTGCATACACCTAATCGCTAACACGAAGAGAGGTAGTTCTACCCCATCTCTTTGACTGAGAGTCAAGTGACCATCTAGGGTCATATTTATATCCAAAAAGTCGGACATACCTGGCCGGGAGTAAACTCGAAGTCTCTTAGAACTCACTACAGTGAGCCCGAGGGCTTTTTGTAGCGTGAGTCGCACTCTTGACTTGTTTGTGGTAGACTCCTAGGACTTTGTTGTTGATTCTATGATCCCGCTTGACCGCCATTTTTGTTTTGATGACACCGTGACTTCTGTATTTCATCGTAGCTTTCTTCAAAGCTCACGATTTTCTTTTCCTCCTTTTGCTGCATTCCGAGGTTTAGAGGGGAAGAAGCTTAAGGAGAAGGACTCTGTGAGACCAAGGTTTATAGGAGTCTCTGCTATCTTTATTTTCTATAAACTTTGTTATTTGTAGGACCCGTAGATAGGGACGGACTTCTTTAGGGCCTATGGACCCCTAACGACTCCCTACGTTCTTATGAACTTGAGTTTGTGTTTATTTATGGATTGTTATTCCGCTATCACATTTTTAGGCCTTGTATTGGAGTTGAGTTTATCTCTTCTTTAATACGCCGGCCTGCTGATCGCGGCTCGAGGTCCCTAATCCGGGTGCTATACTACCCAATGAGCTGGAGAAGATATACATATGAAGAAAAGGAGGTGGAAGCCTCTATGCCTTCACCGATAAATCCTCGCCACCGGCAGACGTCTGGGATCGCTGCGTCCTTTCCTGTAGTATCTGAGTTGCCACTCCGGAATCTGTTTCTATGGAAGCCGCCGCTGAAGAAATCCCGGTGAATGAGGACTGTGATCTGCTTCTCGATGACACTGCCATCCCAGGTCCCGCCCGTTATCCACTGAAGTTTGCTCCTACTCTCCTCAAAGCTACTTCTTAGATCCCAGTTACCGATCAGACGATGAAGCTATTGTCAGCGACATTACTGACGAAGATGAAGCTTGCCCAATTTTACAAGCTTGTACTGGAACAGGGGATTTAATGGAAGGGTAAAAGCCCACTTCTGAAGCTATGAAATGTGAAGAAAAGCAGGGCTTCTATTTTCTTCTCTAGCACCAACTTCAACCAAGGTGAGCTCGTGCCTCTGTGAGCTTCCTAGAGAGTCCTGTCAGCAGCCCTAATTATATTGGTCTTGCTGGTGGAAAAGAAGAATCAGAGACAGAAATTTCTCCAGCAATGAACGCTGTCCTCTGAGTCTTCAAACGCATTTATAATACACAGGAGAATGCAAGTGATGCTGTAAAGATGCTGCAAAATCTTTAGGAAAGAAACTCATTATGAACATGAAGATGATACATCCTTGTAAAAGGGAGAGGAAGCTTTCAATAGTGGGAATTGTTCAGTGAGGAATTGGCGTGCACACAACCTATTCGATGAAATGCCAAAAAAGAAGAAATACTTTCATCCAGGTTCCTGTTGACAATCTACTTGATGCCTTGTGCCAAGGTTGAAGCATTTCAAGTCCATGATCAAGATCTTGGGTTTAACAGGGAATGAGATGGAGAAGATGCTGAAGACTTCGAAGATAATGATGCCAAAGATACTGATGCTCAAAGCTACGATGTTGAACTTGCTCATTTTGGAGAGTTTGGCAGCTTTGTGCAGCAGAAGCATTAAGAGCAGAACTGAGAGGGATTTTGGCCATGATTTCATAATACACAAAGTGTGAAATTGATGCACTTGGATCAAGGAGGAAATTCTATTCCTGTGTGAACCTAATACTGAAGGAGCTATATGATGATCAAGGAAGCACCAATTGTAAATCTGAGGAGGAAAATTTTCAAAGTTACTTCAATCACTTGGGGAAAGAAAAGTGCATCCAAAGACGCTTGTACTTTGGATCATTTGCTGTTGCATCTCTTGATGAAAGCATCTCAAGATAAGAGGTTTGTGTACGATGAATTAGAGAAGGAACTGAAAGCCATGGCAAGCTTCATAACCTGGCTACTATTAATAAAGAAACTCCAACCTTATGAAAGCCAAAGCTATGTTTCTGTCTCTAAATGTGTGTCATTGAGACAATGAAGAAATTCAGAATTGTAGTACTCCTATAGGTTGTTGTTGTACCTGTTTTTTACCTTTTTGGCAACATCTAGGTGTTTCAAAGATTGGAGGGAATGTTTGCTTTCTTGGTCAGAAGCAGGAGAGTCCCTCAATGTTATTTGGACAATATAGTGACGAAAGACTGCAAATGAAAGACTGCAAGCTTTGATTTATGCTGCTACAAGAGAACAATATGCTACTGCTGTTGTGAAATGGAAGCTGTAACCTGTTGCAGAAAGGAAACAATACTGCATGGATTCTGCTGTGTTGCTGCAAAATAGGAGCTGCTGTAGTGTGGAGATTGCTATGGAAATTCGGCTGTTGGGGAGTCTAATAGGAACTCAAGAAGAAAGAGAGACTGCAATTGCTAAGGAAACTTAGCTCATGAAATGAGTTGATCCCGCAGGAGTCTCATCCCATGTCATGGATAGTCCTGAAAAGTTTCATATGGTGATAGTCAAGAGTTTTTTTTTTTTATAGAAGTGATGGATGCATTTTCATGGAAGAAGTCATGGAACTGGAGGTTGATGCCATAAAGCTAATGTCACGTGGAAGCCTCTTATTGTAAATTTGGTCATGTTGCTGCAAATTTTATGAAGTATAGCCCTCTTACTATTGGCATTACTCTCATGTCAATACATACTTCGAGTGTTTTCTGTCCATGCATATATGAGAGACAAAAGCTATTTTTATCAAAGTCATGTTTGAGGTTTATGCTTTGTTGGAATTGAGTTGAAATTATTTCACATGCTTTGAGGTGATTGTTTCACGTGCTTTGCTTGTGAGGGGCTATCACATCTCCAAACACATTTATTAGCTTGCATAATATAAAACCCATTAGTGGAGAAGGAAAGAAAGCACCGAAGCATATATATCCAAAGGATAAATATATCTAAAGAATGTCATGGCAGTATTTGGATTTATATATATGAAAATTCCATGAGATGGGTGTTATCTCAATATCTGATGGTATGCCCATTCGAATATATATATGAATTTATCCAAAGAGTTGTTGTTAACAAAAAATAAATAAATAAATAAATAAAGGGAAATTCCTCCACGTGTTGGATAAAAGTTAAAGCAAAATTCATGTACGCATCTCAAGGCAATGGCGAGAGACGCGTATCGGGGTGGCACAAAATACAAATCTCAAAGTTAGTAGTGTGCATCTCAAGGCAATGGTGTACCACTCACCTTGAGGCAGCTGATAAAATCCAAATTTCAAAACGACGCGAATCTTGAGGCGACAGTGGAACACTCATCTCAAGACAGTCGAATAAAAGTAATGCAAATCTCAAAGTGGTGGTGGAGCACGGCTGAAATATAAATCCCAGAATGGTGCAAATGTTACGGTGGCAATGAAGCACATATCTTGAAGCGGCGAGATAGCGGCACAAATTCGAAGGCGGCGGCAAGGCATACAAGGCGGCGTCACATATATAAAAATAAAATAATATATCTACATATATATGATGATATATGTAATAAAGTCATAATTTGCAACTGAGTAAATTGTCAAATTATATTCATTTCTATTGCCTCTACTTGTACTCTTTTGCCCTTAATCGGAGGTTCCCGCAATCTTATTCGGGGTAATTAATAATAGGGGCTTGCCTCTATTAGGAATGGAAGAACCCACAAATAAATAAAAAAATATGACATTTGTGATTCGATGTATCGCCTGGTGTCTTTTCACAGACACGATGCCAGGCGGGTATTTTCGATCCCACAGCATCATCACAACCCATTTGTTCTTTTTTCAACTGAAATTTTAGCTCTGCTGCATCACAGCGGTCATTAGCTTAAATTCATCACTTAATTCAGAACTTATAAATCTTTTCACACTTGATTAAACTTGTTCATAGTAAATGTAGCTGCTTTGCATGCCCTGAAATTAGTTAACTGTTACTCATTACCCTATAGTCCTGATTTTAATGCTCCAAATTTTGTTGCATGTTACTTCCATTTTACTACTATATTTTATGCTTAGTTACTTCGATTTCATTGACCAATTATTGAAAAGTACTTGTTAAATTGTCTTTAATTACAGTATTAATTCTGCTGCTATATTTTATTTAATTGCAATTTCTTGTCGTAGCTTATTTATTTCATTTTAATACTTGATCACTAGATCACAAACCTATTCGACTTTCATTTAATTAGCTCATTATATTATTCACACAACCTGACATGTCATGCAAACCCTAAAAAATTTGACGAGAAGACTTTATTTAAGAGGTAGCAAGCCCAAGTTAAATTATGGCTAGCTACTCAAGGTTTAGACTCGACTCTAAGGAACTCTGATTTTGATTCCAATGTCTTTGGCCTATATGGCTTTCGCCAACACTCCATATTTGCTTCTAATCAGCCCCAAATTTCATTTAAACCTTATATGTCCCCAGAATAGATTAACTACTATTGCAAATACTGATTACTTAGTTGTCTCTCTAATCGACTACGCAACCGATATTATGAATGTAAAACATGCTAAGAAAATTTGGGATTCTATAAAGATTTCGGGATTCTCTAAAGACTAAGGATAGCCCAGATAATGTCACCAAGATTAGTCATCTGACTGTAGACTTTGGTAACTTTAGAATGACTGATGGCACGTCCATAGAAGACCAAATTAACACTTTTCAGGAGTTTGTCATTGCATTCAACAAACATGGCAACCACTTTAATGAAAGCGATATTGTCTCCATCTTGTTAAGTAGACTTCCAATCTCTTGGTCTGACTTTATTGATTCACTCAAACACAAAATTAAAACTATTGACCTTTTAGGAGTCTACAACATGCTTAAGATTGAAGAGGAAAACCACATCTACTTTAGGTTTGCATACTTGTCTAAGGGCAAGGCTTATTTGACCGAAACTTGTAATAAACCAAGATGTGTCCTCAACACTCTCCTAAGAACAAACAACACTCTCATAAGGGCAAGAACTTTAAATATAGGGACAAATCACACACAAGTCCTATTTTTCAGTCTAGACCACACATTCCTAAACTATTTGAGAAGAACCCTAAACATTGGTTTGTCATGGTAGAAGCAACCATGTGGCAAGGGACTTCTTTTTCAGGAAGATTGTACCGATAAAAAAAAAAAATTGGTCCTCCTAAACTACAAGTAAATGTACTTGAAATGCATATATCTTCCATTAAGACTCGGTTTAATAGTCAGCTTTACCCCGAATGTGAATTTGACTTATCAAAACTTAGAGTGGTGCCTTGATTTTGGTTCTAACATCCATGTTTGTACTGATCGTTTTTGGTTCTCCAGTTATCAGGTCTCAAGTGGAGGATGTGTGAATCTTGCGAATGGATTATGTAAAGACCACCTCTAAAGTGTGGTAATAATTTAGTATTTAATTAGAGTAAATCGAATTATAAATTTGAATAATATGGAATGGGGAGCCTTCACAAATAATCAACAATGTGAAGGACTTGTGTGTAAAGTTGCTTGAAAAAAAAAATATAAATAATAAAAATTTCAGAAGAGAAAGCTTGTAAGGGAATCAAAGGCTTGTAGAAACTCAAAAGGTTATATTAATGGAAGCTTCAAAGGCATGCATTAATGGAGGTTTCAAAGGTCAACACCACCAAGTATTAGGGAAAGTGTAAGGGATGACATCATCATCCACTTACTACATGATTCATCTATTGAATCATAGTTTTCATCCATGAGGTACGTAGCTGCCTCTCTTGCTATGCATGTGAAGACAAAATATGTTGTTAAATCAAGGAGTGAGATTTCAGTATAATGGATGATGTTATCTACCACTTGTTAGACCAATGAAGTATAAGTGATGCAGGTGAAGGTGTTATTACTGAAGGATGCACAACCTTGCATGACTCTACGTGTCACTTGAGGGAGATGTTTTCATTGACATAACCATCAATTGATTAAGGAAATAAGTTTAAGGTAACTATTAGTATTGATTGGGAACTCATGTGATGGAGAAGTCAACAATGGTGGTTTCATCTATGTGTGTAATCTCATCCATGAATGTCCACCGCCTCGCATAAAATAATGGATTGTTAGTCATTGTTGGCTGAAGTTATTCATGTGAGATGGGAAACGTGGCTTATCCTTTAGAACACACACAATATTCGTTTCAATAAGGTTTATAAAACCTCAAAAAAAAAAGACTGAACAATTGAGAAAGAGCGTGACGTGTCAAGCTCAGCTTTAACAGGGTGGAATGAGTTCCTGTAGGATAGATGGAGGTGGAGAACATGCAAGGCTTGAGGGAAACTTGAGATAGATTCTTTAATTCTCAATAACAAAACGTATGTTCAACTGTGAGAGAACTACCAAGAGCTACAAAGAATCCTCTGAGAGCCAAGCATATCCATACCATCTACTTCTCCAATTTGGAACTGAAGTTAGACTACTGTACATGCGTTGAAGTGTTCCAGCAGTGGTACACCATTATCTTGAAGAAATCTGGGAATGAGAAACTCTAGTTCTGAAGATCTACAACCTATGGGGGAGCAGCAGAAGGGGAGACATACCTGTTGAGGTACTGCTGCAGTTCCAAGTTTTTAAAAGCTACTTAGTGCACAAGTGTAGGAATTGAAAGAATAAGCTGTTACTTTGAAATTAATATCAAGATTTGTTAGTATACAATAAAAGTCAGGTAGTTTCTCACGGTTTCTTCTCATGGTTTCTTATCTTAATTAAATTGGAAGAGAGTAATAGGTGTATGGGTAAACTTTGGTTTTTGCATTGATTGGCTACTGTGGAGATGGTTGATATATAAGTGTTCAAACGGTTGCAACTAAACCTTGGGTTTAGAATGAGTAGCAAAAACCTTAGCAGCTTTGTTAACAGTTGTGTCATAAATACTATCCACTTGACATCTAAAGATGTAAAGTTTTGGATTAAATTAATTATGTAGCAAATATACTGAAGGTGAGTTCCGCTTATCAGACCTCGGGATTGAGCGGAGAGCTGCGTGAGAAGAAGGGTTGTCTGATTCAGGGTTCTCTTGAGATACAGGTAAGTACTCCTGCCTAGTACCCACTCTACGGAGTGTTTATTGGACTTGTTGTTGCTATGTTTCTTGCAAGTGCCTTTGCCTAGTTTTCTTTTTATTGGGTGTTTTCTTCACCATTGGTATTTGTTCCTTACGCACACATACATTGTTGAGTTATTGGATGACATTTACTCCATGATTGTTGATTCCATAACTGGTGTGCGGGTACCTGCTTGATTGAGTGGTTGTTTCCGCTCGATGTGTGATATTCTTGTGGATTCTTCCGCCCGGTGCAGTGGAACGTGTGGCTCCTGTTTGGCGATCAGGGTCGGTGGACACCTTGTTCGTGCTTTCCTGTCAGGGGGACGATACTCTGGCTGTCCTGTATGCCCGTTAGTGGGATGATACGCTGGCCGTGTACGTACATGTATGAGTTGTAGCGCTACTGGACCCTTGGGTTCGTGAGAACCGAGTTGGTCGACATCGGCGGAGGCTGATGACTGCCCGGGGGATGGTTTGCAAGCTTCGCGTGAGTTGTTTGTCTTGAGATGACATGATTATGGTTACGGAGTCCCTACTGTTGAATATTGTTCAATGGGGTAGGTCTGAGACTCCAGGTTGGTTGGCCGGTAGGGTTTGTGCATCCCATGCCGGGTCTGATTGTTATGTCTTTCTTTGATTTGCTTTTGCTTAACTTATCATATGATATTTGTGACATGACATGTTTTATTCCC
This sequence comes from Dioscorea zingiberensis, assembly GCA_026586065.1. Classification (NCBI taxonomy): domain Eukaryota; kingdom Viridiplantae; phylum Streptophyta; class Magnoliopsida; order Dioscoreales; family Dioscoreaceae; genus Dioscorea; species Dioscorea zingiberensis. Next base: position 16,669,156 of record CM048818.1, read on the forward strand.
TGCGGGGTACTTACTGAGCTTTCATTTCGAAAGCTCATGCACTTGTTGATTCTTTTTTAGATCCTAAGGTATAGGACGCGGGACACAGGAGAGCTGCGTGGGACTACTGGGATTTGCTGTTGAGGTTGGTCAACCTCCAGTTTTTTTGTTGCGTGTGAGAACACATTTATTATAGGACCCTTGTAGGGCCTTTATGATGTTGAGTTTCTTGGGTCTATGCACCCTTAGGCTTTTGTTTCCGCTGTGTAGACATATTTATATTATGTCTTTGGATTTGATATACTCTGTTGTGCATGTTTTTATGTGAATGATGATCATCGAGGCTTCGAATCCGGGTGGGGCCCGTGAGGCCGGTCTGCCACGTGCCCGTGGGCCCGGGACTTTGGGGGCGGGGCGTGACAGATTAGTTGTACACACATTGGGGGAATGACAGATAGACCTAAAGATAACATTGGACAAAGTCTTTACTCTACTTCATCTTCAGTAAGTGTCATACATTATGAGGAACTTGATTAGCAACTCACTCTTGACTCCGACTGGTTACAAAATTAGATTAGAATCAATCGACTTGTTGTAATCACTAAAGGAAATCATTTTGTAAGAAAGAGATTTATATCTAGTGCTCTTTTTAGATTAAATGTTCTGAACTCTCTACTTTATTATTCAATAAAAGTATATATTCTTCTTCTTCATTTATAATTATGAATGTTGAATTATGTGAGACTTGGCATGGTAGATTGTGTCATGTGAATTTTGGAACAATTAGAAGACTAATAAATCTAAACTTGATATCCAAATCAAAGATTAAATCAAATTTCAAATGCCAAATTTGAGATCAAACCAAATTTCCTAAAAATCCTTTCCAACACAATTAATAGAAACTTTGATTTACTTGAATTAATTCATAGTGACATTTATGATTGAAAAAGAACTCCTACCAGAGCCAATAATAGGTATTTCATAACCTTTATAGATAACCTCTCTAGATACTATTATCCCTACCTTATTAAAATCAAAGATCAAGCTCTCAATAAATGCATGATTTAGAAAGCTGAAGTTGAAAACTAGTTAGGGAAATCCATTAAGACTCTTAAGTCTGATTGAGGTGGTGAGTACATATCTCACGTTATGACTAAGTTATGTGAAGAGAATGACATCATCCACAAGTTCACAACTTCTTATACTCTAGAGTCCAATGGGGTATAAGAAAGAAAAAACAAAACATTAATGGATATGGTGAATGTCATGTTATTAAGTTTTGGAGTACCCGAGAACCTGTGGGAGAAAGCTTTGCTCTCTTTAAGCTTTATGCTCAATAGGGTACCATTTAAGGACCATGATGTAACATCCTACAAGCTTTGGAAGAAAAGAGTGTCTAAGCTCAATTACTTCAAAATATAAGGGTGTTTGGCCAATGTCAAGATTCCTAAACCAAAGGATAGAAAAATTGGACCCAAAACAATTGACACTATGTTTGTAGGATATGCTCTAGATAGCAATGTTAGCATATTCTTAGTGATTAACTAAAAGGTGAGTGAAATTGCTAACAAAACATGTAAAATCCATGATTTTAAGGGAAATTTTTTTTTTCCTTAATCTTTTGGTTAATATGAGAAAGCCCCCAAGGTTGGATCTAGTTGAAATTTTGTTTGGAGAAAAATTTTCTAAATTCTTTAATTAATTCAATAATTAGAGAAGTCCTTGTATTTGGAGTTTATTGGATTTTTTTTTTTTAATGAAAATAAGGATTAAAATAGTTTATTAAGCCTTATTTAGGGTTATTTGGGGCTGTCAGGGACCAATATGTAATTTTGGAAAATTTGAGGACTTAAAGGAAATTTGCTACACTCTATGAGGGAAAAAACCTGCATGTAAGGATTTGGGAAATAGGGACTTGATAACAAAAGAATGAGAATTTATGGATGAATGGCTATATTCATTTGTATATGAATTTTTATAATATATTATATATAAGGATAAGTGGAATTGATTTGATGATTGATTGGTATTTTGAAATGTAATAATAAAATAAAATTTTATATATATATATATATATATATATATATATACGGAATGGGTAAGAAGTTGAGGGCGTGCATGGCAGCCATGTTGGTGTTTAAAATTTTCCCCAAATATGGAATTTATTGGTTATATAATGTATATATATATATATATATATATATATAAATATATATATAAGTGGTTTGGCTGAGTTTCCATTAAAGAGGAGACAATTAAGATTGAAAGGATATATTATATATGCACATGATTAACGGATTGATTTGAAGTTAAAAAAAAATTAATTAATTAATTAATTAATTAATAAAAAACTTATATAAACGTGCATGGCTGCCAACAATGGTGGATTCCTTTTGCAGCCAAAACGCGTGAGGATAGATTCTTGTGAGCAAAAGCGTGTGAGAGGATTTTGAGGCTCATCAATGTGGGAGTTTATCGTGGCCGTCCATCTGCATTGTTGGCGGAACTGAGGCAAGTGTTAAAGCTCGAAGGATGACATGCAGGAACAATCTCCTCCGTTCATCCAAATGGAAATTGAACCCGTGGTATGAGTGATGCTGCCTTCTCCATCAAAGCCAACTGTCTCCGAGATCACCTTTATAGCCAGAGTTGGTATGAATGGATAAGAACGCTCTTTTCAACCAAAATCAAAGGGATCTCCAGCTATCCATGCACCATCTTAAGGCGCCTATAAAAAAAAAAGGGGGCGTCTCAAAACCCTAGTACAACCTCTCGTATGCCATCAACGCCACCCTTGTTGAGAGACAGAGGAGGAGAGGGAAGGAGATGGAGTGGGAGGATTAACTGGGATGACGATCAATCCTGCACGGTCACCAAGCACGCCGGAGCAAGTAGGTGGTTCCCGGGAAGCGGCTATGATGCCAGAAAACTCTTCAGATGTCAGTAAGCCTCTTCTCTTCTGATATTGTTAGAGAACCTTGCCTGTGTGAGTTTTAGACATTAAAGTGCATGGGTGGTCTTTGAGCGTTTGTCGCGTGACTGAGTTTGCATGATCAGTGCATGAGTGTTGGATCTTGACATTCATTAGTACTAATCTGGGAAGGTTTTAGATGGCTGTCACTGGTGATGAGTTACTGTCATGCATGCATGGGAAGAATTGTTGAGTTCGCAGTGGGTTTGGATTGCATGAAGGATGATGAGTTTGAGCCTAGCTACTAGGTTGGAAAGTCACAACAAGTACTGTAGTAAGAGCTTGTGAGGTTTGATGATGGTGTCTACATGGGTGTCTATTAGAAGGCTTTGATTACCAGGTTTAATATTGGCTGCTGTTAAGAGAGTGGCATGGGTGTTGTGTGCTAGTAGTGCAGGTGTGTGGTGGGAGGAATTAAAGGTGGTGGTGCTGTGATTTTATGTGTGTGCGGGTATGAGGTGTTCTGGTGGGTGTTCAAGTGAGTTTAAAAAGGGTAGCAAGGGCTGCTGGCATGTGTAGTTGGTAGGGAGTAGAATGAAGATAGTTATAGTTTCAGAAATTAGTACCAACCAATAGAGATTAAATGGAGGATAAGAAGGATGAAAGGTGAGTGTGATGAGTTATTGGAAAGTGTGGTTTGGGGCCTTTGTTGATGGCTGTTAGTGTGTTAATGAATGACCAGGGGGTGTTCATAGGTGAGTTATCTCTGTGCTTGGAATAAGGTCCAGTTAACATGAGACTTTGGATTTCTTGATAGAGGAATTAGTAAGGGGTTTGTTTTCTTCGTAATGGCATGAAAGTAGCATGTTGTGACTGCCAGTGAGTATTTCAGGATTGTGTGGTTGCTTGAATGAATCCAGTGCTGGTTGGTTTTGGAGGATTTTATGTAGTAGTTATGAGGTGTTGAGTATGGCCTGTTGGTTGGGTCAACAATGATCATGGGGAAGGAAAGCTTTTGTGAGATTGAGTCTAGTTTGATAGAAGTGTGTGCTAAAGTGGATTGCCATGGGCTGTTTCAGACCTAACCAAGACTCAGCCAGGTCCAGATTCATTTAGATTTGGTAAGCTTTGATTAAATAAGTTGGTGAGTTCGGATTAGCTTAATCAACTTGAAAATTCTGGGTGGCTGCAGACTGGCTGTACACTTTGAGGGACAGCTGGGCATCCTATAGTTATCCAATAGGGTCGTGTAAGGTACCGTTGGAAAGATGAGGAAGAGATCTTTCCAACGAGTCCTGTTTCACCTCAAACGGATTTCTGGATCAAAAGTTATGGACTGTTCTTTGGGACTGCGCAATAGGTTCAGAAATTCTGTATTAGTGTTAGTAGGCATTAGTCGTAGAACTGGTTGTTCACGAGCATATACGCATTGTTTTGTGACTAGTTTATGGTTTCTAGGAATCGACTTGGAGCTTTGAGTGGCGTCAGGAGAGACGTGGGTTTGTCGGTTGGACTTACTAATGATGTAAGTACTTCTGCCTACTACCCCACTCTTCGGAGTGTTCTTGATTTTGCACGCTTATGTTTGTTCTTTGTAGCATCTTACGCTTTGCTGCCTCATTTGATTGTTGTTTTACGGTAAAGTACATCTCGCTTAGTTCCACCCAAAGAATGGTGTTCTTGATTTCATGCTTTTGTTTCAGCTTTCATGCTTGATGTTAGTTGATCTCGATGTTGTGGATTCTCTTTGAGCTACTTCTTCATTGATTATTGGTTTCGATATCGCTATGTTTTGGATTGTATACACGTGTTCAAGATTCTTTCTTTATTGAGCTCCGTGGTAGTGTATGCATATTGGTGTATTAACTTTTGTTGGACATGTGTGTGTATGTTGATTACGCCTTCCTGTTGATCGGCACGTGGCCGTGGAAACACGCGGAGCCCGCGGTTTCCGTCCGGTCGTGTGTCGATTTCTTTTGTTGAAGATTCTCCGCCAGCCAGATTGTGATAAGTTGTATGGGACACTGACGCCACCCGGCCAGCCGATCGATGACCTTGTATGTACATGTAGGAGCTCCACCTGCACTCAAGGGTTTGGTTTATAAGATATAAGATCGGGCTTAGGTCCATGGCCGCTGAGGAGATGACAAGTTTGATATTCAAGTTTGATTTGACTTCGTGCTTTAAGCCCTGCTTGGTGATAGTGATCTCCTTATGTTTGAGCTTGGTCTCTTCTTATTATGTTACGTGTGTGGATCACTATTTTATGAATGTGCTCATGACCTCTTCGTGATTCCTTTATGGAGTACTTGAAGCTTTCCTTTCAAAGCTCATCCCACTTGTCTTTTTCTTCGTGTTTTAAAGTTTAGGCTGAATACTTGAGAGTCGCGTGTAGATTCTCGAGGGACTTCGCCTTCTTTACAATTTGAGACCTTATATTTTTTTAGGACCCTTGTAGGGCCAATATTTGTTTTACTAAGAGTAAAGTTCACTGTAAAATGACTCAATTAATATTTTGTTGGACATTTTGGTTATTCGCTTCATGTATCATTTAGGCCTCAGATTCGAAAGTGCGTCTCGCCTCCACCGAGTACGGCCGCCTGGTGGAACGTGCCTCGAGGTCCCGGATCCTGCCTGTAGCGTTATTATTGAAGCTAGACATGCATTGTACTTTGAATATGTAACATCCCAAAATTTCATAAGTACAATTCAGTGAATTTCTGAAATTTTAAATGAGGTTAATTAACTTTAAACAGATTAATTAGTATTAATCTCAAGTTAAAGAAAATTAGAATAAAATGGATCGAAATCCACTCGCAACTATAAAATGGTGAGAGGCCTTAATGGGCCGTGCCGAGTTATATAGAATAGTTGAGATGGATGGGTACCGAAGTTCGATTAAGTAAATCAAAGATTATTAAAATATTAATTAATCCATTAACTAAGTAGGAATATCTGGACAAAGTTAGAGTCCCATAAAGTCGACCGTTAGTCAAAAGCCGTAGATTCGCTGGATCCTGGCTCGGGAGAGAAAGATGACCCGCTGACGCTACAAATACCGGTCATTGTGAACGCCCGACCCGGATTCCCTGGACCGGCCTAAGAATTATTGATAATTATTAATAAAATAATATTTTTAAATTGTGAGGTGACATAAAAGAAAAAGATAAAGTATTATAAAAATATTTAAAAAAGATAATACTTTAAAAAAAGAAAAGAAAAATAATAAAATCTCTCGCTCTTTAAAGACAGAGATGAGAGAAAGAGAGAGAGAAACAAATCTCTCTCTCTCTCTCTCTCGTACACACGGACGACGCCCCCCTTCGAGCCCTCGCGAGCTGACGAACGGCCGCCCTCACTTCGTCACGCTACCGCGCTCGGGCCGGCTGCACGGCTAGCGCCCCCCGACACTGCAGACACGCCGGGCCAAGCTGGCCGACCCCGCCAGCCCCACACCGGTCGCAGACCGCCAAGCCGCTGCCCCAGACGGCCGCCTCATGAGCCCGCACCGCCGCCCCGACGCTGCCTGCACGCAAGAACTCCTACCCCTACTTCACGCGCAAATGCTTGCCGAGTCACCTCCTTGCACCCTACAAACGCTTCACCTCCATTGTGAGCTCCTTGGGATTAACCCTACAATTAATTCGAATGCACTAAGAGATTAAGTAAGGGGAAAAGCCCTAGTTGAGATCATAGGTTCATTATTGGGATGGGATGAGGTTTTGCATATTAGGGCTGTGAGATGCTAGAGAGTTGTATGTGTATTAAGTTTTAATTAAGATATGTGTATGTGTGTGAATGATTGTAGATTTTCGGGGCCCTTCAATTAGAGGAGGTGCTGCCGAAATTTCGATGAATTCCTTAGATTATCCATGTCATTGGTAGCAAGACATTATCTTAGGAAAGCATGTTAAGGGCCCTTAATCTCCATGAAATGCATGCTTAAGGTTATCAATTATGTTAGTAATGAAAATGAGAATAGTTAGATAGAAAAGTCAATCTCGTATCCTCATCGTATTCTATTAGTTTATATTAGAGTACGAGTCAAGAATACGGACTCCTTATTTATAGAATTCTTATTTCAACCATTCAGTAACGGCAAGGGAAAGTCTGCTGCTGAAGGACCGAGTCAGATCTAGCTCGAACCAGACTAAGGTGAGGGAAATCTACCTGTACAGTTTGCTAGTTTTACCGTATTTTTATAATGCATTACGCTTTTCGGCTTTTAAAAGCGTGGAACTTTGGGTTTCATAAAAGTTTATAGAGTTTTATAACCATTTATTATGCTAGTAATCAAGAATGGTAAAAAGAGAATGCCATGCATACGTAAAAGACTACATTCTATCAAATACTCAGATAGACTGTGAGTGGCTCGTGAAGAGCCGTGAGAGTACGACGCTGAGTTACGAGAGGGTGATTTAATTCTCTTTTCAAAAATAGCTTAACTATCTGCGGTTTACTCTTTTTTATAAAATCAAACCCCTTTCCATCCCTTTGGGATGCTCGCCAGTACGTGATATATACTCAACCTCGCGATATATATACTCGCTTGGTTGCCGCGCAAAGATCAAGTAGATGTGTAGTCGTGAGAATAGTCTTGTGTATCGATGATGCCGCGCTTCCTCGCCTTCTAGAGATAGAGATCATCTCGTGAGAGAAAGAGGGCACAGTACGTAGATACCTGTGGGAATGCCGGGCTTCATATTTGATTCACAAGACAGTAGAAATGTAAACTCGATATGCATTTTAAGAGAATACACCGATCAACGCTTACTTGCGCAAAGATTCGCACGCTTTCAAGTATTTTTAATTCAGTATTTTCTATTCGTGTTTACACGCCGCTTTTACTCTACAAATTTTTATTATTTTATACGTACGCTTATACCCATGTGTTGTTTCGCTTCATCGAGCTCCAAAGAGGCTCAAATTCTCTTCTTGACATTAATCGCAGGTCGTAGACAGAGTACTTCTAGCGTGTCGCCCCGGATCACGAGTAGAGGAGATGTAATCAGTAGTCGCTCACTCAAATCTAGATATCCCGCTACCCATCTATATATGTTAGAAATCTATGTTCCGCATAATATCTTATTTGGTCTCAGTATAAACAATATCTACCGCTGAGGAGTTTGTTATTCAGTTTGTTCATTACCTTCCGCTTGTTATTTTCCCAATTGATTAGCAGATTACAGCCTTAGGTTTAGGGTTCATGCCCTAGATCTGGCTGGTGTGACACCTGGGTCCTGAAAGGGATAAGGGTGTTACAGAATATATATTTCCTTTGAGGATTATAATGCCTCATTATTCTGATCCTGTCCTTGTGACTCATAATTTTTCTAAATTTGTTCCTAAACTTGTAGAAGAATCTAGAAGGAGCAAGAGAGATAGGATAGAGAAGAACCTAGGAGATGATTTATTACTTTTCTGATTGAGGACACTCCTACTATCTATCAAGAAGCCATGAGATCTGTTGATTCTTCTTTTTGGAAAAATGCAATTGACAATGAAATAAATTCAATACTGAGTAATAACAATTCTTAACACTTTAACTCCAGGGAACAAGCCACTAAGATGCAAATGGGAATTTAAAAAGAAGCTTAGACCTAATGGATCCATAAACAAATGTAAGGTCATATTAGTTGCCAAGGGCTTTAAATAAAAGGAAGGGTTAGATTATTTTTGGCACCTAACCACCAGTTTCCCACACTGCTACTATCAAGATCCTAATTTCACTTGCTTCTGTGTTTAAATTTAAAATACATCAGATGGATGTCAAGGCTGTCTTTCCGAATGATGAATTAGAGGAGATTTGCATGGAGCAACCTAAAGGCTTTATTTTTCTAGAACAAGAGTATAAGGTCTACAAACTTGTAAAATCTCTATATGGACTGAAGCAAATTCCTAAATAGTGATAGGCTAAGTTTGATTTCACCATCATCTCCTATTGCTTCACAGTTAATAATTATGATAGATGTGTATATTGCAAGCAAGTGAATAACATATACATCATCATATGCCTATATGTTGATGATTTACTTATCTTTGCTCTTGATATGCATGTGATTAATGATGTCAAAAAATTCTTGTCTAGCAAATTTGACATGAAAGACTTGTGAGAAGTAAATGTGATTTTAGGTATTAAACTCACTAGATCTGACTATCACAATCACATTATACTGAGAAGATACTTGAAAAATTCGGCTATCTTGATTGCAAACCTTTTGCTACTTCTCACATCCTAATTTGCATCTTTAGAAGAAAAATAAGGGTGAACTTGTAGAGCAAAATTGATTTGCAGAAATTATATGATCTATTATATACTTGTCTAACAAAACTAGACCTGACATCGTTTATGTTGTGACTAAACTCAGTAGGTACATAAGTAACCCTAACTTTGAGCACTAGACTGCTCTTGAGAGGGTCCTTAGATTTCTTAAGGGAACTATGTCCTGAGGACTGAGATACACAGGGGTTCCTGGTGTAGTTGAGGGATATACAGGATGCCAATTGAATATCTGACTCTTCAGACCTAAAATCCACATATGGCCAAGTATTCTTACTTGATCGAGGAGCTATTCAATGGAAATTTGTTAAGTATAAGCTTAATGCTAAGAACCATGGAAGTTGAACTAATTACACTTGACACTACTTGTACTGAAGCTGAATGGATTAGAAATTTACTCTTTGAAATTCCTATTAGGCCTGCTCATATACCTCTTATACTATTCATTATGATTCTAAATCTGCTATTGAATTGTATAAGCATGAAAGCACAAATGATAAAATGAACAAGCACGTCCTGCGAATCTGACATAAGTTAGCATGGAGGCACCTAAAGCACAATGTTGTCAGCATACACTACATAAAGTCAGAGCTAAATCTAGAGGGATTGTCTGGCTAAGGGGCTTTTGAGATCATTAATAGCTGATACATCGAGGGCAATGGGGGTAAACCCATAAAGGTTAATAAAAATAGTGGCCCTACTTCTTTAAATGGAGATTGTAAGATAAAAGTTCAAAAATAAGTTATCTAATTGGTTGATTGGGATAGCACAACATTTATTAGAGGTACATACTCTAACCCCGTTCCTAAGGCGAATGCTCTCATGTAGTGGTTTAAGTTTGAGCTTAACTCCTAATGAGATCAATGGTTATATATAAGCGAGATATTTCATTATAGATTTTTTTGGAGATCTCACATATGTGGAGACTACTGTTGGGCCCCAATTATGAGAGTATATAGGTCAACTCTAAAGGTCTCTATGAAATAATATCGATTGCATGGCCAAGTAATGCCCCAACCTGTTTTGCTTAAGTATTACATACGATCTCTATTACTTGTTGAATGTTGATTCAAAGAATGTACGTAGTTCAAGACCCAATTTAGTATATTTCTATCAATTAGATATTCTACTATAAAACTAAGCTTCAAGTCCTTAAAGATACCTCAATTTATGGTCTTATGTAAATCAAATTAACTCAACAATAACACACTTCATTTTTATGTACCTCCTGGTCCAAAAAACCTTGAACCTTGAGGATTTATACAATTAGTTATACGTTATCCTTTCAATGACAAATAAAATTTTAATTCAATTTACTTTGAGTCTTCTTTTGCATATCATGTTGATTATTGGATATGCTTGATTATGGGTCTAGTGGGTGACTGTTGAAAATGAAGTTGTTGGCCAGAAACCCACGTCATCTCATACCCCCAAATTAGTCAACAAGCCACTTCCCTCTCTAAAACATAGTTCCACATGGGGAGTGGAGTGGAAAACTCCACTCCTTAAATACAAACTCCACTCCTTAAATACAAGCCCAACCTTACCCACTTGATTGTAAGTAGGTGATGAGTTGGTCCATACCACCAGCTCGCACGCGCCCTCCATCAACCTCCCTGCCCATTCACCCGTGGTCATGGCTAGTTGATGCCGATGCTCGTGAGGCCATCTCTAGCTATCTTTTTTCTTTTATTCATTACTTTTTTTTATTTACTTATCTCTCTAACATTCTGGTTGTTTGATTCAGTCCAACAAATCTATTTCTGATCGTTGGACCAAGATACCTATAAATTGCCATCTTTAGCCAGCCCAAGCTTTTTACTGAAATTCATCATCTTTTCTTCTTCCTCACTCTTGTTGGTGTGAGAGCTATTACATCCTTTCATCACCAACCTACAAGCTTTTCCCCTCCATCATTGAGTTCATTGGACGATACTAAAGCTCTTCCTCTCAGAGACATTCTAAGAAAAGAGAAAGCCAACCCAAGAGTTAGTTGTACCCTACTGATTGAAGAGATCATCAGACCTTGGACACAGGGGTGAAATCAATATTTTGGGTAGTAGCTCGAGCATGCCTCTTTCCCAGGTTTGGCTTTCCTAAACTTGAATATTTAAATTGATTAACAGTGGTGCTAGGTGATTGATTTTGTTAAAGGGGTTATGACATGTTAGTGTACTAATTTTTCTAGGTGTAATACCCAAATTAGTCCATCTATTATATTGAATCGGCACTATAGGTCCCTCTATTATAATTTGAGCCTTAGGGGTCCCTCTACTTTCATGATTGAGAAATATCAGTCCCTAAATGCATATTTAAAGGCTTGTTTAGTCTCTATAATTGACGAAGTGAGGAACTGACATTTCTCAATCGTGAAAGTAGAGGGGCCCCAGAGCTCAAATTATAATAAAAGGATCAAAAGGGTCGATTCGGTATAATAGATGGACTAATTTGGATATTAGACCATTTTTCTAACAAGTATTATTAGTGTTGATGACTTTCCTTTTTTTAAGTGTATTGATCCTGAAACTAGGTTATGGGATTTTGGCCTGCAATTGTCTAATGTTTGAAATTTAATTCTATAAATTAATATTTTATTTGATTTAATGTTGATACCGTATCTCTATGATGCTTCATTAATTTATTGTTTTGTCTCTTCTAATAAACACCATTTATTCATTTAATTTAAAAAATGAACATCCATACTCTAACTCTCTCCATATATCTGGTGTGGTGTGGACCAAAAATGTTCCTTATAAAATAATAATAATAATAATAATTGTTTTTTTTTTTTATAAAGGCGACAAACGCCAACCTGTCAAGGGCGAACAACATGACGAACGACCCAGTACCAATAGGCCAAGAGGCCATTAATAATAATAATTGTTATAGGATAAAATATCTATCAATGTATGGCATAATCTATACAACTAAGATAGAGGCTTCCATATCCTACGATAGAGGAAGAATCTCTAAAGGATGTCAAGATCTGGCAAATTAGGTCAACAAGCTATAAAAAAGAGGTCACCAGCCCACTAGTAAAAAGATGAAAACTTTTCTTTGAAATCTCTCTTCTAAAAACTTCTCTCTCTCTTCGAGTTCTGACTTAATCGTCGGAGACTCTCCTTAGAGCACAAGCGCTTGGATTTCTTTTCTCCAACGGTACTCCCCTCTTTCAAAACAGGGTTGGATTTATAAAGACTAATCTTGGAATTAAAAGGAAAAAGGAGGATCATCAATCATGACCGACCTCTCCATTAAAAAATGCCACCAAAAAATTCCGACCATTTCCAATTCATCTCTCTCAGTGATAAAGATCTACTCTGATCTCAAGAAAGAGTGAATCATTGCATCAACAACAACAACAACAACAATAATAATAATAGAATTATTTTCTTCTTATTCTCAACTTCATTTTTTTCTAATCTTTTGTTACAACTTAATATGCTTTGGGTCCGAGCCTCATGGTTTTATTAACAGGCTTAATTCAAAAGGCCTCATACTAATGGAGATGTGCCCACTTCTTATAAACCCTTTTACTTTTCTTTTAATATTTGATGTGGATTTTTTTTTTCAATTCTAATAGTACTTTTTGTTTGATTCTCTTAACATAATTTTTGTTAGTCCGAAAGTATTATAAAAAAAATTAATAACTGTAAATATGAAAAATAAAAAATCAGTGTCTTGATAAAATTTCGTTATTGTTGCATGGATTTCAGAGTGCTTCCAATCTGAAAATAAAATAAAACCGGCTAAAATTCTCCAAACTTGTATTAGTTGGCAGTTGTCCATTTAATTATGCATACCAACACCAAGTGAAAGGCATGCAATGTTCTATAGTATGGTTGGCCCATGTAGAAGCACATATAACCTAAGTTTTGAGGATTTAACTATTCAAATTCAATGTAACTTTATGAAAGAAAAATTCATATTAATGTTTTAACACAACCAATGTTCAATAAGTATTATTTTTATTATCAAGCTTGATACTTGTTATTCAATCTAAAAATTTAAGTTTGTAATCATGTCAATGTTTGTTTACTAACTAAAAAATATTATCTATGGCAGCAAGAAGCCAAATCTACTACTACATCTTCATGATGTTGAGATGAAAGGACTGTTTGGAAGCTATGCTTTGGATGAATCCATGCAGTGTTTCCGCAAATACGCAAAAAAGTAAAATGAATGAGGGTAAAAGTTAGATTTTATAAGATAAAAAAATAAATTATTTATACTGACTCATATATATATATACTAATGTTGTACCTACGAGTAAAACTTGAGTAAAACTTGCTCAACATTAGATTATGTTGAGTAAAACTTGCTTTAATTTTTGAAGTTGAAGCTCAGTACTATTTCGCTCAAAATTAAAATCGAATTATTTAATTTTAAATTAAAATCTACTTTGATTTATTTCAAAATAATAAATTTATTTATAGTTTGATTTTTTTACTATATTTCTGTATAATTTAAAAAAAAAGAAAAATTGTAGCAATAGGTACATTTATATTAATGCTAACTAACTTGTTTGGATTGGATTGACAACCCGTGCATGGTCCTTGTGACGTCTAAGGACAGGGTGAAGATGATTGTGATGGATGCTATGACCTTCTTGCACTATAATTAATGGATTAGAGCTTTATTTGGTTTACTGTTTGTGGTCCTAGCTAGTTGGCTATCTCATTTTTCCAACACTATACCTTTTCATTTTACATTAAAACTAGTTACTATATATATATATATATATATATATATATATATATATATATATCAAAGTAGAAAAATAACCTCGCTATTATCTTTTCTTTTTTTTTGACAAAAGCGACAAACACCCCCTCTCCGCGAGGTAAGTCAGGGGCAGACAACGTGGCTCCCTACACACATGCCCTTATTTTATGATCGTGAGAGTTCGATCTTGGGTTCGTTTCAACCATTTACGCTCTACATAAGGGACCCGATACCAATAGACCAATAAACCGTTAATAATGACCTTGCTATTATCAGAAACCTTAATTGTTCACCATCGATCATAAGATTAGATTCCATTTTTATCAATATAAAAAACATTACAATACATTATCTCTCTCTAAAAGTTGATAAAATGAAAAGTGCATCAAAGTTCGAAAAAAAGTGCAAATTCAAGATAAAAAATAGTATAGCATGCCACAATGGAAGTACTCTTCTTTTTTCCTCACAATAAATCCAACCTTTATAATTTATTTCTTTAATGCTCCATAGATATATTTTTCAATATGTGCTTTTTTTTTGTAGAACTTATTAAAATTTAGTATTGTAGGAATTGAAATATTGGATGTATGATCTCACCATGAGTCATTTTATACATTACTTGGGAGGAGCACTAGTGCTTGATAACACTATTGGACAAAGATTCTCTCCCAAATCATCCATACATATTTTTCTTCATTCTTTCTCATAAATTCAAGAAACAAACATTTTTGAGTAATTTTTTTTTCCAATAATACTCTTAGATCTTGATTTTATACCTTATATCATAAATATATCTCAAGTCGATCTTCATCGGATAAAATTATATGATATAGTTAGTGAAAAAAAAAACCAGGTCATGTAGAATATTTTTCATGCTAAATTAGATGATTAATAATATATATTTTAAGAAAGATATAAAGCTATTTTAAGCTAGATGTCAAAATTAATAAATGAAATAAAACAAGGAATCAAAGAAAGAGCCATTTATTCCCATTCCCTGAAATAAAAATAAAGATATGAGATCAAAACGAAGAGGAAAAAAGAAAGACAAAAAAAGGTAGTGAAAAAGAGAAGCAAAAAGCTACCAATTCCCTCATTCCAACTCCAACCACACCACATAACTTGTTCAATTCATTCCCAGAATGAGCCCTCCAAACAAAACACACATGATCAATCATCAAACAATTCATTCCTTCCAAAAATCAGAACAAGAAAAAGATATCATGCATGAAATCATGAACACCACCAGAATGCAAAGCTAATTGACAAAATCTGGTGAGAAAAAAAAAAAAAAAAAAATCTTCTCCTTCTCCTCCATCCTGCTACACAACTTACAAAAGAAGAAGAAGAAGAAGAGATCTAATTTTGAAAGCAAAGCCAAAGCCAAAGCCAAAGCAAGAACCTCGATCTCAAGAATGTTGTTCATCATGATGATGTCCATGGCTCTCAATATGCTCTGGCTTGCTCTCCTGATCAGACTGGTTGGAGCTCTCATCAGTAGTACTACTACTGCTCCGGTCTCCGAATGAAGAGGCTCTGCTGGACATGGGAGTGGCCAAGAAGGTTGGCTTCTCCTCACCGGCCATGATCACCACCACATGATGCTCAGGATACTGAGTAGTCGGAACCGGAGGTTTAGTGCCATGCTTGGGTTCTCCACGCTCGTCACCGGCGCCGTCTTCTCGGGACTCGAGGGATCCGGAGAGCTTCCAGTAGGAGCAGGCGAGGATTAGGAGAGCGAAGGCGATGAGGCCGAGCATGGCCGCGAGGCCGCCGAAGAGATAGGGGACAGGAGAGTGCCACCCGGAGTGTGCCAGCTGCTGCTGATGCTTTTGAAAACTCATCGGCGGGTCCGCCGCCGACATGTCTGATGAATGGAAGCTCGCTAATGTTCTCATTTTTTTCAACTTGATTTTGAAATCAGGAGATGATGAGGTGAGTTGTGTTGTTGTTTGGAAGATGATGATGAGGAGGAGGAGGATGAGATACTTGTGATTCTTGTGAATGTGGTGGTCTTGTTATTTATAGCTGGGAACATCCACAGGAGGGCTCGGCTCCTCTTGCATTATTATTTGAAAAAGTTGGTTGGGAAACGTTTGGGAGACGATGGTATTTGTGTTTTCCAATGGGTTTGGTTGGCAGCACAATTCCCAATAAAATATTTTTATTTCAAAAAATTTTAATTAAAGTTTAAAAAATAAAAATAAGTCACCCGTCAATACATGGAAGCCACGTAGTTGTCTTATTATTAAAAATGTTTAAAAATTATTCTTAATTTCAAATGAAATATGTCCAGCTAAATACAAACATTGGAATAAAAACCTTGGCTTGCAGGTACTTGGGAGAGAGTGGGAGTAAGTGTTGCTGCTGTTTTTTTAACAAGTGGATTAAGAGGTTTCTAAAATCTATTATTATTATAGAAAAATTAAAATAATTAAATAATTACATAAATATTTTTGAACAACCAAAATGATGGAGGTGTAGAATAAAAAATAAAAAATTATATTTTAATCAAAAGTTAAGGTGTATTTGATTGAAAATGAAAGGGTGAAATAAAAGGAATTGCATTAAGTATTGTTTTTTGAAAAGTGGATGGGTTGTGTTTTTTGTTGCTGATATTAAAGAAATATTAGTTTCTTACAACTCAATTAAAAAATAATGTATTAATTTTTATTAAAAAATAATTATATTAACATCTCGTTTTTAAAATACTTATAGTTTGCAAAACAAAATAAAAGAATTCAAAACTTATATTTATTAAAATTTTATTATTATTATTATTATTTATTTAGAATTCAGTACAAAAATATGATATTAAGTTGCAATGATCCAATCAATAAAGTCGGTGGAAATTGGGCAACTTCCGTGACTTCCGCCACCACTTACATCTTTTCGAAATGAATTTAATTTATCAAACACATCCTCTGAATTTTTTTAAAAAAATGGGAAACGAGGAATGGTAGATGTATTTTTGTATCCAAAAAAAGGAAAGGAAACGACCCTGAGTTTTTTTTTTTTTGGTATTTATTTATTTTTCTTAATAAAAGACTCTGAGCTTTTTCTAGGTTGCTTTCATGCTCCCTCTTCTTGTTGCCTCTTCTTTTCTTTCGTTTGGTTGAAGTTTCATATTTATTGGGATGTTGGACACTTTTAATTGGATGATGGGGTTGTGAACTTATCCGTAATTGGGGCCCTTGTAGGTCTATATCTCTGTCTCTCAATAACTCTCTCTCTATCTATCTAAACATTAGTTTACCATCTTTACAAGATAGCATTCAGGTATGTGGAGATTTGGCACTGAAAACTCTTTTTTATTTTTTTTTTTTAAAAAAAAATATAGATATGAATTGTAAAAATCCAACCTTGCAAAAATATCAAAGGTTTAATATTTATGTCACTGGAATCAATAAAAGACATGCATAATAAGAAAAGGGAGGGTGAGACAGTAATGATTAAGGGAATGGAATGTGGGAGAGAGGATTGGTGGTGGGGGCAATGTCTTTGCCCTCTTTTGATCTCATTTGTTCCCATTGCTCTCAACTTTGATATGATGATTTCTATGGATCTGTGGGTGAAACTTACAAAGCATAATCTTTCACTTGATCCCTCTCTCTCCTTTGTTGCTAGTACAATAGAAGGGCACTAAAGGGACATGATTAGCTTTCAGAGCATGATCTACCAACCACTTCCTTTAATTGTCTCCTAGACTGACTAGATATATATGTTTCTTGGAATAAATTTTAGGTCATTTTCCTTGCAGTTGTATCATATTAATTATAATTAAAAAGAAACTTTCAAGAAAATCCTATAAATCATCTTAAGCTTACAAAGAGTAATGTATATATTTGTATTCATTTGAGGGGATTGATGTCACAAGGTGAGGTGGTTGGTTCACATGCATGATGTACACCGATGCATCAAACTTTTGGTTCAATGTAAGATCGGTTATGAGCCATGCGTCACATTAATAACAAACTAAAGTTGCAAGGAATTCATGCCGTGACATAACGAGTTATATATTGTTTTGTTGTATGATGAATGCTAGTATTTTTGTATGTAAACTCGCCGAGAATTTATATATCAAGTTTTAGTAATTTATGATAATATATATATATTATCTTTCTTGTTGATTCCGTGATCAGTACCTCCTAGAGATCTGGACTGATCTTGCTCAACGGACTTCGGTTGAATGGAAAAAAAATTCTTCTTGGCTGTGGAGTTTTTTTTTTTCTCAGGTGATCAACAGTTTTCGCTCAGAGAGACAGTGAGTAAGGTGGTAGGCATTGTGTCCGAGGGTAGCTCTGAAGTTTAAGTCAGTGAATGAAAAAGTGTGAGGAAGTCGAAGGAAGAAGAGGGTTTAAAGTGGATAGTACCAAGCAGAAAGAAATTCGATCTCTTGGTGTGGTGCTCCTTTGTTCCGAGGAAGATTGGCGTTGATTGCAACCATTATTAAGATATGACAAGCAGTGATCTCAACCGTTTCCACAATAATCGCCACTGATGTTGAAAGGTTACTTTGGCTATCACCGTGGCATGCAAGAGATTCGTGATCCTATGATCGCGGATGATATATTTGGACGCCTGAAATTGTGTCACATGTGGACCGGATATAAGTGAAACTCAAAAAAGTAAAGTTTACCGCGGAGTACTGGACTCGTAAAGCTGGAGACAGGACAGCAAGCAGCCCGGTAAGCTTCTCCACCCTGGAATCCAACCATCCGTAGCGAATCGGACGGTTCGTATTTAACCCCAAAACAAACAAATTGATCTCATCTGGGCAATAGGAAGTGGACACGTAGCTCAGGTGAGTTTGAGCGCCTGAGAAGGACGTTTGGTTGGTGGGCCAGAGTGTGCCTAAAGACCCATGAAGACGATAGGACCCACGAGAGACTCAGGTCGCTCTGGGATGAAGTGGAGGGCCCCACGCCCAACGTCATATCCCACCCGTACACTCTTTGATGCTACGGCCCGTCACTAAACGCACTAAATAATAATTTTACTGGTTATATGATATATTACATTGATATGATTTATTATTATTATTATTATTATTATTTATTTTTTATCTAATGGGCAATGATTATATGTGATGATTGTCTTTCTAACCCAAATATGCATGAAATCCGCTTGATATTTCAATGGGTGGAATGTGACGAACAAAAAACAGATATCAATGGTAAACAAATAAAATATTTAATTCTTTTATTTTATCACATACTATTTTTAATAAATAATTTTTATTTTTTAGAAAATTTTTGACACTATATATTCATGCCATGCACTCAATTCATTACATAAGCTATGTAAAAATTATATAAATATATACTTTAATATAATTTATAAATAAATAATTGAGAATGATGGCTATAAACAGGCAGAGTTTGATCGGGTTGAGTACAGCTTAAGCTCGGCACAAGCTCCAAATTAGTTCAAATAGGTTTGATATGATTTGATTTTAATTTTAAAAGTTCACTTGTCTTGATTTAACTTGAAATTAAAATTAAATAAATTTAATTTTAAACTACCAACTTGATTTAGTTCTTCAAAATTAAAGTTCATTAATCACTTGATTTTTTCTATGCTTATACATTAATAAATATAAATTATATAATATTTTTAATAAATTAAATTTATATTTTATAATTTTTTAAAAATAAATTTCTAAGTTTAATGATTATATATATATATAACCAATTATTAATTTTTTAAGAAATATATTGATTATGAAATATGGATTTGGTTGAAAAAGTCAATATAATTAGTAAACAAGTAAATTTGACTTGGTGAGCTAAGATTCACTTAATTCTGTCTACCTTTTTTGACACCTCTTGGATAAAATAAAAGAATGTAATAATTCATCATACTTTTGCTTACATAAGGGATTGGAAAGTCTTTCCCTGTTGAAGTGAGGAAGATTAGTGGATAAGACTAAATTCATGTTTAGCATTTAGAGCAGAACTAGACCCCGATAATTAGTTCAAATAACTAGTGACCTAATTACAAATCAACATACTTTTTACCCTACATTAGCCATGTAACCAAACATATAGTATGTATGCATTTTGTTAACGTAGAAATCGGTCCTTCCTCGAGATGGAGCCTAATCTCCGATCAACGGTTGAATTTATTTGAATATCGGGACCATGTCGTTCACCGGAGAAGACATCAACCTGCATAAGGGAAGAGGGTGAGCGTGGGCGGGCTCTTCGCCCATGGATAGCTCTGACGCTCAA
Source organism: Dioscorea zingiberensis (assembly GCA_026586065.1). Classification (NCBI taxonomy): domain Eukaryota; kingdom Viridiplantae; phylum Streptophyta; class Magnoliopsida; order Dioscoreales; family Dioscoreaceae; genus Dioscorea; species Dioscorea zingiberensis. The sequence goes on from CM048818.1 coordinate 16,689,284, forward strand.
TTCAGTGGAGGGGATGGTGAGGGGAGAAGATGAGTTCTGGTTCTCAGATGGCATACCTTTGTCTTGTTCTTCTTCTCCTTTATTCCTCTTTGTGGAGCCGCTTCCCCGATCTTAGGTCCCGCTGTCAATGCCTAACTGCCTGCCTCAAATCACTCCGCCATTTCCCCCACGCCGATTGATGCCACCAACTGCATTACCTAGTTGGGGTTTGAGGCCTAGGGATCGACATCACATGGATGTTGCCTCGAATTCTTCCATATGTACGCCTGGTTTGGAAGCCACGTGCTTATCCGATTTCACCCCTATCATTAGACCCCTCCTCTCCCCCCACCCACCCCACCCCACAAGTATGCTTGCGTCAGAGGCCAAGTCATGGTCAAGTGGTGCGCGGACTTCGGTCGGTTCGAAGAGCTAAGAATTGGGTTGGTTGGGTTGGTTGCAGCCTTAGGATGACTGGGTAAAGTGACGGACCCGAGGTGGGATTTCAGGGGCTTAGTGTTCGTCTTAATGACAGGATCTCTTAGGTTGGTATCTGGTCGGAGCCTTCTTAGGCTCAAGTTAGGAATGAGTATGTAGGGCACAGGACTAGTCGGTGTGGTGTGACCTCCGGTCGAGCGTCTGGGCTTCAGATGTGCTCCCAGGGATGGGGTTACTCCTTACTTCGGTCGTTGCTGAGTGCCAATGCGGCTGTTCTCGAGACGCCAAGGGCAGCCCAAGGTCTAGTTATTAAGGTTCCATTGAAGTCAACCTTCTTGGGTGTCACGGAACCGCTGGATAGCTTCTATAAATAGATGAAGGCAAGGCCAATGCTTTTATCCCTCAGTGATACCGAGAGTCCAGTCTCGAAAGGCTTCTCCTCGCCATCCGTCTTTCTTCAAGGTGTTCCTCTCAGAGGGCTCCACCCGTTGTCTAAGGATTCCACCTGCGTTCCAGAGACATATGGAGTACATAGACGCCAGGATTGTAAACCTCGAGGGTCCAAGAGGCTGTATATAAAGCCTGGTATTGGCCAGGGATGAAGCCCTAGGAAAAGTGCAGTTTGAACAAGGGTGACAGGAGTTCCTCGTGGATCATCATGTGGCGGTAGGGGACTTTCATGTTTTCATGTACACTAGAAGCGTGAACTTTAACGTAATGGTCTTTGGGCGGACTTCATGTCAAAACGAGTTCGCTATTACTACCCGGCCATACCATACAGTGGCGGTCCTTAGTGAAGGCAAGGACGGGGAGGAAGGAGCGTGGTCGGATGATGCCTTGGAGTTGTCTGATCAACAAGTGTAATGTGACTCTGTTGTAGCAGTAGCCACTCTCTCTTTTCTTCATCAAATGCTATATAATTCTTCTGTTGTTGTTAAACATAATTCTATAACATCTGTCTCCCGTGCACACCTTTTCTTTGACCTTGGTTGGCTGAATGGTCTTGTCCTTCTGTCCACAACTCGCGACCGAGTCTCATCAATCTGGATTAACAAGCACTTGGGTCGAGACTACAGGGTGTTTTCTCCCCCCTCACCTGTCACGATAGCTTGTGGCGGAGTGAAAACTAGGCGGGGTCGGTCTTGGAATTAGGGAGGGGGTTCTGTCTGGTTGGAGTGTGGTCAAGCTGGGTTGAAGGTCACCTGTTGAGTGTTGGTGAGACAAGCCGAGCATCTGAACTGCGAGTTAGATTACTATGATGGAAGTTTCGATCGGTCAGGGTCGTGTACTTGAGCCCCACAGGGTGACGTAAGAGTTGAGGCGGACATTTAATGTGGGTTTCCCCTTTGTCTCCCCATCGCGTCTTTCAAGGTGCGTCGTTTGAAAAGCATTGTCGTTGAGCGGTTGGCATAATAATGAGTAAGGTTATCGTGGCCCACGTGTTGCGCATCTATTACGCGTTGTTACGCAGGACGATCCGGGCCGTTAGAGGGGATTGGGACGTTCAGAGAATCCCTTTTGCCACTTCAAGAGAAAGAAATCTCCTCACTCCTCGTCTTCTCATCCATCTTGCTCTTGGCTTCCCTATGTCCCGAGAGAGTTTCTATGCGACATAGTATTTTTCAACGTCTACTTCGGCTTCTCTCGAGTTTATTTTCTGTCAAGGTAATACACGTCACACTTGTGGTTTCTGGGGCCTCCTCATCTTCCTCCAAAGGGTTTCCTCCCCCTATAGCGTCTAAGAAACCACCCTCATCTTCTGGGCTGAGAAAGAAGGGGTCACTAGCCTTCTCGAGTGTCCTTAAATTAGATCATGTAGAGGTTACGGTTGATGGTTAAGACATCTCTTCCCCTCCCTTTGTCTATAGGCCCCTTCCCCGTCTGATCGATCCTGCAAACATAGGGTTTGGGAAATTGCTATTTATCAAGATGCCTTAGTTGCCTGTCTTAGGTTGCCCTTTTACTACATTATCCGAGAAATCCTGATTTACTACAAATTGTGTCCTTCCCAACTGACTCCGAATTCGTGAAGGCTGCTTTGTGGGTTCGTGATGGTTCTGAACCATTTCAGTGTCGAACCGACCTTGGGTTGGTTTCGTCACCTCTTTATCTTGAGCCCACTCTCTGGTACCAAATTGTATTCTTTATGGCCCGTAAGACAAGACACTTCCAAGGTCCTGTTTCCTCCTCCATTAAGGGCGTGTTTATTTCCCGGATTTGGGGACCGAAGTCACAGAAGTGGTCCCACTTCCGTGACTTAGGTGTGTTTGGTTCACTGAAGTGGAGCCAGAAGTCGGAAGTGAGACTTCTGATAGCTCTACGTCGGTGGAATGACTTCCGGGAAAAAGGTTCAGAAGTGGAACTTCGGTCCTTTTTGTCTACGTGACCGAAGTCCCACTTCGGTCACGTGCGTCATGTGAGGAGCGTTACCATCACCCTGCGGAAGTCGTCGTCCATTGCTATCGCGATTTTGCTTTCTCTTCTAGGGCATCCGTCTCTTCCGAAAGCTTCTCGTCGTTGTCGTCGTTCCAACGGCGAGCTCCGGCCGGTGAGTATTTTCCTCTCTCGATGTCTCAACGATCACTAATTTCGGTTACTAACATTTCTTTTCTAGGTCATCCATCTCGATCTCGAGGCCTATCTCTTTCCAATCTTGAAGTTTACTCTTCTTTTAGGGCATCCATCCCAATTTTGAGCTTCACCACATCCTCTCTCCTCATTGACTCAAAGAGCCATTGGTATGGGATCTAGATTCAACTCTTAATTTCTTTACTTTTCTCTCTTAATTTTAGGTTGAATAATCGCGGTAAATTACTACTGGGTTTCTAGGTTTTTTTTTTGTTTCTATGATTTTGGCATCTGATTGCTGATTTTAGATATTGAATTTTGGCATGCGATTTCTGATTTCTGATTTTGGTTTGAATAATCTCAGAATGGCTTCACTTTTTATATCTTGTATTTTTTTTCCTTCATGTGATTTCTGATTTTTTGGGTTTCTCATCTTGTGTTATTTTTTAGAGCTGGGAGATGATGTTGTTCTTTGTAAATATTGTATCTTTTTTCTTTTTGGCCTGTGAATTTTCTGTCTTGCCGTTGATTGGAGTAAGAGTTTTATTGAAATTTGAGTCTGCTTAATTAGGTGTATGATGAATGTAAAGATATTATTTATTGCAGTCTTTTCTTAGTTTTAGGTTGAATAATCGCGGTAAATTACTACTATTTTTCTGGATTTTTTTTTCACTGATTTTGGCATCTGATTGTTGATGTTTCTCTTGAATTTTGGATTTTTGCATCACAATTCCTTCTTTTAATCATCAATGGTGGAATCAGAAGATTTATTTCAGTTCTAGATTTTTTTCTCAAGTTGCTATATTCCTGTATTTTTGGCATTTGGTTCTTTTCCTGATTTATTTTCCAAGTTATCATCTTCTATTCAGAGCATTTCAAGTTGCTTACTTTTTGCAGGTGGTGTTTAAAAATGTAATGAAGCCACTGTTGCTCATGATTTGTTACTGTCATTGGAGGTATGATTTCAGACACTTCTTCATAATTGTATTAATTGATGATACTGTTTCCAATTGCATTTGCAAGAATGTTGGAGTTCTATCTGTTGGCAGGGGTATTCTGTTCATGGATCAAACTCAATTTGGTTATACACAACCACAAGGAGGTTTGAACAATCCACTCATAAATGTTGTAGTATATGTATTACTATTAAGTTCATAAATAAAATTTTTTCTGGAGATGTGAACAATCCAGTGTTTCCCGGTCCATGTGATCTTGTTAAATTTCGTATTCTTTGCATTGTTGTTATTATGTTGAACAGGTATGATATATGGTTCAAGTGAATGGAAAGGCTAAAACCAAAAAACAGTTTTCTTTTTGTATTTTTGTTTATAAAAATGTGTGCACAACATGAATTAGTATTACCTTGTATGAACATAAAAATCATGTTGCACACCCTTGTTGATATGATAACTTAAAAAAAAATACCCTTGTTATTATGCATGCTATTTATGTAGTAAGACATAAAAATATAATTGTTGTTATTACATAAGTAAATAGGATTAAATTAAACTACAAAATTTTAACAATATTAGTAAAATAGTTTAATTCTAGGAAGTAAATATAAGTATAATTTATTTTATACTTATTAATCAAACTTGTCATCTCATTAATCAAGTACTTAATAAATTACAAAGAGTTATAACAGGGGGTAACCTCACCATCACTCAGAAGTGGTGACCATAAACCCAGATTTTCGTCAACTAAACACCCAGAAGTGTGGAACTCAGACTTCCAAACCCCTACTTCCATGAACCAAAACAATGGAAGTGTATGGAAGTGACTATTCACTTTCGCGAACCAAACACCCCAAACTCCAACTTCCATATGAAACTCAGAGTTCCATGGAAGTGTCACTTCTGCACTTCCACCACTTCAGTACACTTCTAGCAACCAAACACGCCCTAAGAACTGGAAGTAGAAATTCTTCTTTGTTAGCCGTAACCCCGTGTGGGATGTCGAGACAAGTTAAGTGGGACACTCCCAAAGAAAACACTAGCCAGGAGGAAGGAAGGGCCGCTGAGGAAGAAAGCTAGTTCAAGGCATTCAGAGGTTTCTCTGGGGTTCTCGTCGATAGATACCAAACGAAAGAGAACCTCATGAAGTGTGGCCTGTACCTAGCCATAGGTAGGATCAGCTTGTGTTTGCCTTTGTAGCGATTCGATGATCAACGATTGATTTGTGATTCTTTTTCTTTGATGCGACAGGTGAACCGATGAAGTGTGGAGACCACACAGAGATTGCTTGCTCGCTGCTTGCCGGGTTGGCGGCTAACCCTAGATTCAAGAAGAGGAATGGAGCTGAAGAATCGTCCAGGTGCGAGGGAAAGGATAAGGGTACCGCTGGTGAAGCTTCTTAAGTGATCAATCATCCTATTACAGAGTCGGACCGACGACCTAAGAAAGCCTAAGAGGTGTCTCAGGAGCCGGTTCCTTCCACGGCGCAAGTTGTTCAGTCAACTGTTCCACCAAAGAATCCGTCTGCTGAGTCTAAAGGGACATCTTTGAGGTTCATGTTGCGGAGAGTGCGGCGCCAGGAGGAAGTTACCATGCGGCAGTTGGTGGAAACACCCCCAGCCGTCTCTCCATTGATTCAGCCTCTGGATATTCCTTCCTTGCCAGAGACAGAGCCGAGAGGGGTTGTGGATCAACTTGTGGTTGCAGTGGACGGTACTGACGTCGGTCTCCTCTGCGTTGTGTATGAAGAGGAGTTTCAAGTCCCGACTCCTCCTGAGGTGAAAGTCGATGCTGGGGTCATGACAAGTGTCATGGCCCTGAGTCGTCCCAAAAGTGCTGCATCTCAGGGGGCGTCTGCCGATGCTGGGTTCCTTCGGAAGGCGGATCAACTCCCGATATTTCAGTCGCTGGAGGATGAAGCGAGGAAAAGTGGGGCCTACTTTGGGGTTGATCTGCCCCTTGGAGGGCTTACTCTTCAATGATCCTGTGTCTGTGGTTGAGACCTTCAACGCCATGCATGCATTCGGAAGGGATTCAGGAGAAGTTGCGGAGCTTCGGGAGGGAGGAGGTTGCTGCCAACATGGCTCTTATTGAAGCTTTGGTGAGTAGGTTTTTGATTCATTACATTCTTGGTTCCTTATCTGGTCTCCCTAATGGCTTCTTCTTCTAGTACAAGTTACTTTATGGGGTGACCATGCTGTCAGACTCCTTCGCGAGGACGCTGCAGCCGTCAATCCTTGCACCGAGATACTGGAGAAAAATGAAGTGGAGATTTCTTGGTTCAAGGAGAAAATTTCTGAGGTTGAAGCTTGAACCAGCCTTTTGGTGAAGGAGAAGGATGAGGCGATTGCCAAGGCTTCTAGGCAATCGACGGAGGTGACCAAGCTCCGTGAGAAGGCTAATGGATTGGAGAAGTGGCAAGCTGAGCTCCGCAGCGACTTGGACAGGTCCAGGACTTTGCTTGCGAATCTCCAGGCTAAATACAATTCTCTGAAATCAGATTCAACAGGGTTGAAAGAAGAGGTCAAGGCCTTGAAGATGGTCAAGGGTAAACACTATAGGGACCTTGATGTGAAGACAGGTCTCCTCAACTGCGCCCAAGAAGACGTCGAAAATTTGAAGGGTAAGAAGGGGAAGGTTCGGAGGGAGCTCGCCACCATCAAGGCTTCTATTCACTTAGCAAAAGAACTGGTGGAGAGTCTGAAGGGGCCGGTTAAGGATCTTGAAGATGAGTTAGGGGAGTCCAACTCTTTATTTCGGGATGGGGTCGTGGAAGGCTTCGAGATCGTCCAGGAGCTCACCAAATCTAGACCTGCTTTGGAGCTCGCCTCTATGGATTACGATGAAGCCTTGAATATGCGAAGGGCAGTCAGAGCTGAGGGTAGAGGTAAGGATCCTTCTTCTACTCCTTCCTCTTATAGTAGCGCTACTTCAGGCTTTGAAGAGGTTTCCCCTACCTTTGTAGCCACAGCTGTTGAAGCTGCTCCCTCTGCCCTCGCTGAAGATATTCCTTCCGCTGCTACTGGAAAGCCTGTTCCAAATACTGTAGAAGAGGTAACTCCTGTGACCATCATAAGGAGCCTATGACCACTGAGGAGGAGGTACCCTGACGTCACAACTAAGGAGTCAGCTCCTGTGGTGGTCGAGGAGATGGTCTTTGACGTTGCGACGGAGGAGTCGGTTCCTGTAGCAACCGAGGAGGTGGTCCTTGACGTTGCGGCGGAGAACGAGGTTATTCTGTTAGATAAGTGCTCTAAAGACAATTACATCTGATACTTTATGTACAAATTTATTTATTTAATAAAAGGCTTCTTTATTATTTAGATGTTGACTACTATACAAGATCGTAAATTTAATTAATGAAGTAAATGATACAATACATAGCATGAAAGAAATTATGATAGAGATCAAAATGTGGCTTCCTATCATATGTAATTATGTACGTATCTAAATATCCTTAGTCAAAGGATCAATGAAACAAGACATTATTGATCCAGCAAGACTAGCACATGTTATGCTCCTTGATTCGATCAAGCAGTTGTTCTTATAAGTTGTCAGTAAGGAGATGTTTAAATGAGTGAACATGTGGATGCTTGCTAAGGGTAGAAAGTTCATTAGATGATCTACCATGAGTCTTCACATGGTTATCATATTAAAATGTCATTGAAGATCTTATTGCAGCAATGGTGCAGATATCCTTAGACTTGAGGTATACAACTTATCATGGATATGGCTTTGATGTCATTCCTATGTTTCCCTTCAAGGGTTACTTACAGGGTGGTGATTAGGTACAACTTTGAAGTATTTGAAGGTATTTGGGTAGCCAAGAGAGGATTTACCACTCTTGATAGAAGGAGTTTATACCCATGGCAACTTGTCGGGTCATTACTTAGGAATCTTGGCCAGAGTAACTTGTCATGAAGATGGTCTTCAATGATATAAGTTTTGAGTAATAGATCCCATTAGACGAGGAACTAATATTTGGGCTAGGTGTGATATAGTTAGTCTAGTGGAAGTTGACAGATAGGCTATACTCCGAACCAAGTTGGTATGAGATGGTAAAGAACAAATTGCACACTAACATTGGCTGCTGAAGGGTTCCAAGTCAGACCACTTAAGTTTTCGGTCAATTGGGGGTCATGATGTATTGCTAGATTCCACTCATGATCTATTTATAATCAATGGTTGATTATGAATGATCAACATAACCGGGAACCTAATGGGTCACACGTATAAAATATATCAATGAGGTGTGAAACGAGTTTTTGAGAATGGATCCTCGAACTAGAGAATTAAAGGGAAGAGAAAGATTGTAAGTCGAATTTGATTATAAGTCAAATTTGATTGTATGGTCAAATTTGATTATAAGTCAAATTTGCTTGTAAGTCCAATTTGATTATAAGTAAAATTTGATCATGTGTCAAATTTGATCATGAGTCAAATTCGATCATGTGTCAAATTTGATTAGATTGTAAGCCAAATTTGATTTGAACTTCAATCAAAGACCCAATCCGAAACGAAAACTAATCTAATTAGGGAGACTTATAAATATATGATATTCCATGTCAGAAGAGATAGCCGCCTTTTAGCAATTGATTGAGATCAATAGCTTTTTCCCTTCTCTCCGAAAAATCCTCTTAAGAACTTCCACCATAGCTAGTATCGTGCGTAGAAGATCACCCTGTCGCCTTTGAGGTTGCTTTTGTGATCTTCGCGTGGATCACTGTTAAAGGCACTTCTTTTGCGGACTGCTGTGGTTGACATAATGTCCCCTCTGATTTAGAGAAAGGAATTCAGCATAGACATCAAAAGGTACATGCTCTTCAATCTTGTTTGCTTGTGTTTTGGTAAATGTAAGGAGATCCGTTTGGGTTAGGGTTTTGAAAATTTTAATTTTCCGTTGCGTCATGTATGTGATACATGCTTCTGATTTTCTAAAAAAAACCCCAACACACTCTTCCTTGAGGAATGACTTTGTTTTGCATTTTTTTGTTTTGCACCTCACTTCCACCTCACTTCTCGTGTTCTTTAGTAACAGTGTTGTATAATTGTCTACCAATAAGGGATATGAGTTTTGTCTAGATGCATACTTTCTTTTTCTGTTTTTTTATCCATTCTCTCTTTTGTTATCCATTGTCTCCGTCCTCCATCTCTATCACCTCCTTGGGATATTTCTTTCGGAAAAATCTAAGTTAACCGAGTGCTGAGGCTGGGTCCTCTATAGAGGATCCCCCAACTTAATCTTCAAGGTTGAGCCCTTCGTGGAAGGTTCCTAGACCGAGGTTTGGAGATTGAGGTTGGACCCCCCGTGGAGGGTCCCCCCAACTTGATCTTAAGGTCAGGCCCTTCATGAGAGGTCCCTCAACTGAGCGTTGAGGCTGGGCCCTTTGTTGAGGGTCCCTCGACCGAGCTTCACGCACGGGCCCTTCATTGAGGGTCCCCCAACCAAGCGCTGAGGTCGGGCCCTTTGTTAATGGTCACCTGACCCAGCGTTGAGGCAGGGCCCTTCGTTGAGGGTCCCCCGACCGAGTGCTGAGACCGGGCCCTTCGTTGAGGGTCCCCCGACCCTTAAATGTTTGACAAGATATCGACGAGCGTTGGCACTCAGCCCTTTAAAGGGACTTGGACGAGTATTGTCGCCCGACCCTTTAGAGGGACTTTGACGAGCGTTGTCACTCGGCCATTTTGAGGAACTTTGAGGAGCGTTGGTACTCGGCCCTTTAAAGGGACTTTGACGAGCGTTGTCGATCAGCCTTTCAAAGGGACTTTGACGAGCGTTGGCACTCGACTCTTTAGAGGGACTTTGATGAGTGTTGTCGCCCGACCCTTTAGAGGGACTTTGACGAGTGTTTTCACTATGCCCTTTAGAGGGACTTGGATGAGCATTGTCACTCTGCCCTTTAGAGGGACTTAACGAGCATTGTCTGTCAGCCTTCCAGAGGGACTTTGAGGAGCGTTGGCATTCGACCCTTTAGAGGGACTTTGACGAGTGTTGTCACTCGGCCTTTCAGAGGGACTTTGACGAGTGTTGACACTCGGCCCTTTAGAGGGACTTTGATGAGCGTTGTCTCTCGGTCTTTCATAGGGACTTTAACGAGTGTTTGCACTTGGTCCTTCAGAGAAACTTTGACGAGAATTGTTGCTCGGCCTTTAGAGGGACTTTGAAGAGCATTGTCGCTCGACCCTTTAGAGGGACTTTGACGGGCGTTGTTGCTCGGCCCTTTGGAGGGACTTTAGAAAAGGCGAGGAATCATAGAATGGGATGTGATTATTATAAAAAAATGGGGAATCCTTAGCTTCATTGATAATAGCAACACAAGTGCTCTGTATGGTATGGGCGCATAAGTCTCTGCCAGTCCATGTTTTCCAGACGGTACATACCTGGTCGGACGACCTCTTGTTGACGTAGAATCGGTCCTTCCTCGAGATGGAGCATGATCTTCGATCAACGGTTGAATTTATTTGATTGTCGGGACTACGTCGTTCGCTGGAGAAGGCAACAACCTACACAAGGGAAGAGGATGAGCGTGTGCAAGCTTTTTGCCAGGAGATAGCTCCGACGCTCAAGTCAGTGGAAGGGATGGTGAGCGGAGAAGATGAGTTCTGGTTCTCGGAATGACATACCTTTGTCCCGTTCTTCTTCTCCTTTTATTCCTGTTCGTGGAGCCGCTTCCCCGATCTTATATCCTACTGTCAGTGTCTAACCGCCTACCTCGGATCGCTCCACCATTTCTCCCATGTTGATTGATGCACCAACTGTATTGCCTAGTTGGGGTTCGAAGCCTAGGGATCGGTATCACATGGATGTGTGCCTTGGATTCTTCCACATGTACGCCTGATTTAGAGGCCAGGTGCTTATCAGATTTTACCCCTATCACATTAAAAGGGAGAACCTCTCCTTTAGTTAGAAATCATATACAAATGTTAGAACTAACTATATGAGATTTTCATTTTTTTGTTTTTTTTGTTTTTGTTTTAATGATGTTACACGTTCTAAATTGAATTATTGTATAAAAACTCAAGGAGGACCGATGTTTCACTGAGTCGTTGATTTAAAAGATAAGGTCAAGTATTGCCTTGATTTCACACTTGATGTTAACCTATAACCACTAAAGGTTAATTAATTTGGAATTCACTGAAGTCAAAAAAGGAATTGATTAGTAAAAACTAGATCATCAAGTCAAAAAAGAGAACAACAGGAAGCTTCCATCTTAGTGTCTTTAAAACTAGGCCATTCTCATCATCAAGTTAAAATTCTTTTAATCATCAAAAACTCTACTTAATTGTCTCTAATTTCTCCTATTTTGTAGTGGCATAGCCATGAGACACAATTATTATTTGTTTTCTAAAGTAACTAATTTCCTAATATGATGTTTGGGCTTATGATTATTAATTAGTTTAATCACCAATTAGTGAAACTTATGAAAGGGATTAAGGATCCAATCATATTTGGTTGGAATCTTTAGTGACCAAAACGTATCTCTAGTTCTCTCCATCACTTTTGATGTGTGTTTCCATTATGGAGACTAGAGTACTAAAAGTTTTAATTTTATGTTTTTATAATTAAATATTTCAATTTTTTAATCACTTTGGCCTTAAAATAATTTCCTTCTGGGCTCTCTTCCTATATATAAAAAAAATTTATCATCATGTTGTAAAGCATGTGGTCCTTTAGAATATTAAAGTTTAGGGTTTAGGGTGTAGGATTTGGATTAGAGAGAACATCTTTGGCTTAATTAATGAGGTTACCTTGGCATTAGGATCAATTGCCCGGTGGAACCGTGGAACAAGGCCTAACAAGCTTTAGAGCTAGTTTAATCAAAGTATAAAGTTAGGTTAATTTCCATCTGATTTTTAATTATATAGTCATATTCTATTTTCTAAACTATAGGCCTATTTTTAATTATATAGGGTTTAATTTTATAAATACATATAAATATATATATATATATATATATAATATTATTATTTTATTAAAAACCAAAGTATACTTATACTTATTAATCCACAACAGTATAACTTACAAAAGCTGGTTAGATTATTAAATTTTTAAAGAAATGTATTGATTATAAAATATGGATTTGTTTGAAATGGTTCCTGATTAAGAATAATAACTTAAGTATTTTTGGGTGAAAAAGCCGATATAATTAGTAAATAAGTAGATTTGACTTGGTGAGCTAAGATTCAATTAATTCTGTGTCTATCTTTTTTTGACACCTCTTAGATAAAATAAAATAATGTAATAATTCATTTTTTTTTGTTTATTTTGTTTTTGTTTTTTTTGATAATAGGAGTGACAACCTGCTAAGAAACTAAAAACATACACAAACTTCGGCGGAGTAGACATAAGGGCAGGGCTAGCACACATGTAGATGTTGAGACCATCCGTCACAACCACTGTCAAACTCTCATAAATATGTCCTCACCCGTGAATCGAGTCTAAGATTTTTTGGTCATTTGAATTCTTACGGGGACCGAGATACCAATAGACCACTTGGTTGTTGGTATAATTCATCATACTTTTGCTACATAAGGGATTGCGAAGGCTTTCCCTGATTGAAGTGAGGTTGATAAGTGGATAAGACTAAATTCATGTTTACCATGTAGAGTAGAAGTAGACCTTGATAATTAGTTGCAATAATTAGTCACCCAGTGACAAATAAACATACGATTTTTACCCTACATTAGCCATGTGTTTGATTAGCCATGTAACCAAACACAGAGTATGTCTGCATTCAAAGAGAGAGCCTCTCCTTCGTTTAGGAATCATATAAGTGATTAGGAATGACATAACTTTACATAGAAAAATAATAAAATTTATATACAAATGTTAGAACTAACTATATGAGATTTTTTGTTTTTCATTTTTTTAACGATGTTACACGTTCTAAATTGAATTATTGCATAAGAACTTGAGGACCGGGATTCATCGGGTCGTTGATTTTTAAAAGATAAGGTCAAGTAAATCTTGTCATATTATGATTTCATACTTGATGTTAACCTCTGACCACTAAAGGTTAATTGATTAGTGACAAATAATTTGGAATTCACTTAAGTCAAAAAGGAATGGATTAGTAAAAACTAGATCATCTACTAAGAAGATAATAACCCCAAGCTTCCATCTTTGTGACTTTAAAGCTATACCATTCTCATCATCAAGTTATTATTCTTTTAATCCTCAAAAACTCTACTTGATTATCTCTCATTCTTTCTAACTAGTAGTGGCATAGCCATGAAATTGACACAATTATTATTTGTTTTCTAAAGTAACTAATTTCCTAATATAATGTTTGAACTTATGGTTATTAATCAGTTTAATCACCAATTAGTGAAACTTATGAAAGGGATTAGGGATCCAATCATATTTGCTTGGAATCTTTAGTGACCAAAACGTACTTCAAGTTCTCTCCATCTCTTTTGATGTGTGTTTCCATTATGGAGACTAGAGTACTAAAAGTTTTAATTTTATGTTTTTATATTTATATTTCCATTTTTTAATCACTTTGGCCTTAAACTAATTTCATTCTAGGCTCTTTTCCTATATATAAAAAAAGTATCATCATGTTGTAAAGCACACGGTCTTTTAGAATATTAAGGTTTAGGGTTTAGGGTGTAGGGTGTAGGACTTGGATTAGAGAGACCATCTTTGGCTTAATTAATGAGGTTGCCTTGGCATTAGGATCAATTGCATGGTGGAACGAGGCCTAACAAGCTTTAGAGCTAGTTTAATCAAAGTATAAAGTTAGGTTAATTGCCAACTGATTTTTAATTATATCTTCATATTCTATTTTCCAAACTACAAGCGTAATTATTCCTATCCCTCTTAACTTTTCAATTCTAAGTTTTAAATACCGAGAAATAACTAGTATTCTTTTCATTTAAAAATACATGCTATTGATGCAAGGATCCGCTCTTCTTAGGATCAAAACTGATCCTGATTAACAAGATGGAAAGATCGGTCATGATAGGTGATCCTTCTTCTTGTTAGGACACCGAAAGAGGGGGAGAGAAAAGAGAGCGACCTTAGGTTGAATGGGCTTTTATAGAGAGAGATACAAGATATCATATCCTTTCAATTGTAGGTTGACGATCTCCTTTTATATCTTGTTGGCATGATTTGCTAGATCTTTGTGCCTTTGGGGGTTTATTCTCGACCGTTGGATGATTAAGCAGTTGAGCTTCTATCTCAGCGGTCCATATCATGCCACATGTCTATTGTTAATTTTACCTCATAAAATATAATATGTAGCAACTTCACAAGGAAAGTTAACTACCATATTCTCTTTTAAAAGACGAAAGGTTGAGGGTTCAAACCATGCTTGAAACATCACCATATTTATATATACAAAAATATATACAATGTCTCTTAAATATATAAAACATTTTCAACAAAAAAAAAAAGAGAAAGCAAACTAACAAACAAAGGAATACTAATATACTAAAAATTATGAAATGAGTTAAACTTTGTTCATATATCCACAAGTTTTCTCAATGTCTTATTAAAATTTGTTAGTGCTGAGGCACATGTTGGCATTATTTGACAATGAGATGATGTGGCATTATTGATGACAAGGCATTGACGATTCCACAAGTGAAGAAGATATTCTTGGAGCTATCTTTGGAAGAGAAGATTTTTCCTTGAGGAGTAAGCATGATGAAGCCTAATTTGGAGAATGGTTATTTGAAGACATTACTCTTATTTGGCAACAAAATCAACGTGAAGAGAAGATATCATGAAAACTATATTTAGTGAAGATTGAAGACTAAATATGATGCAAGACAAATATAGTGAAGATTGAAGAAGATTTTGATTGAAGACCAATTATGGAGAAAACATGACATTATTGTGATTAGACTTGATGAAGATCATGAAGTCGACCCAAACTTGAATGATTGAAGATCAAGTTTGGAAGAAAATCTTTGAAGATTGATTAAAAATTATTTTGGTGATTATGCGCCTTGGTGAGGTGAAACCTTTGAGGAGGTACTGCGTACATGATTGTGACTGTGGAGAGTTTAGCTAGTTGCCGGAGGTCAAGATTTGGAGGATTCGAAGGTATTCGGCTCATACACAATCGGGAGGTTTGGAAGCGTCTTGAGGTCGTGTTGCAATGGAAGCTACAACTCAGTCAGTGTCAGCAGTCGGGGCAAGTTGCAGGCTCGATTACAATAGGAGTTGCAACGGCTAATTTTGGAAGGCCCAAACTTAGTTTCCGCGGAGATTCTAAAAAAGATAGATAGGTGCTATTTTTGGGATGTGGAGACGTCTATATAAGACCTTGCTCTGAAGATTTAGGATGAGCCACTAGAGAGAGACCCTGGTGTGTGGGTGAGAGTGGGCATCAACCAATCTTGAGAGGGTGCTTGTATTTGTTATGAGTGTGAGTGACAATCTTTATATTCATGTCTTTTCCCCTCTTTTAGTGGATTGTTATCTCTAGGCTTGGCCCCTCAGACGTAGGCATGGAGAAAGCCAAACTGAGTTATCAATTTGTGTGTCATCTCTTTTGATGTCTTTATTGTGTGGTTGTGTGTGTGCATGCTTATTCTACTGAGAGATTGTCATCCTTGAAATCATACAACCACCAAAGAACCATTGGTCTAGCGGTATCTCGGGTCCTGTGCGTTGGGTAATTCACTTGATTGAGCATGTTCTCAGGTTTCGAGTCCGTTTAAATGGGGGGAGCAGTTTGGGTAATTCACTTAGTCAATATATATATATAGAAATTTGTTACAATCCGGCCGGCCTCATTTGCGGCTGGCCCATTAACACTCTTATCTATGGGTTGTTTTGGGGTGTATGGGTATATTTACATTTGGTATTTGTGAGTGTTAATGGGCGGACCTTAAATGCGCACGGATACTAATGACCTATATATATATATATATATATATATATATATATATATATATATATATATATATATACGGGCATCATACAATTAGGCTGGCCGGAACACTATTCCAGTAAGATCGTCTCCCATTTTGGCCCTTGGAGCATGTTTTAAGGATTTCCAACTATATGGATGGAAAGAACATCGAAAAATAAGCTAGCATGTCAATTTTCATACAATTTGGGAACTTGTAGGGTCTTCATCCTGGTGAAAATTTATAGAAATACTACTGATTCAAAATTTCACCCGTTATGATGAAGACCCTACAAGTTCCCAAATTGTATGAAAATTGGTATGTTAGCTTATTTTTCGATGTTCTTTCCATCCATACGGTTGGATTTTCTCAATACACTGTGCAAGTGGGTCAAATGGAGGCGACAACATACTTGTGATAAGGCCAGCATGTGCCCCTATATATATATATATATGGTCGTGATAGAATGTGGCCCGCATATTACGGCCCATACTATCACAAAATTGTTCATATGGGTGTGTGTGTTTGGTTATATATTTTGTTTTGGGGTGAGTGTTAGTATGGGTGCCGCTAGTGCGGCTATACTCTAACACTTCCCTATATATATATATATATATATATACACACATATATATATATAGATTTATGTATATGTCAAAAAATAGTTATATATCTACATATATATTTAATAATTAGTTATATATATATATATATATATATATATATATATATATATATATATATATATATATATATATATAAAAATAGTTATATATCTACATATATATTTAATAATTTAGTTATATATAGATATATATGTAGTGTTAGGATCAAGCCTGTTACACTTACGGCCGTCAGATTCTATTAGTATTCTATTATTGTAAACATATATATAAAATATATATTATATTTTTTATAATGTATTTAGATATAGTTTGATTTATCTATATATTTTAAATAATATATGGATATGTATATATATTTTTTAGATTATCTTATCTTCAACATATAAATTTAAAAATTATATATACATATCTTTATATTTTTTAAAATACATAGATAAATCAAACTATATATAAATACATTATAAAAAGTATAATATATATATATATATATATATATATATATATATATATATATATATATATGGATAGGATGTCCGGCCACTTGATTGTAATATTTTTATTATCTATTATATATATATATATATATATATATATATATATATATATATATATATCCATCCATATCGGGAGGTGTTAGAATCAGCTGGCCGCACATGCGGCCGACCTGATTCGAACACCTCCCATATATATATATATATATACCAATTATGTCCTCTTTTGTGAAGACAATAATAAGGTATGATACCCAATTTAGTCCCTCTATTGAACTGACCATTTTAGTCGCTGCATTATAAATTGAGCATTTCTAGTCCCTCTACTTTCACGATTGTAAAAATCCCGTCCCCAAAAGCATATGTATATGGACAAAAAAGGCTTGAAAGACATATGTATAGGTACCAAAAAGGCATGTGGGAGGGACTTACATTTCTCAATTGTGACAGTATAGGGACTAAAAAGACTCAATTTATAATAGAAGGACTAAAATGGTCAGTTTGGTATAATAGAGGGACTTAATTGGGTATTAGACCCAATAATAAGATGAGAAAGTTTTAAGAGAAATATAAGAAAGAAGCGTATAGAACGTCACAAGAAACATTACCGTTTTGAACAACTCGCTTTCAATCCATTTACTCCTTTTTGACAAGTGATCAAAGATTTTTAGAGCGCAAAAAGAATTCTATGAACTCGCTCGTATTAGCATTGAATTAGGTCAGTCTTCCACTAATTGGTACTAGAAAATAAATATAATTAATTAATACTTCCTTTTTGGACTCACCATCAATTGAAACATTTTTTTATTAATGTTTTTCAACATTGCAGACCTTGACAAATGATGCTAGTTCTTTTTTACCAAATTAAGGTACTCTTCAATGTATTTATTGTTTTCACTTATTAACCAATAATGTCTTCAAAGTAACAATTTTGTTTTTCAATAGATCTTGTTCGGATAAAAATAAAAAAACATTTTTTACTTCATTCCACCATGTTCCTGTGGTTTTAAGCTTTTTTATTTTAATAAATTTGTAGTTTAACCATTTTAACAAAAGAAAAACTTAAATAAAATAAATATCATTTATATAAAAATAATGACAACATAAAATATGGGAGTTCTATGATGAGACTCTAGTTAATAATTGTTATAAGGAAAAAATAGGCTTCACACGTGGCATGATCCAGTTTTGTTAGAGATGGCGAGGTCCAAATAATAAACCGGCCCTCTCAGAGAGCCACGTGGAGATTACCCCATGACACGCGTGAGAGAGCATGCACCTACACCGGTGCGGATGTGACTCGATGCAGGTGGGGACGCTTCTGCTGATGACACCCACATACCAATAGCCTGATAAAGGGATCCTCTCAAGACCTTGTATGCCCTTATGTCAAAGGTGATACCCCACGACTAACCGCCTGATGGCGACCTAAGAGGTATAAAGGGAGTAGAAAAGAGAAATTAAGGGAACCGCTCTCTAACTCTCTAGACTCGTCTCCTACCTCAAGATCTCTCCTCCTTTCATTCTTTCCCACCTCCTTTGCAACTTTTTATACATCCATATTTCTCCTTCCCCTTTTCCCTTACTCCGATTATCTCCTCGATGATTTAATCATTAAAGGGTCTGGGGAAAAGCCTTGGACTTCCCTTGCAGGAAGGAGGACCTGAAGGCCGACGTTCAATTGCCTCTCAAGACGACGAGTCCCTAAGGCCGTCACCAAGCTCGTATTGTTTCCCCACTTCATAACCCAACAACCGTCATCTTACACACATTTTCTCAGTTGAACTTGGAACAGAGTGCTAATCCCGAGGACCCACATGTTAAGAGCATTAACAGTTTGACGCCGTTTGTGGGGATTGAGCAAAGAGCCTTGTGAACTAGTTGATTGCGAGAGACAAGAAAAACCCGTCGGCTGACCGCCCCTCCCAGTTGATGATGTTGAGGGAGCTAGCATGGCCCCAGGGGCCACAGCTACCCCTTAGGATCCACCGGCGGTCTTGGAGGAAGATCTAAGAGAATTGCAGATTCAACATCTCCAGAAACAACTTGAAGTACTCACTAAATCCCTCCAGGAGTGAGGCCATGTCCATTTGTCTCCAGGATAATGTGAAGAGTGCTCACTGGAGACATTTGGAGTTGGAAGGAAGTCACCAGCGCGTGTCTAGAAACCCAAGGCATGTAGTGAAGAGGAGGGAGTCGTGTCACCCAACAACATGGCATCATCCCAACCACGATCTCGGTCGGAGGAGTCACCCCAATATCACCACATGGTGACCTTTTCCCCGGTCGAGGAGAAACAGAGGTACGTCCCCCGAACTATCTTCCCTTTGATCACCTCGAATATTTTGGGAGCCCCTCTGCTCACCGAGTTTCAGGAGCTGTTGGTGGAGACATACGACAGCACCATAGATACAACGGACTATCTGTTATCCTTAAAAGATATGATGTTGCTTTAGGGGCCCCCGATGAAATCCTATGCCAAACCTTTCTAGCGACATTGAAGGGCGCGACCCAGACAGGGTTCTCTCACCTACCAACGGTGTTTGTTTCCTTATTCTGCAACCTATCCAATCTCTTCCCCGAGAACTTCGTGATTAGCAAGAAGCAGAGGTGGAACTCCGAAACATTGATGGGGAAAGCCTTCAAGACTACCGACGTCGAGCAGAATAGTAATTATTCTGTGGGCTAGCTGTAACCTATGGATCGCCAAGGAAGAACGCGAGAAGGCACACACACAAGAGAAAAACCTCAAATTCAAATCAATTTCATTAAAATCAAGTCTAATCTTAAAACTAGTCCACAAGCCTAGCTAAATAGCTCGAAACCCTAGAATCCTAGTATTTTGGAAAATTTGCCAAAACATAGCAAAAGTCCAAGATTATTTAAATTTGAAATTTAAAACAAGCCAAATAATCAACCAAAATCCTTTGACTAAATCAATTTCAAATTACTTTCTTATTTGATAGACAACTTATTACCAAAAATAGCGAAAAGATTTAAACGGTGATTCGAGGGGAAACAACGTAATTTGAATTTGAAAAGAATGACACCCATCGAGCGTAGCTTGGTAAATATAGTACTGTGCGTGTCGAAATCGAAAGGAGCTTTCCGGATTTGACAAAAGTTAAAAGTTGTGTGACTAATAGTGAAGTTAAGTACCTTCTTTAGACTAACAATAGAGAACTCAAGTTGCATGTACTGTGTTGACTATGAAAATGGGGGTCACCTCGAGATCAATCCCAATTCCAAGCCAACCGTTAAATTTGTTTGATTAGTTGGGATTTGAGCAGAGAGAAAGTGAAGAGAAAATCAATCAATCAAGAGATAGAGGCGAAGATATAAAGTGGAAAACCCTTATCAGGGAAAAACCACGGAGGAAGAAGAAGAATTCTCATTAATTTGGGCTTTGAAAGCCATTTACAAGTGGAAATGGAAAATGGTGGATCAATTCTCAGTGAAGCAGAGCTTCGCTGTCCTCGGTGTGTTATCCTGAATGGGCGGGGTCACTGCCTTTTATAGGCTTCGGTGGCTTGGAGAAGAAGCCAGGAGTTTCGACACGTGCCTTATTAAATTAGAGCACGTGTGAAATTGTTAAACAACTCTCCAGATGAATTTCGCTAAGTGCTGAGTTGGATGACAGCTGTAAACCTTCTAGAAGGTCTTTCAGGAACTGGAGGCGCGCCGATGAGGTGGAACGTATTCCGAACGGAAGCGATGAAGAGTGTTTCCGGTGCGATAGATCGGAGCAAACTTCCGATATGAGTTGTATTAACAGCTCATCGGGACAATCTTATCCATATATTCTCTGGCCGATCTGATGTGATACAAAAATTAGGTTTAAAACGATACAAGCCAATCCACTATGGGTCGGCCTAGTTTTGATGAGGGACCTTATGATGTTGACACGTGGACAGTTCTGATGTGCCCCACGTGTCTTACCATCTTTCTCTCTATCATACTGTATTTTTAAAATACAAAATACATTATAAGTAAAAAAAAAAACACATTTCAAAGACATAAGTCAATCCTTCTTAATTAAAAATTAACAATTAAGAAATTGGTTCTAAAAATTCTTCAGTTATTTTTTTATTATTATTATTTATTTATTATTTTTTTTTTTGTAAGAATAGATGAGCTTCAAATCGGGTCAACCAATCAAACCAAAAATGGCAAGTTTGATAAAACCAAGCAATCAATACAAATGTAACAGCTAGAAAAAAAAGGATCAATTTTAATCCATGTCTATGCATTCAATCAATCATACAAATTAAATCATTTCCAAAATAAACTCAAAAACGTATCCATGCATGCATACATGCATACATGCTTTTGCTCCTTGAGATACGACATTTCTCTCTCCCTCTCTCTCTCTCTCACACACACACACACAGAGAGGATGGTGAAGAAGAAGACTAGCATGGGCAGGCAAAGGATTGAGATAAAGAGGATAGAGAACGAAGAGGCACGACAGGTGTGTTTCTCCAAGCGTAGAGCCGGGCTCTTCAAGAAAGCCAACGAGCTGTCCATCCTCTGCGGCGCCGAGGTGGCTCTCGTAATCTTCTCCCCCGCAGGCAAGCCTTTCTCTTTCGGCCACCCCCATGTAGACTCCATCTCCGATCGCTTCCTCTCCAATCCCAACACAACCACTAACTCCATCACCACCGGCATTGTTTCAACCACTAATTATGTTGATCCCCGGCACGACGCCATCATGCGAGAGCTCAACTGCAGGAGCACCGAGCTTCTTAGCCTCAGTGAGGCTGCAAAGAAGAAGAAGGCAATGCTGGAAGAGACTGCGATGAGATGGAAGCAGAGCATCATTGGAGGAGGAGGATCTGCAGGTCAGTCACAAACACTCTTTTGGGATACCAATGTAGAAGATCTCAATCTGGAGGAGCTCATCCAGTTGAAGGTTTCATTGGAGGAGTTGAAGATGAGTGTGGGGAGGAGAGCTGAGAAGATAAACTCAGAGACGGCGGCTCGGAGCTTGTACTCTGTGCGCAATGGTGGTAATGCCATTGCTGGCTTTGTTACTGCTGTACCTTTTGGGATGAGTCATGTTCATGAGGAGCCTGCTTACAACTTCATCCCTGCTGCTTCTTCTAGTGCTCATCATCACGGTGCCTTTGGGCGTGGTTATGGCTTCTTCTAGGTCGAATTCTAGGGTTACGTTTATAATAAATGAATTATGGATTATTTGCTTATGACTTGCGACAATGGCTTCTTCTAGATGGAGAGATGAAGGGTTCATGCTTGTGGCCATGACTTCTAATTAGGTTTTAAGTGGAGGTGTCAGGGTTTATGGTCATTGCTTCTAGGCTGTATTGGATGAAAAAAAATGAGTTGTGGGCTTTTTCTTGTGCATTGGCACCTCAACATTTTTAAATACATAATGTACGTTCAAACTTTTTTTAAGTGGTAGAAATACACTTATGGGGAATTCCGTCAATATGTGTGTTTAATAAAGCACGTGATATATTTTAATTAAATAACACATTAGAAAGTACCAACATCATCAGGAAAATAAATAAAACATTATCAGGGTTATAATTGCAAAATATAACCTTTCACTGATTTCAGCTAGAGGGGACACTGGCTAGTTTTAATCCGGCTATAATAGCAGGCCGGTTTTCCCAACCCGTGACCCGATGGGTTTACTCATTGGGTTTGCCGGGTTATTCCACTGGTTCAACCCGTTGGGTCAGCCGGGTTGAACCGGAGGGCTGACCCAATCCTTTTCCCATATATCTTTTTAAACCCCTATTTTATTCTAATTTTATCAAAAAATTGAAGTAAAAGATGATGATAAATTACATATCTCATTCCCCATATATCAAAACAAATGGCTTTGGATGCTGGTTTTCAATTATTTGGATAAATTCAATTCATTTTAAATATTTTAATATTTTAAATGATGATATATTTTGCTTATATTTTAAATTATTTAGTGTTGTATTTAAACCCCTTGGTTTAATGTTATTTATATTTAACTCCTTATATCTTACCTTATCAATCAATTAAGTACGAATAATCCAAATTTAAATCAAAATAAAAAAATCAATTTGAATTCAAAATCAAAATTTGAAAAAAATAATAAAACCATCATGATCTCATGATTCTCATCCATAATGGGCGACTTCTCCACTCCGCTTCGTAACGGCACATCGAGTTGGGAAAACACTCCATCCACCGTCCACGTGCGCATTAGAGAGAGCTGAAATTCTCGTGACCTTCGATCATGCGGTTCTCGTCTTCCGATTCAAACTTTAAAATTCGAAATTATCGCGGGATCGTGCCTCTTGGCATGCGCTATTCACGCTCTTTAATGTGGTTCGGATCGTGCCCTTTAAATTATATTTTATAATTTTTAAAAAATATATATTGAAAACCGGCAGGCCATCCAGTGAATCGGCGGATTGAGAAAAACTTGCACAGACCCGGGCTCACCTATCTCTAGGTGAACCCCCTCCATTATGCTATTTAGAAGATGTTTTAAGTATTTTCAACCGTACGGATGAGAAGATCATCGAAAAATAAACTAGCATATCCATTTTCATGTAATTTTGTGACCGTTTGGTCCTCCGACTTAACGGTTGAAATTTTAAAAATCTGAACCGTTAAAATTTCTATAAAATTTCAACTGTTAAGTGGGAGGACCAAACGGTCACAAAATTATATGAAAATGGATATGCTAGTTTATTTTTCGATGATCTTCCCATCCGTACGGTTGGAAATACTTAAAACATCTTCTAAATAGTATAATGGAGGGGGCTCACCTAGAGATAGGTGAGCCCGGGTCCATGCAAGTTTTTCTCCGGCGGATTAAGGCCCGGCCCGGCCTGCCTATTCTATGGGGTGGCTGGGCCGGTTATGGGTCACCAAAGGTGATCCGTGACCAGCCGGTTCTGGAACCGTCGGGTCAGGCTCGTCGGGTTCGGTTAATTAGCTCGTGCCTATGTCTAATCTTCACCCTGCAAAAGCTCAATCTCCACCAACTTTCCCCTCCCTCTTCCACCGGCCCCGGCATAGGCGAAACCACGTTGGGGCCTGGGGTGCACGTGCCCCCCTTGGATTTTTGAAAAAAAAATTTTATATATATATATATATATATATATATATATATATATAATCATGATAAGGTAAGGTCGTTCGGAAACACTATTTATTTGTAGTCGCCTCCCATTTGGCCACCTGGAGCATGTTTGAAAGATTTCCAACCGTATGGATGGAAAGAACATCGGAAAATAAGCTAGCATGTTAATTTTCATACAATTTGGGAACTTGTAAGGTCTTCATCTTAACGTGTGAAAATTTATAGAAATCGTACCGGTTCAGAATTTCACCCGTTAAGACGAAGACCCTACAAGTTCCCAAATTGTATGAAAATTGACATGCTAGCTTATTTTTTGATTTTCTTTCCATCCATACGGTTGGATTTCCTCAAAACTATATATATATATATATATATATATATATATATATATATATATATATATATATATAGGGTCATGATATGGTGCTGCCGGTCATATCACTATACAAGTATGGTCGCCTCTTTTTGGCCCACTTTCATAGTGTTTTGAGGAAATCCAACCCCATGGATGGAAAGAACATCAAAAAATAAGCTAGCATGTTAATTTTCATACAATTTGGGAACTTGTAGGGTCTTCATCTTAACGGGTGAAATTCTGAACCTGTACGATTTCTATAAATTTTCACCCGTTAAGATGAAGACCCTACAAGTTCCCAAATTGTATGAAAATTGACACGTTAGCTTATTTTTATATGTTCTTTCCATCCATACGGTTGGAAATCCTTAAAACATGCTCCAAGGCCCAAAATAGGAGGCAACCTTACCGGAATAATAATTCGGCCGGCCTTATTGTATCACGTCTGATATATATATATATATATATATATATATATATATATATATATATATATATATATATATATATATTACACGGTCGACTATAATACTGTGCATTCCCGGTCGCCTCCCATTTGTCCCCCTAGAGCATGTTTGAAGGATTTCCAACCGTACGGATGAGAAGATCATCGAAAAATAAGCTAGCATGTATATTTTCATACAATTTGGTAACCGTTTGGTCCTCCCACTTAACGGTTCTTATTTTATAGAAATCTGAAAGGTCCAGAATTTCAACCACTAAGGGGGACGATCAAACAGTAACCAAATTGTATGAAAATTGACATGCTAGCTTATTTTTCGATGATCTTTCCATCCGTAAGGTTGGAAATCCTTCAAACATGCTCCAGGGGGCCAAATAGAAGGCGACTGGGAATGCACAATACATCCGGCCGACCGCGTGATATCACGTCTGATATATATATATATTCTCGCACATACGCCCATCATGAAGTCCTTCACCTTCGCGATCAGCTTCGCCAACTCCAGTCGGACAAAGACGATCTTCTTGTGGAACTTAACAATTACAAACAGGGCAAGGCAAGTCCTATTCTTCGAGAATCTTTTCCAGATCAGCTTCGCTTCAGATATCTACCAAGATCCCACGCGACACTATCACTTCAACTGCCGAGCAAATGGCCACTGCTCTTGCCAACTTGTTCTCTCAGATGCCTCTATCGACAAAATCTACTACTACACCAATCTGTCTGACACACATCTAATGGATTATCTCCTCCAGATCAACTACAACAACCCTGACGATCACGATGACTCCACTTCCTGCCCTTGTGGATGAGACACTACCCCACCTAAGGTTGACTAGTCCACTGCCTGGACTTTCTTATACATATGTTTATAGGTTTCACAACGTGGCTGACAACACCTATGTATTAATTAAGCTACTTGTAAATGTCGTTGTCCCTATCAGAAGTGTGCTTTAGAAGCGTGGTGGACTCTTAGAAGATAAGATAAAGATGATAAGGACTCTCACTATGAAAGATAAGGATGCTTACTTATCTTCATAGATAAGGATTCCTTTTTATCTTCTTATCTTTCCTATGTCAAATAGCAAAGAGCCACCTAGCCTTGTAATAGTATGAGAAGATGCTTTTCTCTTGTATATATAAGAGAGCCTTTAAGGCTTCTCTTGGACATCCATCTCAAATCCCTCAGAGAAAATCCCTCCCTAAGAGTGTTTTAAGATGTTTTCATATATATATATATATATATATATATATATATATATATATATATATATATATACGGGGCTGATACTATGTTGCCGGCCTTATCACTGTGCAAGTACGGTCACCTCATTTTGGCCCACTTGCACAGTATTTTGAGGAAATCCAACCGTATGGATGAAAAGAATATCAAAAAATAAGCTAGCATGTCAATTTTCATACAATTTGGGAACTTGTAGGGTCTTCATCTTAAAGGGTGAAATTTTGAACCGGTAAGATTTCTATAAATTTTCACCCGTTAAGATGTGGACCCTACAAATTCCCAAATTGTATGAAAATTAACATGTTAGCTTATTTTTCGATGTTCTTTCCATCCATACGGTTGAAAAATCCTTAAAATATCGCAAGTAAGCGGCCAAACGGGAGGCTTACCTTATTTGCACAAAGAATCCTACTTACCTTATATTAGCACTCCCGTATATATATATATATATATATATATATATATATATATATATATATATATATATATATAATATTATGATAATATAGGGCCGGCCGGATTACCGTTCATATAAGGTCGCCTTATTTTGAGGCACTTCGAGAGTATTTTTTTTCCAAATCCAACTTTATGGATGGAAAGAACATCGAAAAATAAGCTAGCATGTCGATTTTTATATTTTTTTGTGACCGTATGATCATTCATCTTAAAGGGTAAAATTTTATAGAAATGATCATAAACTCACAAAAATGTATGAAAATCGACATGCTAGTTTATCTTTCGATGTTCTTTCCATCCATATGATTGGATTTGCTTAAAATACTCTCCAAGTGCCTCAAAATGAGGCGACCTTAAATAAATATTGATAAGGCCGGCCCCATAGTAACATGACTATATATCTATATATATATATATATATACATACATATATATATATGTCACACCCCCGGGCACGAAGACAATCGGCCGCACCCAAACAGGGACTAGTCCCCGTTCAGGCGCAAGGCCTCAGAGACTCTCATACAATAATTATTCAGAGGTAATGATAACAGCGGAATTCATAAAATAAAAGCAGAAAGGAGTTTATGCAACTCCATACAAGTACACACCGGGTTTACACAACCCAAGACTAGGATCTAGTCCAGTCACCCCTAGAAATCCATACAACCATAGAGTACAAAAATACAAGTCTCACACAAGATAAAAAGAGATACATAGACCTCAAGATGAACACAAGTAACCGAGTCAACTACTCGGTACGTCCCCGCCTAGGCTCGACCCTACTCCTCCTCGTCTGAACCTGAGATACACACAAGTCAAGTGCATGAGCCTAAAGAAATAGGCCCAGTAGGATCGCATAAGCAATATAAGAGGCGAAAGCCATAATCAAAGAACAGAATAAAGCAAGTGCGAATATACAGGTGAAACAAAATCACAAGCAAATAGCAAGTCTCGATAAATCCACAGATGTACTAAATCTCTGGCATATATGATACTAAGATGTCTACGACATCAACGACACCATCAACATCGTCTTCGGCCTGAGCCGGATAGCGCTATAATAATCATGTGCACATGGCCATAAAATGCCGCTCTCTGACTGAGCCAAGTGGCCAGATATTATACGCCCTCTGTCGGGGCCTGGTGGCCAGATATTATACACCCTCTGCCGGGGTCTCCGTCCGAGGTATCATGCCTGTACATAAGAGATTACTAGTACAAATACCTAACAACAGGTATACATATATATATATCCAAGGCAACAACATCTTGAATATATAATAATCAATGATCTCATTGAGATCGGAAGCCAAACATATTTAAGGAGTAAACTCGACTCAAATATGTATAAGAAAATGAGGATAGCAACAATCTCCTTGAGATATAAAGCCGATACATATGAGGAAACCCATCTCGAATATGTATTGGGAACCACTCGAGGAAATAAGAGCACAAAATCAAAGCAAGGTAGGAGGAAGGAATACTCACAAACCCCCGTGCGAGAGCCTACCTGGCTAGAAGGCAAATCCTTGATCCTCGTCGCGTCTCACACGTCCAAATCAGGATCTAGTAAATAGATAGTAATTCTTAGTGTCTCTACACTTAAGCATTCCCTATCTAAATACGAAATACGAAAAATCATAAATCCCTCAATGATCTCTATCATGGAGATTAACTTATCCAATTGTGGTTCTCTAAGTTTAAGCATGCTTGAAGGCCATTAATCATGCAATTAAGATGTATGTATTTTAAGTAAATTTCGGCGGCACCTCCCCCCTCCCCTATTTATCGGGCCCCAAAATTATACAAACATACATCCATAACATCCATTACACATGGATTACATAGTTCATACAATACATACACATGACATTCAATTTGCATGTCTATTTACAATAACTGCATACTATCTTCTACCAATTCAACTTTAAACTCATATACACATTCAATCCATTTCACCACCCTAAAACCCCAATCAATTTCATCAATTAATCAATTGATTCAAGTAATAATTCCCCAAGGTTTAGGGCTCACAATCGCGAGGGGTGATGAAGGAGCAAATACGCAGTGGCGGCGTACGTGGGCTGCCAGATCTGAGCCGCAGTGCAGTGGTGGAGCGCAGCCGCGCTGGCGGGCGCACGGCCGCGACGCAGGGGCCGAGCGCTGGGACGCACGTGGTGGTGGCGGTGGCTGACGCAGTAGCAGTACTGGCTGACTGGACTTCGAGAGAGAGCTTGGGACGGCGGCGATGATCCGGTCAAGGGCGGCCGGACGCGCAGATCCGGGCAGGGACTCGTGCGTAGGTGCGGCTGGGTGTGCGTGGAGCTACGGCGTGTAGATCTGGGCGGCAGCGGCCGGATCGGGGCCGGCGGCATCTGCGCTGACCGAGGAGCCTCGTCTACCGCTGGTCATGGTGGCCAGCGCTACAGGGTGCAGATATATATGGTAGCCAGATGCACGGCGTCTGCAGGTGGCAGGCGTGGCTGCGTTTGCTCGTGGTGGTGGCAGAATGGAGAAGGATCGAGTGGGGGGCTTGGCTGAAGCTCGTGAGGGAGAGATAGGAATCTCATTTCAATTGAGATTGGATTTTAATTAAAACCTAGCCCTAGGGTATTATGGTAATTAACCATCCTTGGTTTAATATTCTAAAAATCGTCACATGATTACTATACCTTCACATGTTTTACTGTTCATCCACGGGTGGATGAACTTTATCCCACCCGGGGCCCACTACCATCAACTCGCTCATCCTTGTATCCTGAACCAGATCCAGAAATCCCGAGTCAATGACTTTGGTCCTCCCGGGCATATTGTAATATCACGGGTCGGTCTCTCGTCAGACCAAATCCGAGAATATCGGCTTTTAGTTGAATCCTTTGTCACGGGCATACTGTGGCATCACGGGGCTGTCTCAGTCCCCGACCAGATCCACCTTTCCCAGGATTTGAATATTTGTCTATTTTCTTTTCTCGATAATAAATTCGACTAAATTAACATATAATTAATCTAGATTAACTAACACATAATTAACCTCAATTAATTAACACTTAGTTAATCTGGATTATTCAGACTTTGTGATTTTCCCCAAAATTTCACCGCTCACCATAATAAATTGCCATTTAAAAATTCTTGAAAAATAAATCTTTATTTACTTCGGGGCTGGTTTTACAATATATATATATATATATATATATATATATATATATATATATATATATATATATATATATATAAAGTAAAATTAGGGTTTTACTCAAACTCCCAATTCTCTCTATGTATTGTCCTTATGATTATAACCATAAGGATTTTTTTTCGATTTTATTACGTGTGGTTTCCCCCGTTAACAAAAAAGGGAAAAACTGTCAACGACGTCAACTCTTGTTGAGTTGGCAAGGACAATTTCGTCAAATCACATAAAGGGTCTAACGTGGTATAAATTTGTAAATAAATCTTAAAATGAAAGGCTGATTTGGCAAAATTTTTAAATAAATATCAATACAATAACATAATTAATTATATTAATTTAATTATACTCATTACATTAATTATAATATAATTAAAACAAGAAAACCATAATCTACGCCCATCCGTGCCTTTCCGCGCCGCCGCCGTCTTCCCTTCTCTCTCGGTAATCCCCTTCCAATCCACCTCCTCCAAGACCTCCATCCCCTTCCTCTCCTCCTCCTCTCATCTCTCCATCCCTCCCTCCAAGACCTCCACCGCCTACTTCTCCCGTATCCACCCCCTCCATGCCGCCCCCTCCGATCTCCTCGCCGACAAGAGCAATTTCGTCCCCGCCCAAGTACATATCCCCACTCCGCTCCCTGATTCTTCAATATAATATTCCCAATTCGTGATTAATTCATTCTTTGATTCGTAGGTGATCTCCCGCGATTTTGCCCTCGAGCTTTACGAGGACATAGTGTTCGGCCACTCCTTTGAGGACATGTGCGCCCGGATGTACTATAAAAGCAAGATATTCGGCTTCGTCCATCTTTACAATGGCCAAGAAGCTGTCTCCACTGGCTCCATCAAGCTCCTTAAGAAGGCCGACTCGCTGTCAAGACTTACCGCTGACTTCACGCCCACGCCCCTCAGGCAAAGGGCGTCCTTTCGCCTGCGTCACATGGCTGAGCTCTTCGGTAAAGCCATGA
This sequence comes from Dioscorea zingiberensis, assembly GCA_026586065.1. NCBI lineage: Eukaryota > Viridiplantae > Streptophyta > Magnoliopsida > Dioscoreales > Dioscoreaceae > Dioscorea > Dioscorea zingiberensis. The sequence goes on from CM048818.1 coordinate 16,719,974, forward strand.
CAGTACAATGAATGGGAAATAAGGGAAGACAACGAGCATGGCGGCGGCGTGGAGAGGCTTTGGATGGGCGTAGATTAGGGTTTTTTTTTTGTTTTAATTATATTGTAATTAGTGTAGTGCATATAATTAAGTTAATATAACTAATTATGTTATTGTATTGACATTTAATTAAAAGTTTTGCCAAATCAGCCTTTCATTTTAAGATTTATTTAGAAATTTATGCCACGTCGGACTTTTTATGTTATTTGAAGTAATTGCCCCTGCCAACTCAGCAAGAGTGACGTCGTTGACAGTTTTTCCCTTTTTTGTTAACTGGCGAAACCACACATAATAAAATCGAAAGAAAAATTCCTCAGTTACCGGTTTGCAAAACCGTGAAACCATAAGGGTGTTTTTTCATAATTTTCCCCATATATATATATATATATATATAGGGAGAAAGATGGGAAGACACGTGGCGTCCATCTAGACGCGGAAGGTCATTTGGAGCACCTCCTTCACCAGTCCCAGTGGGTTAAGTCCCTTCGGCAACCTCCTTCGGAAAGTCAAGGCTCCTTGGCATCTTCTATCAGAAGGATTCCCAAGCGCCCTCCCCCCTCGGGTCGGGCCTGGTTCAGCTACAAAAGAAGCACAGTGTTTCTCCAGCAAGCATCTAACAGTTAAAATGAGGACACGTGGCTCTTCAGGATCACAGCACGCGGATTACAACCAAATGAAGGAAGTCAATTACAATGCGAATATTGGGGCTGGATTCAAGGCAAAGGCGCAGATTCAGGAGGCGAGGGCGGGATTTCACCCCCCTCATTTTAAAAAGACTCCTCCAACCCAAGAAGGGGGGCAGATCATCTTTACCAGGCCTCCACTTCATCTGAAAACCTCTCTTTTTCTTCTTCTTCTTCCCCCATTGTATGATTCAAAATTAGTGGATTTACGTAGCCCCAATTGTCATGGCTCGTGGTTTTCCCTGATTTGAGGGTTAGAGTGAAGTTGGGATCCAAACCAATTTTCACCCTAAAATATATATATATATATATATATATATATATATATATATTTCTTTATACATAACCATAACCACTCAATCTTCGAAAGGAGAGAGGATTATATGAAACTGTGACACCACATAAGCTTAAACTCCTTCCAATAAGAAACTGTAACATAAGATTTTTTTTTTAAAAAACACTTATTCATTTCACACATCACCTCCTCAACCTAGGCTTTTGTTACTTAGTGGAGCCTTCGCTACGCCGTGATGCTCATGCCGGACGTACGCTTTCCGGTGCCTCTCATCGGCCACCGCTAGTTGTGCCCCTCTCCCTCCACGCCTTCTCCCACCCTGATGCCCTCTCCTTCCTTGATTTCCGCCTCATCTCCGATGTGGCCGTCCTTCCCCTCCTGCCTCCTCATCTCCAATGTTGTCATCCTTCCCCTGATCACCTTTCTGACTTCCTCTCTGGCCCTGCTGGTTATGCCCTATCTCGTAGTAAGATTTCGCAATGGAGGTTCTTGGGTCATGCTTCCAAGGAGAGCTTCTTCTATCCAAGGTTAGTAACAGGATGTCTGCAATCCTACAAGGATGTTTGTTAGTATTCAGATTAAGAGTTAGTGTTTTTCAAAAACTTAGTTAAGCTTATAATTTAGTTCTTGCGTGACTGACTCGTGTGACTTTGGAAAATTTTGATTTCCCGCGTGAGTGGCCCTCTTAACTCAACTCAATTAATTCTGAACTAATGTTCTCCCTTGGGGTTCTCTCTATCTTCTCTATAGTTGGGGTCTCTCCATCTCTCTCCTTATTCAGAATATAGAGCTTGCAAATTCTCATGTACTTTAGTTTTTCTTTTTAGTTTCATCATTGCATTGATCTGGTTGACTTAATATTTTTTTCCCAATATTTTCTATTCTTGTAGGGGTTGTTTGAAGCGTTCTCTATGGGAGTGAGGTACAGAGCTATGATTTGTCATTATGGTACGCAAAAAAGGTGTTGTCGACAAATCCTGGTAGCGTTGTCATAATTAACAGTAATGGCGAGCGATTCAAACATGGTTTTTTTTTTGGCGCTTGTGTCATCGGCTTCAAGAGGGGTTGCAAGCCGCAGTTGTTTATTGATGGAACATATTTGATGGGGAAATACAGTGGTATCCTGTTAGGAGCGATGGGCAAAGATGGCAATGAGGGATTCTTCTATGTCACATTCGCCATAGTAGACAACGAAACCGACGACAATTGGACTTGGTTCCTCACCACTCTCAGGGATGCAATATATGGACAGGACGATTACGACAAGTGCATTACATTCATATCTAATAGATTGAAAGGTCTCGTTAATGCCATTGCAAGGGTGTTCCTTTCATCGTCTCACACCTATTGTTTGAGACACTTAGAGGTGAACTTCATGAAGGGAAATACTAGTCTCGGGAAAGCATTGAAGGAGGAGTGTTGGGGCCTCTTTACTCAAGATCAAGGTATGCATGTTGTAACACTACCAAATAAATAAGGATTTTTATTTATTTATTCTAATTTATTAAATGCAAATTTAATATAAGAAGTAAATGAAATTTAGGAAAAATTCTATGGTATTAATCGAGCTAGATTAATTAATTGTTAATTAATCCGTGCTAATTATTGATAAAACGGACAATGATTTAAATCTCAGTGATTCCTGGATCTGGGATGGTGAGTCCTCAGGAGTTGATCTGTCACTCACGTTGACGGCATATAGTGGAAGATAATATTTAATAAAGCTAATTAGATTTAGTTGGAGACATTTTGAAGAATAATATTGTTGTGTAAATGAATAAAATAATATTTTTATTAAAATAAATATTTATTTAAAAGGTTCTTTACTTAAGTTATAAGGTTGAGAAGAGAGAGAGAGATCCATCACCTCTCTCCTCCCTGCTTCTCCTCCACCGAACTCTCACCCAAACCTCACTGCTCTCCCCTCCGGCCGACGGCGCACCGATCTTCCTGAGAGAGAGCCGGGCGGCTCCTCGACGCCAAGCACGCACGGTCCCTGTCTCCGGCCGACCTCCGCCCGACGCCCTCGCTCGCCACACCGCCCAGCCCGCCACCGAGTCCTCGCTGCCCGCTAGCTCAACTCCAAGACCTGCTCCCCTCGCCGCAGCCCCACACCTCTCTTGTCTTCTCCACCGCCTCTTCTCCTCCAATTCTTTGTTTTGTTTGTTCACGACGACTCCTCCGCCCGCACAGACGCAAAGACCCTCAAAATTTCACCAAGAAGTCAGTCCGTCAAATTTCTACTTCTACTTTCGTGAGCTCTAATTGGAGGAATACCCTACATGAACATTTGACATGCATGTAAAATTGTTGATTTAATGCTAGAGCTGCATAGGAAGTAAGCATGCAAATCTTTCTGTTAATTGTGATTTATGTTGCCTTGCTTTGGATGTCTCTGATGTGGGTATGAGCTTGAAACTTCAGTGTTATGTTTTAAAATGAGATGACAAATGATTGTGTTATGGTCGGGCTGGTTTTGGATGGGATTGTGTGGTGATTTTGGGTTGTGGTTTTGAATTCAAAGACTGATCCAACTTAAGTACATGCTTAAAGGCATGGAGGTGTTTAAGGTTGTGTAAATGGAGAATTCTATGTGTCTTATATGTAGTAGTGATGATTAAAAATATGCACATAAGATGTTTGAGGAAATGCCCAAAAGAGACCGACTCCCATGGATTTTTATTTTTATTCATGGACAATTGAATGGGGAATGTTTGTATAATTTTGGAGGTCCTATATATAGGGGATATATTGCCCAATTTTCCTTGAAAAATACATTTCTTAATCTTCATGATCATGTATAGCTTTTAAGTAATTTTTACTTAGAGTATGATTAGAGGCTTTTTAGTTATGCAAACTATGAAGGAATAAGGTTAGCTTTGGCGAATGCATGTTGTAAAAGAAATTTAAAAAGCCAATGATAGCATAGATGTTTTGTTCTTTTGAATTTAGCTTGCTCACCAAGTGTTTGATGTTTTGGCACATAGAACCATGAGACAATTAGAAGGCTTAATTTAGAAGTTTATAAGTGTGGGAAACCATTCATAAGATGTTATGATGCATGATAAGAGTTTGTAGAGAGAATTAGCATGTTGCAATGCCCAAGTTAATCATGCCTTTCTTTGTGCTTCTGCTTTAAAATGCTTATGAAATACTTTGGATAAAAGGCCACAAGAGAAGAATGGTTACAAAGTAGAAATTCCCATCAGTTAGTCCTTAATGAGAATTAATTGTATGTTTATAAATAGGGTACCAAGATTCATTGTCTAGGAGCCATGGATAAATTAGGAGAATTGGTAGCAAGAGACTATGAACAATGTATGGACTGTTCTGGTAGATGGCTGTCCCCTTCGTGTGGGACAGTTGTGCTTTCTATACATCTCCATTTGAGTGTGTAATACGTCATTGGAAAGGTCAAGTCTTCTTTCTAATGAGCCTTAGATGAGAGAAACTGAAGCCATGGTTTAAAAAGATATAACCATTTTCTTTCCAGCTGCGCAAGATCGCAGATTTCTGCATTTCATATCTGATCTAGTAATATTTTCCTTTTGTTCTAGTTAATGTTCATAGGTTGTAGAATAGTTTTACTATGTTGAAATGTTATGGCTATGCATACTTATCAATGGCCCAACATTTTATTATATCCATTGACTTATAGACTTAGCTCCACTGAAATAGGAGATGATCTCCTTGTACCCTTTTATGATTGAAGTCATTCAACTATGATGCTTTCCCTCGTAAGCTGTTGCTGAATTATTAAACCATACATGTTTGTAAATTCAAAGGCTTGGCTAGTAAAGGGTTGATTTAGTGGTTAATCTTATAGCCCTCCTTAGTTAAAGGTCACTGAAATGCTTAAGTAAAGATTTATAGAATGTATGCAGGAAACACTGTAGCAGTACAGAACATTGGTTTTGTTCTTATTTTTACGGCTATGTGTGAAATGATAAGTAGCCTCAATTATGGTGAAAATGAAATCTAATATAGTAACATGATGTACTAGGAGTTTGAGATGGAATGATAAAGATTTAGAGCTTCAATTTGATGTTTTGATTCCTAGTTTTCTGTAGTTATCAGAGTGCAAATAGAGAGGGAACTATAAATTTAACGTTCAAAAGGGCCTCTAATACAATTCCATCGTCCCCAATAGTTCGGGTGTATATTTAAACTAAGGAAAATAATGTGGGTATGTGATTAGGGGCCCAGATATCATCAGGTTATATATTAAAAGTCAACTTTTCGTAAACTCACCTATTAGGTAATTATATGCATGTAATGCATTCAAATTGATATGAAATGTTATGTGATGAACATTTACCATGTTTAGGACGTGGTGAGGCTGTCTAGGACCGTGATCGGGAGGATCGGGCCCGGTAGGCCCTAGAGCCAAAAAAGGTAGGATGTCGCACCTGCACGTGGAGTATTTCTAACTCATAGTATTCTCTTGATTCTTGTTGTTGTTGTGCTAGATGGATGTTGGAGTCCATCTTTTGATACATGCCTTCTGCTGGACGTTATGCTTGCATGTGATTTGTTTGAGCTTCTCAGTATGTTTTGATATGATCCGCTTTGAGGGAGTACCCCTTGACATCCTTCCAGGTTGTTACGGGATGGCCGTGAGGTGGTACCCATGGCATATGGCCCGGCCGAGTGATACTCCATGGCATATGGCCCTGGAGTACCCTCCGCATCCTACTTGCACCGGGATGGTCGAAAGGGTACTCCATATAGCAAATCATACATATTCTATTCTTGCATTAAATATTCTCTCCTTCTACCCTACTTTGATTTTGTACTCTTATTTCCTCGAGGTTCTCTAAATACATATTCAGATGGGTTTCATATGTATCGGTTTTATATCTCGAGGGAGATTGTTGCTTCTATGTTTTTCGTGATGCATTTTGAGTAGAGTTACCCTTAAATACGATTGGCTTCCATCTCGAGGAGATCACCGATTATTATATATTTGAGATGTTGTCGCTTTGAATATATATTTATACCTCGCTTGTTAGGTATTCGCATCTATCAATCTCTTACTTTCGTGCATGATACATCTGGACGGAGACCCCGCAGAGGGTGTATACATATCCGCCACTGCACTCGGCAGAGGGTGTATAATATCCGCCATGAGTATTTTGATGCTCCATCTGACGGAGACCCCGGCAGAGGGGTGTATAATATCCGCCACTCGCTCACCAGAGAGCGCATTTTCCTCACCATGTGCACATGTATGTTATAGATGAGTCTGGCTTAGGTCAAGACGATACCGATGCAGTGTCGGATGCCATAGACATCTTAGTATCATATATGCCGTAGGTTGAGTACATCCGTGGATTTATCCACTTTCCCTAGATTTGTTATTTGCTTGTGATGTTATTATTGCGATATTTGTACTTCTTTATTTCGTTTCTTTCCTAGTGGCTTCCGGCCACCTTTATTGGATTTATTTTGGCATTCCCCATACTGGCCTTTCTTTGCCTACATGCACTTGATGGATGTTTTCCTCAAAGCATAAATGAGGAGTGGTGGACTAGGCTGAGGACCTCATGCAGTAGCCAGGGAGCGGAATTCGTGAGAGAGCTCCCGCAGGATGTTCTAGCAAACGATGGGGATATGTTGAAATGAGGTTTGCGTGCCTCTATTCCTTTCTCGGTGAGAGTTGTCATTCGTGACTCGCTAGTGGTTTTGTATAAAACCTTACTTATATTTTCTTCCTACTGACATTAATTTTAAACTCTATTTTGATTATCTCAATAAGATTTTAGCCTGGCGTGTTTCTAGGGCGTACCCTATAAGCACGCTGGGCGCTTGTCACATATACCGAGGTCTCGGATCCGGGTTCTGGGCGTGACAAATAAAATGGTATCAGAAAAAACTGAGCATCGAAAGTGTGCTTGTATGAGCAAACATCTTTTGATATCGTGGAGCAAAGTAGATAAAAGACACCTTAGTGAATTCTATTGATTTAGAAAGATTAGTACTTTGATTCTCACTTTTCTCAGAGTGTGGTCCGGGTAGAGTACTCAAGTAGAGTAGTTATACATATATGATTCTCGTTTTAACAGCTAAACATGCCGAGGGGACGAGGATGACTTCGTAGGAGGTCGGTAAGTCCACCCCCATAGGCCATGGAGTGGAAGTTGGAGGCTCCTACTCAAGCTGATGATTTTGTTGGAGACCGAGATAGGATCGACTATATGCTAAGTTCCCTGAGTATAGTTCCGGACTTAGAAGCTTGTCCTTATTATGGCATATTAACAATAAAGAAGTATCAGTATCGAATACATGATCAGAGTGCGCAGTAGAAGCATAATGAGTCTAGACACTGAAGTTGAGGGTATATGGATTTTTCAATTTCGAGGACGAAATTCCTATAAGGGGAGATCAGAATAACTTCAAATAAATAAGGATTTTATTTATTTATTCTCAGAATTTATTAAATGGAAATTTAATATAGTAAGCAAATGAAATTTAGGAAAAATTTCATGGTATTAATCGAGCTAGATTAATTAATTGTTAATTAATTCGTGTGTTAATTATTGATAAAACGACAATGATTTAAATCTCGTGATTTCCTGGATCCGGGTCGGGATGGTGGGAGTCCTCAGAGTTGATTCGTCACTCAATGCGACGCATAGTGGAAGATAATATTTAATAAAGCTAATTAGATTTAGTTGAGATATTTTGAAGAATAATATTGTTGTAAATGAATAAAATAATATTTTTATTAAAATAAATATTTATTTAAAAGGTTCTTTACTTAAGTTATAAGGATTGTAAAGAGAGAGAGATCCATCACCTCTCTCCTCTCGCTTCTCCCTCCAATCAACTCACTCCAAACCTCACTGCTCTCCCTCCGGCCGACGGGCTATCTATCTCCTGGAGAGAGAGCCGGGCGGTTTCCCTTGACGCCAAGCATGCACGGTCCCTCGCCTCCCGGCCGACCTCCGCCTCGACGCCCCTCGCTCGCCGCCATGCCCAGCCTCCGCCACCGGGCCGAAGCTCACACCGCCCAGCCCGCCACCGAGTCCCGCAAGCTGCCTCGCTAGCTCAACCTGCACTGCCCCCGCCCCCCACACCTCCCCTTGTCTTCCCACCGCCTCTCCTCCACCCTTTGTTTTGTTTGTCGACGACTGCCCGCCCAAGACGGCCAAGACGCCAAAGACTCCACCTCACCAAGAAGTCAGTCCGGCCGTACCCCTTTTCTACTTTCGTGAGCTCTAATTGAGGAATACTCCTACATGAACATTTGACATGCATGTAAAATTGTTGATTTAATGCTAGAGTCAGATAGGAAGTAAGCATGCAAATCTTTCTCATAATTGTGATTTATGTTGCCTTGCTTTGGATGTCTCTGATGTGGGTATGAGCTTGAAACTTCAGTGTTATGTTTTAAAATGAGATGACAAATGATTGTGTTATGGTCGGGCTGGTTTTGGATGGGATTGTGTGGTGATTTTGGGTTGTGGTTTTGAATTCAAAGACTGATCCAACTTAAGTACATGCTTAAAGGCATGGAGGTGTTTAAGGTTGTGTAAATGGAGAATTCTATGTGTCTTGCTATGTAGTAGTGATGATTAAAAATATGCACATAAGATGTTTGAGGAAATGCCCAAAAGAGACCGACTCCCATGGATTTTTATTTTTATTCATGGACAATTGAATGGGGAATGTTTGTATAATTTTGGAGGTCCTATATATAGGGGATATATTGCCCAATTTTCCTTGAAAAATACATTTTTTAATCTTCATGATCATGTATAGCTTTTAAGTACTTTACGAGAGTATGATTAGAGGCTTTTAGTTATGCAAACTATGAAGGAATAAGGTTAGCTTGGCGAATGCATGTTGTAAAGAAATTTAAAAGCCAATGATAGCATAGATGTTTTGTTCTTTTGAATTTAGCTTGCTCACCAAGTGTTTGATGTTTTGGCACATAGAACCATGAGACAATTAGAAGGCTTAATTTAGAAGTTTATAAGTGTGGAAACCATTCATAAGATGTTATGATGCATGATAAGAGTTTGTAGAGAGAATTAGCATGTTGCAATGCCCAAGTTAATCATGCCTTTCTTGTGCTTGCCGAAATGCTTATGAAATACTTGGATAAAAGGCCACAAGAGAAGAATGGTTACAAGTAGAAATTCCTATGTAAGTTAGTCCCAATGAGAATTAATTGTATGTTTATAAATAGGGTACCAAGATTCATTGTCTAGAGCCATGGATAAATTAGGAGAATTGGTAGCAAGAGACTATGAACAATGTATGGACTGTCTCAGTAGATGGCTGTCCCTTCGTGGGACAGTTGTGCTTTCTATACATCTCCATTTGGAGTGTGTAATACGTCATTGGAAAGGCCCTCAAGTCTTCTTCTAATGAGCCTTAGATGAGAGAACTGAGTTACGGTTTAAAAGATATAACCATTTCTTTCCAGCTGCGCAAGATCGGCAGATTTCTGCATTTCATATCTGATCTAGTAATATTTTCCTTTTGTTCTAGTTAATGTTCATAGGTTGTAGAATAGTTTTACTATGCTGAAATGTTATGGCTATGCATACTTATCAATGGCCCAACATTTTATTATTATATCCATTGACTTTATAGACTTAGCTCCACTGAAATAGGAGATGATCTCCTTGTACCTCTTTATGATTGAAGTCATTCAACTATGATGCTTTCCCCTGTAAGCTGTTGCTGGAATTATTAAACCATACATGTTTGTAAATTCAAAGGCTTGGCTAGTAAAGGGTTGATTTAGTGGTTAATCTTATAGCCCTCCTTAGTTAAAGGTCAATGAAATGCTTAAGTAAAGATTTATAGAATGTATGCGTGAAACATCAGAAAAGCATGTAACATTGGTTTTGTTCTTATTTTTACGGGCTATGTGTGAATGATAAGTAGCCTCAATTATGGTGAAAATGAAATCTAATATAGTAACTATGATGTACTAGGAGTTTGAGATGGAATGATAAAGATTTAGAGCTTCAATTTGATGTTTTGATTCCTAGTTTTCGGTAGTTACTGTAGCTGCAAATAGAGAGGGAACTATAAATTCTAACGTGTTCAAAAAGGACTCGGAATACAATTCCGATCGTCCCAATAGTTCGGGTGTATATTTAAACTAAGGAAAATAATGTGGGCATGTGATTAGGGGCCCAGATTCATCTATATATATATTAAAAAGTCAATTTTCGTAAACTCACGATTAGGTAATTATATGCATGTAATGCATTCAAATTGATATGAAATGTTATGTGATGAACATTTACCATGTTTAGGACGTGGTGAGGCTGTCTAGGACCAGATCGGGAGGATCGGCCCGAAGTAGGCCCTAGAGCTAAAAAGGTAGGATGTCGCACTGCATCGTGGAGTATTTCTAACTCATAGTATTCTCTTGATTCTTGGTTGCTGCTGCTAGATGGATGTTGAGTCCATCTTTTGATACATGCTCGGCTCATGGACATGTTATGCTTGTCGCATTTGTTTGAGCTTGTATGTTTTGATATGATCTCGCTTTGAGGGAGTACCCTCGACATCCTTCTTTGTGTTGTCAGTGGGATGGCTGTGAGGTGGTACTCCATGGCATATGGCCGGGAGTGATACTCCATGGTATATGGCCGCTGAGTACCCTCCGCATCCTACTTGCACCCTGATGGTCGAGGGGTGGTACTCCATAGCCTCGCTCGATATTCTCTATTCTTTGCATTAAATATTCTCTCCTTCTACCCTACTTTGATTTTGTACTCTTATTTCCTCGAGGTTCCTAACATACATATTCGAGATGGGTTTCCTCATATGTATCGGGTTTTATATCTCGAGGAGATTGTTGCTTTCATGTTTTTCGTGATGCATTTGAGTAGAGTTACCTTAAATACGTGATCGCTTCCCATCTCGGAGATCACCGATTATTATATATTCGAGATGTTGCGCCTTCTCAATATATATTTATACCGCTGTTAGGTATTCGTATTTATCAATCTCTTTACTCGTGCATGCATACATCTGGACGGAGACCCCCGGCAGAGGGTGTATAATATCCGCCAATACCTCGGCAGAGGGTGTATAATATCCGCCATGAGTATTTGATGCTCCATCGGACGAAGACCCCGGCGGAGGGTGTATAATATCCGCCACTTGGCCTAGAGAGCCGCATTTTCCCCAATTCATGTGCACATGTATGTTATAGATGTGAGTCTGCTTAGGTCAAGACTCCATACCGATATGGTGTGAGATGTCATAGACATCTTAGTATCATATATGCCAGAGGTTGAGTACATCCTGGATTTATCCACTTTCCCGAGATTTGTTATTTGCTTGTGATGCTTATTATCGCATATTTGTACTTCTTTTTTATTTCTGCTTCTTTCCTAGTTGCTTCCGGCCACCTCTTTATTGATTTATTTACATTCTATGGGCCTTTTGGCTCATGCACTTGATGGATGTTTTTCTCAAAGTGACAATGAGGAGTAGGTGGTCGACTAGGGATGAGGACTCATGAGTAGCTAGGAGCGGAATTCGTGAGAGAGCTCCCAAGCAGGATGTTCCTAGCAACGATGGGGATATGTTGAGTCGAGGTTTGCGTGCCTCTATTCCTTTCTCGAAAGTGAGAGTTGTCATTCAGACTCAAGCTAGGGTTTTGTATAAAACCTTACTTATATTTTCTTCACATTATTAATTTTAAACTCTATTTTGATTATCTCGCTTATTTAGCTCCTTGCGTGTTTCTAGGGCGCACCCTATAAGCACGCTGGGCGCTTGAAACACGCAGCCGAGGCCCGGATCCGGTTCGGGCGGACACATGTACTCGCTAATGTCACGCCAAGGACCTAATCCCGGACCTCGTAGCAAGTGCACATACCGGCTGTATCCAATTGGAGACGGGCTCCGCTCGAATACAAGGCCTAGTAATTCAGAAACATATAACAAAATATAATAAATAAATCAAAATTTATTTATCAGAGTTACAACGGAAGTAAAATTATAACTTATGCATCCTATAGGGATCCTACATATCGGCACTTGTCGAATTTTCCCAACTTCGATAAGCTATGTTCTAACACTCCTGAAATCAACTTGGTTAACTCCCTCAATCCTAAAAGAGAGGAAAAAGAAAGTGGAGTGAGCTTTCGAAAGGAAAGCTCGGTAAGTTCCCCTCAGGGATCACAATGAAAATATCAAACCGATAAAATCATATCAAAACTCAACAATCAAGTCACAACTGGGGCCATGCCCCGCTCAAACAAGAATCTAGGAGATTAGAAAGCAAAAAGGAACTCCTAGATTGAGAAATAGCCCTCCGGCTCAAATCACACTTCTCCGGTCAGCACCCAGTCTCTACTGGAAATCGACCTCGGTCACTTGTACGTGTTAACACGGTCAGTGTATCCTCCTAATCGATGTCGGACTACCGTGGTATCCTCCCACGACACCTAAAACCATCGTAACGCCGTGGTGTCCTCACCAACGCTCCACTCTCACTTGAGCATCTGCTCCACTGAACAGGTAAAATAAGGACTCACTTGGCGCACACTTACCTGGCCAGCACATAAGACCATAGCCTATGGTCAAATGTCGGTCGCAGAGTGGTATGCCCAACAACAGATCAAGCAACAGGCATTGAAAGCACATCAACCATGCACATACAGAAGGAAACAAACTATGTGCACGCATTCCAAAAATAGATAGACAATAGACATGCTAAAAGAAATAGCATTAATAAACACAAAGAAAACCCAAAGATAGGCTGGAATCGAGGCGAAGGTAACTTACTTCTATTAGCGATATCCGAAGTCCTTCCCTGACCCTTACTCCTGGTAAGTCTCTATATCGGTATCTGACAGTAAGGTTTATTTTAGTAACGGAAGTAAATTCCTAAATTTTCTAATAAAAACATGCATGATATCCTAATTCAAACCAAACCCGATTTATGGGCTTCCTAGGCTTTTCCTTGTTTATTAATAGGCTTTTCAATCATAAAAGAAGCAACTAGCTTTGTGGTTAATGCCCTCTAAGCCCAAAGAGAGAGAACCCTGGTTCAATCCCCCTTCTCTACACCTTTTGTTATATTTTTATTTATTTATTTATTTATTTATTTTGTAGGTTTGATTGATTACTTTAGGCCTGGCCCCTTGGACCTCACTCTATCCCATCTGGTTGAACCCAATTATCCCAACACTAGTTCCAACCCAACTAATTTGATCAAGTTATCTAACTCAATCAAGCTCAATTCAATTAACTCAAACCAGATCCAATAATCCAGACCTGTTAGCACCAGTGAAACCCGTTACTGTTCAAAATAAAATCCAGCCCGTTAACCCGTTAACCTTCTCCTTCAACCTCCAGATGCTGCTCACCTGCGAGGAACGCGGTCGTCTTCGGCGGTGCCTGACGGTCGAAGTCACCTTCATCCACGATGCCCGTCGGCTGGAAGTACTGCAGGCGTTGCTGGAGCGCCTTCCCTCCTGCCCTCGGCCGAGAACTACTCTCACAGGTGCACTTGAACCTCTTCGGTGCTCTACTGCGCGACAGGGGACAACAATGGTCCCTAATTCTCCCCCCTCTCTCTCTCTCTCTCTCTCTCTCTCTCTCTCTCTCTCTCTCTCTCAGATCCTAATCTATACTATATGCATGTACGATTGTAAACAGAATTTATCAGGCAGAAAAGAGCTCACCGAAGTTTGAACGTCTGGCGGGCTTTCTTCGTTCTGAAGATCTGCCCTCCTCCTCCTTTCTCCTCTAGAGACGATTCCTCCCGCTTCGCACTCAGAACTCGGTGTCTCTCCTCTTCTCCGTTCTTCTGGCTCTCAGTCCTCACAGTAGTGGTGATGGTGGTGGCGCTGGCTTCCGATCAATAGTAGCGAGACCCTGGGGTCTATTCTTATTTATAGAACCCTCAATGAAGTTCAGATCACTCTCAAAATAATATTTGAGTTCAGATAATCCTTTACCCTATAGTTTAAACTCTGTTTTCTAGAAGCTCGTCGGCGAGAATCTTCTTCAAGGCGGCGTACGCGGGGGGTCGCGGCGTGGCGGGCTGGAGAAGATCGCTATTATTGCCTCATGATCGGGTGATCTCCATCGGACGGTGGTTGATCGTGCACAGCGATCTTACGGTCACAACGCCCTCACGGCGCCTCGGACCCATCTCTTTCTCTAATCGACGATTACGATTATTCCATGACGGACGGTTGGATTAATTCAAATCGCTTCGAACTTACTCTGGTCTCACGGATGAGTGGTTCTGGATTTGTCCGCACCGTAGGGGCATATTTACTGTTATTTCAGTGAATGGGTTGAACGGCTGGATGAGCCTCGCGATTGTCTCCATCCCACGATCGTTAGATCCTACCCGTTGGTACCACACTAATACAACCTCACTTACATGAGTATCGCGTAACTTTTCAATTAAGTCCCTCTCTGTTACTTATATTACATGCAAGCCCTCCTCATAGAGAGAGAGATGCAGAATTCCTATTAGGTCCTTGATTTTTTCTAAAATTACAACTAGGTCCTTAATGACCCCAAATAATCCAAATTTTGGATTTAATTATTTTAAATCCCTCTTTTAAATTTATAATTCATCTCCTTATCTTATTATCTCGTATATATTAGAAAGTATCCTCTTTATTTAATCACACTCTTATCATCGAATAAATATCGCAGGAGATATCCTCTAAATTAAATAAAATACAAAATTTAATTTTATCTTTAATCACAAGTAAGGTGATTAAAATTATAAATCCTTTCAATCTTAAGTTTTGGAACACTATTTTTATTCGAATTAAGGAAGTGACTAGAATCTGTATTCCAAATAAAAATCTAAATAAAAATCCTTGAGAGACTCTCCCTTATTCTCTAACAATTATCGAAATTAATTAAAGAAAACTAATAACATGAAATTCTAAAAATACCCTGGGCTTCACAGCTAAAGAATTTGATGACGCGGTGAACGACCTCCGGGCCGTATTGGCACAGGCGCACAGTTGGCTACTCAAAAAGTCTGATGTGACCCATTGGTCGAACTATTTGTTTAGGGGGCAAAGATGGTGTGAGATATACTCGAACGTCACTGAATTATTCATTGCGTGGATTAAGGAGGACGCCACCTCCTGGTAATCGACATAGTTGACTTAATCAGGTAATATTAAATTGTGACTAAATGTGCTTACTTACGGTAGTAAGTGTTTACTATTGTCTAGAAATCTTTAGTATCCAGTATAACTCTTTACTATCGGGTTTAAAGCTTTACTATCCACTTGGAATCTTTACTATCTAGCTTAAAGCTTTACTATTGAATGGAAAGCTTTATTTTCCTGTACAACTCTTTACTATCTGGCTTAAAGCTTTACTCTTTTCTGGAAACTTTATTATCTTTTACAATCGCTTACTGTTCACAGGTACAAGCTCATGAATATGATGTATGCCAGGTGCGAGCATGTCCGGCGCTAGGGAACACATTTTTGCCCAGCAATACATCGGAAGCTCGAGGACACTATCGAGTCAAGCTACTTGCTCCTCGTAGGTCGTTCGGATGGTGAGCAATTCGAAGTAATCGACCAATGCAACTACGTGGTCAATTTGCGGACACGGACATGCACTTGCAAACATTGGGAAGTTTATGGAATACCTTGCACGCATGCTTGTGCGGCAATCACGACTTCGGAGGCAAGTGTACATCGCTTCGTGGCAGACTACTTCACGATAGAAATGTACGCCACCGCATATGCAGACCATATTTCTCCAATCCCAGGCCACGATAAGCCCACAGATGTATCCCGCATCATCCAGCTACAACCACCTATTACGAAGAGACGGTCTGGGTGACCGATGCAAAAAAGAATTGAGTTGCAGTCTTTAGACGTGAGAGAGTTGCGATGCAGCCGCTGCCAAAACACTGGCCACAATCGCAGGACTTGCAACACAGTAATAGCTGATTAATTTGCTATAATGTTTACTTGTTGGGTTGAAAATTTTTGAATGCTGAGCACATAGATTGCGTAATGCATAGTTGGGTGTCGAATATAAATGAGTGTGATTTTAACCAGTTTTAACATATACAAAATGTTTACATTAATGTGTTTACATGACATATACGTTTACAAAATGTTTACATGAATGCATTTACTTGGTACATGATAATAAAAACTTAGTAAAAATAGTAAGCACAGTACACGATAGTAAGCACTTAGTATGAGATAGAAACACTTAATACAAATAGTAAACACATAGTATGAGATAGTAAGCACTTGGTATGAGATAGTAAACACTTAGTAAAAATAGTAAACACTTAGTACGAGATAGTAAGCACTTGGTATGAGATAGTAAATACTTAGTACAAATAGTAAACACTTAGTACAAGATAGTAAGCATTTGGTATTAGATAGTAAAGACTTAGTCCTAATAGTAACTAGTTAGTACATGATAGTAAAGACTTAGTCCAGATAGTAAACTAGTTAGTACATGATAGTAAATGTGGGATCGAAAATACCCGCCTGGCATCGTGTTTGTGAAGAGACACCAAGCGATACATTGAAGCACAAATGTCGTATTTTTTTTGTTTGTGGGTTCTTCCATTCCTAATAGAGGCAAACCTCTATTATTAATTATCCCAGACAGAGTCTCGGGAACTTCCGATTAAGGGCAAAAGAGTACAAATAGAGGCAATGAAAAGAATTTATTTCATTTATTGTAGAACATAGTAATTTATTACATATGAATGTCATATGTGAATATATATGTTTATTTATTTTTTTATTTAGTCCTTTACGATGCCGCCTTGTGTGCCTTGCCACCGCCTTTGAGTTTATGCCGCTATACTGTCGCGTCATAATTGCTAATGGCCCGCCGATAAGCCAATAACGATCTGTCATGTTTTGTAGCCAGGATCTGTACCAAATGGGCCATCAAAGTGAGTTGTACCACATATGGCTGGAAAGCCCTGGATGTCTAGTTTCCAATGCCACAAATTTCACCTTAATCGGAGTTTTCTAGCAAAAGTTATTGACGTTTGAATGGGGAGTGGTCAAGCTAGCAGAATTGCAAGGATCAGCTTCTATAAACCCTTTTGTTTTGTTTCTGTAATGACAGCGACAACTTTCGACTTTTATATTGGCCCCAAGAAACTTCAGCATTGGGATCTTCTTGCAACTTCCATTTTTTAAACATTTTATTAAAACCAATATTTGGAGTCCAAACAATGAATTCTCCTTTTTTTTGGACTATATTTGGCAGAATTTGGACAGGAATACAACAACTTTTTCCTTTTATTTCATTTTTCCTTCTGTATTCTTTGGTTCTATTCTTTTTCAAGCCATACCTGATTCTCATAAGTGTTCATCAGAGTGCAGTATAATCTCCAGGGGAGTTCTAAAGCATTTGATGGTGGTGATTGAGCAAAGGCTGGTGGCTTTGTAAATTGTGATGGGTGCCACTGAACCGGTTGCTTAAATGAGCTATAGCATGAAAGCATGGTCTTCATCATCCGCATCAGAGGACATTGCATCACATCACTTATCATCGCCAGATGCTGATGCCATTCCTTCAAGTCCTCAAAGCACTTAATCGGCCCGGTCCATATAATTAGAGAACTCCAACACAACAAGTGTCAAAAGAGTAATTATTGAGAAAATGATCTCCAATACAACAAGTGTCATGATAGTCTCCATTTGCTTGGAGAATGTTTACATTATCATCTACTCCTCACAAGGACGTACATCATATATAACTAACCTGATGTGCTATTTAATCCATCAATCCCATCAACAATAATTTGAAACATCATTATTCTAAGGAGATGCAGGCACCTACTTTCTTTATTTCTTTATTATTTTCTCTTTTTTTATAAGGAATTATCTTCAGTTTACTTCATTCACTTATCCAAACAATGGGGTCATTCCTTTTCACATTATAATAGTCATTCCCAGTAGCTTAGCACTCATGAACTTAATTTATGCAAGAAAAGTCTCCAGCTCAAGCATTATGCTTAAGATACAACTATTTCAGATGATGATCTTTTCACAAAATTAATAGCAAAGGGCTGCAACTCTCTCATGAGTTAAACACACATCCTCATATTTGTGGGAAACTAGACTCCGTCTTGATGATGAATATGAGCACTTGTTTTAGCTTCAACATCTTTATGACCATTAAATTTCACAACAGGCTCATCCAATCCAGGATGTTTCATGCCTAAAGCTTGATGGCCCATTCTTTGGTGACAATCCCATATTCAGATTCTAAGAAGAAATTCAACCGCTCGAATGACACCTCCATGGCAATGCTCCAGCCCCTTCTCTTTCTTTTCTGCAATTCTTTCCTTTGACTTCAATTTATCACCATTTTCAATATCCTCTTTGTCTTTCAGCAGGAACAATAGTGATAATGTAGCAGCACAGCAATAGCATCAAGAGATTAAGGGAAAATGACCAAGATCAGAACCATTTGCAATTTCAACAAGCCTGACCAGAAAGCCTCAATCCGCACCACCAACTTCATAGATATCCTCGGTTTGATAAAAAATGGAAGTATGCTCCATGATACTCTTGGATCTCAATTTCTGCCTATGGTTTGGAACACAACAGGTTCTTGATCTATTCACACAACTTGGATCTCAATCTCAAGCTTGTAGTCTTCAGCAGCGACGCCATCTCCAACAGCAAAAACAACTTCAGCAGTTGAACAACAGCACCATTTTCTATTTTTACGGCTCCTACTGCAATACTCTTTCCTTTGTTTTCTTTAGCTTTCTCTTCCTCTTCTTCTTTTACAGCAACACAATATTGTCAGCAACTCTATTAAACGGCAGCAGCGGCAGTGTCCCTTATGGCAGTAATACCTCAACTAGCAGCAGCGGCAACAGCTCCAAACAGAGTCAATTGGCAGCTCCAAACAGCAGCACAAATGGCACATCAGCAATGCGGCAAAGAATAAATTCAAGAAGATTCAAAGAATAATAGCTTCAGCAAATGACCAAATTTCAACCGCAGTAAATCTACAAAGACAACACATCAAGATCAAGACCTTTGGTAAAGAATACAAAGCAGTAGCCTCTTTCTTCAGCGGCTTCATTCACAGCAACAACAACAACAACGTAGCGGCAGTAATCATCAAGAATACAGCGTACCTTTTTAGCAAAGAATAACGGCGGTGGCAAATAAAGAAGAACGCAAGCGGCAACGGTACCAACAAGCGGCAAATAACATTGGCAACAATAGATCAGCAACCATAGCTCAACGGCTCCATCAATAATAGATCAGCAACAGTAAAGTCAGCAACCATAGCTCGACGCTCCAACAACAATAGATCAGCAACAATAAAGTCAGCAACCATAGCTCGACGGCTCCATCAACAATAGATCAGCAACAGTAAAATCAGCAACCATAGCTCAACGCTGCCTAAAGGTTGTGGTTTTCTGTAATTTTTCTCTTCTTATGCACTTCGATTTTTGAAGAGATAGAAAAGATTGGCCGACGATGGCTAGAATAGATCTCAACTCTTCTTCTTACATCCAACATGGTTATGAACCTATCCGACAAGTCATCCAAGAAGCCGCTCATGAGGAGTCGTCCATCTCCGCAACCTCAACTTGTAGCCCGTCGGCCTCCAAGAACAAAGGTGGATATAAGAACAGTGATGTTGGCGGCGCTCGGCCGAAGCAATGTTTAGGGTTCCAAGAATTCTCAAAAAATAAAAATTTCAAAATGTGATTTTAGATGGCGTGAGTCAGCAGGGTGAGTAAACCCCTTCGTTGTTATGTCAGTAGTTTTTTAACTTGCAGCAGGGTGAGTCAGCTCGTTTATCGCCACGTCTGCTTTTTTATGAGTGGCAATCGGCTCCAAGGACCATTTTATTACATTTGGAAAATTGAAAAACAGTTTTGTTACGATTTAAAGTTGAGGGAGAAAAGTGAAATCTACTGACAGTTGAGTGACCATTTATATAATTAACTTCTTTCATTGATGAATTTCATCTTTTCACCATCGGCCATGGCGTCCGACACCGGACGGTAATGTCCCACTTCTCCATAGCTTTCCGCATTCTTGATCTAATCCAGACCATTGTGCTCTCTCTCTCTTTCTGTCTTTCTCTGATCCCTAATCCGTGAAGATGTTCCCTTTTATATGTTCTTCTTGTTGGCAGGCGAAGTCGAAGAAGATGATAACGAGTAATGAGTGGGAGCGGAAGCTCCAGGATGCGAATGGAAGCTCCAGGATTGGAAGATCCGCAAGCAGGACATGAACAAGCTCGTCATGAACTTCAAGGCTACGTCGAGGCCGCTGACAAGTACCGCATCGAGTCCAGCACCAGCACGCCGGCACGGCCCACGCGGGCCGCGTGCCGTGCCAGCTCGCGGGCCGCACGGATGCTGGCTCAGCACGAGCCCGACTACGGGCCGTGCCCAGATACGGCCCGTTTGACACCGTGACTTAAGTTTGAGTCTGAATCTTCTGATTTGACCGATCCAACAGGCTAAATGCCCATCTGTTCGTGGAGCTAGTTTTGCTTTCGATTCTCGGGACTCGTCGGAACACCGGACGAAGATGGAGATGGTAATCCTTGGGATGAATTTGACTTGCGTGGTGGGATCTCTTGCCGCGGGGCACTTTCCGGAGAAGCATTGCCTACTCCCGCTAATCTCCAAGATCCTCGGCTACTGCATCGTAGCCGCCTCCACCACCGTTAAGCTCCCCCAGGTATGACATCTCCTCTCTCTCCCCATCACCATGATCTTGCCTCTTTATCCTACTTACTTTATAATTCTTTAATTTTTATGCTGGGATTTTTATGATCCATTGTGTATGTTCTATGATGAGGGGATTTGGGATATCATCCAATTGGATGGGATACCTAAATTAACCTTGCTAATTAAAGCTTAGTTAAACTCTACTTGGCCTTGAATGAGTTTGTTTGGTGCACAAATTTGGTTCAGTTGATTGACCAATAACTGCTCATGTAATAGCCTTATTGAAGCCTTACATGTTAATTTGAGGATGCAGTCCATAGAGATGGGAGCCCTAAATTAATTGGCAGAACTAAAATCCAATGAAGGCCCTGTTGTCCTTTAAAATCGAGTTTATTATGTTTCTAATTACAGCTGATTGTAGTTGAGTCTGTTTGAATCTATTTATTTCTGTTTTGTAAGTTTGTTTTTTTTTTGCAAGTTTGTTTTATGGTCAAATAAATCAAAGAAACGTATTTTAGGTTCATCTTGTCTGAAATACAACCTTACTTACACAAAACTTCAAACCTTTAAGCCGAACAAATGCATTTAGAAACCAAGAATCTAAAGAGTAGGGAGCTTTGCTAGAATTTGTAACAAGCAGTGGTGCAGGTAATCTTGTTTGAAATGCCAAAGAGTTGACATGTGAATAGGTAATACTTATGTTATAATTTTATTATCCGACTGCCTTCTAGTTTCATGCTAAAGTTATTTTGCAGTCTGTTGTGTTTTCTATAAAGATCACTGATATTTATTTCAGCTTCTCAATGATTTGGGCAGATTGGGCAATATATAGCCTCAAATGGTGGTGTTATTGCAGCAGAGGAACTTGCATAGTTGGGTTCTCATTGCTTTCAGAAACCATCCAATATAGAATTTTAAGTATATGAATATAACCTAACCATTAATGCTTGTGCAAATTCATGTTTTAAGTCTTAGAAAACTTTGACCAGTAAAGTTTTTACCTCAGTGAGGGTGGCATCTAATTGGCGTACTACTAAGCCTGCCCCCAAAATATTCCTATTTGTGTATCTATCAAGCGATTACATCATTTTTGTGCATAGAGTTATGAGGGAACTAAATTGGAAAGATGTAAGGATGCTTGCTGATTGGTCACCAGTTTGTGTTCAACTAACGGAACTCAGACTGGATCCATCACTCTTCGCATTATACTAAAGATTTAGTATTTTGTGAATTTAATTAAGTTTATGGGTGGTCTTCTTAGTTACTGAATGTTTTTATTTCCAATGATGAAAGTAATATAGGTTTAAAAGAAGGTGTTAAACTTATAATGGTTTGGGATCATTCGGTAATTAAATTTGTTGAAATCTGTGGCATTTATTCCCTACTTTGATTATCTTCTTTGTTATTGTAAAATGGCCTTGGGTGTTGAGCTGCCTACTATATCTTTTTCTGATTTTCACATTTGATTTTGGTTTCCTCTAAGTGAAGTATATATCCTGTAGAGCAATCTTGGGCCTAGTGTTGTACTTGTTCTTGTTGAGAATTGAACATTCTCGCAAATTGATCGGCAATTTTTAATGTATATCAGTAAAACTAATTATGAATAATTGTTTGACATGTGTTGAATTATGATGCTCATCTTTGGTTGTAAATGTTAACTTGCTGTTAAAAGCAATGAAAGTCTTAAAATTTAGAAGCAATCATCAAAAAACTCGTCACTTGGGACATTTTTAATTTTGTTTCCTTTGTAGTCTTCCTCTTGAACTTATTCTGAACTCTTTTGAGTTCCTTTAGTGTTTTCTGTGTGCTAAATATTTTATTGTTAGTGAGTTATTGCTGGAGATGGAACTTTATTTTTCTTGACAATGTGATACTGACCTGTTCAATATTGGTGTTACCAACATCTTTTACACAATTGACTGTTAGGTGTTTCAAATTGACCATTTCATTCCTTTTGACATCTATATGATATCCTGTACTATTTTTTTTTTCTTTTATTTACAAATTTCTTGGCGCATTTCATTTTTTAATACTTTGAGCATGATTGATACCATAAGAATTTTATGGCTTTTAATTGTATTGAGTGAAGATTAAGCAATATAAAGTGGGCTGACCAAGGAAATGAGATTTCCTTGGCAGAGTATGTATGATCTCCTCTTTGTGTGCATTATATCCCTTTCAGATTATGAAATTCAAGCTGTTATAGTCTCTACCCTGTGTTTGCAAGTAATTTATCTTTAAGATATGCCAAAACTTGTCGGTTGTGTTTTGTTGGGAGAAAAGCTAGAATAAATTGGGTTAGCCCAAGTTATTCCAGAATAGATGACCAAACAGAATAAAATAAAATAAGGATAAAACCAGAACTCCTTTTTTTTTTCCAACATGGTTACATAGGAAGTTATGGAAGACAATTACAATTTTAATCTTAAGGGCACTTAGGGGTCAGAGTGTCGTTACATCCTCTCTTTCCATAGTTTTGAATTGAATGGTTCTTGTTTTAATTAGTATTAATCAAGTCAAACCCCTTTGGTAACTTGTGGTTACTTGAGATGAAAGTTCTCTCCAACACAAATTCATATTCCGAACTGTTATTATGACTCATCCCTACTCATTTTGACCGCAACAAAACACCAACTTCGTGTTTAAGTGTTTCTATTCGTATGTAATGGGTGTATTTATATTTGTTAAATTACTTTTCATTGGAGTGGATTTTAATATTTCATATTTTATTTATCAGAATCTGGTTTAAATGTGTTTTCTATAAAAATGTGATTGTTTGTCAAAGTCTAAAAAATTTATCTAATAAGAATATCTTACACTTTCTAACTCATGTAATCATGTATTCATCAGTTTTCATTATTAGTCTTGTATGCATAATGTTCTCATGAGATTAATAAGTTAGTTCTCTTATTGTGCAAGAAAATCTTATGCATAGGGACGTCTTGTGCTTAGAATTAAAACTTGGTTAAACTAAAGTTTTTTTTTTTTTTTTTTCTGTAACATGATTAGATTCCCTTTTGTTTATATTCCATTCTGTTCTATATGCTATAAACTATTATTCATTCCATCCTTCGTTTTGATTCTTTTTTTTTTTTGGTTCAGATATTGAAAATCTTGAAGCACAGCAGTATCAGGGGTCTTAGTCTCATAGCCTTTGAGCTTGAAGTTGTTGGTTATACAATTGCTTTGTCTTATTGCCTACATAAAGGTCTTCCGTTCTCTGCTTATGGGGAACTAGCTTTCCTTCTCATCCAAGGTATATTTTATAACTAATCACGCATGGTTCAGTGAATGTCTTCATTTATTCATTGAGAATTCTTGCTCATAATTATAGTATGTTTTTATTATTGTGATACTTCTAGTAGCATTATGTTTAACAAGTTTATATTGTTTTTGCTCTTTGCAGCTATAATTCTTGTTGCTATTATTTATTATTATTCTCAGCCAGTTGGAGCCACAGTATGGATCAGGGCCCTGTTGTATCCTTAACATATTTATTATGGCAAATTATATTTTCTTGCTGATCTTTTCACTACTTTTAAACTGATGATATCTGGTGGATTTCCCTTGAATAATGGTGTGGTAGATATTGTGCTCTAGCCCCTACGGTTTTAGCTGGTCAAATAGATCCCTTTCTTTTTGAAGCACTATATGTAAGTGGTTCCTTCTTTTAGTCTGCTAATCAATTTCCCAGTTTCCAGTGTAAAAAATTTATATTGTTTTTTTGGTTAATCAAACATCATACTCAAGTTTCCCGAGATTGATTGTACTTTCTGTACAAAATATTCAAATTTTCTCTAATTCATATATGTTTGTTGCAGGCATCTCAGCATGCTATATTCTTCTTTGCAAGGGTCCCCCAAATATGGGCAAACTATAAAGTAAGACATTTTTATATTTCCTTTTGGTCTAATTGGAGATGCTTCTATTAACAGTTTTGCATTCTTTCAATTGCAATTTGCATCAAATTTGGCACCATAAGCAAAGTCTTAGCATTTAGCCTGTAAATCAGAAGCAAGCAACATGAGGCTTGAACCTATACTTAAAAAGCTGGTGGATAGAAAAGTGGTCACATTGAAAGCACATCTAGTTGCTTTAGCTTGTAGGTGCATCATCTTCTATGAGGCTACTTCTCACCATGTTTAATTTTTCTATTAGTAATTTTGAACATTTTATATAAATTTTTGTATACAAAAGCATTATGTGTTAGCCAGTCACACAAAAATTTGAGATCTTTGAGTTAAGAGATTACTGACATAAGAATGTTAAGGGATCCTGCTATGTTGCTTGTCTAGGGCCAGTTTACTGAATTAAGAACATTTTTTAAAATTGAGTTTTCTTTTTTACACGTAGAATCAAGCTTAGTGAGGTCTAGGAGGCACTAAAAAAAGATGAAGATTGGGAAAGCCTGTGGCCCGGATGGTATCCCGATTGAAGTTTGGAAGTGTCTAGGTGAATTAGGGGTATTATGGTTAACCAAAATTTTCAACTCTATATTAAAAGGGGGAAAAACGCCAGACGAATAGAGAAAGAGCATTCTGGTCCCTATATATAAAAATAAGGGGGATATTCAAAATTGCACAAACTATCGTGGCATTAAGTTAATGAGCCATACGATGAAACTCTGAGAGAGGGTTATAGAGCATCGACTTAGGGATATTATGAAAGTGTCATAGAACCAATTTGGCTTTATGCCTGGTAGATCTATAACAGAAACCATTCATTTTTTAAGGAGTTTGATGGAGATCTGCAGAGAGAAAAAGAAAGATCTTTATATGGTTGTCATTGACCTAAAGAAAGCATACGATAGGGTACCAAGACAAGTCCTTTGGTGGGCGTTGGAGAAGAAAAACATTCATGTTAAATATATAAATGCTATTAAAGATATGTATGAAGAAGCAGTTATGAGTGTGAGAACCGCTGGAGGAGATGCGAAGGAGTTTCCTATAACAGTCGGTCTACATCAGGGATCAGTCTTGAGTCCATATTTGTTTACACTAGTAATGTATGAGTTAACTAGTGGTATCAAAGATGACATCCCATGGTGTATGTTATTCGCAGATAATATTGTCCTAGTTGATAAGACTAGAGATGAAATTAATCAGAAATTAGAATTGTGGAAGAACACCCTTGAGAGTAGAGGCTTTAGGCTCAGTATAAGTAAAACTGAATATATGCATTTTAATTTTAGTCAAAGTAAGAGGAACGGAGGGGAAGTGATACTAGGTGGAGTGGTAGTGCCTAAGTGTAACCATTTTAAGTATCTAGGTTCCATTTTCTAAGAGGATGGGATGATCGATGAATTTGTATCCCATAGAATCAGAACAGGATGGCTGAAATGGAGAAGTGCTACGGGTATCTTATGTGATAAGAAGATGCCTAACAAAATGAAGGGAAAGTTTTATAGAACGACAGTTAGACAGGCCATGTTATATGGGAGCGAGTATTGGGCAACTAAAGTTCAATATATCCAGAAGATGAATGTGGCAGAAATGAGGATGTTAAGATGGATGTGTGGCCATGAAAGATTGGATAAGATTAGAAATGAATACATCCGACAGAAGGTGTATGTTACATCAATAGAAGATAAAATAAGAGAAGGGCGTTTAAGATGGTCTGGACACGTGTGTCATAGACCCCTAAGTGCCCCAGTTCGAAAATGTGATAGTTTGGTAATAGAAGGTAAAAAGAGGAGTAGAGGTAGACCGAGGATTACATGGAGAGAGATAGTATCTAAGGACCTACGTTTATTAGATGTTGATCCAGATCTTGTCTTTGACAGAGCTACATAGAGACAGAGAATTCATATAGCCGACCCCATCTAGTATGGGATTAAGGCTTAGTTGTTGTTGTTGTTGTTTCTTGTTACTTGGTATTCCTTTCTCTTCTCTTTTCTTCTGGTAACTTTTGTTTAATTACAATAATTAGCTTACAGTGCTTGTGTTGCTATCATCCTCTGGATGGATGCACTAGCTTTCATTTGTGAGAGGCAGCTGCTGCAGATTCTGAAATGAGATGTACAGGTTTATTTACCCATAAGAAATCAGGTTTCCTGGCTGAAACTTAAGTCCACTAGTTTTTCACAAGGAACCGCTGAAAAAATAAATTTATCTGTGTTTTTATTTATGAAGTAATTTTTACCAGATATTGATCTAAAGCCCATCTATGTTTGAATTATAATATTTATCTATGCACTTCAAATTTAAAATTTTAAAATTCTTCCCTCATGAATATTGTATATAATAGCTCTTATGCCTGCCACTTATAGATCATCTATAGACATGCAAATGACATGAAAAGTATATGCAACTCAGATGGTCTATTCTCTTGATCATGTGTCTACAGTTGCCATTCAGCAATAATCGTTGCTTTATGTTAAAGATTCAATTATTTTTAATTCTTTTTTCATTGAGTAATGAAATTTGGTCGCATAGTTGAATATACTCTATTCAGTAAAATTGTTTTGTTTTAATTCTATTAATTTGCCACCACTTTGTTTCTGGCTGCAGAACAAAAGCACTGGGGAGCTTAGTTTCCTGACATGCTTGATGAACTTTGCTGGTTCAATGGGTCAGTGATTTGCATTTATAGTGTCTCCTGATTTCTATGACCATCTCAAAGTGATACACTCATGCACATATGATTTTGGCATTTTTGTTTCCATAAACCTGAACATCAATGCATGCTGTAAACTTTATTTTTAAATGAATTTCTTTGTTTGTAAAATTCAGTTTTATTTATACAAATAGTATTTCTTTCTTTTGCAGTGAGAGTATTTACTAGCATGCAAGAAAACGCTCCCACAAGTGGTATCCTTTTTTTTTGTTGCTAGCATTTGAGCTTTTAATTTCTTAGGTGCTATCAATCTTGGCACTGGAATTTTATTGCCTGTATATTCTGAGGCATATGCAATATTTGCACTATGTGAATTATTCTTTCTTTCCTTATGTTTCAAAAAAATTTCTTTGGTATTTCTCTTGAAGTTTTGACAGATTTGCGATAAAATAATTCTCTTTTATTTCTTCCTTTTTATCTGGCAGGTCTTCAATATTATTGCTTCTTTGACTTAGATTACAAGTATTATTTAGTTATTTGGATTGATAGAAAACCAAACAAGCATAACAAATCACTGCTTTTCGATTTTTTTTTTTTTTTTTTTTTTTTTGTTCCTTTCATCCTTATTGCATATTTCAAATCAAATTCTCTGGCTATTGTGCTGTTATTTTTCGTTACATCCATGATTTGTCAAGTTCCTTTAATTGTCTTACTATTCTCTTCACTTTTTCCTTACATAAATGTACCTTTCTCTGGTGGCATTGCATTCTGATTCTAAGGGAACAAGTCAAATTTTGAATGCTATCTCCCCCTCCTTCCAAGTGTTCTGTGGGTTAACCTAGTTCATTTTCCTGAAATTGCAGTTTTGTCATGTTGAAATAGACAATTTAAAGTAGTGAGCTCTGATATTTTTGATGAATTTAATCATTTTTGAATTGTATATGAGCAATAAGCACATAACTATTGAACACACTGTTTACTTCATGCATTTGTCCAAAGTTACTTGCATGTGTATGACACACACTCATCTAATGTAATCATGCATCTCTCGAAATGGTACAATGTCTCCCTTAATTCGGATGAAGTGATTATGGGTTCTGTACTTGGCATCTTTTTGAACGGAACCATCTTGAGTCAGATACTGCTATACCAAAAGCCAGCAGCAAAGAAAGAAAAGAAGGTGCAGTAAATCATGCAACTAATTCATGAAAAAGTTCTACGGGAAAAGCTTCACCGGGCTCAAGGCGGCTGATCCCTTGTTTTCCAAATAGATTGCCTGATGAAAGTTAACTACTGCACCAGTTACTACATAAAAATTGGATATTTTATAACCTTTAATTTTATTATTGGAAGCTCAACTGTCACTGTTTCATTTTCTTTAACTTAAATTTGATCTTAGAATAGTATGCACAAGTATCCTTGCGCTTTCAAACTCTTCCTAGTTGATTTCAGTGCTTATTGTGTGCAATGATGAAAATTATCTTTCGGTTTCCATCCATTGTAAATTATATTTTGATTGTTCACTGTGGACCAAAATTCAGGAGATTTGGGCCGGGGAATTTCAAAGTATTTGATAGTCAATGTGATTGCCATGTTTCAGTGTTTTATTCAGTTGAGTTAATATATGCTTGCTAACAATTGGTACATGTGTTTGTTTCATTATTTTCTGATACACTACTTATTAAACTGGTTATTTTGTTTTGTTTAGTATTTTATATGGTTTGTTTTCTATAAATACATTTTTAAACATTTAAGGTTTCAAAGATACTTGCCGGTGTTGATCCAGTGTTGAAATTATCTTGTGAGCAATTCGTTTCATCATCATCATCATCGGTGAACAACGATACAATAGTGCTATGGGCAAAATGTCTGTTGCTTGATCGTTGTCACAAACAACCTCTAACAAATCATAATCTTCAATGGGTTTATTTATAAAGGGTTCTTCATTTGGATGGCCCTATCAATAACACATTAAAGAAGTGAACTTTAAGGTTAGACAAATATAAACAAAGTGTAATGAGAGATTATGAAATTATCAAAGATCATGTATATATCATAAGATACATCATGTATTCATCTTCCTCCATAATTATCTAAATTTTTTCATCATCCCAACTAGAACTATCCAAGGGCTGGGCTATTCACCTAAGTCCAAGCCCCACCAAAAATGGGAGGGTTTGGACAAAATTGTATAGCCGACCGATCCCGGGACCCTAGACGCGATGTGCATCGTAGCCGTGTAGAGACGGGCCCCACACGGATACAAGGCCTATGTGAGTAAAGCAGATAATGCAAATAAAACAACATCATTATTCATAAATAAAAGAGTTCAGCGGAAAAATCATAAAAATGGTTCATATACCCTACAGATGCTAGGCCCTATAAGGGTCCTACAAAATAAAAATGTCTCACACAAAATGAAGAGACAAATAAGGTCCTCGGACCTCTGCAAATCCTCCCGACCCACGATCGGCTCCTGCGTACTAGAGTCCTACGCCTCAGGATCTGTAAACAGGAAGAAACAAGTGCATGAGCTTTCGAATGGAAAGCCCAGTAAGTACCCTTGTGGGGTTCAAAATATGATATCAACAAAATGAGTATCAATATCAAGCTCGGGGCATGCCCCTCAAAAACAATCCCTAGGAGTCTACCACAAAAACAAACAAGGTAATGACTCCTAGCTATGAGTTTCAATGGAAGCTCCACAAATGTCTCCCCTGGTCAAGCACTACCATTAGCGTAACCTCACGAGAGAAAACGACCATCCGGTCGCTACGGCCCTCGGGTCGTATGTCGGTAGCGCTACCTATCTACGTGTTGACACGGTCAGTGATCGACCCCACTGACTGGCAGGGACAACCAGAGTACTATCCCTCTGGCCAGGAGTGCCGGAACGTCAGGGTGCCCCGTCCCCAATGCTCTCGCAAAATCCGGAGCTCACCTGCTCCACTGAACCGAGACGAAGAACAGAACAAGTAGGGATCCCAACATCCCAAAATAATCAAACATGCTAAATATAGACTTCAACAAATCATGGAAGCATGTATGAATACAAAGCAATATGTCATAATAATGACATGTCAATAAAATCTCCGAAGAGAGGAACAAGGCATGCTCAACATGCAATCAAAAGTCAAGAAACCAATCAATAAATGACTGGGGGTACAAAGCAGAAGTACTTACCTAAAGTCACAAAGTCTCGTGCTCCACGGGACTTCTCGACGCATCCAAGTCAAAATCTGTCAAGACCATGTCTGTACTCAATAAAGGTACATGTCTATAAATACTATATTTACGATGCATGCTCTAACGGTCCAAGCCCTATTTTTAGGTCTTCCCTCGCGTTTCCTTGTCATTCCTACCTTAAATGACTACACCCATACATTTTCATGGATGGAACATAGTGACTTGGTGGTTAAGGCCCTCCAAGCCCATTTGGGGGGTCCTTGGTTCAAAACCCCATCCCCCCCCCCCTCTTGTTCATTTTATCTTTTTATTTATTTGCTTCTTGTCTAGCCAAATTAATCAATTAAATCCTTGGTTTAATTTCCTTGAATTCAAGCCTTTAATTTAATTGATCTAAATCTAGTTTGACCGAGCCCATTTCCATACTAGATTTGATCCAAATTTCCGTGGATTGATGCATTCAGTTCTAGTTGGTTGGTCCAAATCAACTAGTCTTTCAACTCACATTTTCTAGTTGACTAATCGGTTTAATCCTTAACAATTCCATTATTTACTTTTCCATTAGTCTCTTAATTAATTAGTTAATTCAACTAATTACTCATTGATTATTCAAAATCAACAAACCCTTTTGATTAGCCCAAGTCCATTTAATTGACTAGCTAATCAAGATAAACTAATTATCCTTCATTTAATTAATTAACTACATAATTTAGTTAAATAGCGAATCCGATTAGTCAAAGTAATTAATTTAATTCCCTTTTGATTAATCTCCTTCATGCCCACCCCCTTTTAAATCAATTAAAACCTTTAATTGTAACTAGTTAATTAACTCAATTTAGTTGTCAACTAACCATCTAATTTATCAATTGATTAATTATCCCAAATTAATTCATCTCCCATTAGTTAACTTTTAACTAATTAGTTACTAATTAATCAGTAAAAACTAATTAATCAGTAAAAACTAATAATCTAGTTATGATTAGCTAACTAATCATTTAACTAATCACCCCGTCTCTCTTATCTCTGTCTTCTCCTTTCTCTCAGGCCGAGACCTCGCCGGCGGCCTGTGGAGCTCCCGTCCTTGTGCGACCGCCAACGCCTCAGAGGTGGCCGGAGTCGTGCCCGCCGCGAAGTACACACCGGCCAGCGGTGGTCTGCAGGCCGGATTCTCTTTCCGGACGATAGCTTCGGTGCAGCTCCTTTCCTGGGCGGAACATCCCCTCCCCACCCTCTGTCTCATTCCCTCGCTCACTGTCGTTCCTCTCATATGCATGCATAATGGTTTATCAGAGGGAAGACAGGGAAGGATGACTCACCGGTGGTCAATTTCGCCGAAGCTCCACTGCGGTGGCCCTCGCCGAGATCCCTCGAGCTTCGGTGTGGCGAAGTTTCTTTGGAGAACTGAGCACCTGGTGTGTGCTCACGGTGCTCGAGCTCCCCCTTGATCTCCCTCCTCCTCTGGCCACCAGGTCCCTCTCTATCTCCCTCTCTGTTTCTCGCCGTGTAGTGGAGGGACTGGCGGTGCTGTGTGCCTCCAAAGTCCAGCCCCCCCGCCCCTTTTATAGGGCTCGAGAGGAAATCGAATCCGGCTAGCGAGAAGGATTCGCGCGCCATCTTTTCCCTGGCTTTCCTTCTTCGTCTTCAATCTATGTAGACGAAAATGGCAGGATGATCGCGTGCTGGCGCTGCCGGAGGAGGGAGACGATAGCTCATCTCGAGATCAGGATTTGATCGAGATCCGACGGTCTGAGTTTGCCCCCACGGTGCGGTCTCGCCTTCCATCTATTCCCCTCTGCTTCGAGATCCGTTCGCAAACGGATGAGCGGCCCTCAACCCAACACGTGCCCCTCTCCTTTACCCCTATCTTGCCTCGCGATTTGACACAGGCCAGATCGATCAATCTAGGACGTCCATCCCTTTTAATACAGGCTGCTCTCTGGATATTTGCGTTAAGGCCCTTTTGTTTCCCAGTTTCACCATTTGGTCCCTGAACTGTGAGAGAAATAAATTTCTTTTAAGACCCTCGTCTTTTCTAAATTACACTTACATCCTTCCTCAGAGACAACTTCTTTTACTATATGATCCTCAACCTTTGTAAAATTCCTTTTAAGTCCTTGGCAGCTTATTTTTCAAAGTTAACAAAGTTAAAATTTAAATTTAAACCGATTTATTATTTCCTTTTCTGATTAAATCCCATCACACCAACTTAGGAACTTTCCTAATAGGTTTAATCAATCTATTTCCCCTCTTCTATCCATGTCCCAATCATGATTATTTAGAGGACTTTCCAAGTTTAATTAAATTGGATATTTCCAAATTTAATTAAATCATTCATTATTTAAAATAAATAATTTATGAAATAATATCCTTTCTAAACTCCCTCATGTCCATTTACCAAAATGCCCTTGGAGTTTATTTAAATTCCCCAAAATACCCTTTGGTAATTTTAATTACTCATTAATTTAGGGAAATATTAAATCCTTTATTTCAAACAACAATCTTGGATTTTACAAAAATATTAGGCCCGAACATCGAGCCTTGGACAAATGAAAGAGCCCGTTTAAAAAATGGGTCAAGCCTTAGGTATGATGTTTTAGACCCGGATCTCGGCCGGAATTATGTACAAATAAAATAATTTTTTTATTTATAATTATTTATAATAAAGTTAAACAATTTATTTGTATGCCTTAATTTAAAGGTGTAAAATTCTAATATAATTTAATTTTTCTATCAAAACTCATTTAGATTTAAATTATCATTAAATTATTTTTATTTTAAAATATAAACTCTTTTTTTTAATTAATTTTAAGTTTAATTTTAAAAATTTAAATATGGGCGGATTCTAATATATTAGCATTGGTACAGTCTTTATCAAAATTCTCCTTCAAAGCATCTATGACTGCATGAATTGCTTGTGGTTTGAAGGTCTTATAACAATACATACCATTTTCCACCCATGTTGCCATAAATTATAAGAAAAATTTACTCTCAATCGATCTCCGTTACATATTACTTACAAAATTTTTACTACTTTAAGTGGCTACCAATATCCATAATTTACTCTTAGACTGCAAACACACATTCACATTTAAAACATGAGTGTGGGATCGGAAATATGCGCCTGGCATCATGTCTGTGAAAGAAGACACCAGACGGCACATCGAAGCACAAATATCATATTTTATTATGTGGGTTCTTTTATTCCTAATAGAGGCGAGCCTCTATTATTAATTACCCCAGACAGAGTCTCGGGAACCTCCGATTAAGGGCAAAAGAATACAAGTAGAGGCAATAAAAATACTTCATTTATTTGCATAACATGAATTTTATTACATATAAATATCATCGTAGGATATATATATATATATATATATATATATATATATATATATATATATATATATATATATATATATATATATATATATGATTTATTTATTTATTTATTTATTTAAGTGACGCCGCCTTGTATGCCTCGCCGCCGCCCTTTGAATTTCAATATCATCATAGGATATATACATATATCGCGTCATGGTTGCCAATAGCACTCTGCCCCGCCTTATAGCCGGAAACTGTATCAAATAGGCCATCAACATGAGCCACACTGTATATGGGTAGAAAGCTCCGGATGTCTAGTTTCTGATGCCGCAAAGTTCATCTCTATCGGAGTTTTCTAGCACAGGTTATCAACGCTTGAACGAAGGGGTGTCGAGCTAGTTGAATCGCATGAACTAGTCTCTCCTTCCATTGAAATTTGCTATACATTGGGTTGTTGGTAAGAGATACACCATACATGTGTTTGTTTCATTATTTTCTGATACACTACTTATTAAACTGGTTTTTATTTTGTTTTGTTTTGTATTTTATATGGTTTGTTTTCTATAAATACATTTTTAAACATTTAAGGTTTCAAAGATACTTGCAGGTGTTGATCCAGTGTTGAAATTATCTTGTGAGCAATTCGTTTCATCATCATCATCATCATCATCATCAGTGGACAATGATGCAATAGTGTTATGGGCAAAATGTCCGTTGCTTGATTGTTGTCACAAACAACCTTTAACAAATCATAATCTTCAACGGGTTTATTTATAAAGGGTTCTTCATTTGGATGACCCTATCAATATATAACACATTAAAGAAGTGAACTTTAAGGTTAGACAAATATAAACAAAGTGTAATGAGAGATTATGAAATTATCAAAGATCATGTATATATCATAAGATACATCATGTATTCATCTTCCTCCATAATTATCTAAATTTTTTCATCATCCCAACTAGAACTATCCAAGGGCTGGGCTATTCGCCCAAGTCCGAAGCCCCACCCGAAAAATGGGAGGGTTTGGACAAAAATATTAGGCCCAAACATCGAGCCTTGGACAAATGAAAGAGCTTGTTTAAAAAATGGGTCAGGCCTTAGGTATGATGTTTTAGACCCGGATCTCGGCCGGAATTATGTACAAATAAAATAATTTTTTTATTTATAATTATTTATAATAAAGTTAAACAATTTATTTGTATGCCTTAATTTAAAGGTGTAAAATTCTAATATAATTTAATTTTTCTATGAAAACTCATTTAGATTTAATTTATCATTAAATTATTTTTATTTTAAAATATAAACTCTATTTTTTTAATAGGTAATGAACTATTGGTCCCTGGCACTGTTTGCTTTTTCCCTTGGGGTCCTTGGGGGGATGTGTAGGGGTGTAAAGTAAATAGGGTTTTGGGTGAGGTTTGGTTAAAAGGGAAATAGTACCAAATAGTGCCAGGGACTAATAAATAATTACCTCTTTTTTGTAATTAATTTTAAGTTTAATTTTAAAAAATTAAATATGGGCGGATTGTGCGGGACTTGATCATGTGTTTAAAAATATGGATGGGCCTTGGGCAAAAGTATAGGCCTGAATAACCGGGCTGGGTCGGGCCTGGGCAAGCATGCCACCATTATTATTAAGTATTGACCCGGCTCAAACCCGACCCGACCCGGCCCGGCCCATGAACACCTCTAATCCCAACCAACATCACTTATCTCTCATAGTCTCTTAATTATAGCTCATTTGCAGTTTAACGTCTAGAGAAGGTAATGTATATTAGCATTGGTACAGTCTTTATCAAAATTCTCCTTCAAAGCATGTATGACTGCATGAATTGCTTATAGTTTGAAGGTCTTATATCAATACAGACCATTTTCCACCTATGTTGCCATAAATTATAAGAAAAATTTACTCTCAATCGATCTCCGTTACATATTACTTACAAAATTTTTACTACTTTAAGTGGTTACCAATATCCATAATTTACTCTTAGACTGCAAACACACATTCACATTTAAAACATGAAGAATAAAAAAATATAAAATACATAAGCTTACAAGCTAAGCTCAAAATGAAGATAAACATGAAAATTTTAAGAGTTACAAAAAGTTCGAGCAAAATGATACAAATTTAAAGTATAGTTGAAAACTATAATGTGTAGAAATGTTCAAGATGCTAGAAAATAGGTTATATATTGTTCCACATGCCATTCATTATCATATCCCTTTTGTCCAACAACTCTCTAGCATCTTCACGTTGTCCTCTTCATGATGTATGAATTGTTACCACTGGTACCCATTCTTCTTTAGAGGGAATCAAACCATCACCACCTTGCTTAATAATAAAGTTGTGAGGAATGTAACATACAATCCTAAGGCAACCTATGTTTTATACGAGAAATAAAGGCCTAGATGTAAGGATCTTGAATTGACTTTTCAAAGATCCAAACGCACGCTCAATTGAACTCTGCACCGACGAATGTCTATGGATAAACAACTCTTTAGGGTTTTCAAGAAGACGTGAGCCGAATTCCTATGAGTGATATCTAACGCCTCTAAAAGGTAATATTTATCCCGGTCTTGTAGTATATCTTACATCAATGAGAAAATATTTTCCTGAACAACACAAAGGGTATAGGATTACATTATATTTTAAAATAATAATTTATATTTTGCATATTATGAGAGTAAATTAAATTTCTACCTTATGGCAGTTTAAGACCATTAGGCCTTTCTAAAGCATCATGTAGGACCATTGAGTCATGTGTTGAACCTTCCCAACCAGCAAGCACATAAGTGAAGTTGAGGTCAAAGTCTATTGAAAAAAATACATTTTGTGTTAGGTAACCCTTCCTACTATGAAAAGGTGCAACCATGTCTATTGTAGGACTTGTATGTATATGTGTACCGTCAAGGGGCCCAATACAATCCTAACAACAAATAAGTTTGTTGGATCATAATTAAGATCTGAGCGTATTAAATGAGCGTATTAAAGTTTTAGTTGCAAAGCATATAAAATTGTGTACCTTAAAGTAGGGAAATAATCTTGGGCATTGTGCAATGTAAGATGATATTAAACTTGATGGAGGTCTGATAAACTCCTTCTAATTGACCGATAGTATGTAGGATGATGAGTGTTTAATTGACCATATTTTGATATCATATTTTTATACACTTTGCATGCTATTTAGAGGAAATTTGGCCCATTGATACTTAATTTGTGTTAATTTTGTGTAGCAGGACACATTAGGGGCATTCCAAGGGTCTTGAATTTTTGAAGCGATTTCGAGCAACTTGGAGGAGAAATAAGCAGAATTGAAGAACTAGACGGAACCGGCCCGGATTGCAAAACCTCATGAGCGACATTAAAGCACCAAAGGCGGAACCATGACTTGCATCGAAATTTTCTCGGTCGGAAAATTCGCTTCCTCGACTCGCTAGTAAACCAGACG
The DNA here is from genome assembly GCA_026586065.1 of Dioscorea zingiberensis. Taxonomy (NCBI): domain Eukaryota; kingdom Viridiplantae; phylum Streptophyta; class Magnoliopsida; order Dioscoreales; family Dioscoreaceae; genus Dioscorea; species Dioscorea zingiberensis. The sequence continues at coordinate 16,757,183 of CM048818.1, forward strand.
CGAGAGCAGAAGGAACCACTGGCACCCCGTTTGGCTCGGATCCATACGAAGCTGTTTGAGCCCAAATGCCTTAGGAAACGTGTCTATCCGTCCCTAGATGCCAGGGGCCTATTAATATTGGCGTTGTAGGGTTTTGAGGAGATCATTTGGACTATCTTTGAAGCTCCTAATCCTCTCATCATCTTGGAGATTCATCCATTGATCCACCATCATCCATTGGGCACATCGTAGCATTGGAGAGTATCACTCGACGATGGAGGCTCAGTGGGAGATTCGCCAACAGTCCTCACCAATAGTGGAGGGAAATGACGCATCATTAATCGGACGATAATGATTAACTGCGGGTCTGTGGTAACTGTGGGATTGTCAAGAAAGCAAGCAAGGGGGAAGACAAAACATAGAATAAAGTCTTTGAAACTTCAAAGGAAAAGTAGTATACAATATTCAATGACTAAAATTCAACCCATAAGCTGGGTTTAAATAGCTTCAAAAAACTAACCTGGAAACCTATCATATTATCCAAATTTGCCAAAATTGACAAATTTTGATTCAAAAATAAAACTTATCTAATTTAAAAAAGCTAAACAAATCAGATAACTCCTAAAAATCCGAGATCAAATCAGATTCAAATCATATCCTAAATTCGCATACGAAGTATTACCAAAAATAGAAAAAAACACCAAAAAATGAAAAAATGATGGGGAAAACAGAAGAATTTGAGGATGAAGGAAAGGTTCACCAAGAAAAGCTCGATAGGCCCCACGTGCGCGTTAAGACAAGCTTTCCGAATTGGGTTTAAGGCGTGAATCCGATGCCTGTAGCCAAAGTTATGACCAAAACACTGAACCGTGTCCAAAACTGTTCCCCAATCACGAAATTGGCTCGATCACCTTTCGCCTTTATGTCGGTCCGCCAATTTGTGATATGCCAAAGCCTGCATGGTGCAATCAGATAGTTCAGCATCGTCTAACTCAGGCTCTCCTGTATCACGTACTCTATCATGTTTTTGTTTGTTTTTTTTTATTGTATTGGATTTGTGTTCCTGTTTGATGGGGAACAAATTTGCCAGGTATTTGGGCATGATGAACCCTTAGGTTGATGCTTAAATTTTGATATTGAATGTTAATGGTTGTTTAGTTGCTTTTTAATATTGAGATCTATTGAGTGTCATTCATTGCATTGATAATCTACGTTGTGACAGCCCAAATTATTCAATTCGATGCACCGGGGGAAGAAGCGGACGCCTCCTTGCGTGCGAGCATACCTCAATAGAAGGGATTATGAGTGCGCCGAGAGATCGGGCACTAAGGAGAGAGAATCCTTAATATGCCTTGTTGACATAATCCTTCCAAGATCTAGATTCCCTAGAACAATAATATGTGAGAGTAATAGGTTAGTAATTGCCTTAGAGAGGGATGAAAGCATTATAGGTATCCTTGATCTGATTTATTGCAACTATTAGCCTTGACATTCTTTATCTATGTTTATGAGAACCCGAGGTACATTCATTGCTCGGATACCTCTTTCCTATGATTGATTAACGTTAGGACTTTACTGCATCCCTGTTGAGATTCGATTTCACCTTTCTTTTTAGGTTTAGCATTTAGGTTAGTTTAGTTTAGAATCCTCCAAATTTTCAGTTAGACTAGATAATAGGTAACTAGTTCGTACTAGTATTTCTCGATCTCTGTGCTTTGATACACGACTTTTCCTAGTCCACTTTATTACTTGTCTGACCTGTACACCTGTGATAGTATCGGCTCGATCAAGTTTTTGGCGACATTGCCGGGGGTTGAGATTCCTAAGAGTTCTAGGAGTCTATTACTTTAGTCATTAGTTTTAGATTTTTGTTTTTATGTTTCTTTTTCTTTTTGTTTGATACTTGTGTTCTATCTCTCTTATTTTGCGAGGAATCGGTGCATGACCCTCGCAAATCCAATGGATCATGTTGAAGAAGACAATGAAATTGAGAGGACTTTGCACCGTCAGCTTCGAGAAATAGAGGAGCCAAATCAAAAACAGTCCTCAGAGGCAGAGAACTCCACCCCCATCAGAAATTAACATTGTGGTCAGAGATCCTACAATCATGGCTGGGAGAAGGATGATATTATCTGAGTATGAATGGCCTTAATACATAGGGGAAGAGTTTAGTGTGCACCCCTCAATAGTGAATATGAATTTTGAAATAGTGAATATGAATTTTGAGATAAAAGGCAACACAATCTCTATGATTCAGAATCAAACTCAGTTTGATGGATGTCTGGATGAGGACCCACTTTATTAGTTGAAATTAATTTTGAGCTCGAAATTCAAGCTCAAGCTTTGCTTCTAAAACTTGAAATTTCAAGCTAAGCTAATGGTTTTAACGGCCCTAAGATCGATCTGCTCACGAGTAGCTTGATCATTTGATAACGCTACTACTATCATACTAGCATCGAAGAAGAAAATTATTTTCTAAGCCTTCAATCAAATAACAATTTATTCCATGATACACTCTTATCAACATGGTGTAAATTATAGTTGTTTTCTTTCTTAATTTTCCTGTTGGATTTGTGACTAAAAGTTATTTAAGTACTCTTTTTAAACCAACAAGTGAGATTCAAAACATTTTAAAGAATAACAAAATATATATTTTTTGAATTATCTTGAGTTGGCTTTAAAGACAAATTATTTAATTGTTTATGAATTGTTTGTTAAAAGTTTATGGACTAAAATCTCCATGTTTATAGATCTCATATTGCCTTAGACCTTATTGGTTTCATGGTTTCTTATGGTTTCATAATGTATGGTATAGTTTACTTCTTTTGTTTGTTTTCATTTCCATTTAGATTGTAGTTTTCCATTGTTTTTTAATTGTTACTACCATTTTTGATGGAGTTTTCAGATCACCGATTTGGTGGTTTCCCCCGGTTCTAAATTTTTCTGTAAAAAATATCCCTAATAATTTTTGTAAATATCAAGTTTACTTCAATCCCATATTCTCTCCACCAATTTAATTAGGAACACAGCCCTAATCTCCACCCAACAAAGGTCACAATTACTGAAAATATCCCTAATAAATTTGTGTATTAATTTTATTATAATTTTATCAATTTTAAATTAATGAGTAATAATTTGATGTATATTTTGTAATATTTTAATAAGAATTTTTTTATATTTTAATTAAATTTAATTTTGAATCTTAAATCGTTGAATTTAGTATGATTTTATATTAATTTGTATTTGAGGGTATCTTATCATTTCATTATTTCTACAACCATACCATACCATGAAAACAAACACAAATAGCTTATTAACCGTACTATATCATACCATTTTTTCCAAACATGATAAATAATAATTACAATACCATATTATACAATATCATATAATAGATGTGGCCATTCTGAACCAGAACCGTGGAACCGAACCGAAACCGAACTGGGAAAAAACCAAACCGGAACCGGAAAAACCATAACCGTCTTGAAACCGGAACCTGAACCTTCATACAAGGTTTGGTTCAGGTTCCAGAATTTCAAAACCATTGAACCGGCGGTTTGAACTGGCGGTTCAACCGACGGTTTGAACCGGCTCAAAGTTCAAATCTTAATACGTGTATTGACCGTTGTATACTTAATATCTGAGTTGGTATGTGACTGTGACGTCTGACTTGAGTTGAAAATTAAAATAATATATTTCATCATCATCAGACGAGTGGGTAAATGATGGCTCTAGTACAACAACGGCAGCTTCCTCTGATGATGAAAGTTGAAACAAGCAATTAGCCAATTATAAATAAGTTCAAGCTCTTTATTTTTTAAATTTTTTCTTATATCGTATTTGTATTTTTTTACAAATTATTGTATTGAATTTATATTTTTATTTTTTATATAAAATATTGTATTGAATTAATTCTTGCATTTTTGTAATAAAAAATATTGTACTTTTTTCCCACTTATCGCATGATTCATGTTCATTTTTATTTAACATATTAGATTATTTGATTTAATAAAAAATTATAATTACAAAAACCCAACCATCTCGAACTATCCAACCGGGCAGATTGAACCAAAACCGGAACCAGAACTGAATCGCCAAGAACCTTGTCCAGGCGGTTCGGTTCTGGTTCAAGATTTCTTTGAACTGGAACCGGCGGTTCTTGAACCGTGGCCACGTCTATCATACAATACCATATATTACTAAACAATGACTGTCAGTCATCTTGTACTGCATGATGCTTTTATGGAATAAAATTTGAATGAAAATATTTAGAATGAAATATCCCAAAGAAAAGATGCAATTTTCCATAAAATATTACAAATTTGGAAATTAAATTTTTTAACACCAACAAAATAATAAGGAAAGATGACAAACAATCCCAATATGAAATCTACCAAGAAAAAAAAAAATTGAATTCAGGATTGTGAATCAAAATATGGACACTTCATAAGTAAATTTGGCACATACTATAAAAAACAAATTTTATAATCGAAATCTTTTTGCAATTGAAACTATTAATAAAGGAACAATTCATTCCTTAAAATAATTTAAATAAGTCTCTTTTCTCAAATCATTCTCTGTTATTTCCATGAAGATAGGAGAAAGAAAAGAAAGATAAAAATAAAGGAAAAAAACCAGGTAAAATTTCCATCCGAACTCTACTCACGCCCAATCACATTGTCCATGTTCTCCTCCTTGTATCTCTCACAATAAAAAGCTCTCTCCACCCTCTCTCTTCTATGTGGTTCATATCTATTCTGATTCTTTGCATGGCCTCTTCTTCCTGTCATAATAAATAAATAGACCATTCAAACAATGGTCAAAAACCATTCACTCTTTGGTGCTTTCAATCCTTGGAAGAAGGCAATAAACATATATAGAAACCAAGATAAAGAAGACATGCAACTCAGCCCGGTGAAACGAAGCCGCAAGTCTAAGCTCGCAGATGCGCTTGAACTGAAACAAATTGAGCCTCCGGTGTGTCCGAAGCCTCACCGACCCTCTTCACTGGTCTCCGAGTTTCTCTACCCTCTCACTTGCAAGCACAGGTAGAAATTTAACATCTGCTAGCTGCTGCAGTTAAAATAAAAGAATAATTTTGATTTGGTTTTGTTTTGTTTGATATTGGAAGCAGCCATTCAAGCCAACATGAAGTGAGTTCTGAGATTCTTGACATGATAGGGATAAAGGTTAGTAACTTCTAATGTAATCTTTAATTATATATATCTAACAAGAATTGACTTGATTTCACCATTAGTTCAAAAACTAATGGTGCATTTACATTTATTATAATTTTTCTATGAAATGTTTGTTTTTATAATTAACAGATAACAATTGTTTTTATTTGCATGTTAAAGAGTGATGATGAGGGAAAAGAATGCACAAGCAGCACTGGATGCACACCTTCTTGCTACTGTGGATCTCCTCCAAGCAGAGTGGATAACCCGCATGTTCATGATGTTCACTTTCTTCAGCAAGCAAAGATTCTCCAAACATGTCCCCAGTCTCACTTGCCAAAGAGGCTTGTCTTCATGACCTCCCCTGATGCTCCAATATGGGAAGGATAAATGTTTTTCTTATATATGTTTGATTATTTATTTTACATGCTACTTAATTAGTGAATTTTGCAGTATGTTAAAGGGTTGATTAAACACTTCAAGTGATTAGTGATCAGTAGATGTTGTTAGATTTATTTAGGTTTTTCCTTCCTTTTTTTTTGTGTGGTATACAATTTTGTCCAAAGAAATTTTAATGTATTTATGTGAAAGAATGCTAAAATATTGATGGGAACTTATTGTATAGTTTATTTTTTAATTATTAATAAAGTGGACCATATAAATCATCAGTTTATTTAGCAAAGTTTAAACAAGGGAGGAATGCAGTGAGGCATGTTCAAGTGCCTATTCCAACTATAAGGGATGTATATATATACATATATATTAATTATGCGGTACCTTGCTCATTTTATCTGAAGTCAGTCGCCTCTTTTGGCCACTTGCGTTGTTTTTGAATTCAATATATGGATGGAAAGCACATCGAAAATAAAGTAGGTATGTTAATTTTCATATAATTTGAAAACTTGTAGGATTTTCATCTTAACGTGTGAAATTTTGAACCGGTAAGATTTCTATAAATTTTCACCCGTTAAGATGAAGACCCTACAAGTTCCCAAATTATATGAAAATTGACATGCTAGCTTATTTTTCAATGTTCTTTCCATCCATATGGTTGGAAATCCTTCAAACATGCTCTAGGTTGCCAAATGGGAGGCGACCGTAAATAAACAGTGTTTTCGGCCAACCTTACCTTATCAGCCGGTCGCATATATATATATATATATATATATATATATATATATATATATAAATGAGATATTATATATATTATGTATATATATGTATTTATGTATATTTTTGTTTTTTTTTTATATATATGTAATTATTATAGATATGTGTAGATATATAACTGAATTTTCAGGATAAAATATACGTAAATACATATATATCTATATAGTATATATAATATCTAATATATATATGTTATGTAATATATATATATATATATATATATATATATATATATTAGATAAGGGCTTTTAGGATCAGCTGGCTGCACTTACAACCGGCCTAATCCTAACAGCCCTATATATATAGGGGTGCTACTTTGCGGCTGGCCGGATCAGTGTGCTGATCCGACCGCCTCCCATTTTGGCCTCTGGAGCATGTTTGAAGGATTTCCAACCATACGGATGGGAAGATCATTGAAAAATAAGTTTAGGGCTCGCCAATTTTAATTCATGTTACTTTGAGACCGCTTTTATCCCTTCCACTTAATGGTTGAAATTCAACCGCTAAAATTCTCTAAAATAAGAACCGCGGCATGGGAGGACCAAACAGTCACCAAATTGTATTAAAATTGATATGCTAGTTTATTTTTTGATGATCTTCTCATCCGTATGGTTGGAAATTCTTCAAACATGCTCCAGGGGCCAAAATGGGAGGCGGCCGGATCAGCACAGTGATCTGGCCGCCCTGATCTTAGCATCATCGTGTGTGTATATATATATATATATATATATATATATATATATATATATATATATATTGGTATGATATAAGTAATTTGTTCAATTGAAAAATCAAATGTTTGATATGAATGTTAGAATTTAACAAATGAAAGTAGAAGTAAGGACCAAAGGACCATTAGTCTAGCGATATCTCACGTCCTGTTGGGTAATTCACTTGATGAGTAAAGCTCCCAGGTTCGAGTCCTTACCTCCTTAACAGAGGGAGCAGTTGGATAATTCACTTTGTGAGCACAAATTAAGCTCCTAGGTTCGAGTCCCCATATATTCTGTATGCGCATGATGAGGGGTCAAGGGTGCTCATCGCCAAAGGTCACGTCCCTTGACACCCCTTTATGGAGGGGTTTATCTCTGATAAGTGTTCAAATGAGCATATTTTCCTATCATTTTCCTATATGTTTTACATGCTATTTTAATGAATTATAGCCCTCTGGTACTTAAAGAGCTTCATATTTTATCTACAGGGCATTGGAGAGCCTCAAGAATAAAAAGGAAGAAATTCTACATCATTTGAGGCGAAAAAGGAAGCAACTAAAGAAAACTGCAACAGTCCTGAAAGAGCAACAATGATCAGAAATTTATTACAAAATCTACAGGACTCTAAATCAAATCTCCACTGTTCAGAGGGAAGATAAACAAGTTAGTAAGACTTGGTTAAAATTTCAGGTCAATCCGACAAGAATTGGTCATCCGATCGAGTGCTTGATGAAGACTGCGCGATGTAGAACCATCCATATGGACTGACAAGAAACCGTATAAGACGACCTGTAAACCCATACGGGTCCATATGGGAGTTCGTATACGAGACCACATAGCGGTCCTGGGCCCGATCTACACCCGATTTTCACGTGGTTTGGTCCTACACGAACCCTAAACGCGTGAGATACTTTACAAAGGCCTTCACCCCTATAAATACAACCTTTCTAGGGTTAGGAAATCATCTCTTGGCCTTTGGCCACCTTTTGGGCCGTCTTGGAGATCTTGGAGTTCACTAATGGCTAGGGTTTGAGGGGATCCTCTTGGGAAGAAGCTAGGGCTTGAAGAGAGATCATCATCAACGATCCAATTGCGCATCAACAACGGAGGGAACATTGGAGGGAGGTTTATTTGTGTTTATTTTGATGTTTTCTCCTTTTATTGTGTTGGATTTGTGTTCCCCTTTCATGAGGAACTAATATTTTTGGTATTTGGGCATGTTGAACCTTTGGGTTATGTATGAACTTTGATTTTGATTGTTAATGATTATCTAGTTGTTTTCCATGATTGAGATCTATTGAATGTTATGTATGGTAGCATTAACCCCTCTACGTTGCGAGAGCCCAGGGAGGTTTCTATAGTCCATATGGGGGAAAATGCGAGCGCCTCCCCATGTGTAGACAAACTTCAATAGAAAGGGCTATGAGTACACCGGGAGCCCGGGTACTAAGGCGAGCAACTCCTTTAGATGTCTTATTCCCTTAGCTCTTCCAAGAGATAGGTTCCCTAGAACTTAACTAGTAAGGGCACTAGGTTGAGTAATAAGCCCGAGGTGGGGATGAAAGCACATTAGGAACCCTTGGTCCAATCCATTGCAACTAGTGATCTTCGCATTCATTAACTAACTTTATGAGAACCCAAGGGGGATTCATCGCCCGAATACCCCCTTCCTATGATTTATTTACCCCAAGATTCAATCCCGTCATTAGTGATATCCAATTTTTAGGTTTTCTTAGTTTAGATTAGTCAAACCACTACCAATCTTTGTTAGACTAGATAATAGATGACTAGTTAGTACTAGTACTTCTCGGTCCCTGAGGTTCGATACCTGACTTTTCAAGAGTCCACTTTATTACTTGATTCGACCCGTACACTTGCGGTTAGAACGCATCAATCTCATATGTAAAAAAAGAAAAAAAAAAGAAAGTAGGGGTAAGTTTACCCATTTTATTTGGTATTTTAAATAATAAATGAGTTATGAATTTTTGATAAATGTGAATAAACAACTAGAGGCACGCCGCAGACGTAGTACGAAACCTCAGCTTCTACTTCTGAGAGGAATAGACTAGCAAACTTTCTTTGTGAAAGTTGGTGAGTTACTAGTTTTAATTATTTAAAAATTGCGAAGGTACACAATAAAGTGTATTTTTGTGAATAGTATTCTATTTGGTCACCAAAATATTGTAATTGTTCTTATATGCCCTAAAACTTATAATATTACTTTTGTACCTTTCATCATCAAATTAATTGAATACTTTAATATAAAAATAAAAAACTATCAAAATTTCATAAACCAACTAAAAATATTTAACACATAGATTTAATCGGAAAGTTCCAAAAAAATTTTGAGAATTTTGCAACTCCTCAAAAAACCATTGATAATTTTCATATCCTTAAAAACCCTCTTTTTTACCAAACGTCATGTCAGTTTGGGAGCTAACTGATGGTGTTAGAAACCCCAGAAAATTAGGAGAATGTGCATCACTAGAGAAATAAACGCCTTCACCCTAACTCCACGAGTTAGGCTCTTGAAATCCCTAGTTTCAGTTGCGCTTCCCTTCATCTTCACAGCGTTCAGTCTCCGTCATCCACAGGCAAGGAACACCATCTCTTCGAAGCTTCTAGTAATCATCTCTAAGGCGAGCCTTTCCTAAAGAAAATCTCTTTAGTTTTGGGGGTTTAGGGTGTGTGATTCAGGAGTTGATGTTCGCTTTCAGGTTTAGAGTGTTTATTTTTCAAGGGGTTGTGTTTATTTTAAAGGCAAAGTGTTTACTGGTCTTGTTCTAACAATGCATTTCGATTACTTGTTCATATACTTAACTTGTTTGTTATAATGTGCAGTTCTCTATAGGATGGGAAAGAAAAACTGCCCGCTCATCAATGCTATGTGTTACCTAGTTCCGATTGTGATGATATTGAGATGGCTAAAGGCATCAATGACAGCTCAACATTCAAAGTTGCTTGAGAGAACTCCCTTTGCGCATTTTATGGAGTTGGAGCCTATCATCGAGAAGAAGTGGATCTTGGATACCCTCCTGGAGATGTACGATGTGAAGACTAGAACCTTCCAACATAGGTTCTGTTCAGCTGGAGTTCCGGGCAGAGGATGTTGATGCCACATGGTATTACGGTAACCTTCAAGCTTAAGGTCACAAAGAGTGCTCTCGAGCGTAGGTTCCTGAGCACGGTGTCTGATTGAGACTGCTATATCATCCAGAAGGCTTTCCTTGACCTCGTTAGGAAGGGCGAGGACAAGGGGGAGAATTTTGTCAAGATGGTGGTGGTCTACTTCTTCGGAACCTTTCTGTTCACCAGCACCTCTTATGCAACCCCGTATTAGGTTGCATCATATGATGACAAGACCTCGCCATGTTCGGGGACTACGCGTGGGCGCAGGCCACCCACAAGTGGTTGAGGAAGGAGATCCCCGATGCAGCAGGTCATGTGAGGGCCCGTATTGAGGTGAAACTCAAAACGCCAGGCTACTTGCAAGGGTATGTCCTTGCACTTAATTTGTAGTTCTATGAGGTGACCGGGACCGGCAAGAAGGTATGCTTCAAGAAGACGTAGTGCATTATGTGCTATGGCGAGAACAACTTCAAGAATCGGAAATCTGTTTGCGAATTTCAGAAAACAATGGAGGAGAAGGAAGTGGGCTCTGTTCATTGTTTTGTGTAAATACTTAGATTTTTCATAAAGTGTTTATTGTTTTGCTTAAGCGCTTGTTTTTTTTGGTAAAGTGTTTATTATTTTTGTTAAACATTTATTATTTTGCTTAAGCACTTATTTTTTTCAATGAAGTATTTATTATTGTCATACCCCGAACCTGATCAAGAGGTTGGAGGCTCACAGATCCAAGGGTGATCAATCTAATTTGTATGCAAGGCCTCAGAGCCTGATTACATTTATCCAACTCAAGTATAAATCTAACATTTCATAAGTAATTTCCCATAAACATAATAGATGAAATACAAGGGTTCTTAAGTTCATCAAAACCCACACATTACAAGCCATAAAGCCTACAGGGTACATCGGGCTCCTAAATAGGTACTACAAATCTTGCTCACAGAAAAATACATAAGTCCTATATTAGTGCAATCAACTCCCCGGGAACAGCAAATACAACTCCTAAGTAAGCAAACGATTCCCCTCCTACATGCCTCGGTATTACCTACACGTCGAAATCTTAAAGGGGAAAAAACCACATAATGATTTCGGAAACCTAGTAAGCATCCACTAAAAGATTGGAGTCATGCATATTAATAAAAAAATAGTGCGTTAAAATCATCAAAAATCTAGAACTTAAGTAATAGAATTCAACATACAATATACTGAAAGAACACGTGAGATATACATATACAAAAATAAGCTTGATGAGTACAGGTTGACGTGCAAAATAACCATCAAGGTAAAATAATATGCACAATAAAGTAATGTGTTAAATAAAAACTTATAATAGATAAGACTAATCATGCAAGCAAAATCAATCTCCCAAATATGCTATAATCATAACAGAAAAAGATCATATATCTCTCGGTCCTTCCCAAGTCAAAATATCATATATACACTCATAAATCAGCTTGTACTCTGGTCATAATAACAGATGGCGCCAGAATATCAGATATCAGATACATACCGACAAGGATAGAACCTAGCTTATATGTCAACTCGGCCAGTACCTAGCTCACATGTTGACCCGGCCAGTAATTATCCCTACTGGCTAGGTACCGAGTAAAGTAAAGCCATATTGGGAGACTTTAACAAAATTAACATAATTTCAACACAAATCACAGTTTCACCTAGCTCATATGTTAACACAACCAATACCTAGCTCACATGTCGACCCGGCCAGTACTTACCCCTACTGGCTAGGGACAGAGTAGAGTAAAGCCATATTGGGAGACTTTAACAAAATTAACATAATTTCGACAGAAATCACAATTTCCAAACATCTGTTATCAAAATACTCACATAAATCTCCCACATGAAAGCCCTTTGCTAGGGTCTTTTGCATGAAAACCGTCAGCAATACAATATTTTAACTTCATAACCAAGTAGGAAAACAGATTATACTAATTAAATATTTGAAATTTGAATTCTTACTGCCTTAAAAGGGTTGGCCTTTACAATTATTGTGTGTAAGCACTTGTTATTTTTTAAAAGTGTTTATTATGTTGCTTAAGCGCTTATCGGTTTACTAAAGTCTTTATTTATTATTCTTCTGCATGTATTTCAGTTGTCCTCGCTCATCCCCTCTAGCTCAGCAAAGGCTGAGTTGATCGGGTTCGCAGAAGCCCACCTATTGAGAACAATACCTTGACGGAGAAGTTTGGGTTCCTCATAAAGATGCCACGCCCCTCGAAGCATGGGAGGAAGATGAAGGCTGAGGAGGAACCCGAGGAAGAGGTTCCATAGAACAGTGTTTGGTTAGAGACACTAGAAGTGGGAGATGACAAGTTAGTATTCATCCTGAACGAGCTAAGAGTGCTTCGATCTTTGTATGATGCACTGGATGCAAAGGTGAATTAATGGAGCTGTCGAAATCATGCTCAAGCGTTGATGAGATTTCCACGACTCACGACTCTGTAACAAAGAGAGGACCACCCCTCCCATGGAAAAATGTAAAAATGGTAGCCTTCAGACGTTTGCTAGCTCCAGTAGCACCAGCACCACCGGCACCAGAAGTAGTAGCACCATCCTCACTACTACGAGAAGCACCAACATGACCATGAGAAGCCCTAGAGCACCATAAGCAACAGAGCACAAGATGTACTAGCACCAACATTAGAAGCAACAGAAGCACCAGAGGTAACAAAAAACATGGGTAAAAATCTTAAGAGATCACCAAACTATGCCCATATTTCACATTGGGTATCAAATTTCAATTTGTGTCTTTTCGATCACCCTACTTCTATTTGATTTCAATGGGAGGGTACCTGAGGGGAACAGACGAGAAATATCTGACGTGGACGCCGGATTAGAGATGTGGAGGGTATTGAAAACCCAATTTACAAAAATCCTAACTAATTGAACAACATTTGAACCTTGATTTCAAATATTGTTCATTTTGACTTTGTTGAAATCAAGGTTCAAATGTTGTTCAATTAGTTAGGATTTCTATAAATTAGGATTTCAATACCCTCCACGTGGCTACTTCGGCAACCATGTTAAATAATTCTCGTCGGTTTCTCTCAGGTACCATCCCACTGAAATCAAATAGAAGTAGGGTGGCCAAAAAGATACAAATTGAAGTTTGGTTCCCAAAGTGAAATATGGGCATAGTTTGGTAACCTCTCACCGATTTTAGCTATAGCACCCGCATCTGCATCGCCCTCGAATGTGGCACCTGTAAAACCACGAGCCACAAGACAGGGAGCAACCGCACGACCTCCACTATCTAATCTATGCATTACCCGCATGACACATCCCCGGTCTCCGCCAGTGAGTTAACGGAGAAGAAAAGCCGTTGTGCAGAATGTTAGCTCCACCGACAAGGGAAGGAAGGAGGCATCTCATCCGGAGGACCAGGCGATGATGGAGATAGGAAGCATTCTGGACTCCATTAAAAAATGTTTTTACAACTTCCAACAGTCACCAACGCTGAAGGTGATTTGCCTGAGAAGTGCAAAGACACCGTCGTTATCGTCCCAGTTGATGGAATGCTCCCGACCTTGAGAAGTATTCCAGTAGCATCTTACCTTCGAATAAGAGGCCCACTAGCTTCAACCAATTGAAGCAGCTAGAGCAGGCGACCCTATCCATGTTTCTAAAATGCACGATGGACAAGTAAGACACTGCCTGTTCTTATTCGAAGTTGTCGCTTAGTAATAGCCTTTTAAGGGTGTATTTTTTTAGTTGTTGTTTAGTAAATTGCTTGAGTGTGTATTTATTTTTGTTGTTACCTCTAGTAAACTGCTTAAATGTGTACTTTCCAGAGTGGCCGCTTGGCAAATGACTTAAGCGTGTACTATTTTGCATTTCCGCTTATTCTTTCGCTTAAGCGTGTATTTTTCAGAGTTTTCGCTTATTATTTTTCTTATGCGTACATTTTTCAGAGTTTCCACTTATTATTTTGATTAAGCGAGTATTTTTTTGACTTTATGATTATTAAATGACTTCGTAGACATCTTAAACGTATATTCTTTGAAGTTTTTTTGCTTAATAAATGGCCTAAGCATATTCTCTTTAAGAGAACCCTTGTCTGGAAGAACAATGAGACGCACGCGACACACAAACAAATATACTATATGGTGGAAGAGGATATGGTTTCTAATTACGTGGTCGATATCTTTACATCATCTTGAAGAAGTCCCTTAACAAGAAGCCCTCCTATACAAACGACAGGCCTCCATCATCAGGCCCTTGGTGTATTTACTTTCAAAATTTGATGACAATCATCATGCCAGCATGACCGAGGGGTTGATGATTGAAGGACTACAAAACTTCCATGACGTAGATGCTGCCTTAATGCTAGTTGTCAGCCATGAGCACTTCCACCTTCTGGTATTGGAGTGGGAAAACCACGAGTATCTGCGCGCACTACTTGTCAGCGGTGCATGTTAATTACGACAAGGACGCGATCGCCATGGTAAGACTATCGTAGATGCTGCCTTAATGCTAGTTGTTGGCCATGAGCACTTCCACCTTCTGGTATTGGAGTGGGAAAACCACGAGTATCTGCGCGCACTACTTGTCAGCGGTGCATGTTAATTACGACAAGGACGCGATCGCCATGGTAAGACTATCCTCTATTATTAGTTGTAGAATTATTTAGTTAGTATTGATCTAATCATAAAATAACATGTTTACTGTGTAAACTGTGTGACCAGTACCTCAACTCTACAGCTAAGGTCTTTGACACTCACGAATAATCCCTGAGACACATCAGGGACTACTCCCATATCAAGGCTAGGAGACTGTAAATTGCTCAATTTTCACCATCCACTTCATGGAACTGGTTCTTGATGGGCATGAGATTAAATTCGGCTTGCGCGAGGTTCCGGCGATAAGGCTAAGGTTGATGGTGAAGTTAATAATGTATGAGATTCGACGGAGTAGTCTCCCATGAATTTATACAAATATAGTAGTCTTATAGAAAGATTTTTTTGAATTGTACATTTGTGTATACGGTATGTATACAAAATATAGAAAAAGAGTTTTTTTTAATTGTACATAAGTGTATATGGGATATATAGAAAGATTTTTTTGGAATTGTATATCTGTGTATATACTTCTGATCAGGGATAGAAACTATGTGAAAATGAATTTTGTGAGCCGTATTCACTATTTGTTTGAAGCGTGTATTATTTAGGTGTTTTTTCTTAGTAAATAGTTGAAGCTTTTATTATTTGGAGTTTTCTCATATTAAAAGGGCTAAGCATTTATTTTGAGGAGTTTTTGGTTATTAAATGGATGAAGCGTTTATTTTTTAATGTTTATCTTGATAAACGGTTGATACTTTTATTTTTTTGGAGTTTCTACTTACTAAAGGACCAAATCATTTATTTAGAGTTCCTTTTATTAGTGAGCTGAAGCGTTTGTTCTTGGAGTTCTCACTTTGGGGTATGCTTTTCCTAGAGACCAACATAGATAGCTCGCCACGATGTTTTGACTTATGAGGCATCTTTAGAGTCCCGAGCCATCACATTGTCCAGCCCGTGGCTGTTGCCTGTAAGTAGCCTTGGGAGGTTCAACACTAACCACTTATGGAATCCTATTCTTCTTCCTTAACACAGCTGTGTAATAGATAGCAGAATGGAAAGGAAATATCAAACTTTTGTTGAATACGTCCCTCAAGGCCTTATAACAGAAATCCTCACCTTCGTGGTGTTGAAATAGGAGAAAACACTTGATGATATAAATAACTTACGCCTATAGTAAATCAATTTTCTTCTTGCTTATTATTTTATTTTATTTTTGTTTTTTGTTTTTTTTTTTTTGTTTAGTGGAGCTTTCAATGATGGAAAACTATTGTTTATCCTTGTAGTTGTAAGCTCTTTCGCACATCTAAGTTCTCAAGCTTAAAACCCTCAAAGAAACATAGCCAAAGGACACACCAACGACAAAGATCCTTATCATCAAGTGCCCAAATCAACTGAAGCTCTGTATAGCTTTAGTTTGTTAACAATGGCTGTTTGGTTAACATATCAGCTGGATTTTCACTGCTTCAAATCTTCTTAAGAGACAATACTTTATCTTCTAATAAAGTCTGAATGAAATGGTACCTCAACTGAATGTGCTTAGATCTTGAATGAAATTCTGGGTTCTTAGCAAGATGGATAGCACTTTGGTTGTCATAATACAAAATACTATTATCCTACCCCTTTCCTAATTTAGTCAAGAAACCTTGTAACCAAATCATCTCCTTGCTAACTTTTGTAACTGCAACATACTCTTCTTTTGTTGCAAAAAGAACTACAATTTTCTGCAATTGAGAGATCCAACTAACTCTAGTACTATTCAAAGTATAAATGTATCATATAGTACTCTTTCTATTATGAGTATCTCCATATAGATCAGAATCAACATAATATTGTAATTTTAGGCCTCCTCCTTTAAAGCACAATGTTGTATGTGTAGTACCTTGTAATACCGAAAGATCCATTTCACTACCTCCCAATGTTGTTTTCCTGGAGTACTTACGTACCTACTCACTACTCCCATTTCATGTGCTATGTTGATCTAGTACACACCATTGCATACATAAGACTACTAACTACTAAAGTATAGGGGGTTCTTTCCATATAGGCACACTCCAACTTGGTTGTATGTGATTATTCTTTAGTTAATCTAAAATGACTAGCTAAAGGACTGCTTATTGGCTTTATATTCTGCATATTGAATTTGCTTAAGACTTTTTCTGACATAGTCAGCCTGTGACAACTTCAAGGTACCAGTCACTTTGTCTCTTATAATTTGCATTCCAAGAATTTTATTTGCAGCACCCAAGTCCTTTATTGCAAATTGCTTAGACAATAGTTTCTTCACATTATTTACCTCTTAAATGCAAGGCCCTGCTATCAACATATCATCCACATAAATAAGTAAAATAATGAAATTATTGTCATACCTTTTAACATAACAACAATGATCGGCTTGGCATTGCAAGAAGCCGATCTTGTGTATGAATCCATTAAATTTCTTGTACCACTGTCTTTGGGCATGTTTCAAACCATATAAGCTCTTTTGCAGCTTACACACAAGCTCACTTTTGCTTTCAACTACAAAACCCTGAGGTTACTTCATGTAAATCTCTTCCTCTAGATCACTGTGGAGGAATGTTGTCTTTATATCCATCTGCTCCAAATACAGATTCTCAACAACCAAAATGCCCAGGTTCAATCTGATAGTAGGTAACTTCACCACAAGTGAGAAGATTTCTGTGTAATCAACGCCTTCCTTTTTGTTGAAAACCTTTCAAAGCTAATCTGGCCTTTAACCGTTTGCTACCATCAATTTCTTCTTTTATCCTATAAACCTACTTCTTATGTAAAGCCCTTTTGCCTTTAGGAAGGTTTGTTAATTCCCATGTCTTGTTTAACATTAGAAAATCCATTTCATCTTGCATCAACAACTCCCACTTTGCTTGCATCGTCTATCTGCAAAGCTTCATCATAACTCTCAAGTTCACCATCATCTATTAACAACAAATAATGAAGTGATGATGAATATCTTTATGGAGCTCTATGTTGTCTAGTTGACCTTCTACGTTCAGTAGCTAGTGTGTTAGATTCTGCTTGTGGACTTGCTATCGCCTGACTGTTTTGAGTACTTCCAGTGATATCTTCGAACTCTACATACTCAATGTCTTTAACTTGGGCACCTGTACTGTCAGAATGTACTGCTCCATATTTGTCTTCATACATAACTTGCTCATTGAATATGACATCTTTACTTCAAATTATCTTCTGATTATGATAATCTCAAAATCGATACCCGAATTCATCACCACCATACCCAATGAAAGTGCACTTTACAGACTTAGCATCAAGCTTAAAATTTCTTGCAGTAAAATCTATTTGCAGATAAGCAATACATCCAAAGATTTTTAGAAAAGATAGATTTATCTCCTTTCCACTCTAAACCTCTTCTGTTATACGTTCATCCAAAGGTACAGAAGGTCCT
This sequence comes from Dioscorea zingiberensis, assembly GCA_026586065.1. Classification (NCBI taxonomy): domain Eukaryota; kingdom Viridiplantae; phylum Streptophyta; class Magnoliopsida; order Dioscoreales; family Dioscoreaceae; genus Dioscorea; species Dioscorea zingiberensis. The sequence goes on from CM048818.1 coordinate 16,775,346, forward strand.
TGATTAATTAGAAAGGCTGCAATGTTAACTGCATCAACCCAGAACATTTGAGGTAACCCGACATGAATCCTCAAACATCTAACCCTCTTATTAAGAGTTTTATTCATACATTCTGCAACTCCATTCTGTTGAAGGGTTCCCTTGATGGTTTTATTTATCCTAATTCCATTGGCACCACAATATTTCTTGAATTTTGTAAGATTGTACTCTCCTACAAGCACTTAAGCTTCAGACCTGTTTCATTCTCTACCAATGATTTCCATTTCTTGAAAGCATCAAAAGCATCATATTTAGTTTTTAGAAAATAAACTCATTCCTTCCTTATCGAATCATCAATGAAGGTAATATAATAAGATGAGCCATCGAGGAATGAAACTGGAGCATATCCCTATAAATTAGTGTGAACCAACTCTAACTTTTTTGTCTCTAGTATTCTGCCACTCCTTGAGAACCCCACCTTTTTTTGGTTACCATAAATACAATCTTCATAGAGGCCAATATCGACTGACTTAAGTCTCGGTAGTTTCCCTTTTGAATAGAGTACCTTCATTCCTTTCTCGCTCATGTGACCAAGTCTGCAATCCCATAAATCTGAATCTACTTCTTTGTTTGCAACTGCAACAGTATCTCGGATGTTGGTAGTCATATATAGTGTGTCCAACTTTCTCCCATAAGACACTACCATTGCACCTTTGGAGATCTTCCATAATCCACCCATGAAGGATATAACATCAAGTTTCCCAACATAAATTAGATTTCTTTTCAAACCAAGAATGTGTCTCACATTCTGTAGTAGCCATATACCTCCACTAGCTCGGGATCTTGATCCGAATATCTCCCTTTCCCACAACATTTAAATGTTCATCATTAGCTAAATAAACCTTTCTGAAATCACCACTAACATAGTTTTCCATGATTTCCTTATGTGGGCAAGAATGAAACGATACTCCTGAATCTAATACCCATGATTCAAATGGATTGTCCACATTGAGAATAAGAGAATCATCAATCTCTTTGGTGAATGGCATTGTGACATTCACAGCTTGCTTGTCTTCACCTATGTCAAACTTCTTCTTAGGTGTCCGACACTCATATTTGAAATGTCCTTGTTTTCTATAGTTCCAACACCCTGATGGACCCTTGGATTTTGACTTGCTTCTATGTTTAGATTTCGATCTAACATGACTATATTTTTTGTTAGTCATCCCGCCTCTGCCTCTACTTCATGTATTCAAAGTTGATCCTAATGTTTGGCTCAGTTCTCTTCTACGAACATCCTCACTTAGAATCAGATCCAACACCTCATTGAAATTTAATTTCATTGTTCCTACAAAACTGCTCACTACTGTCACAATGCCATTCCAACTTTCTGGCAAAGATGAAAGGCAAATCAAAGCCCTTATGTCGTCAGCGAAATCAATATCCACAGAACCTAACTGAGTTGTGACAATGTTGAACTCGTTTAGATGTTCTGTCATAGAGACACCTTCTTCCATTCTCAGATTGAATAGACGTCACATCAGATATACCTTGTTATGGGTAGATGGTTTCTCATACATATCTGATAGGGCTTTCATAAGAGATGTCGTACTTGTCTCTTTAGCAATGTTGAACACAACTTTGCGAGTCAGCGAAAGACGAATAACACCTAGGGCTTTTCTATCCAGAATCGCCCAATCTGCATCACTCATCTCTTATGGTTTCTCTTCTGTGAGAGGTATATACAGATCCTTGCCAAATAGGTATCTTCAATCTGTATCTTCTAGAATTTGAAGTCTAAACCATCAAACTTCTCGATCTTGATCTTTCAATCTTTTGCGGTCATTGTTCCCACTCAAACCCGGTTTTGATACCAGTTGATAGGAGTTCAACAAGATTCCTAGAGATCGTGAGAGACAAAACAGAATAATAGAAAAACAAGCAAGAAAACACATGGAGAATTTATACGCGGTTCACCCTAAAATAGGGCTACATCCACGGCTGCCGATACTGTTTTACTATTTTCTCATAATAACCGAAGCTTACAAGGATAGAACAATATAAAGAGAAACCCCCTAATATAGTGAAAATACCCAAAATACCCCTTGCAAAATTGTGACTAGGTATCAAGTATGATTAGGCTTAACAACTCAACAGTTTGTGGGCCCCACCAATATTGGTCGTTAGTCGATCATTGGTAGCCACACGTAGGTCGAGCGAGTCGACATGGTGGTGGGGATCCGGCTCGTTTAGATCTCGCACCAACATGGTTGGACTGCAGTTCGGTGGTTGGGTCATAAGACCCCTCCACGCATAGTAGAGGAAGTCTTCCACGTCACCCTCTTCCATCAGTGCTCCATCTTTGAGCCCTGTTTCCCGACCTTACTCATCAGCTTCCACGCAAGCTTCCCATCATTTGAGTGCTTCCACATCATCAGGTTCTAGTCTCTCTACAGTGGCGAGATTTCTCCGAGGCATGGTCCCGTCAACCGTGGCAATGACAACTCCTCCAGGTACGACCGCTAACGCCTGTTTCAGCTGCAACACCAAACCTGCTCCCGTTCAGCCATCATGGGACTCCGCTCGATCCTTAGACCGGTCCTTCCGTCGGTTCCCAGATGGAATTCCCCTTCGCTGGTCATTTCCTCCCCTTACCGGCATATCTTCAATTTCACTAATAGGTGCCTTCCCCTTCATAATTGCCGATGGTCTGAGCCGCGGGGCTCCTGGCGAGACTCCTGAGCCTTTCCGGAGGCGCGATCATCCACTACAGAGATCGACCTTTGTTCTCTTGTTCGCTGATCCTTTTCCCACTACAACGACAGCTGTTCGGTTTCAACTTCGACTAGGTATTGGTGGTTGCAAGTACTAATGTTGTAGTAAATGACACAAGGGAGTTCTTTGGGCCTCCTTATGCGCAGAAGCGCTTGAATGTCTTCACCATACTCGCTTCCCTGATAGTTGACATATAGAAGGTCTTCGACCAACTTCAACATCCTCGCGGTGACATCCCGTCTCCAGCAAAGAACCAGCAGGTATCTGATGGTTACCCAATGGATTGCATCTTCCACCCGGTCAGGTCGCCATAGGTCTAGCGACCATGGCTCGAACTCCATAAAGAACTCCGACCTGTCCAATGCTCCGAATGCTTCAAGATTTTTGGCCAGATTTGCAGATGGGCAGGCAATAATGAATCAGCAGACTCAAAGGGGTTTGACGACCCAATTATAGTGTTCGTCGACAATTTTTGTCATCACCGCCTCGACTTTCCGGCGATTCACCCCCCCTCCCATACTTCGGCCATTGTTGCAATGGTGAACTATCTCATGTTATCATTCCCCTCCACCATATCCTTGTCGAGAGCCAGCGATTAATACTGATGGTTGATTTTCGGTTCCGCGACCTACGCCCTCTCCTCCTTCTGGTTCACCGTCGTCAGGCACTTGAGGGGTTTTCCCGGGAGCTTCGCGGCTTTCTTCATTTAGGACATTGAGATTTGGCCTTGAGAGGGGTGTTATTCTTTTTCTCCTTCTTTGCGTTGATCGCCGACTCTCTTGCAGAGTGTCTCCAATGCAAGCGACATGTCTAGCTCTGATGGCCCACCTCCCCGCAATGACAACATGTCGGTGCCCGATGACACTCATTCGCTCTTTGTCTCAGTTTTAGACATTGTCTCCACACCATGATCATCTCGGTGGGCGTGCAGATAGTTGGCAGTGATCATTTGCGGTTGTTTGATAGCAGCTCCGCTCGGTCAACACGGTGCTCACTGCTCATTCTCCCTCTATGCTTGTAGCGCACCTCCATCTACCCTACCTCCTTCGTGGTCTCCATCCGCATTACAGGTGAATTGTTGTCTTTAATGACTGATTGTCCCCTGTCGTCACCCCTGACAATACAGGCGTAGGTGACGTGGTGCCGGCGGTATGAAGTCTTCAGTTATGCAGGTCAATCCGTCCCTGGGCCGCAGTTGGAGGTGTTCTTCGACCGAGGTGTTCTTCGACCTAGGTCCGTCGTTTTCCTGGTGGGTCTTCGGTGATACCGTCCTCTTCCATGCTCGCTGTTGGTGAGCGGTTGCAGGCTCCTGAGGAGCTCACCGGGGGTTCATTGGAAATTGCTTGTCCTCTAAGCAGGATAACTCTTTCCTACAAGGATGTTCAGCTGATATTTCTCACAAGGTCTAATACCCAGTTTAGTCTCTCTATTGTACCAAACCTACCCTTTTAGTCCCCCCATTATAAATTGCGCCTTTTTAGTCGCTTTACTTTCATGATTGTAAAAATCCAATCCCGTCCCTAAAGGCATATGTACAGTGATCAAAAAGACATGTGGGAGGGACTGACATTACTCAATCGTGAAAGTATAGGGACCAAAAGGCTCAATCTATAATGGAAGGACTAAATGAGTTCGGTATAATAGAGAGACTTAATTGGGTATTAGACCTTCGCACAACTACATATATGCATATTATTTATCATTTTAGTTTACCCACATCTAATACTATCATATTATCAATCTTCAGAAAGAAATAATTGTCTATCCTCAATATTTATCACCCATCATCTTTGATTATTATTTACATCTTCAAACTTATTTAGGTCATTTTTATTTCTTTAATCTATTTATTACATTCGAATCAATTTTTAAGTGTTTAGTTTACACTTTACAGTATTCCAATTGTTGTTTGTATCTGTGGATGCAAATTTGAACTGAAACTTAATAAAATAATCGAAGTTAGGAGTGCATCTTTTTCACATGTATGTAATCTGTTATGTTTTTATTTTTATTTTAATCTAAACAAGCAGCTTAGGTATTAGATATATATAAATATTAATATATATATATATATATATATATATATATATATATATATATATTAAAAAAAAAAGTTAATGGAGCGGTTCATGCCTCCATAAAAGGTTAAAGCAGGGGACCAGTTTGGCAGGCTGCCCATTGAACACGGTTGATCAGCCGTGGGTTCTGACCCTTTCACACCAAAAAAGATATAATAATAATAATAATCAAATATAAAACAATGAAATGAATACCCAGACATGTTCACCAACAAACATTCAGTAAAGTAGATCAAATGAAGAGTGAGAATTTATGTTCCATATATGTTTTGACTTCAATCAATCTGAACACACACAGGTTGCTATTGCACAACATTAATAACAAACCAAAAATGGCTGGGTGGCCTCAGCACTATTGCATCAGAGGTGAATTAAAAATTCAAAGAAACACCAACCTCTCAGTGTTTCATTAAAAGAATGCCATCTTTTGTTCTTGTTGAATCTACACCCACTTGAGAGATGAGAGAGAGAGATTGCTGGAGGGAGGAGGAAAGCTGAGTTCTATGCTCACTGAGGTAATTGTTTTTGCTTTGGAAGCTGCAATGAATTTCACTCTTTGATCTTCTCTGAGATGGTTTGTTCTCTTCTTTGTCCCTGTTCTTGCTTGTTTTCTACAATACTCTCTTTATTTGTTGTCAAGCTGTTTCCTTGGATTTGGTTCAAGTTTCCTATTTGTTGTTCTTTTTGTTAAATTTTTTCTTTTGCTATTGTTGCTCTTCTCTCTCGTTGGTTTTTCCCTCATTCTTTCACTTGTTTATCATTATTCTTGCTTGATTTCCATATTACTCTCTTTATTTGTTGTAAAGCTGTCTCCTTTTCTTTGATTTCCTTCCATTTTCCTGTTTCAGTGATGTGATTTAGAAATTTGTCTCCTTTCTGTTTATTTTATTTGCTGATAAGAAGTGCTCTAGCCACAATTACTGTATTTTTGCTTGGATTTGCTTCACATTGTTGTGTTGCTGGGATACAGGGGTAGCATATAAATTTACTCAACCTGGAAGCTTTCTTTGAAATGGGATCACTCTTGCTGCATTGCTTCTCATTGTTTCTGCTCTCAATCCCAATTTCCTTGGGTTTGTGCCCTGATGGGCAGGCTCTCCTTGCCCTGTCAAAGAACTTGGTGTTGCCAACCTCCATAAAATCCTCTTGGAACTCATCTGATCCTACTCCATGCAAATGGACAGGGATTCAGTGTGATTACCACTTCAATGTTGTGTCATTTAACCTCTCTGACCTAGGCATTTCCGGGAAACTGGGCCCGAGATTGGCTTTCAGCTGAGGCACCTCCGGACTCTTGATCTCAGCATCAATGAAGTTGCTGGATCCATTCCATCGGAGCTGGGTAATTGTACTCAACTTGAATACTTGGACCTCTCAACCAATCTTCTCACCGGGGAGATACTGGATACACTGAACCTCAAGAGACTGTCCTACCTCTCCCTTTTTAGCAATTCACTCAGTGGGAAGATCCCGGATTCCTTGTTTAAGGGTCAGCTATTAGAAACAGTCTTTCTGAACCAGAACAAGTTCACCGGTTCAATTCCTGCCAATATAGGAAACATGACCAGTGTCATATTCCTTGGGTTGTCTGAAAATCAACTGTCAGGCATTGTGCCAGATTCGATCGGGAATTGCACCAAATTAGAGGAGCTATACCTGTTCAACAATCAGCTTACAGGAACTCTTCCTGAGACCTTAAGCAACATAAAAGGGCTTAGTTATATGGATGCTAATACGAATGATATTAGGGGACGGATTCCTCTGAGTGCAAGCAGCTGTGGGCAATTGCAAGTGTTCATTTTGTCATTCAACAAGTTTGAAGGCAAGATCCCGGCATGGCTGGGTAATTGTAGCAATTTAATAACCTTTGCAGCTGTAAACAATCGGTTGTCCGGCCGATACCGCCTTCTCTGGCCGGCTTACTAGCCAATCTTGATACTTTCTATCTCTCTCAGAACTCTCTGTCTGGGCCGATTCCTAGAGATATCAGGAATTGTAGATCACTGTCTGATTTACAGGTATATGAGAACCAGCTTGAAGGGTTCATTCCAAGAGAACTAGGTCAGCTCCGTAATCTCAAGACACTCTCTGTTTACAAAACCACTTAACTGGTGAGTTTCCGTGGAGATTTGGAGAATTGAGAGCCTTCAGCATGTCCTTGTTTACAACAACAATCTCTCTGGAATATTGCCCCTGTGATGGCGAACTTAGAAACCTTAAGAACATCTCCCTTTTTAATAATCTGTTTAGTGGAGTCATACCTCAAGGGTTGGGAATCAACAGTAGTTTAGTGCAAATTGAATTCACTAACAATAGATTTGTTGGAGGCATTCCGCCAAATATATGTTATGGGAAGCAGTTGAAGGTTTTGAACTTGGGTCATAATTTACTTGAAGGTGGTGTGCCTGTAGACGTTGGAAACTGTTCGAGTTTGAGGAGGCTGATTCTTCAGAACAACAAGCTTAATGGTTCTCTACCTGATTTTGCTGAGAATTCGAGCCTGTTGTACATGGATTTGAGCGAGAATAGTTGGTCTGGACATATGCCTCCGAGTTTGGCTAATTGTGTGAATGTCACTGAGATAAACTTGTCAAGCAACAAGATCGAAGGGCCTATTCCTCCAGAAATTGGAAAGCTAGTTAATTTGCATGTTTTAGATTTATCAAGTAACAGATTATACGGTCAGTTGCCTTCACAAATTTCTCAATGCAGTAAGTTAGATATTCTGAATTTGGCCTTCAATTCTTTCAATGGTACAATTCCATCAAGCCTTGGAAACTTGGTGCTTTTTGTCTCAATGATACTGCAAGGGAATCAATTCAGTGGCGGGATTCCAGATTTCTGGTCACAATTTGAGAAGTTGCTTGAGCTGCAGCTTGGTGCTAATAACTTGGGAGGAAAGATTCCTTCATCGTTGGGCAGATTAAGCAGTCTTGAAATTGCTCTGAACCTTAGCAGTAACAGACTAACTGGCCAGATTCCTCCTGAGTTGATGAATCTGAACAAACTGCAAAGCCTTGATATCTCTATTAATAATCTGACTGGAGAACTAGCTTCAATTGGTGATCTCAGTTCATTGCTCCACGTGAATGTTTCGTATAATCACTTCACTGGTCCACTGCCAAAAAAATGGCTGAAGTTGTTGGTTTCCTATCCAAACTTATTCATGGGCAATCCAGGTCTTTGTTGTCAGGAAGGTGACTTTTCTTGCTTAAATAGTAGCATTCTTCAGCCATGTGTGCAAAGCAGTAGTGGAAGAGGCCTCAGTGTGATTGTTATTGTCCTGATTAGCCTTGGTTCATTCTTTTTCTGTATGTTATTGTTCCTTGCATTGGGTTATATGCTCTTTCGACGTAGAACAGATCCAAAGGAGGAATTGCCATTGCATGAAGGGTCTTCTTTCCTTCTGAAAAGAGTAATGGAAGCCACTGAAAATTTGAATGAGAAGTATATTTTAGGAAGTGGAGCTCATGGAAGTGTTTACAAGGCTTCTCTAAGTCCGGACAAAGTGTATGCAGTTAAGAAGCTTGTTTTCTCTACTCAGAGGGGTTCGAGTGTGAGCATGGTGAGAGAAATCCAAACAGTTGGGAAGATCAAGCACAGAAACCTGGTAAAATTGGTGGAATTTTGGTTGAGAAGTGACTGTGGGTTGATTCTCTATGAATATATGGAAAATGGCAGTCTTCATGATATTTTACATGAGGTCAGGCCACCACCGGTTTTGGAATGGAATGTGCGGTACAAGATAGCTCTTGAACTGCTCATGGGCTTGTCTATCTTCATGATGACTGCAACCCAGCTATTATTCACCGTGATATCAAAACCGAGTAACATACTTTGGACTCCAACATGGAAATTCATATCTCAGACTTCGGACTTGCTAAGCTCATGGATCTATCTTCAGCGTCTCCTCAGACCTCTGCAATCATGGGCACCATTGGCTATATGTCACCAGGTATGGCTTCTATTCTTTGTAGTATTATGCCGTACCTTGATTAAATATAGTACTTTATGATTAACAGCTGTTCCGGTAAAGAAAACAATATAGTCTCTCTCTCTCGATCTCCTCTGTAATTTGTTTATAATGTATTGCTTCGATTCCCTTTCATCAGAAACAGCATTTACCACTAGAAGAAGCAAGGAGTCGGATGTCTACAGCTACGGGGTGGTTCTACTTGAATTGATAACGAGGAAGAAGGCGTTGGATCCTATTTTCCCGGATAACATTAATATTGTAAGTTGGGTGCTTTCAACTTTGAATGGCAGTGATGATGTTGGAATTATTGTCGATCCAGATATCAGGCATGAAATCATTGGTAATGCTGAATTGGAAATGAAGCAAACACTCAAGTTGGCCTTACAATGTACAGCCAGGGAGGCTAGTCTGAGGCCTTCCATGAGGAGTGTAGTTTCACAGCTAATGGACTTGAGATCCAGTGTCAGAAAATATGGAAAAGATTACAAATGATCAACTCATGGCTTTGCAGAAACATTGACGACTAACAAGAGGACTTGTTCGGTCTATGAAGCTGAAACTTTTCCTTCATCTTCTGAAATATGGGGAGTCTTGGTCACACACCTTTTATATGGTTGGCATTGTATCGATCGGTTACTTGAAGAGAGTGTAATTCTACCGATTTACATTGTACATTGATCTCTTTTTTCTTTAAAAAACTTGGCAAGCCATGCAGTTCTTTGTTTCAATCTTTGCTGGATGTTTACTGTTTTTCTGAATGTCCAGGACTTTGCCGAATTTCAGGAGACAGTATACATGGAAACCATGGGAGACAGCACTTCCTTTTCATCTCTCGGTATGAAAATACCATTCATAAAATAATTAAGTTGCCAAAGTTAATCTGATTTTTGTGCTGAATACACTGTATTCTATTTAATTTTGGATGCAATATCTTGCTTTCTTCTGAAATGCTCATATTTGATGAGTTGTTATTGCATGTCTGCCCCAAAGTTGGAAAGATCAGCTTAATTTTAGAAAGTGAAGTCTTTGGGAGGAATTGGAACTTCTTTTAGGAAACATGGTTTCTTTTTTTACTATTGTTTGGCAGTGTGTTGAAATCCAACACTTGGAAAAGTGAAGTTTTTCAACTGCTAGGCATGGATAATGGATTCTAATTAATCTTCAAAGATAACTGAATCATTATGATAAGAGGGCAAGGGATGGATATTAATTTCCATAGTTCGAAGAAAGCAGGATGATTGAAAAGAAGGTGGATTGTAGTTTCTCTCGCAAATTTTGCTCACCATCATCTTGTGAGAAACTGAATCTTGTGATATAAATGGTTTACTAAGGTGAATTTTGTAACTAAAGGGGTTGTTGGTACACAGACAGATGTAACTTTACTTGCATTATACTAGGAAAAGATTGAAGAAATGACTTGAAAAGTGGCATATTTTTTTTTTTTTTTTGAGAAAGAGTCACAATGTGACTATATATTAAGAAGAAGAAAAGGTGGTACAGCATCATCAGCTTGGTAGTGGATTACATAATCATACTTAACCAAGATAAAACAGGGCTTGTAAAACAAAACAGAGCAAGGTAAACAGAGGGTCATTACATAACAAACATGCAAGGATGGAACAATGCATCCACTCAAGATCCCTTTCCTCCGGCCATCTTCTTCTGAACTTTTGAAAGGATTTGTACCCCCTGCATTTGGTGCACGAGCACCCTTTTGCATGGATTTTTGGAGTTCCCATAAAGTCCTGTCCTCTTCTGAGTCATCCAAACCAGAGTCTTCTTCCCAGCTCTCGGATTCACTCTGATGGGCTGAAGGTGCCCTGTGATCGCTAAGAGCCTTCTGAATTCGATCGACAAGCGCAAGATGCTCATCAGAGGGATTGTCAGGTCTCTGATCCATTGTTGACGTCAAGAGGAGAGGCGGGGACAAGCATGCTTTTCGTTTACCTTTCCCCTTGATGTCCACATCCATAGTAGTAGTTCCACTGGCACGAACCATCTCAGGATTATGAAGAACTAAATCAAGGTTTGGCGGGTTCTGAGCCGCGACATCCTCCAGACCGGTGCTATATGAACTGGATGGAAGACAGAGAGAAGGCTGAGATTCGAAACCACCATCAGGCACCATCGGGCTGGAGGAGATGGGACGGCCAGGTAGAGGGAAGCGGGTCAACAGCTGAGGCGCAATGCCACGGCCGCCACGAACGCCTCGACCGCCACGTCCGCTGCGTCCATGTGACACCTCTGCACCACGCTTGGACACAGGAAAATTATCCTCTCGGTTGACCGGCTGGGAGTCAAAAGATGGGTCAGCAACCACGTGCTGGACCATACCGCTTTCACAGCCACTACGACGTGGCAGGGATGAACGATCAGAGGCCGCCACGTGTTGAACATCCACGCCATCAGGCTGCAATCGTTCCGGAGAAGCATCAGCCCGCACGTGCATCTCGCGTGAAGACGAAGGGTGCCCTCCACCACGGCCACGGTTGCGACCACGACGGCGGTTCACCTGCGTCCATCTCCAGCCTTGGTGGTCCTCTAAGATCATCTCCACATCAGGAGCTTGTGGTTTCAAAGCTGAAGCACGATCGACACAAGGCGCAGAAATTCCCAATCTAGCCTGGCCGGAAGGAAGCCGATCAACAGCAACGCTAACTTCAATGTTTTCCTGTGGTTGTTCGCATGTTGGGGTTCCCCGACGTGGGCAAGAGGCAGCAGCATGGCCCACCATTCCACAACAATGGCAGAGGGTCGGTGTTCGTTCATAGAGGACAAAGACGAACACGCGGCGATCACCATCCTCAAGCCAAAATCCTCTCTTCAGAGGGGTAGACAGGTCGATTTCAAAGCAGGCCCTTGCGAATTTTGTGCGGGCTAAGGAGAGGGTCAGAGCATCCACCTTCACCAACCGGCCTATGGACGCCGTGTGCGTCTCCAGCGATTCAAAGTCCCAATAGTCAACAGGGAGGTTATGAATTTGGACCCAGACCATCGCCTTCGTCAGCGTCGTGAACGCCGGTTCAAAGCATGGCTGCCACGGAGCGAGTTGAAGGACGAGCCCCTGAACCGTCCACGGCCCCTCAAAGAGGAGATGCTCCTTGACCTCCTCTGTTTCACATCTGATAAGCAGAAATCCGTTCGGCATGTCCGAGATTTGCAGGTTACCTAATGAGCTCCATCGTCCCAAAAGGGAGGCCTTGACAGCTTCGAATGGGGGGGAAAAGTGGCATATTTTATGGTTTATTCTCTATCTGCGGTACCACTCATTGATCTTCCTTGGTTTTTTTTACTGCAAAAACCTTCTAATGTATTCCTATTTGTGAGAAGATGAGCCCATACGGGGTCACATACGGGCCGTATAGGACCACCACAGGCCGTATAAAGTAGCCAGGGAAGTGTACGGGCCCATACACGGGTCGTACAGGCAATACGGGCTCATATACGGGCCATATACGGGCCCGTATATCAGACCGTATGGAGGGACTTGAGGAGTATACGGGACCGCATACGGGCCGTATACGGGCCCGTATAGGGTAAGTATAAAAGCGTCTCTGTTGCGGCTGAAGACCAAATCCGAAAAATCCCAAATTGAGAGGCTAGAGCTGAGGGCTTGGAGGGCTTGTAGAGAAGAGGAGACACTTGAAGAAGCATCAATCAAGAAGGGAGAAGGTGGAGATCAACTTGAAAGCTCAAGGAGAGTGTATAGTGAGTTGTTCTTGTATTTCCTTTGGTGTTGCATCTTTGTATGAGTGTTGTTTCTTCTTGATACGAGCTTGAGTCTTGTTCAAGCCTCGACGGTACTCATATCTAGTGGATTCCCTGTTCCCCGCCCCCGTGGAGACGTAGGCAAGGTGCCGAACTCCACGTATATCTTGTGTGTGTTGTTTGTGATTGTTTCTCTATCTTGCCCTAGTTGTGCATGTGTGTTTGGAGATAATCTTTGACAGGGTGTTCGAGCTTGGTTGTGTGCGTGATTGGACTTCCGCAGAGGGTTGAATTGTAGGTTCTCCCCCAACAATTGGTATCAGAGCTGTTGGTTTTCAGCTTGGGCAATCTGTGCACACAAGGTGTTCGACGGAATTCTTGAAAGATGTCTTCAACCGGTAATGCCAAGGTTGGGAAGTATGAGATTGAGAAGTTCAATGGGAAGAATGATTTCTCTTATTAGAAGATGCAAATGAAGAATTTGTTGATATCACAAAGACTACACAAGGCGCTTTTGGGGAAGGAGAAGAAGCCGAAGGATATGAGCGATGAGGATTGGGATGATCTTGACATGGAGGCACGCGCGGCAATTATGCTATGCTTGGATAGAGATGTCGCCTTCTTGGTTAATGATGAGGAGACGGCGGCCAGCGTGTGGTTGAAATTGGAGTCCAATTTCATGACCAAGACCTTGACAAATCGTATCTACTTGAAGACCAAGTTGTATACTTGCAAGATGGAGGAGGGTACCTCAATTTGAGACCACATAAACAAGTTTGAGAGGATTATTTCGAGCTTGAAGGATGTGGATGTCAAAGTAGATGACGAGGATCAAGCCATATTATTGCTACTTTCTTTGCTGCATTCATTTGAGAATTTGGTACAAACATTGATGCTTGTGGGTGATACACTCTCCATGGATGAAGTCCGGACATCTTTGTTATCCGATGATCTTCGGAAGTTGGCTACTAGTGGAAGAAGTGACAAGGAGCAAGCACAAGGGTTGATTGTACGGGGAAGGTCAAATGAAAGGGGAAAGGGGCAAAGAGGCAAGTCAAGATCAAAATCAAGATCTACCGCAAAGGTTATATGTTACAATTGCGGAGAGAAAGGGCATTTCAAGGCCGATTGTACCAACAATAAAGTTAATTGGAGGAAGAACAACAACAACAAGGGGAAGATGATCAAGCAAGAAGAAGCAAGTTTTGCTTCGGAAGGGGAAATAGAAACAGATGAATGCTACAATGTGAGTCAAGGTGGGGAGATCTCCGGGAAGTGGATACTTGATTCGGGTTGTTCACATCATATGTGTCCAAATAGGAAGTGGTTTGCTACCTATGAGAGCATTGATGGTGGCACTGTGTTGATGGGCAATGATCATGCTTGCAAGACAGTTGGCCTAGGTTCAATCAAGATCAAGATGCATGATGGGATGATCAGGACCTTGACAGATGTACGACATGTCCCCGACTTGAGGAAGAATTTGATTTCTCTTGGTGCTTTAGATTCCGGCGGTTGCAAGATAGTGGCCGAGAAGGGAGTTCTAAAGGTTGTTCGGGGCTCCATGGTGGTGATGAAGGGTATTCGTCACGGGAACTTGTATGCTTTGTTGGGTACAACGGTGACAGATAATGCTTCAGTTGGGATCTCAGGAGGCAGTAACCCATCAGATTGCACTAAACTTTGGCATTTGCGGCTAGGGTATATGTCAGAAAAGGGTCTATCTTTGCTTGGAAAGGAAGGTTTGCTGAAGAACATGAAGAAGCCTTGCATGGAATTTTGCGAGCATTGTGTGTATGGAAAGGCACACAGAGTCAAGTTCGCCACAAGCAAACACAAGAGCAGAGGAGTACTAGACTATGTGCATACGGATGTATGGGGACCGGCCAAGGTTGCTTCAAAGGGAGGTTCCAGATATTTTGTCTCATTTGTTGATGATTATTCTAGATATGCTTGGGTGTATTTTCTTAAGCATAAGAATGAGGTATTTGAGACATTCAAGCGGTGGAGAGCAATGGTTGAAAACATGACTGGAAGGAAGGTGAAGACAGTGAGGTCAGATAATGGCACCGAAAGTACACCGAGGGGCCTTCAAGGAGTTACTGTGGATCGGGGAGGGTATTGTTCGACACTGGACAGTCAAAGCTACACCACAGCAGAATGGGGTCGCAGAGAGACTGAACCGTACATTGCTTGAGAGAGCAAGAGGTATGAGATCCACTCGGTATGGGCTGTGAGAATGGTGGGCAGAGTCGGGCTTGTCGCAGCTTGCTTACATAGTGAATCGTGGCTCCACATTCTACCTTGATGGTGATATCACTTATCGGTGTTGGTCGTGTGGAACATGCAGATTATGATGAGTTGAGATCTTTTATTGCACAAATTTTATTATCATGTGAAAGAAAATAAGCTTGATCCTAGAGCCAAGAAGGCACTCTTCTTGGGGTATGCTAAGGGTGTGAAAGGCTACCGCCTTTGGTGCTTGGAAGATTCAAAGTTTGTAATCACAGGATGTTACCTTTGATGAGAATTCCATATTAGCCTTGCCAAAGGCTATGATGCCCAATGATGGTGTTGATGATGAGTTGACCACCAATACTCAAGTGGTGGAGATTGATGGATCTGTAGACCAACCAGGTCCTAGTTATGCTCAAGAGGAAGCTCAGGAAGACACTCAGGATGAGGATCGTGATGAGCTTGAACTTGAGGAGGTTCAGGAAGACAGTACACATGCACTACAGCAGCAGCAGTCAGAGTCTTTGGCTACCACTAGGCCAAAGAGGCAAATTAAACAAGTTCAGAAGTTCGGGTTTGATGAACCTCTGAAACATTATGGGCAGGCAAATTTGGTTGAGTATGCTCTCTCGGTGGAGGATGATGAGCCGGTCACCTTCAAGCAAGCTATTAGAGATTCAAATAGCGAGAGATGGTTGGTTGCAATGGAGGAGGAGATGGAGTCTCTTCGGAAGAACCAAACATGGGAAGTTGTCCCATTGCCCAAGGGAAGCATGCTATAGGTAAGTGGGTGTACAAGAAGAAAGAAGATTTATCTCGAGTCAAGTGGTACAAGGTACAAGGCCGGGCTAGTGGCTAAGGGTTTCTGGTAATGTAAAGAAGGGGTGGACTACAATGAGATTTTCTCGCCGGTGGTGAAGCACACTTCTATCCGTGTATTGTTGAGTTTGGTAGCTCATGGTGATCTTGAGCTTGAACAACTTGATGTCAAGACGGCCTTCTTGCACGGTGACTTGGATGAAGAAATTTATATGCATCAACCGGAGGGGTACAAGATTGAGGGAAAGGAGAATCATGTTTGTCGCTTGAGGAAATCACTATATGGTCTGAAGCAGTCGCCTCGACAGTGGTACAAGGGCTTTGATTCCTTCATGCTCAAGAATGGCTACTCCAGAAGTAAGTACGATTGTTGTGTTTATTTTCGACAACTTCGTGGTGATGCATTTATCTATCTCTTGTTGTATGTGGATGATATGCTCATTGCTTGTAAGAGCAAGGTGGAGATAGATAAGTTGAAGTCTCATCTTGGGAAGGAGTTTGAGATGAAGGACATTGGGGCAGCTAAGAAGATCCTTGGCATGGAGATTAGGAGAGAGTGGTCAAGCCGAATTTTATTCTTGAATCAGAAGGGTTATCTTGAGAGAGTAATGGCTCGGTTTGGGATGCAAGATGCAAAGCCAGTGGTGACTCCATTGGCTCCACACTTGAACTCTCAGGTCGTACCATCACATACTACAAATTGAGGAAAAGGAGCAGATGGCTCGAGTTCCATATGCCCGCAAAGAGGGAAGTTTGATGTATGCGATGGTCTCAGATTGCTCTCGACATTTCATTGCAGTGCTTAGTGTGGTCAGCAGATTTATGGCAAATCCAGGACGACCTCACTGGGAAGCTGTGAAATGGATATTGAGGTACTTGAAGGGTACCACAGACATTGGTTTGTGCTTTGGTGAAGAATCATGTCAGTTGAGTGGGTTTGTGGACTCAAATTATGCTAGTGATCTCGACAGGCGGCGATCTACTACTGGTTATGTATTCAAGATATATGGTGCACCAGTTAGTTGGAGATCGATGCTACAAGCCACAATTGCTTTATCTACTACTGAGGCCGAGTATATGGCTATGTCAGAAGGAGTGAAGGAAGCTTTGTGGTTATGGGGCTTGTTGGAAGATCTGGGGATTGAGCAGGATGCAGTGGACTTGGGATGTGACAGTCAGAGTGCGATTCACTTGGCTAAGAATCAAGTTCACCATGCTCGCACCAAGCATATTGATGTCCGGTATCACTTTGTACGAGATGTCATTAAAGAAGGCTCCATTTCTTTGTTGAAGGTGCACACTAGTGACAATCCTGCAGACATGTTCACCAAGGTAGTACCAAGGAGCAAGTTTCAACATTGCTTGGACTTGCTCAATGTTAGCAAATGCTAATGAGGGGCATTTTGGGGTTGGGAATCAACTATATGAGTATGTGCTATCTTGTTGGTCTTTCTCATGATGATGTATACATGTTCGTTCCACATTTGGAGTCAAATGAGAAACGAGGTGGAGAATTGTGAGAAGATGAGCCCATACGGGGTCACATACGGGCCGTATAGGACCACCACAGGCCGTATAAAGTAGCCAGGGAAGTGTACGGGCCCATACACGGGTCGTACAGGCAATACGGGCTCATATACGGGCCGTATACGGGCCCGTATGAGGTGACCAGCAGGGCATACGGCTGTATACGGCCCGTATATCGCATCGTATGGAGGGACTTGAGGAGTATCACGGGACCGCGATACGGGCCGTATAGCACGGGCCCGTGATAGGGTAAGTATAAAAGCGTCCTCTCGCTAAGTACCAAGACCAAATCCAAAAATCCCAAATTGAGAGGCTAGAGAGCTTGGAGGGCTTGTAGAAGAGGAGACACTTGAAGAAGCATCAATCAAGAATGGAAGGTGGAGATCAACTTGAAAGCTCGCCGAGAGAGAGTGTATAGTGAGTTGTTCTTGATTTCCTTTGGTATTTGCATCTTTGTATGAGTGTTGTTTCTTCTCGATACGAGCCGAGTCTTATTGACACTCGGCCACTGCACTCATATCTGTGGATTCTCTCGTTCTCACTTGCAGTGGAGGCGTGAGGCAAGGTGCCGAACTCCACGTATATCTTCAATGTGTGTTGTTTGTGATTGTTTCTCTATCTTGCCCTGGTTGTGCATGTGTTTGGAGATAATCTTCGGCAAGTGTTCGGAACTTCCAAGCGTGATTGGACATGAGGAGGAGGTTGAATTGTAGGTTCTCCCCCAACACTATTCAATTAATCTCAATATCATAACTTGATGTTGACACACACCTAGTAAACAAACCAATAATATCTGCATCTTTCCTGGCATCCTGGAAATTCCTGTGAAGGTGTTGATCATGAGTTTTCTTTTCCTCTCCATTACAGTTATCATCTACTCCAAACTGTGAGAAAATTTATATGGAGAATGACAAAAGTCAGTTATCTGATATATATATATATATATATATATATATATATAAGACCATTCCTTGTCTTGAAAGTTTTTCTGCGAAATTCTCTGCGAGGAATTGCAACTGTCCCGTCTGTGTCAAAACTTCATTTTCTAAACCATATTGTCACCAAACTTTGTTATAATTACCTCCGTATTATGTATAGAATTGACCTCTTCTATAGTTTTAAGATGACTACATAATCTTAGTCTTCTTATTCAATTTCTAGAAACCATGGTATCTATCACTGCATTTTCTGAGATCAAAGTTTGAACAATTCTAAATATTTATGAATTATGTGGATATAATTCTATAATGGTTGCAAGTTGCTAACATGGCCTTTCCTTATGTTCCAAACCCGATCCCATTTTCCAACATGGTCCTCTTCATCTATATATTCTTGACTTTTCTAGACAGAGAAAGACATCCTCCCTCAGTCCCTCTAGAGTCTAGTCTACTAAGATAACGACCATTTATTAAACAATTAACCATTTAGAAAGACCACTATACCAGCAAGTAATTAGAATCATCTCTATATTTTACTTTTCGAGAGTAGACTCTGCTATCAAGTCTTTTCATAGATCTACAACTTTCTATAAAAAGACAGTACTTCTCTATTTCCCATCCCCTGTTCATTCAATCACACACACACACACAAAAAAAAAGACTTTTTCATTTCCTAGCTCCTTCAAATGAAGAACTATCTCCTCCTCTTTCTTATCCTCTCCATGTCTTCATCTCTGTCCTTCATCGTCTCCGGGGAGCCAACGCCGGTGAACATCGGCGTCATCCTCGACATGAAGTCTCGGGTGGGCAAATCAAGCTTCGTGTCCATGAAGATAGCCATGGATGACTTCTACACTGCACATCCTAACTACACCACCAGGATTGTCTTCAAGACACGGGACTCCCAGAAGAAAGTCATCAGCGCCGCCACCGCCGGTATGCTTCTCCTCCTCCTCCTCTCCAATTAAAAGAACATGTCCCCACGTTACGTATATTCATAGGGTTTGACCTTTTCTCGGCTGCTTAGCTGCATTGTGTGGCGGGAAAATGACCTCGTTTCCCTTATCCCAACGCTCCTCATCAGTCATCCCTACCCTGCTTATATTAGATTGAGTTGTTTTTATATGATTTTATCTTTGTATGTTTAGTTTGGAGTTTTTTTTATTTGCAAAACTGACGCTTTGGGATAAGTATGATTTTATTAGTGTTTTTAATGGAATAAATGGAAATTTTAGAAAGTTTTGCTAGAATTTTCATATTTGCCTAGTGCCGCATAAAGTCAAAAAGCTTGTGTTGACCCCATATTTACATGTACAGTAGTCAAACATAGGACAAAGGAAGATTTTATATAAGTCAAAGAATTTAATGTCCAAGCACTCAACAACATGCATGGAATTACAAAGAGTAGACCAGTCAAATTATAAATCATTATCAACTTTTCCTAATCATGTGTGTATGATTGATGCAAGTAGTTTATTAGTCTTGCTGTATTTGTTTTTTAATATATTTAATATTTTATATGCAAGCAAATAAATGAACCACGATTTATTATTCATAGTTATTGAAAGAAAGAATCTGATTATTTTTCCAGCCTTGGACCTTATACAAAATGAGAGGGTTGAAGCAATCATTGGCCCACAGACCTCCAGCGAGGCGCCGTTCGTTGGAGACCTTGGCGCGAAGGCGAACGTCCCTATCGTCTCTTTCTCAGCGACGTGCCCAGCTCTGTCTCCCACTCAGTCCCCCTTCTTCATCCGCACTGGCCTCAGCGACGCCGCGCAAGCTCCGGCCATCGCAGCCCTCATCCAAGCCTATGGCTGGCGCCGCCTCGTCCCTATCTACGAAGACACTGACTACGGCGCCGGCTTCATCCCCTCCCTCGTCGAGGCCCTCCTCGGCGTAGGTGTAAACGTTCCCTATCGCTCTATTGTCTCCAAGGACTCTGCGGACGACGACTTGTTGTTGGAGCTCTACCGGCTGAAGAGCATGCAGACGCGGGTGTTCTTGCTGCACATGTCGACGTCACTAGCCGTCAAGCTCTTCGACCAGGCCGAAGCCGCCTGTATGATGGACGAAGGCTTTGTTTGGATCATCAGCGGGAAGCTCACCAGTCTGCTCCCTTCCGTTGCTCATGATTCCATACAAGGCGTGCTTGGCCTCCGGCCTTATGTTCCGGTGACCACTGACAAGTATCATAAGTTCCATAAGAGATGGAGAAGAGAGTTCAGACGCGAGTTCGTCTCCGATGATGATGATGATGACAGTACGAAGCTCACCACGTTCAGTCTCTGGGCTTATGATACAGTGTGGGCGGTGGCGTTGGCGGTGGAGGCTGCTGCTTCTCGTGACTTTACTCGTGTGGTGAGTGAGGGAAGACGGACAGACCTGTCGGCGATCCCCGTGTCGAAGACCGGCAAGAAGCTTCTTCATGAGATAAAAAGGACGAGGTTCAATGGCCTCGCCGGAGAATTCCATCTTGTTGGAGGAGAACTGAATGTGTCCGTGTTTCAGTTAATGAACTTGCACGGAAAGAATGAGATGAAGATTGGCTACTGGACTCCGATAGCCGGGTTACACCGGCATCTGGGTAAAGACAACAATGGTGGTTACTCGGCCTCTATGGAGAGTCTCAGGCCAGTGATCTGGCCAGGGGAGCCGAAGATGGTTCCCAAGGGGTGGGAGATGCCGACGAGCGGGAAGAAGCTGAAGATCGCCGTACCAGGGACCGTCCTCCCCGGCTTTCGTTCCTTCTTGAACGTGAGGACAGACTCAAAGACTAATCAGACGATCTTCGGAGGTTTTGTGATTGAAGTGTTTGAGTCTGCAGTGAAGAGACTCCCATATGCATTGCCCTTTGAGTACGTGAGCTACAAGAGCTCTGATGGGAAAAGCACTGGATCCTATGATGATCTCGTCCATCAAGTTACTCTTCAGGTCACCTCTACTCTTTAACTTAGATGATATATATGATCATAACCAAGTGTTTAATTTGTGCTTTACTGATATATGTTTGTGATATTTTAAACAGAAATTTGATGCCGTGGTAGGGGATACGACGATAACAGCCAAAAGATTAGGGTACGTAGACTTCACGTTGCCATACACGTTGGCCGGAATATCCATGGTGGTGCCCTTACAGAACAAGCAGAGCAAGAATGCATGGATCTTTGTCAAGCCATTGACTCTAGACCTCTGGCTTGTCAGCCTCTCCTTCTTCGTCTTCACCGGCTTCATAGTATGGGTGCTCGAACATCGAATCAACCCGGAGTTTCGTGGCCCTCCGATGAACCAACTCGGAACCATCTTCTACTTCACATTCTCGACGCTTGTCTTTGCTCACAGTAAGTGATCATAAATACTTGTATGTTCCGCAATTGAACTTCATCCATGATGCATGGCTAACAGATTTATGGTTTTGGTTTGGTTTAGGGGAGAACATAGTGAGCAATTTAGGGAGATTTGTGGTGATCATATGGGTGTTTGTGGTGCTGATACTGCAATCGAGTTACACTGCAAGCTTGACATCAATGCTCACAGTGGACCAGTTTGTGCCAAGTTACAGCCACATCAACGAGCTCAAAGAGCGTGGGTTGCGTGTAGGGCACCTTAACAACTCCTTTGTTAAGGATTTCTTAACCAAAACACAGGGGTTTAATCAAGAGAAACTGGTACCCTTTAGATCTCCCGAAGAGTATGCTGAAGCTTTGGCCAAAGGGAGCCAAAATGATGGAGTTGCCGCTGTTATTGATGAGATTCCTTATCTCAAAGTCTTTCTCAAGTATCACTGTGACAACTACACCATGGCTGGCCAGATCTACAAGACTGGTGGATTTGGCTTTGTAAGTGTAATATATTTTCTCTTATGTTGTGGTACTAATTACCAGCATTTGTTTAATTTAATCGATGTGTGACTATTAGCTATATATATCGATGTTGCGCAGGCGTTTCCGAAAGGTTCATCGTTGGCACAGGACCTCTCTAGGGCGATACTGAATATAACTGAAGGCGATGAAATGACGGACATTGAGAGAAGATGGTTTGGAGATCAGACTAACTGTCTTAAACAAGGGAGCAAGCTCTCATCAAACAGCCTAAACTTCAGAAGCTTCTGGGGGTTATTCCTCATCACTGGAATTGCTTCCTTGGTAGCTTTCTGCATCTACTGGATCATCTTTTTTCACAAGAACAGGAATCAGTTGATGTCAGAAATTGGCCCGGGCCATTCTCTCCCATGGCGGCTTCAATCCATCGGCTGGCTTTTCGATCAGAAGGACCTCTCATCTCATACATTCAGGAATGCTGAAGTTAAGGATGGATCAACCAGAGGTACCAATAATTGTCCTCAAAGTCCATTGAGTTACTCTACTGCTGATACATTTGGAGGAGGTACTCCAACTACTGATGAGCTTGCAACTCCAAATTCAGAAACACCACTTCATGGAGAGGTTACTATTGTTCATGAGGCTAGATGAAGTTTGGTGGTTGATTTACTTTGTTTTATTATAGATGATTCAAATGTTTACCTCTGATAGTTCTATATGGTCAATTAATCTTTTTCTCCTCTTGTAAATAGTTTCGTTATTGAAGGTATTATATCTCATACCTTCAACTTGTATATATCTCATAGCTTGTAATCTTGTTGGAGCTTATTCCATCAATTATATATATATATATATATATATATATATATATATATATATATATATATATAAAGATAGATAAATCACATTTACTGAAATGGATATACTTGTTATTCCAAATTAACTTCAATTTTCTGGACAGTTATTGAAAAAACTTTTTAATTTATATAAAAACAAGTATATATCAATGACTTTAACCTCAATGTATGGTGGCCACTGACCAATCTATCATCCTCCAGTTCTCAAGGAAGAGACAAAAAAAGATAACAACTTTGAAATGTCAACTTTTTTGACTCATTAGGGAACTTAGAATAAAGATGAATGGACTTTTTCTTCCTTCTTTGTCTCATGTAATGTTTATTCAGACAAAGCCTACTTATTATATAATAAATATATTAAGTTAGCAAATTAATATTAATCTCAAAGTCATATTCACTTTATCATGGATAATGTTATATTTAATAAGAAATCACTTTTTTTAATTTATCATCAGATATTTGTGAACAAAACTAAACCACTTAATTAACCTAGTGGCTAAGATTCTATATATGCTGCCTTGTATTAGTATGTGACCATATTTCATCTTTGTATTGTTGTCTTTATTCATGTAATAGAACAATCATACCCCACCTTTATTTAAACTAGGTTGGGCAACTTGTTGGCAATCATGTAGTCTTGATTTAACCTGAGACTCAAGCATTTAAATACTATTTATGCATAATTCTAGGGATGCTGATCATATGCTATTTCTTTAAACATATTAAATAATCAAGGAATGTTATATTATATGAAATTTAATTAGTGTCATCTCTATCTTGCTTGTAAACAAAAAGAATTAACTAATTAATTTAATTCTTTTTTTTTTTTTTGAATAAGTGGATAAACCACAATTTATTTAATTTCCTTAAAAGTTCTTATTACATTGCTTGATCATGGGACGGTAAATTAAAAATACATCATTTGGGCCCAATTCCATCCAAAACATCAAGCAATTCGCCTTTGATTTAATTCTTGTGTCTAGATAATATGCAACATGGAACATGTAGTTTTATGCCAATTAAATTAGTATTTTTTAAAAAATAGATAAATCATATTTTATTTAGATAATAATTAACAGTAGTACATTCACGGTATCAATCAGTTAAAACAAAGGTATCTAAAATTAAAAATTGATGGCTGTGCATTTTGCTATTAGTGTCCCTACTACAGTTTCCTTGGTTGTCTCGGAGTGGGTTTTCTTCAAAATCCTCATCCCCCTCATCCCTTGTCCAACAAGTTGGTGTGTCTATGATGAATTTCAAACTCTTTTTTATAAGATTTTTTGTGGCCCCCACTATCTTAAATTATTATTATTTTTTTTTCTAAGATAGAAATTTCTCATTCATTCATTCATTCATTTAGAAAAAAAAACAAGCTAGAATTATATCATGACCCCATGTCTTGGAGTTACAAGGAAAGGTGTGGGAAGGTGCTCAGAAATTTATGCACAATATCTCATCAACATCAACACGGTTTCATTTAGAAAATCAAATACATAGTATGAAGAGTATAAAACTAATTAACTAAAAGCTCCATAAAGCTTTGACTTTTATGCATAAATTCAAAATTCTCAAGGTATAATGCTCCACGCCTCTCTACAAAACAGTGCTTAAGTCATCTAATTTTTTTTTTTTTCCAATTAACTCTTGATTTGCATAAGGGAAGCAATGTTGACTTTGACTTTTATGAGTCACAAGTTCAGAAGACTGACATTACAATAGAAGACTTTCTGAATCTCTCTCCCCCTCCAATCCTAAATTCCTAATCTTATAAGCAAACATCTGAATGGAAAAAAAGGAACGACATGGTGAGATGGGGAAGCCGAGATATCACCTCATCTTACTTCTCTTCATCTTGTTTTCATCTCCGAGGATCGGGCAAAACAAGGCCTATGCTCAGGGAATCAATTCTAACAAGTCCGGAAACACTACAACATTTGATGTTGGTGTGATTCTTGACAACAGTACATGGATTGGAAACATAAGCTGGGGCTGCATGTCCATGGCCTTAGAGGACTTCTACAACTCTCGCTCAAACTTCAACAAAAGGATTTCTCTTCATTTAAGGGATGTCAACAAGGATGATCCTGTTTCTTCAGCTTTTGCAGGTCTCTCTCTCTCTCTCTCTCTCTCTCTTCCTGTAGTTTGATGGTTTATAAGATAGATAGAAGTAGCAATATATAGCATGATATTTCTCAAATATGACTGTCCAATATTTATGCATGTCTAATTAAGTTATATATGTGATGGAAAATCATGAAAATTGATCATGTGTTCATGGTTGTGTGAATGAAATATATGCAGCTGTTGATCTTCTGAAGAATGTTCAAGTACAAGCTATAATTGGACCACAAACATCACAACAAGCAAAGTTTATCATAGAGCTTGGAAACAACTCTCAAGTTCCAATCATCTCTTTCACTGCCAAGAGCCCTTCTCTTTCATCTATGCAGTCTCCATTCTTCATCAGGACTGGCATCAGTGATACTTCTCAAGCCAAAGTCCTTGCTTCTCTTGTTCAACACTTTAGATGGAAACAAGTAGTTCCTATCTATGCAGACACAGACTTCGGCAACGGAATCATACCACATCTCATTGATGCCTTTGCGGAGGTTGATGCCCGTGTGCCGTACCGGAGTCCGATCCCAATTTCAGCCAGTGATGCTGACATTGGCAAAGAGCTTGAGAAGCTGAAGGAAATGCAGACTAGAGTGTTCATTGTCCACATGGAGTACTCTCTTGGATTTAAACTCTTCTCAAATGCAAAGAAGGCGGGGATGATGGACAAAGGCTATGTTTGGATCACCACCTATGGCTTGACAGACATTGTGGACCTCATGGGACCATCAGCAACCAATGTGATGCAAGGTGTTTTGGGTATAAAACCTTATATCACAGAGAACAACAAGAAGCTTCAGGATTTCAAGGCAAGATGGAGAAAGAGATTCGAGTTGGAGAATCCATTTGCTGATCAAGTTACTGATCCCTCAATTGTGTTTGGTTTATGGGCTTATGATACAGTATGGGCATTAGCAAAAGCTGCAGAGAATGTTTCTGCAACAAACTACACTTTCTCAATGAACAATGTGAGGAACAACACCACTGATTTGGAAAGTATTGGCCAGTCTCAGATTGGTTCAGAACTTACCCAAAAGATCTCAAACACCAAGTTTTATGGAATTAGTGGGAAGTTTCATCTGGTCGACAGACAGCTAGAGACAAACAACTTTGAGATTGTTAATGTTGTTGGAAATAAGAGACTAAGGATTGGATTTTGGACACAGGCTTATGGTGTTTCTCAGAGATTGAATTCAACGGTTGATGTTAAGGTTCATAGATGGCCTGGTGGTTCTCCTGATGCTCCTAAAGGATGGGAGTGGCCAACCAATGGGCGAACGCTCAGAATTGGCGTTCCAGTGAAGCCCGGCTTCCAGGAGTTTGTGAATGTGAGCCATTCACCTCCAACAGGTTACTGCATTGATGTCTTCAATCTTGTAATGGGTTCATTACCTTACAATGTAGCTTATAACTACACTCCCTTTGCCGATCCGAAGGATTCAAACCGAATGAATGGAACTTATGATGATCTTGTTCATCAGGTTTTTCTTAAGGTCAGTGATCACTTGAATTTTAATTATTATCTATCATCAGCATTGAGTTTGATTCTTTTTCTTTATGGATTGATGCAGAACTTTGATGCTGTTGTCGGTGATATAACAGTGATAGCAAACCGATCCCGGTACGTCGATTTCACTCTGCCTTACACTGTGTCTGGTGTGTGTATGGTGGTTCCAGTCAAGGATGAGCACAGGAAGAATGCATGGACATTTGCCGAGCCACTAAGCACAGATCTCTGGATTGCAAGTGGTGTATTCTTCATCTTTACAGGCATTGTGGTTTGGATTTTGGAACATCGGGTTAACAAAGAATTCAGAGGCCCTCCAGCCAACCAAATTGGCACTATCTTCTACTTCATCTTCTCCACTCTTGTCTTCTCTCACAGGGAGAAGATAGTGAGCAATTTATCAAGGGTTGTGCTGATTGTTTGGGTGTTTGTAGTCCTGATTCTGCAGCAAAGTTATACTGCAAGCTTATCATCAATGCTCACAGTGCAGCAACTCCAACCAACTATCACTGATCTCAGTGAGCTTGCACGGAGTGCAAGCAAAGTTGGCTACTTGAATGATTCATTCATGCCTGGTCTCTTGAAAGGATTGAACTTCAATGAATCAAGACTCATTGCATTCAACTCTCCGGATGAGTACGATGAAGCATTGAGCAATGGGACAGTGGCTGCCATTGTTGATGAGATTCCTTACATCAAAGTGTTCCTCTCCAAGCACTGTGGCAAATACACCATGGTTGGACCTACATACAAAACTGATGGATTTGGCTTTGTAAGTTCAATCAAAACTGTTCTCAAGCATTGTTTGCATTCAGACACGAATCTTTTTTTTGTTTGTTTGTTTCTCTTGAGTTTCTAATTCATTGATGAACTTGCAGGCATTCCCCATAGGATCACCAATGGTGGCCGATGTTTCGAGAGCCATTTTAAACATTTCAGAGAGCGGAGAAATGGATAATATCAAATATGTGCCTGTCAATGAAGACTGTTTTGTTCAAAAAGATGGCTCATATTCAAGCAGGATTACATTCAAGAGTTTTTGGGGATTGTTTCTCATCACTGGTGTGACATCCATACTTGCATTTCTGATACATATAGCTATGTTCCTCCATCAGCATTGGGACATTGTGATAGGCAGTGATTCTGGGCTATCTCGTGGACAGAAGCTTGTTTTGTTGAAGAAAATCTATGACAAACCAGACTTATCATCTGATGCATTCAAGGAGAATGAAGAACAGAAAATGGGTGTGGTTGAGATGCAGATGCAGAGTCCAATGAGCATATCTCAGCTTGGAAATGAAGATGTTTTTGGGCATGAGGACGATGATATAGGAACTCCATTTGAGGATGAGGGGACACCAGGCAGAGAGATTGGTGGCCAAACTCCAGACCCACCTTCATTTGCAGATATGTTGAATCATAGGAGAGGTTATGATTCTTCTTAGAATCACTTCCTATGTTCACTCATACTGTTAGATGATGAAATACTGAGAAACAGAGAAATTGTGTTGGTTTTATACTTGGTGATGATTAAGAGTCATTGTAGTTGCCTAAGAGCCAAAGTTGGGGGAACAGAACAAGCTAAGAAATAGAAAAAGATATTCTAGTAATGCTATATATGTATATCTCTGATAATGATAGAGAAATCTATGAACATTATTGTTGACAAAGTATATGCATATAAATAAACCTACAGATGATCGAGCAATCTCCGAATGAAAACTCTGTAGAATGATCAACAAATTAGAAATCAAGAGTAAGATAGTTATGGTGATGTGAGACTGCGTTGTTTTTTTTTTTTTTGTTTTTTTTTTGGGGGGGGGGGGGATCACAAAAAGTTGTAGCTTTGTCACTTCACTTCGGAGCCATGAAGGCGTTTCTTCTTCTTCTTTGAAATTGCAACTTCCCTGTACTCTCCTTGCATGTGCAGCTAAACTATCAGTAGCTTGATTATCTTCTCTTGGAATCCATTTAATGCATCCTTTATCCATGGACTGTAACAGTTTTTTACACTGATTGATGAGCTTCTGGCATTGAGTGTTGTGGTCTGTTCTTTCCTGAGACAACCATCTTTGTGCTAACATAGAATCAGTGTGCACTTGACATTCCTTTGCTCCCATTTGTTTCAGCATCTTCAGTCCTTCTAATATAGCAGTCAGCTCCCCTTCATACGCAGAATGGGCCTCACATTCTTTTGCAGTTGCAATGTAGAAAACACCAGTGTTAATAATGATCACTATACCAATTCCAGCCCTTACCTGTCCATCTTCCCACGCAGCATCAACAAATACTTGATGTTTGAGGTTGAGCAAGTCCCATTGCATGACGGATTTGTCTTCCAGCTCCTTGATGCTCTTCAGTCCCTGTTTATGTTCAATAACCATAGAAATAGATTGTTGTGCAACTCTAGCAGGGTCTACTGGTTGCTCACGAAAGATTTTATTGCATCTCTCTTTCCAAATGAGCCAGAGCCCTGTGGCTATGACCTCTACTTCTTCAGAATTTATCTGGTGATTTCCAAGAAGACTTTTTTCAATCCAAATTCCATATGATAGGTCCTCAGAGTAAGAAGGGTTCCAATATCTGAAGAACCCTTCTATTTTGAATTTGTTCCATACTTGTTGGGCAAAGTAACATTCCTGAAACAGGTGGGAATTGGTTTCAGGATATAGATTGCACATAGGGCAAAGGGAGTTAGGCCCCACCCCAATGTGTGATAAGAAGGAGTTTGTTGGGAGTCTTCCATGGAGATATTTCCATAAAAAGATGGATATCTTGGGTACCACTTTGATTCTCCATAATTTCTTCCAACCAGGCCATTGGCTTGGTTCACATTTCACTCTGTATTCATCATAAATGGTGGCTGTCAGGGAGCTTCCATTAGTGTTATTGATCCACTTCCACCTGTTACTACTGCTGATAGCATTGACTTGTTTTACTAGAATTAGATCAATCATACATTGAGGAAATAAGAGTGGCAAAGTTTCATAGTTCCACTGACCATGGGTCAGGAGATCCTCAATTTGCATAACAGTCATATCTATGTCCATATTCATGTAAGTAGGCATTTGATTAAATGGAATATTGAACAGCCAAGGGTGAAACCAAATGGAATTGCTAGTGATGATATTCATCTGAATTACATTCCCTTTGATTTCTTTGGCTGTATTTAGCAGACCCCTATAGGTCCATGAAATTTTTGGTTTTTTGCAAGGTAGCCACAGTTCAAAAGCATCATATTTGGCATTCATGAGTTTTGTCCAAGTTTTATCCCCCTGATTTAATAATTCTAATACATGTTTAGATAAAAGTGCTCTTTTCATTAATCTTAGGTCTTTGACACCCAACCCACCCTCAAATTTGGGTTTGGTAACAGTACTCCAGCCTATCAGATGGATACCATTACCACTGCCAGTGTTGGACCAAATGAATTTCCTAACCAACTTAGTAATGCAATCAAGTATGGAATCAGGAATTGCATATGTACTCAAGCCAAACAGTGGAATAGACATTAAGGTGGTGTTGGCTGATGTAACTTTCCCTGCCATAGTAAGATGCATGGTTTTCCATTGGGCAAGTTTCCTCTCAACCTTGGTTATTAATGATTTAAAGTAGTTGACAGGGATCCTGAAAGGGGAAATCCAACAACCAAGGTACTTAAAAGGAAAGACACTAGGTTTGACCTTCAAAATTTCCACAATAGCCAATTTGACTCTATTGTTAATCCAAGTTGGAAAGAACAAATCAGATTTTGCTGTATTAGGTCTTTGACCAGTTATGAATTTATATAGATCCATGCACATCATGATAGACCTAGCATTCTTCCTTGATGCCTTGCCATAAATCAGTAGATCGTCTGCATACAGTGTGTGGTTCACATTTAAGTTTTCATTGATTCTGACTCCATTAATCAACTTTAGGGTTTCTGCTTTATTCAATATACTAGTGAGGACTTGGGAAACCATAATAAATAGATATGCAGACAGGGGGTCTCCTTGCCTGAGACCAGCTTTAGGCTTAAACCACTTACTAGAGCTTCCATTAATAAGGAAAGCCATAGTAGTAGTTTGAATACAAGCCTTTATCCATATAATCCATTTAGTTGGGAAGGACATTTTGGATAACACTGCAGTGACAACATCCCATCTAACAATATCATAAGCTTTCTCCATATCTAGTTTAATTATCATCATAGGATGATTTTGGGTGTCATGTTCCAAAGAATGGGCCAATTCTTGTGCTAGTAAGATATTATCAAAAATACTCCTACCAGCAATGATTGCTGACTGCTCACTCCCAATCAAATCAGGCAGGACAGTTTTCATTCTATTTGCCATAATTTTTGCAATCACTTTGTAGTTGATGTTGCATAGGGAAATAGGTCTATAGTCATTTACATTGATGGGGTTTTCTTTCTTAAGTACTAAGCAAATATGGGTTTGGTTCCAGCTCTGGGAGGGAACCAGTTTCAAAGAAGTGTAGTATAGCACAGGTAAGTTCCCTACCAATTTTGGGCCAGAAGGCTCTCAAGAACTCACTGTTAATGCTATTTGGACCTGGGGCTTTTCCACTAGGAAGAGATTTGATTGTCTGAAAAACCTCATAACTAGTTATAGGTTTGATCAGCCTCTGTTGTTGTTCACTGTTTAGGCTAGGTAGATCATCAGGTAAGCATTGGATTAAATGTTCTAAGGAGCTTGTTGATTCATTCTGCCATAACTTATAGTAATGGGCAATGAAACAATCCTCTATTTGTTCATGTTCAGACAATAGGGTTCCATCACCTTGTTGATTGGACCCAACCCTTAGATCCCAATTATCTTAATCTCCCAACTAGTTTGGGACTAGACCCAAATTTTGAATCGACTTACCCTTTTTATCAACCAAATTAATTAATTAAACTCCATTAATTAATTATTATAACTGATTTTTATTAATCTCTCTAATTAAATTCATTAATCGAATTTAATCAACCTTAGTAGTGGTTTTATCAACCTAGATACTAAAAAAAAAAATCAGTTAATCAACCTAGGTATTATTCATTTAAATACCTAGATACCAGATGCCAATTTATTCATTTAACCAATTTAATTAAATTCTCTCTCAATCTAATTAATTCATTAAACCGATTAATTTACCATGCTTCCCTTTTGATTTAAAGTGTAAATAATTGTCACACTTTAATAAATTCATTTCTAATTACTTAACCACTAATTTATGATTAACTGATTTAATTAAATAATTAACTTAATTATTTATCCCGTTATTATTATTATTATTATTATCATTATTATAATTCTCTTTTTATTATATTTTTTTAATACTCTTCCTCCTCACTGTCTCTCTCTCACTCGACCTCTTCTCTCTTCTCCAGCCCGACGCCGAGACCTCACCGGGCTCCGTCGATGAATTTTCGCGTGCCATGAACTCTACTCGCGCCGGAAACATCACCGCAAGGAACTCCATGTGTGCTCGGTGCCTCTTGAGGGCTGTTGCCACCTCTGTTAATTCTCTGGACTCCTCCAAGCCCCTGGCCGGTTCTCCCCTTCGTTACCGGCGAGCTCGACTAGTTGCTATTCATGCATGCATGCCATATCGAAGCGTTAGAGAAGGGGAGAGACTTACCGAGAGATGGTGGGCACAACCAACACCCTCCGAGAGCTCCTCGGCGTCGAATGGTGCACACTACCTTTCCGGCGGGCTCTAACGGCAGCTCCTCTCCTCTAGTCGTCCGGGACTCCTTGTCCGTCTGCAGACCGCTACCACAGATCCGAGAAGAGTGCGAGCCCAATAGGGGAACTCCTTTCCCTCCTCCGTTCACTGACTCGTCGGAGTTTCTTCTCGCAGTAGACCTTAGTTCCCCAGGCGCTCGATGCTCTACCTCGAGCTGTGGCCGCGCTTTTATAGATGGGGTGTGTGTGTGTGTGTGTGTGTGTGTGTGTGGGTGGGGGGGGGGGGGGGGTGCGGGAAGAGGAGACGATAGAGGCGTTAGCTTGGCGATCAAGGCGACAACGCCTGACCTCTCTCTCTCTCATTTACGAGATGTCAATATGGATAATCCTGTTGCTTCAGCTTCTGCAGGTCTCTCTCTCTCTCTCTCTCTCTCTCTCTTCTTGTAGTTTGATGGTTTAATTATATAATTGATAGAAGTAGCAATATATAGCATGATGTTTCTCAAATATAACAGTCCAATATTTATGCTTGTCTAAGTTATGTGATGGAAAATCATGGAAATTGATGGGTTCATGCATGTTTGTGTGAATGAAATATATGCAGCTGTTGATCTTCTGAAGAATGTTCAAGTGCAAGCTATAATTGGACCACAGAAATCACAACAAGCTAAGTTTATCATAGAGCTTGGAAACAAGACTCAAGTTCCAATGATCTCTTTCACTGCCAAGAGTCCTTCTCTTTCGTCTAACCAGTCTCCATTCTTCATCATGACTGGCATCAATGATGCTTCTCAAGCCAAAGTCCTTGCTTCTCTTGTTCAACATTTTAGATGGAAACAAGTAGTTCCTATCTATGCAGACACCGACTTCAGCAACGGAATCATACCACATCTCATTGATGCCTTTGCGGAGGTTGATGCCCGTGTGCCGTACCAGAGTCCGATCCCAATTTCAGCCAGTGATGCTGACATTGGCAGAGAGCTTGAGAAGCTGAAGGAAATGCAGACTAGAGTGTTCATTGTCCACATGGAGTACTCTCTTGGATTTAAACTCTTCTCAAATGCAAAGAAGGCAGGGATGATGGACAAAGGCTATGTTTGGATCACCACCTATGGCTTGACAGACATTGTGGACCTCATGGGACCATCAGCAACCAATGTGATGCAAGGTGTTTTGGGTATAAAACCTTATATCACAGAGAACAACAAGAAGCTTCAGGATTTCAAGCAAGATGGAGAAAGAGATTTGAGTTGGAGAATCCATTTGCTGATCAAGTGACTGATCCCTCAACTGTGTTTGGTTTATGGGCTTATGATACAGTATGGGCATTAGCAACAGCTGCAGAGAATGTTTCTGCAACAAACTACACTTTCTCAATGAACAATGTGAGGAACAACAGCACTGATTTGGAAAGTATTGGCCAGTCTCGGATTGGTTTAGAACTTACCCAAGAGATCTCAAACACCAAGTTTTATGGAATTAGTGGGAAGTTTCATCTGGTCGACAGACAGCTAGAGACAAACAGCTTTGAGATTGTTAATGTTGTTGGAAATAGGAGACTAAGGATTGGATTTTGGACACAGGCTTATGGTGTTTCTCAAAGATTGAATTCAACTGTTGATGTTAAGGTTCATAGATGGCCTGGTGGTTCTCCTGATGCTCCTAAAGGATGGAAGTGGCCAACCAATGGGCAAACGCTCAGAATTGGCATTCCAGTGAAGCCTGGCTTCCCTGATTTTGTGAATGTGAGCAATAACTCCAATTCACGTCCAACAGGTTACTGCATTGAAGTCTTTGATCATGTAATGGATTCATTACCTTACAATGTAACTTATAAATACTTTCCCTTTGCCAATCCGAAGGATCCAAACCAAATGAATGGAACTTATGATGATCTTGTTTATCAGATTTATCTTAAGGTCAGTGATCACTTGAATTTTAATTCTTATCTATCATCAGCATTGCGTTTGATTCTTTTTCTTTGTGGATTGATGCAGAAATTTGATGCTGTTGTCGGTGATATAACAGTTAGAGCAAACCGATCCCAGTACGTCGATTTCACTCTGCCTTACACTGAGTCTGGTGTGTGTATGGTGGTTCCAGGCAAGGATGAGCACAGGAAGAATGCATGGACATTTGCCGAGCCACTAAGCACAGATCTCTGGATTGCAAGTGGTGTATTCTTCATCTTTACAGGCATTGTGGTTTGGATTTTGGAACACCGGGTTAACAAAGAATTCAGAGGCCCTCCAGCCAACCAAATCGGCACAATCTTCTACTTCATCTTCTCCACTCTTGTCTTCTCTCACAGGGAGAAGATAGTGAGCAATTTATCAAGGATTGTCCTGATTGTTTGGGTGTTTGTAGTCCTGATTCTGCAGCAAAGTTATACTGCAAGCTTATCATCAATGCTCACAGTACAGCAGCTCCAACCAACTATCACTGATCTCAGCGAGCTTGCACGGAGTGCAAGCAAAGTTGGCTACTTGAATGATTCATTCATGCCTGGTCTCTTGAAAGGATTGAACTTCGATGAATCAAGACTCATTGCATTCAACTCTCCGGATGAGTACGATGAAGCATTGAGCAATGGGACAGTGGCTGCCATTGTTGATGAGATTCCTTACATCAAAGTGTTCCTCTCCAAGCACTGTGGCAAATACACCATGGTTGGACCTACATACAAAACTGATGGATTTGGCTTTGTAAGTAAAATCAAAACTTTTCGCAAGCATTGTTTGCATTCAGACATGAAATTTTTTTATTATTATTATTATTTTTTTTTGTTTGTTTCTCTTGAATATCTAATTCATTGATGAACTTACAGGCATTCCCCATAGGATCACCAATGGTGCCCGATGTTTCACGAGCCATTTTAAACATTTCAGAGAGCGGAAAAATGGATAATATTACATACTTGGATGTCGATGAAGACTGTTTTGTTCAAAAAGATGGCTCATATTCAAGCAGGATTACATTCAGGAGTTTTTGGGGTTTGTTTCTCATCACTGGTGTGACTTCCATACTTGCATTTCTGATACATTTAGCTATGTTCCTCCATCAGCATTGGGGCACTGTGATATACAGTGATTCTGGGCTATCTTGTCGACAAATGCTTGTTTTGTTGAAGAAAATCTATGACAGACCAGACTTATCATCTGATGCATTCAAGGAGAAAGAAGAACAGGAAATGGGTGTGGTTGAGATGCAGATGCAGAGTCCAATGAGCATATCTCAGCTTGGAAATGAAGATGTTTTTGGGCATGAGGACTATGATATAGAAACTCCATTAGAGGATGAGGGGACACCAGGCCGAGAGATTTGTGGCCAAACTCCAGACCCACCTTCATTTGCTGATATGTTGAATCAAAGGAGAGGTTATGATTCTTCTTAGAATAACTTCCTATGTTCACTCATACTGTTAAAGGATGAAATAATGAGAAACAGAGAGATTGTGTTGGTTTTATACTTGGTGATGATTAAGAGGCATTGTAGTTGCCTAAGAGCCAAAGTTGGGGAAACAGAACAAGCTAAGAAATAGAAAAACTAGTAATAATATATATGTATATCTCTGATCGAGCGATCTATGAACATTGTTGACAAAGTATATGCATAAATAAACCTGTAGATGATCCAGCAATCTCTGAATGAAAACTCTGTAGAATGATCAACAAATTAGAAATCAATGATAAGATACTTATGGTGGTGTGAGACTGGACTATTTGAAAAGTTAAGTATTACTATTGTTGCCATTCTAGTGGCTTCTTATGGTTTTTTCGGTTGCACGAAACTTTTTTTATTCTAAATAAATGTGGTTTATTTATTTATCTATTTATTTAAGAAGACAGAAAGAATAGAAAAGAAAAGAAAAAAGAATCAAGTATCTGGAAATAGCCACCTTTAGAAAGCTGAAATATGGAGATTATTAATTTCTTCAATGAAGAATACAGATGAAGAGGAGGATATTAACAATGTTCTGTGGTGCAAGCATTGATGCTTTTTTTTTTTTTGACAATAAAAGAGCTATTATAGCTGGTTAAAAAAAACAAAATACAAAATCACTTCAGTTCCAATTCAGGAAAAACACAGCCCAGCTGTGGTAACTAAGTCTTCCAACCATCTTGGCCTATCCATGCCTTGGTGGAAGTGTGGCAGCTCAGGATTCCTCCTTGCCTGGGTAGCTAGTGCATCAGCAATGGTATTTATCTCCCTTGGATAGTAACAGAGTTCAACTCCTGGGTTATGGGTGATCAATTCCTTGACTAGATCATTATCTTCCTGATGATTTCTCCCTGCTTGTGGCTCAGTACCGGTGATTGCCTTCAGAGCTTGTATGCAGTCTGTGCAGATTCTCTCTACTTTCATCCTCATGTTCTTGCATTGCTCCATGGCTTTCCAAATCGCTTTGATCTCAGCTTGCAAACTTGTTTCAGC
The DNA here is from genome assembly GCA_026586065.1 of Dioscorea zingiberensis. NCBI lineage: Eukaryota > Viridiplantae > Streptophyta > Magnoliopsida > Dioscoreales > Dioscoreaceae > Dioscorea > Dioscorea zingiberensis. Next base: position 16,811,790 of record CM048818.1, read on the forward strand.
TTCCTCTGTTGCACATCCAGCTAGTTGTATTGTTTGTGTGCCTTTCACAATTATGCACCCTATACCACAAGGAGTAGAGTCAGATACCCAAGTGGCATCACTCATAATCAGGAATTTGTATATAGTAATACTAAATAAAACAGATACTTATATATTTTGTAAACAAGTAAACAGTAGAACTAACTTGATTTGAGATTGAGGCTAGCGTTGATGCTATGTCCTATAGCAGAAATTCGCCTACTCGAGTCGTAGTTCGTTGAGCTGCCCGCCACCGTGATTCAACAATCTGTAGCCAAGAACTTAGCACTCGGTTTCTTGGTCCTGGCGAATTTACTTGGTGGATTCCCTCTCAGAATTTGCAGAATTGTTTGAAGGATTGGAAAGATTGAAAAGGACAAGATAAGATGATTCATCAAACTAACACTTTGCTTCTGGTTTTATAGGAAGTTAAAGACCCTTTGCTGAAAGATGCAATGCTTGGAGAGGGGATGTGTCCTTCTAAGAAGTTGTGCCCTTCTGAAAGGTTGTGTTGTATAGACACACCTCTTCACCAATTAAAATAAATAAAAACAAAAAAAGCTTATTTTTAATCAGAAGAGACCCCAAGAGCCCCAAGGCCCAAGGCCCATCTTTGACATATAAATATATAAATATATATATATTTTAAGCCCAAGCCTCATCCAAGTCAAAGCCCAAGCCAAAGCCCAAGCCAAACCTCATCCAACCAAAACCCCAAGGCTTTATTCAATTTACTAAGTGTCCCATGTGAACACTTATAAACTATCCAACTTTCTCTCAATCTTTAGATGTGGGACTATCCTTCTCTCTATTTCTATACAAAACTCCAACAATACCCCACATTTGTATAGCAAATAGAGTTATCACTGTGATCTGGAGGAAAACTTAGGTTTGATACGCATCAGGGGAGGTGTCTTTTGGACTTGAACCTTCCTTAGTGAATACTCATCGGATTTACCGATGATTCAGTGTGTATAGGAGACTGTTCACCATGTTTGGTAAACCAAGACAGTGAGTATCACACATATCGAACCTCAACACCTTTCAATTCATACAGTTGTGTTCGTTTTGGTCTTGAACAATCCTGAATTCATAGGAGCTTTAGAGAATTTAACCATGTCATTCTCATGAATGCGACCCCACATTACTCCCATATAGGTGACACTATGGTTTATGAATAACCTACAGTATTCCTATATCCTTTCTTAGTGTCATTAAGAATGATTTCACATTCACCCTTATCATCACAGGTAGCATACTTTCTTATCATAGGAATGAGCAGTTATGTATGCTCTAGTTTTTAAGTTTCACCCAACTAGTTCTCCTTATTGAACCTAGACTTGGATTCCCAATCTGCTAGGTTAGGTTTCCACCAGGTTACTCCTTATTGTGTTGGCTTTAAGCCCATTCCCCTCGATAAATATAACACTTTATCTTTTGCAATGCCCTTTGTTAGTTGATCTGCAAGATTCTCTTTTGATTTCACATAATCAATGGAAATAATGCAAGTCGAGAGCATATGTTTTACAGTGTTATGTCGACGTCTTATGTGCCTTGACTTGCCATTATACATATGACTTTTTGCTCTTCCAATAGCTGCCATGTAGTCACAATGTATACATATGGCTGTCACGGGTTAAGGCCATAATGGAATATCTTCTAGGAAGTTCTTAAGCCATTCCGCTTCTTCGGCGGTCTTATCTAAGGCTATGAATTCTGATTCCATTGTAGAACGTGTTGCACACGTTTGCTTTTGTGATTTCCAAGATACTACAGCCCCTCCAAGTGTAAAAACATAACCACTTGTGGCTTTCTCTGTATCGTTTGAAATCCAATTGGCATCACTATATCCTTCCAAAACTGGTGGATATCTAGTATAATGTAATCCATACTTCACTGTGTGTTTTAAGTATCTCAATACTCTAACCAAAGCTTCCCAATGAGCCTTTGAAGGATTGCATGTATACCTTGCCAATCTATTCACAGAGTAAGCGATATCCGGTCTAGTACAATTTGTTATGTACTGTAGTGTTCCAATGACACGTGAATATTCTAATTGAGACACACTATCTCCACTGTTTTTCCTTAATTTACAATTAGGATCAAAAGGAGAGTTTGCCGGTTTGCTTTCAAAGTGTCCAAACTTCTTAAGGACTGTTTCAACATAGTGGGTTTAACTAAGTATATAGCCATCATTATTCCTTTGAATTCGAATTCCTAAGATAACATAGGCTTTTCCCGTGTCTTTCATATCAAAAGTCGATTTCAATATTTTCTTTGTGGAGTTTATGACATCGAAGTTCTGTCCAATAATGAGCATATCATCAACGTATAAACATACAATGACACAAGAACCATTATCAAATTTCTTGAGGTAAACACATTTATCACATTCATTGATCCGAAATCCATGTGAAAGCATTGTATGATCGAACTTTTCATGCCACTGCTTAGGTGCCTGTTTAAGTCCATAAAGGGACTTTACAAGTTTACACACCTTTTTCTCTTCCCCTTTTTCAACAAATCCTTATGGTTGTTCCATATAAATTTCTTCATCTAACTCACCATTCAGAAATGCTGTTTTTACATCCATTTGATGTATTTCCAAATTGTATATAGCCACAATAGCAATTAACATCCGTATAGATGTAATTCTACTGACAGGTGAGTATGTGTCAAAGAAATCCAGCCTTTCTTTTTTACGGTAACCTTTCGCTACTAGGCGAGCTTTGTACTTATCAATTGTACCATCAGGCTTCAATTTCTTTTTGAAAATCCATTTGTAACCAATCGGTTTGCACCCAGGTGGTAAATCCACCAGTTCCCACGTATGGTTTTGTAAAATGGATTCTATTTCGCTATTTATTGCTTCTTTCCAATACATAGATTCAGAACATGTTATAGCCTCTTTATATGTTTGTGGTTCAGCTTCGGTAAGAAAGGTTACGAAATCTGGTCCAAAATCTTTTGCAACCTTGAGTCTTTTCCCTCTTCTAGGTTCTAACTCTTTCTCTTGGATTGATGGTGTGTCTTCACTTGGTTCCAAATCCTTGTCTTGAACCCCAGATGATGAACCACCATCAATACCATCTACATGAATATCATCATGCCCCTTTCTTTTATTCTCATTAAGTCTATCCTTGTAAGGGAATATATGCTCGAACCATTCAACATCATTAGACTCAATGACAGTATTCACTTGGATATCTGAAATTCCAGATTTGATAACTAGAAATCGGTATGTTGCACTATTATTGGCATATCCAATAAACACACAGTCAATAGTTTTAGATCCAAGTTTAACTCTCTTTGGTAAGGTAACTTGAACCTTTGTTAGGCAACCCCACACTTTCAAGATTTTGTAAGCTGGTTGTCTCTTGTTCCATTTTTCAAATGGAGATTGATCACTCTTCTTTGGTGGGATTCTATTCAAGAGGGTGTTAGCAGTAAGTAGGGCTTCTCCCCACATATTAAGTGGTAAACCAGAATCGTTAAGCATGGCATTAATCATATTCTTCAACGTTCTATTCTTACGCTCAGCCACTCCATTCTGTTGGGGAGTGTATGGTGCTGTCGTTTGATGTATAATTCCATGAGAAGCACAAAATTCTGCAAAGGCGTTGGACTCATATTCGCCTCCTCTATCAGATCGCAGAACTTTGATCTTCTTGTCTAACTGGTTTTCCACTTTAGCTTTATATGTCTTAAACATATTCAAAGCTTCATCTTTGCTATGTAGTAAATATACATAACAATATTTACTGCTATCATCTATAAAAGTGATATAGTAATTCTTTCATCCACGAGTTGGTGTTGATTTGAAATCACCCAAATCTGTATGAATCAATCCCAACAATTCGTTTGATCTTTCAACCACAGATTTATAGGTTTTGCTAGCGAATTTAGACTCTACACAAATTTCACATTTATGCATTTTATTCATTGTACAACTAGGCAGCAAACCAAGATTAACCATTCTATGCAAGGATTTAAAGTTAACATGTCCTAATCTAGCATGCCATAAAGTAGAAGACTCAAGCAAGTAAACAGAAGCATTATTCATATTATTAATAGCATCAGAATCTAGAACATTGAGTTTGAAGAGCCCTTCAGTCAAGTAGCCCTTTCCTACAAATGTTCCCCCCTTAGTGAGAACAAACTTGTCAGACTCAAATACAAGTTTAAAACCTTTCTTGCTAAGAATAGGCCCAGATACAAGATTTTTGGTAATAGAAGGAACATGTAGCACATCCATAAGAGTAAGATCTTTCCCAGAAGTGAACTTTAGAACCACTTTTCCTCTTCCAGCAACATTAGCAGCAGATGCATTGCCCATAAACAGCTTATCATCTCCATTATTAGGAGTGTAGGTGATGAACATATTTCTATTTCCACATATGTGCCTAGTTGCACCAGTATCCATCCACCAAGCATTGCTATCTGTTACCATATTTACTTCAGAAACAACACCAACAAACTCTTCAGCAACATTGGCTTGGTTGTTGTTATTTGGAATAGGATTTGCCTTCTTGTGGCGGCAGTCTTGTGCTTTGTGTCCAGTTTTTCCACACACCCAACAAGCACCCTTAATTGCCTTGAAGTTCTTCCCTTTTGGAGCAAGAACATGCAGACCTTTGCCTTTGCCTTTGGCTTTGTTCCCCTTGTTCTTCTGGTATTTAGGCTTAGGTTTGGGCATCTCTCCACCCTCGATGATGTTGATCTTGGTTTCAAAATCTGGGACGATCATTCCCTCATTCTTGCGGTGATCTTCCTGCACCCTTAGATTGAGAACCAGATCCTCCATGGACATATCAGTCTTCTTATGCTTAAGATGTATCTTGAAATCATTCCAAGATGGAGGCAACTTCTCTATCACAGATCCGACAGAGAATTGAGGGGGCAGAATCATTCCTTCTGCAGCAAGTTCATGGATAAGAATCTGCAATTCTTCAACTTGGTTAACAACAGTTTTTGACTCCACCATTTGGTACTTGAGAAATTTCCCAATTATGAATTTCTTTGAACCTGCATCTTCGATCATATACTTTTTCTCTAGAGAGTCCCAGAGATCCTTGGCAGTCTTATATGATCTATACACATCATACAGTGTATCATCAAGGCTATTCAGAATATAATTCCTGCATAAAAACTCACTGTGTTTCCATGCTTCAATTGCATTCAGTTTGTCAGCAGGAATGTCATCTCCCTCAGCCACAGGGCATTCTTCCTTGATGACATGAGCAAGGTTCAGAGTTGTCAGATAAAACAACTTCTTCTGCTGCCATCTCTTGAAGTCCAGACCTTTGAACTTGTCAAGCTTCTCAACATGAGGCTTCACGCCATTCAAATTCATAGATTGTTCCATCAAAATAATTTCTGCTATAGATTGTTAGAAGACAATCAGGAATTTGTATATAGTAATACTAAATAAAACCGATACTTATATATTTTGTAAACAAGTAAACAGTAGAACTGACTTGATTTGAGATTGAGGCTAGCGTTGATGCTATGTCCTATAGTAGAAATTCGCCCCTACTCAGTGCTATAGTTCGTTGAGTGTCTGCCACCAGGATTCAACAATCTGTAGCCAAGAACCTAGCACTCGGTTTCTTGGTCCTAGCGAATTTACTTGGTGGATTCCCTCTCAGAATTTGCATAATTGTTTGAAGGATTGGAAAGATTGAAAAGGACAAGATAAGATGATTCATCAAACTAACACTTTGCTTCTGGTTTTATAGGAAGTTAAACACCCTTTGCTGAAAGATGCTGTTTATATCAAAAATATATATATGATAAATGTCTGATAAAATTTAAATTTTAATATATCCTAATCTTATATTTAGGATATTCATGATAAATAAATAAAATTTAATATAAAATCTCTTATGAGATAAATTGACTGTATCTTGGGCCAAGAGTGCAAATCTCGAGGCGGACCCAAGGCACGAATCCCAAGATGGCCCGAGAACACATATCTCGAGGCAAATGCAAATTACAAAATTGCCCCCGAGAACATATCTCGAGGCAATCCCGAATTTCAGGATAGCCCGAACACAAATCCCGAGGCGATCCTAAATTTCAAAATAGCCCGAGAACATATCTCGAGGCACTTCAAAGAAAATATATATAATAATAATAAAATAAAATAAAATAAAATTATACAAATCCCGAGATGCCGAATACAAATCCCGAGGCACCCAAGCACGAATCCTGAGGCAAAATTTGCCTTTTAATAAAAAAAAAGAAATTAATTAAATTTTAAATTTTAGAATTTAATTAAAATTAAAATTTGATTTGGTCTTATCTACTCGTTATGGAGTTGTGATTCCTCGGGGGATTTCTCGTGGTGGGGATAAGGATGAGAGAGCTTTTAAAAACGAGGAGTTGAGACAAACAAAGGGGAGGAGAGAAATTTTGTCAGAAGAAAGACTTTTGGTCGGGAGAAACTCATTGTCTCTTTGGAGAAGCTCGTCGTTATCCACCAGACAGAGAAGGTGAAATTTTTCTTATTATTATTATATATATAATATATGTAATAAAGCCTTAGAACCCCACCCGTTTCTGGTTCGTCGTGAAGCTTCAAGGGGACATAAGTACACATAGATCCGAGGGAGTGTGAGGATGGGAGTCATAAGCAGATAAAAAATAAATAAATAAAAAGTGTGTGATATATATATTATATATTATATAAAAATAAAATAAAATAAAAAATCCCTCTCCCTCTTCATCCCTCTTCACATTCGGGCCGCCTGAGAAGCCCTCGATTCTGTCCCTTCTTCGCACGCCCACGCTCCAAGCCGGATCCGGCCGACCAGCAGCCGCCTTCTCTGCCGCCTGCCCCAGCCCACCAGCTCCTTAACAGCTTCTCCTCGCTGCACCAGCACCGCTGTCCACCGCTACTCCTGACCGGCGGCCAAAAAGACCTCCTGAGAAGATCATCCCCTTTGACCGCCACTTAAGAGGAGCTTCACCGCCGGAGATGCACGCCTCCGCCTAGATGCCGGCCTGCAGGCGATCGAGCTCTAAAAGGCTCCATCGCCTCCCCTCTTTGCTGCCCTTGTTAATCCTGATGCCATTGTCGTCGTTGAAATTCCACCGCTGCCATTGATGCTTGATGCCAAAGTCCCGCCTGGATCTACAAACTCGCAGCTGAAGCCCGCCGTTGGTGACCGCCACTGCAGCCAAGCTTAACGCCGTACTTCTGTACCTCACGGCCGGTCTCCGCTGCTGATCGTCCCCTCTGATAATCCCAGAGATTTGTCAAAGGCAAGATGATTGCCTGCCAGCTTGCTCCTGCAAACCTTGTACACCATCATGCCGCCTAGGTCGCCGTTGTGCCAGGACTGTCCCTGCTCAGGTGTGCTCCTCCTCCAACCGCCGTTGAAGCCCACTTTGTGTCACCGAACTATTGAACCCTTTGCGCCATCGTAGAAGTTCCCAGTCGCCGTCGAAGATCCTACCGCATGCTTCCAACCGACAACCTCCCACCACCTCCGCCATCAACAGAGATTTAGGAAACAAAATCAACAGAATTCTCTCCATTGAAGCAAGATTGATGAACAATTTGGGAGTTGTGAAGCCGACCGTGGAGAATCCGGCGAGGATCCCTTAGTGAATGGCCGATATGCTATTAAATTTGTTCATAATCTGCAAGATGTTGAAGGCTATGGGACTGCTGTTGATCCTGATCCCTGGTTGCTGAAGGTCTTAGCATGTTGAAAGCATCATGTTGATCAGTGACAGACATTCGGATTTTTTTTTTTTTTATCGTCAATTGCTTCTACTACAATGCTAATATTACTGAGCAAGATCTGGCCATTGTCCGTTGAGAGACTCGCCAATCATCCCGGCTTCAGAACTTAAATTTGAGCCAGCCACGGAAACTGTCAAGAGATAATCAGAGGGATCTACAAGAGAGTCTCTCAAGTGCAGCCCGAGGAAGGCTTTCCTTTGCCCTTGGCTTTGGGAGTGTCTCTGATGAAGGAGATGATGGATTCCTACTAAAAGCTCAAGCCAGAGAATGAACTCGATGATTTCAAGGAACGTGATAAAATTTTTGTTCAAAATATGATGAATATATTGGACAATGTTGTAAGTAAGAAGCCTTAGCTTTGAAGCAAGAAATTTAACAGAGGGGAATGTATATTCAGAGATTGAATGTGCCATGCTTAGTCAGTAAAAAGAAAACAAGACAGAATGATGAAGGCAGAGGGTGAAGATGTTAATTGCTAAAACAGATGGTGAAAAAGGTTGGAGTTTATGTTTCCATAAGAGAGAATCTGATGCTTGTCTTATTTAATTTTGCAGCTGGCATCCTATTGTAAATTCTTGTTGAGAAGGTGTTCTAAAGCTGCTTAATGAACATAGTTATATAAAATGTCCTTCCCATGTTTGATGAAATGCTTGAGAGGCATGGCACATAAACAATGCCAGTTTTCTGATGCCAAGAAGGGGTTGCTGTTGTTTGACGAGAAGGCTGTTGAGGAGGCTGTTGTTGCTGCTGTCATTATAAGAAAGAGGATGTAAAACTCAAGGATTGATATGATCCATTGTATTCTAGAAGGGCTCCAATGCTTAGTTCTCTAAGAACTTGTACTGTTGATAGTGTTGTGCACCTGTTTGATGAAATGTCGAAGAAGGAAAGTTGCAAGTGTGAAGAAGTTTGCTTTTGAAGCATCAAGCCTCGAGTTTTTTGCAGAAGGTTGACCAAGATAACTCCCATGTGGAAATCTAGGATTTTGAAATGACACAGTTGAACAATGCAAACATTGAACATGTCATACAGGAGAAATCCAACTCTCTCTCTTGAAGCTTCATTGCTGCGGAAATATCTTTGGAATGTTATGAATAAAAACAAAATGCCGGACTGTTCAAAATAATGCCCCAAAAGAATTTGAGAGAGAATTGTTGTTGCAAATGAGACTGCTGCACATGGTACAAAATTCTGAAATTTAAATGGAGATTATTAGAGTTGATGCAGTGTTAATGCTCATTATGTAGTTCTTTCCCAAATCATTTTGTAAAGAGCAATAATGTTCACTATGCCCCTTTTTAAATATTCAATGAAAGAAATGTTGTTTCAAGATTCATCAATAATTCCATGAGAGTTTTCAGATGATAGTGCAGTAGAGAGAATTCAAAGATAAAGAGTAAATATTTGATGACAAAAAAAGAGCAATCATGAGAAAGAATGGGCCCATTTGAGAGTAAAAATTTGAGGATTTTTTTTTAAAAAAAAAAATGAAGTCATGCAAAAGAAGGAAGGTGGGTCTCACGTTCTACAAAAAAAAGAGGGGGAGATGTAATAAAGAGAGGTTGCCCATTTAAAATTTATTGATAAAAAAAAAGATAAAATAATGAGGTCATGCAAAATGAAGAAAGTTGGGCCCACTAACAAAAAGGAGGGGGCCAGCCTACTCTAATATTGAATCCGGATTTGGAAAATAATGAAATGGGCTCAAAGTCAAAGGGGCCAATTGATGAAGATAAAGAAAGCTAAAAACAAAGGCCTTTTTATAAAAAAAAAACAGTTTGGAAGAATTTAAATGTACGGATCCTGATGCGATGATGATGGAGTATACATTATGAAGCGGGTGATCGGTAATCACTTTGAGATAGCCGGTGAAGCATAAATCTTGAGGTGGCATAAACCTTGAAGCGGCAATGAGCACGTATTTTGAGGCAGATAATAAATACAAAGTTCAAGGCGGCGCATATCTCGGAGCAGCGGTGAAACACTCACTTTGAGGCGGCTATTAAAATCTCAGGGCGGCGACATAGCGGCGCCGATTCAAAGGCGGCTGCAGAGCATGCGGGGCGGCGTCGTAAAAAATAACAATAATAATAATAATAAATAAATAAAATATATATTCATGTATCCATGAAGGCATTTATATGTAATAAATTATCATGATCTGTAATAAATAAATTATTTTTATTGCCTCTACTTGTATTTTTGCCCTTAATCGGAGGTTCCCAAGATTATATCTGGGGTAATTAATAATAGAGGCTTGCCTCTATTAGGAATTGAAGAACCCACAAACAAACAAAAAAATGATATTTGTGCTTCGATATATCGTTTGGTGTCACACGATGCCAGGCGCGTATTTTCGATCCCACAGATGCAATGCTTGGAGAGGGGATGTGTCCTTCTGAGAAGTTGTGCTCTTCTAAAAGGTTGTGTTGTATAGACACACCTCTTCACCAATTAAAATAAATAAAAACAAAAAAAGCTTATTTTTAATCATAAGAGACCCCAAGAGCCCCAAGGCCCAAGGCCCATCTTTGACATATAAATATATAAATATATTTATATATTTTAAGCCCAAGCCTCATCCAAGTCAAAGCCCAAGCCAAAGCCCAAGCCAAACCTCATCCAACCAAAAGCCCAAGGCTTTATTCAATTTACTAAGTGTCCCATGTGAACACTTATAAACTATCCAACTTTCTCTCAATCTTTAGATGTAGGACTATCCTTCTCTCTATTTCTATACAAAACTCCAACAGTCTGTGCAGATTCTCTCTACTTTCATCCTCATGTTCTTGCATTGTTCCATGGCTTTCCAAATCTCTTTGATCTCAGCTTGCAAACTTGTTTCAGCTTCCTCTGTTGCACATCCAGCTAGTTGTATTGTTTGTGTGCCTTTCACAATTATGCACCCTATACCACAAGGAGTAGAGTCAGATACCCAAGTGGCATCACTCATAATAGTAATTGTGTTGCAATTAACAGAAGTGCTGAGATACTCCCTGAGATGCCCTCTTGTTCGCTAGATTTAACCTTGGGTAGCACGCACTGTCTGTTGGAAGATTTCAGGAGGTGTCCATCATTTGTTGTTGAAGACCATATCACATCTAGCTTTCCAAACATTCCATGCACATGTAGCAATTAGGGCTTTTGTTGACATGTACAAGGGGTCAGAGGAACTTCCAATGCTCATAAGCCAATCTCCTTCCATGAAATTTGTATGTGGAGTACAGTCCACCCCTGTAAATTCTGATGCTAAATTCCAGCAGATTCTAGTTGTTCTGCAGTGATTCATAAGATGATCTAAGGTTTCATTTTCCAGCTCACATAGTGGGCACAGAGCCTGTGGGCCAATTCCCCTTGCATACAAATATTCATATGTAGGTAATCTTCCATGAAACACTTTCCACAAGAAAGTCTTGACCCTTGGAGCAACTGGTAATCTCCAAAGCTTGTGCCAACCTAGCCACTGTTCTGATTCAGACAGGTATCTATATTTTAAGTAAGTATATATTTTCTTAGTAACGTTGTAAACAGATCCACCAGCTTTCCAAATCCAATGGTTTGTTGAATTGTCAGTGAAGGACATATTGTTTAATCTATCCCAATCAATTATATGACCAAAACAATTTGTAATTTCTACTTGATCTACCCTTGCACCTTCCAGGTAATCAGTAATAAGAAGGTTCTCATATGAGTTCTGCATATTAATGAAAGTAGGCTGAAGAACAACAGGAATATCAAAAATCTATACATCATTCAAAAGGTTGGTGGTTATAGGATTGCAAATATTAATATCTAACATAGGTCTACGTCCGCAATTCTCTTGCCTCCACCTATTCCAACCAATCTCAAGCCCCAACCAACAAGGAGGATTTTGAAGAGGAGCCTACATGCTCCACAGCAGGGGGGAGGACCAACATCACCATGTAACTGGGAACTCGTGGAACCCTGGGAAGGGAACCTCTGGGGAGGGGAACACCCGGGGGAGCTCAAACATGGGCATCACTTGTATCAACATCACCCTATTTCTGAATAAAAGAATGTGGTTTATCCACTTTAATCAAAAAAAAAAAGTTGTCTAATAGATAAAGTAGTTTTGTTTAGCATTTTATGAAACCATGAAACTAGGCCATGTGTTGAGCTCTTCCAGTGATTGAATATGCCATATTTCAAGTTAGAGATTTGCACCCATATTTTATCCTGATTGTTCAAGGCAATGAAGACGTTCTTTGACATAAGAGCTGTTTTAGCACATCTCAAGCCTCTGATCCTCGGACCTCCCTCAGCTTTATCAAGTGTAGTAATTGCCCAATTTATGGAGTGGAAGCCACCAGCAGTGCCTCTTCCCCAAAGAAATTCCCTTTCCATTCAAAAAATTTGATCTAAAATTGAATCAGGTACTAAGTAGCATGCTAGAGGGTAAATAGGTATAGACATAAGTGAAGTATTTACCAACACAGATTTCCAAGCTAATGATATAGATGCAGGATTCCATGAATTCAGGCTATTCTGGGTTTTGGCCACCAGTTAGTTCCATTGATTGTTTGGTATTTTGTTGGAGGATATGACCCAGTTTTCATTCCTAAAATATTCTCAATTGAATTTTTAAGTGTTCTATTAAATCTACTGGGCAGGTGGATGGTTGATTTCAAAAAATTAACTTTCTGACCAGTGAGTTTATGGTAAATGTCAAGACAGAGTCTACAATTCCTTGCAGCAGTCCTGGTAGCTCTGGTAACAAGTATTACATCATCTGCGTACATTAAATAGTTAAAGTTTTTTGCTAACCTATTATCAAATCCTGGAATTAGATTAAGAGTCATGGTCTGGTTAAGAATTGCAGGAAGATTTTGAGAGACCAAGAGGAATAAGTAAGGTGACAAAGGGTCCCCTTGCCTGATTCCTCGATGACTGGGGAACCATTCAGTGGGTTGGCTATTAATCAATAAGGAGAAGCTTGGGGATGTAATGCATGCTCTAATCCAATCAATCCAAATTTCTGGAAATTTTATTGCTTTGAGTGTGGCAAGGATAGACTTCCACTCCAAGGAATCATATGCCTTTTCTATATCTAGTTAGAGAATCATCCTAGGGAGGTAGTGAGTGTCATATTCTTGAGAGTGCACAAATTCTTGGACTGAAATTATATTATCAAAAGTAGACCTATCCTGCATAAATCCACTTTGCTCTGGTCTAACCAGCCCCTTAAGTACTTTTTTCAGTCTGTTTGTTAGTAGTTTACAGATGATTTTATAAGAGATATTACATAGTGATATAGGTCTGTAATCCTGAACTCTGGTTGGCACATCTTTCTTGGGTATCAAGACAATGTATGTTCTGCCCCAGGAATTTGGTAAGGTAGCAGAATGGAAAAATTGATTAATTGCTAGTAATAAAGGTTCTTTCACAATTTCCCAATAATAGAGATAAAACTCTACATTAAACCCATCAGGCCCAAGACTTTTTTCCTTTGGGCATGGATTTTAATGTATGGTATATCTCTGGTAGAGTAATTGTGTGAGTGAGCATATTTCTGTCACTGTCTAATAAGGAAGGCAGATCAGACGGAAGGCTAGCTACTAGCTCTTCTATAGGGACAGAAGAAGTGGATGTCCAAAGTTGTGTATAAAAGTCGATGAAAGCTTTGCCAATGTTAAATTGCTCACAGTATGTGGATCCCCGGGCATCCTGAATGGCCATAATCCTATTTTTGTGAGCTCTTGTTCTAGCTTGTTTATGAAAGAAGTTGGTATTAAAATCCCCATTTCTCAACCATAGAAGTTTACCTCTTTGGGCCCACTTAGTGATATTTTGTCTAAGAAAGGCAACATGTTTATTATACAATCCCCTTAGAGCTATATCATTTAGATCTGAGTAGGATGGAGTAGATTCAAGAGATTCTAGAAGCTTTATATCATCCTCAGTTTTTGCAATATCCATATCAAGGCAGGATTTACCTTTTGATTTCCATTTAAGTAAGTAATCTCTTGTCTTAGCTATGTAGTGAGTGAAAGCATGCATAGGTGCAACATTTGATATGCTATTCCAAGCTTTGCATACATTCTAGTGACAATTAGAATACTCTAACCAATAATTTTCAAAGCAAAATACTTTACGTTTTGAATAAGAGAAAAATTTTATTGTTAGAAGCATGGGTGAATGATCAAAAGCAGTTCTAGGAAGGTGCTTATTAAAATTGGGTCAGCGATGCATTGTTCGCCAGGACTCTATCTAGTCTGGCCCATCGCCTAGCTAACCCTTGCTGATTATTGCACCAAGTAAAAGGTGTACCATAATAACCTAGATCTAGTAACTGATTATTAGACATAAATTCATTGAAAAATTTAGATTTCATGGCATAATGGTCAAATCTACCACCTCTATGTTCTTCAATATTTAATATAGCATTGAAGTCCCCTATGATGACCCAAGAAAGATTGAGGGTAGAGAACACAGATAGATCTTTCCACAAACTCTTTTGGACATGGACACTCTAAGAATTATATATGACTGAGAGAACCCAATGTTTTGGTTTTTCAGATGATAAAATTAAATGCAGAGAAGAACTAGTGTGAGCTACAGGTGTTACTATTCCCACCCCCTATTTCCAGAGGATTATAATGCCCCAGCTGGGATGACCACCCAATCCCAACTTCTGGGGAATTTGTCGCATATTTTGATTGCACGATTAGCATCAACTCTTGTCTCTACTAGATACACCATATCTGGCTGAAGACTTCTCATGAGTGATTTAATTCTGTTGATAGGCTTGGGATTTGATACACCCCTGCGGTTCCAACATAGAATTCTGATAGATTCCATAAAAATATCATTAAAGGAAGTAGAGAGTTTAGATATATCCTCACCTAGGAATCGTTAATCGACTTTTGGTGTACCACTGATCCTGTCCTTCTTCTGAGAAGTATTTGTCTTCAAATTGCTTCTACGGGCTAATGCCTCCAATATGGCTTCATTCTGGAGTTGAGCGAGTGGCATATCATCATCGAAGTCCACGAACTCATCCTTTATATGTTGATCTTGAGCTGTTTTCTCCTATGATCCTGGCTTGAGGGCCTTTGTGATTGAATCAACCAAGCTTTCGTGTACCATAACTGCTTCTCTTTGTTGTTGTGGAATCTCTCTATCTTCTTCATGTTGTCTCCGATCCCTGTCCAGAAAACTGATGAGACATTGATTGTAAGTGTCATCCACTCCGATGTCCTCCTCCACAACTGGCTTCTTGCTAGGCAACGGTAATCTATCCACTTCTGATGTGCCTAGTCCGGTAGCTAGTCGGAGGGGTACCATTATACGCGAGGTGTGCAGAGACCCGTTGGAGGATGACGGCTGACAACACACCAACTCCATGATAGGGTTTTTAATTAGGGGTACTGACTCAACCATTTCACCTATTATCTCTTTGCCTCGGGATTGATTTCCTTTCCCAGAAGACCTATCAGCCCTCCCTCCACATGAGAGTTAACCGCCAACAGCTACCTCCATGTGTCTATTTCCATTCCCTTCCATCGGCCGCGTAGTCGTCTTCGGGGGCTTTTTCGGTTTCCTAGTCACAGGTAGTGGACCATGGCCGTTGCAGGGAGGCCCCACCATCACCCAAGTCCCATACTTGTCCTTTTTGGTCATCTTCCCCAGTGCTTCCTGCCGCACCTCGTCGATGTTCATGTCAGATGGAGCTTCAGTCGTCAGTGTGCTATCCACTCCATTTTTCGGGCTGCAGGGGACCATGTTACAATTGACATTGGTACGTCTAATTCGGCCACACTGGAAACAAAACGTCAAAATCCTCCCGTACAAGATCGCAACCTGAGTTTCATCATCACCTTCCCCAACCCAGATACCTGTTTCGAGAGGCTTTGATAGGTCAATTTCAACACAAATTCGTGCATGTTTTGCGAGGCCACTTCTACTTCAGGAAAGTCTACAGTCAAGGTATGATTATCGATTTTCAAGATTGGGCCTAGCAAGGATCCCAGGCTTTCCAGAGTATCATTCTCCCAAAACTCCATTAGGAGGTGATGTAGTTGTATCCAAACGGCAGCCTTATCTAGCTTCTCAAACGCAGGCTGAAAGTTTTCTTTCCATGGGATCAATTGTAGCACCATGTCGCTGATGGTCTACGGCCCCTCCCACAGCGCCCTTTGCACCATATCTTGCAATGGACATCGGATGTAATAAAATCCATTTGGTAGGTCCGCAATGGTGAAGGAGCCAAACTCTATCCATAGGTTCATCAGCGCTGATCGCACCTAGTCCAGAGGGAGTGCTTTACCGAGGATTTTGTCATACATTGCCGTTTGCATCCTCGCATGATTCCACATATGGAAGTCTCCATCTGGTTTGAAAATAGGATGCTGCAGAGCCTTCAATCGTTCAAGATTTTCTTTGGTGTTGATCGTCTCGTTCCCAAACACCTTCTCCCTTACTTCACCAGTAACCACTCGCGCCCAAGATTTGCCAGGTCTCGCCGGTGGAGTAGGGGCCCTGACGCCCTGCACTCCACACCCCCTCATAATTGCAAGTGGGGGGGAAGCAGTTGAGGGTTTAATACTCAGGCCGCGGAGGAGTTGGGGAGAGAGAGAGAGTTTGGCACTCAACCGGAGTGATGTTGGATTGAATGTTGGTATTGTTAGAAAAGGCGAACCTTGTGTTACGCGTGCAAAGAAACAACCCAAGACCAATAACAGCATAATAATATATATAGATGTACAACAACCATACGATATACAATGATGTACGGTTAACACAACCCTCCACACCCTCAAACTCATGGGGGACCATACATTGAGAGTTTAGACCTAAGAAAACAATGTTGCACCCGAGTCTAGGACTTGGTGAACAAGTCAGCAAGCTGACGCTCGGAAGGAACAAACTGGGGAGCGAGGGTACCTTTGCTATACTGGTCACACAAAAAGAAAGCATCAACACTGATATGCTTGGAGAGCGAATGCTTCACCGGATTCAGAGTGATCTGAATAGTACCGATATTGTCACAATTGTAACGCCCCGACCCGGATCCCAGGACCTCGGGCACGTTCACAGACCGGCCGTACCCAAGTGGAGACGGGCCCCACTCGGATACAAGGCCTAATAAATCAAGAGGAGATAACATACTTAACAAAATATCTACAATATAATCGTTGAGTTTCACAGCGGATTACACATACATGTTTCAAAATACCCTACAAGGGTCTATACAGGGTCAAATAAAAACCTCACACACACATACGAAAATCTCGAGGTCCCTGAACCTTAACAAAGTATCCCGTCCGCCACGTACGCTTCTGAACCTAAGTCAGCTAATCCTCAAACCTGAAAGTGGGGAAAAAGAAAGGAATGAGCTTTCGAAAGGAAAGCTCAATAAGTACACCTACAAAGGAAGCAATGAACTCAACACAGATATCAAGAAATAGTGATCCACTCGAACATGAACAAAACATAAAAAAAAATGAGATCAAATCAAGCACACAAGGATCACTATCCTACAAGCACACAACACGGAGTCCAAAGAACTTCTTGTCATCTCCCAGGCAGCCATCTTATCTTATCTTATCTTATCTTATCAAGTCAGACCCTAGAGTCTGAGAGCGCTCCAATATGTACGTACACGGCAGCGTATCATCCCACTTACGGGTGGACATCCAGAGTTCCCTCCCCCTAGTAGGACTACAGAAGGCCCAGAGTGTCCTCCCCCTGGACGCTCGCACATATAATGTGCACAAAAAGGGAGAATCTACAACACGAGAAAGACTGACACGCTAACCCGGACGGAGCACAGGCTCACTTGTTTCCACGGCCGGGTGCCGATCAACAGGAGTGGTATTTGCAGTTACCGTAAACATGTCAACAAGCATACACTAACATAGAGGTCCAACAAATCAGTAAAGTATAAATTTGTGTATGCAATCAAGCAACAATACAGCACATGGTGCCGAGCAAGGAAAATCAACAATAACGATATCAACCACTTTCAAACAAGAAGTATGAACAATATTCAAAGCCAAAGAAAACCCAAAACTGGGTAAGAAACTAGGCAGGAATAACTTACAAAAACATGAAAATCAACAAAAGTCAAGAACACTCCGTAGAGTCGGATAGTAGGCAAGTGTACTTACCTTTTTATCGCGACCCAAACACTCGATTCGTGATTGTCTTGATAAAGCTCAGTGCTCCTCCTCGATATCTGATCATCACAGGCCTAACTTAATAAACTCTTGGTATTCATTTATTTAATTAATGATCTCCATAATGCATGCCCAATCTAACAAATCAGGCTCATTAATTTAACTTGACCAAATTGACTTCAAAACATACTATCCTTATAACCTTAATTAACTCTTGTTAGTATATTTTAATAGATCTCTTCTAATGTTACAGTGCGTTAACGTTAGTATACAAGGGTCTTTTAATAAACCTTATTATCTACTTCTTATCGATCAAGTTAATGGAATTTTCCAACCATCTACATGATTAAACCCGTTTAAACCCATTATTGTAGGTCATCTTCACTTCTGGCCCTCAATCTAAACCTTCTCGACAAACTTTCAAACCCCGTCATCTAGCTAGTTGCAGTCCTTATAAGAAACCCTAGAAACAGGAAAGGCATTAGAAGAAGCTGTCTTTGATTAACTCTAGTTGTACTTTATACTCCTATGAATCTAGGGCCTCATCTCGCACTTCATTAGAAATTTATGGAAGAGTGAATAACCACACCTTATTAGAGGGATTTCACTTCCCCATTAAGTTTCGTCGGGGTTGAGATTAGTCCTATCTCTTTATGTTGTTCCTCCTCTTATTTCTAACCTCCACTTTGTTGATAAGTGCAGGTCGTTGTCCTGACAATATTGCTAACAATAAAATTTAGGTGCGAGTACTTACTTTAAGTATCGAGTGCACTCCTTTCTCTTTGGTTAGCCATCGTGCTCTTTGTTGGAGACTACAGGTCATCTAGCATGTCCTTGTCCCACGCGTTCGTTTGGCAACCTTGGCTCAAAGGGTTCGGTCCTCTCAAGAGGTCCTTTGGGCAAGGACTCGAGGTATATGGTCCTAAAAAGCATCGTTAGAGAACCCAGCCCTAAAGAGGAACCGTTGGTGAACCCAACCCCAAAGGGGCTAACGTGTAACACTTGGGGTGCCTAGCCCTGAAGAGGAACTGGTGGAGAACCCAATCCAGAACAGGTTCGACATGCGACATTCGGGGTGCCTGGCCATGGAGAGTAGAGGTGTCCTTGGGCCGGTTCAGGTTGGCTTTGGGTCTGAACAAGACTTAATAATAATGGTGACTATGCTTGCCCAAGACCGACCCAACCAGGTTATTCAGGTCTATACTTTTGCCCAAGGCCCATCCATATTTTTAAACATATGACCAAGGCCCGCACAAATCCGCCCATAGTTAATTTTTTAAAGTTTTAATTTATTTAATAAAATATAATTTATACTTTAAAATTAAATACTTTTGTCCAAACCCTCTCATTTTTCGGGCGGGCCTTTGGGTTTGGGCGGGTAGCCCGACCCTTGGACAGGTCTATTGGAGAGGAACTGTTGGAGAACCAAGGGGGCGGCGTGTGGCACTCAGGGTGCCCGACCCTAAGGAAAGACTTTAGCGAGAATGCGATACTCAACCCTGAGAAGGGACTTTAGCAAACATGCAACACACGGCCCTGAGAAGGGAATTTAGCAAGCATGCAATGCTCAACCCTGAGAAGGGACTTTAACGAGCTCACTGGAAATGCGGTACTAATTAACTTTTATAGAGCAACAGGGATGAGATTGTTTGTCCACAAAGATATCGCTTTTAAATTAGAAAGTCAGTGAGATACAATGGTTAGTGACATCCCTTAGGGTCAACAAAAGATAGTGTGTTGCTAGTCCTTTGGCCCGGCTCGTGCAATTGCGCAGGTGGGTTCGATCTTCTTCCAGCAACATTTAAGGGTAATTCGACACTCATCACACTGTGCTAACAACATGTCATTATTGACTCATTGGCCACATGAGGCATGCAACATGTCAAAAAAATTTCAAAAATTCAAAAACAATTCTAAAAAATAAACATAATTTTTTAAAAAAAATTCAAAAAATTCATGCTAGAATTCTATAAAATTCAAAAAATGAAAAAGAATTCTAAAATAAATTGTAAAAAATCTAAAAAAATTCTAAAAACATCTAAAAATAAACAAGATTTTTTTTTTAAAAAAATATAAATAATCCGGTTAGAATTCAAAAAAATCTAAAAATAATAAAAATATCTAAAATAAAATTTAAAAATTATGAAAAAAATTAATTTTTTTTTAAAAAAACCGGTTTTAATTCTAAAAAATTAAATATTTTAGAATTATAAATTATATTTCATTAAAATATCCTTTTAGATATAAACCTCCATTTCATTTTATAAATTATAAACCATATTTTTTAAATATTTTTCTCAGATTGATTGTTGTGATTACGTTAAAATATCCTTTTTATATTTTAAAATTTTTTAGATGTTTTAAATATTTTTTAGAATTTTTTCAGATCTTTTAAGGTTTTTTTTATGTTTCTAAAATTTTTAGAATTTCTTATATTTTATTATTTTAACCTGATTTTTTTTAAATTTTTTTTAAAAATCTTGTTTATCTTTTTAAAAAATTTTAAAATTTTATCAGGATTTTTTTTTAGAATTTTAACAAATCCTTTTCATTTTTAAAATTTTCGGAATTTTTTGTATTTTCTGAAAATATCCCCCTTCCCAAATTTTACTATTGGAAGTTTGCCTATATTTTATTATGAAACCAACTTTTATTTCCTTTTTTTATTTATCTATATTTTCTTCAAATCTAGTTTAATAAGGAAAATAGGATGGATGGGGTCTAAGTTTGTGAAATTATTTCAATATTTAGTTCATAATTCTCATTAATCATTTCAGTTTATTTACAATAATATATAGCTAGGCTTAATTCCTTAAAACATTTCAAATAGAAATTAATATTCTTAAGCAATGAATAAATAATAAATGGAAAGATAATCTCCAAAATTAGTAATTATAATAAAAAAGGTATAAAATTTCTTCAAATTAGAAACAACCAAAATTAAAATAAATTTATATACAAGTGTCTTGACTGAATAGACAGCCAAGATACAAATATCTATGTTTTATAAAAAAACTAATCTTTTAAAATATAACACATTTAAATATTTCATGTAGAGCGTGTGTGTGTGTGTATATATATATATATATTAGGTAATTCACTATTCATCCCTTGAATAGTGAGCCCTATATATGAATTTTAAATATTAAACAGAAGGGTGGTATAGAAATATTATAAATTAGTATTATTTTCTGGACAAGGTGAGGGATGTGTTTGTAAATTTAAGTTTAAGAAGGGGTTTTCTAAAAATAAAGCTCATCAAGGAAAGGAAGGTGGGAGGACAGCGCCACAAAGAGCCCTTTTGCAGGGACTCGAAGCTTTTCTAGTTTCAACTTTGTTTTGTAAAAATTAGAAGAAAAAATTATTGAAGATAAATTGGAAGGAATTTCGCAGTTGTTTCGCCAACGCTTTCTCTTCAGATCTTGGTATGGTCTACTCATTTTATGTAGTAGTTCTCGTGTCTATTGTTGTTTGGCTTCAGTGTGGATATTGTGCTTTTGATCTCTTTGATGTGTGCTTTCTTTGCAATATCATTGTTTTTGAAGTGTTTTGTTGGGTTGGAGTTGTTTGAGGATCTATTGTGATGGAATGCAAGTTTGATTTCAGTTTTCTAGATTCATTTTGAATTTTAGGTTTGGGGAGTTTTTCTATGCATATGTATTTCTAGAAGTTGTTTTTGGTTTAATTTGGTGTGTGAATATTGCTTTTAATTTGTGAATTTGATGTTATTGTCAAAGAAATCGACTTAAACTATTGAAATTATGCATGGAAGTAAATTTTTTTTATGATTTTTGCTTTAATTTTAGTTAATTTCTATTGCAGGACAATGACAATTATTGATAAGTCATGGATGGATATAATTGATAGAACACTACCACAGTATGAAATAGGTGTTAATGGGTTCCTTGATTTTGTGTTTGGGCAAGACAATGAAAGTAGAACATCTCGTTGTCCATGTAAGAAGTGTAACAATAATATATTTAGGTCAAGGCAATTGATGTATGAAGATTTGATGTTGAATGGGATAAATAGAAACTACAAGCAATGGTACCATCATGGAGAGCAGTTACAATACTTTTCTGATAGTGATATTGATAATGAAAGCGAGGAAAATAATGATGATGATGATGATGATAATGATGATGATGAGATGCGTGATATGTTACATGATCTTAGACGTGGTAATACAGATTATACTGATCAATTTGATGCTCAAATAAGAGACAATCCTAGTGCTCAATATGAAGAAATTGATCATGATCCTATCAATTGTTATCCTACTGGTCCAAACAAAGAAGCTGCTAAATTCTATAGATTGTTGCATGAATTAGAACAAGAGTTATATCCTGGTTGTTCTGAATCTTCTATGCTATCTTTCATTGTTGAAGTATTGAATTGGAAATGTCTCTATGGGATTAGTGCAAATGCAGTTGATGGTATACTTCAAATAATGAAAAAATGGCTTCCTAAAGATAACAAAGTTCCTAGCTCGTATATCGAGAGTAGGAAAATTTCTCGAGATCTAGGGCTTTCATATGTGAAGATAGATGCTTGTATAAATGATTGTATCCTCTATAGAAAGAAATATGAGAATGTTGAATCTTGTCCAACATGTGGTGAATCTAGATGGAAGAATGATGGGAAAATAAGGAATATGACTAATGAGTATAGTGGCAAGAAAAAGATTCCAAGAAAAGTTTTGCGACATTTCCCTCTAACTCCACGCTTACAACGGTTGTACATGTCATCAAATATTGCTAAGGATATGAGGTGGCATAAGGAAATACCTTGTAATGATGAGCTTATGGGGCACCCAACTGATTCTCCAGCTTGGAAAAGTTTTGATGCAATGCATCCCTCTTTTGCAGCAGACTCACGTAATGTTAGACTTGCACTAGCAAGTGATGGTTTTAACCCATTTGGGAATATGAGCACTTCTTATAGTGTATGGCCAGTAGTATTGGTTTGTTATAACCTTCCACCATGGCTTTGCATGAAAGACCCTTATTTCATTATGTCACTTCTAATTCCCGGTCCTAAAGCTCCTGGGAATGATATTGATGTATACTTAGAGCCATTGATAGATGAGCTGAAATGTCTTTGGGAGACAGGTGTGGAGACATATGATGCATTTTCAGAGAGCAACTTTCAATTACATGCAGCTCTTTTATGGACTATAAGTGATTTTCCAGCCTATGGTAATTTATCAGGATGGAGCACTAAAGGAAAACTAGCGTGCCCTACTTGCAATTTGGATACGTCATCTCGTAGGCTTCATAATGGGCGTAAAACATGTTATCTTGGTCATCGTCGTTTCTTACCAACTAATCATTCATGGAGAAAAAATGCTAAAGCATTTGATGGCACTAAAGAGAAGCAAAATGCACCGAGGCAATTATCAGGGGATGATGTCATTGAACAATATAATCAATTTTCTCAGGTGAAGTAGTTTAATGTCTTTTCATCAATTATTCATGTATGTCATTTATATTCTATGTTTTTAATTAATTTTTTTTATATTGCCTTTTCCCTTAACTAGGTGAAATTTGGTAAGGCTCCAAATAAAAGAAAACGTGGAGATGTTCTTCTACTTGGAAATTGGAGAAAAAAAAGTATATTTTTTGAGCTCTCATATTGGAGAACCCTTGAATTACGACATAATCTGGACGTAATGCATATTGAGAAAAACGTATGCGACAACATAATTGGAACTTTGCTTGACATTGAGGGGAAAACAAAAGATACTCTCAATACTCGTTTTGATTTAGAATCTATGGGTATACGGCCCGAGCTTCATGCAACTCCCACAAGCAATGGCAGGTATGCATTTTATCCTGCTTGCTATTCAATGTCTAAAGATGAAAAACGAGCATTCTGTCAGTTCTTAATTGATCTGAAAGTTCCAGATGGTTATTCTTCCAACATTTCCCGATGTGTGAATCTTACTGAATGCAAGGTTTTTGGAATGAAATGTCATGATTGCCATGTATTTTTGCATCGCTATCTCCCTTTAGCTATACGTGGCTTGTTGGATAAAAATGTTTGTGAAGCGCTAATTGAGCTATGTACTTATTTAAGAGAGTTATGTAGTAAAACCCTACATTTTGATGACTTGAAGAGGCTTGAGAAATCAATTCCTTTGACACTTTGTAAATTGGAGAAGATATTTCCTCCCTCGTTTTTCGACATAATGGTGCATTTAACAATTCATCTTGTGTGCGAGGCTAAACTTGCTGGGCCAGTACAGTTTCGGTGGATGTATCCTATAGAGAGATATTTGCGTAGGCTTAAATCATATGTCAGAAATAAGGCACATCCAGAAGGATCAATTGCTGAAGCTTATATTGTGCAAGAATGCATGCATTTTTGTTCAAGGTATTTGCATGAAACCGAGACTAGGTTGAATCGTGTTGGAAGAAACTATGAGGGAAGTGGTGATGACCATGCTCATTCAGGGTTGCATGTTTTTTCACGAGCTGGGAAGCCTTTACTTGGAAAGAAATATGAAGAGTTAACCTTAACTGAATGGGCTCAAGCAAGAATGTATGTGCTAGAAAATTGTGAGGAAATTAGAATGTTTGTGGAGTAAGTCCTCTAACTTTGTGTTAATTATTTACATAATTTGATTTATAGTTATCTACTCATATTCTATTTGTTTTAAATGTGAAGCTTGCATAAGGAAGAACTCAATAGAGTGGATCCTAGAAATGTAGAAAGAAGACACCAAAAAGAATTTCATCAATGGTTTCAGAAATATGTAAGTACCATAAACTGGTTGTTTTACTTCTAGCTTCTAATATTTATAATTCATACATAATTTAAATGTTTAATGTTTATTACTTATCACAGGTCACCCAACTGCATAGTGAAGCAAGTGAATTGGTCAATGATCAATTGCTCAATTTAGCTTGTGGGCCTGATAGGCGAGTCTATCGCTACAAAAGCTTCCTTATCAATGGTTGGAGGTTTAATACAAAGGATAGAGATTTGTATTTGAAATCACAAAATAGTGGAATTCTTGTGAAAGGGGATGAGAATACAGGTCACTTGGATTATTTTGGCGTGTTAACAGATATCATACAATTAAAGTACCACAGGGAAAAGCGATTGTCACCGTATTTAAAATTTGATTGGTGGGATGTGTATCATAAAGGTGGATTTAAGGTTGACAAGTTTGGATTTCCTATGGTCAATGTCATGCATAAAATTGAAAACTGACGAACCATATGTTTTGGCTTCTCAAAATTTGAACAAGTTTATTATGTGAGAGATATTAAAGAGCCCAATTGGCAGGTTGTTGTGAAAACTAAACCTCGTGATTTATATGATTTGCCTGATGACAATCAAGGAGATGAGCCATACCAAGAAAATGAAGAATTTGGATTTACATTTCATGAAAC
The DNA here is from genome assembly GCA_026586065.1 of Dioscorea zingiberensis. Lineage (NCBI taxonomy): Eukaryota > Viridiplantae > Streptophyta > Magnoliopsida > Dioscoreales > Dioscoreaceae > Dioscorea > Dioscorea zingiberensis. The sequence continues at coordinate 16,837,100 of CM048818.1, forward strand.
TATTTTAGAGGATGATGATATGGTCTCTTTGCATAGATCTGATTTAGCAGCTACAATTGTTCAAGGAAATCCATCTGATATTGATATTATACGTGCTGCTGAAGAAGAAGAAGAAGAAGAAGAAGAAGAAGAAGCTAATCGTAATGACTGTAATGTTACTGAGGATGATGAGATGGTAAATGAAGACTATTATGATGATGATTAAGTAAAAGTCTTCAAATTTGTTATTAAATTGAATAAAGATTGAGAAATTTTGATTAATATTTTTGTACAAGTTTTTATTTATTTTTCATATCTATTTATTCTTCTTTTTCTTTTTATGAAAGTTTAAAATTATATATAGAGAATCTATTCAAATACCAAATACTGATGGATTTTCAGTATTTATAATGTAAATATTTTATTAAAAATATTTAAAATTATTAATATGTAATAATAATGCAAAAAACCATGACAACTAGGTTTCACATTTTTTCCAAATTAATATATACAACATAAATAAATTATATTTTAAAGAAAATCTTTATAAACATCTAGGCTTTTATAACATGGCTTTTTACAAATTTGTATTTATAGTATAAATAAATTATATTTTTATAAAAAAATTTGTAAAAATCTAGAGTTTGGTCCCCTGGCTTTTTACATTATAAATTATAATGTATAGTATAAAAAAACATATATTGTTAGGAAAATATTTGTGAAATTTTGTAGTTTGACCCCTAAGCTTTTCATAAATTAGTATGTATATATATATATATAAATTGTTAGGAAAACATATATATATTTTTTCAAAAATATTTATAAAAATCTATAATTTGGCTCTTTTCGCTTTTCCTCATTATTATGTATAGTATAAATAAATTATAATTTTAGAAAAATAATTGTAAAAATCTATTGCTGGCTTTTTACAACTTAGGATGTATAGTATAAAAAATTATAATTTTAGGCAATTATATGTAAAATTTTATAATTTGGCCGCTTAGTTTTTTATAAATTAGTATATAGTATACAAAAATATATATTTTTTAGAAAATATTCGTAAAAATTTATAGTTGGCTTGGCAATTTTAAAATTAGTATATATAGTATAAAAAAATTATAAATTTAGAAAAATATTTGTAAGAAATCTATTGTTTGGCCCAAAAAAATTCTTTTTTATTGACAAAAATGTTTGTCACAAAAAAGTAATGGATTATGTGACAAACAACTTTCTTGTCACAACAATTGAAAATAACAGTGATTAAAATATGATTGGTCACAATTATATTTTATAATAAAAATTGTCGTCACAAAAGATTTTTAGATTGAGTGACAAACAACTTTCTCATCACAACAAATAAAAATAATAATGCCAAAAATATGTTTCGTCACAAATATACTTTGTTCATGCCAATATTTCCCAATCACCAAGGTATCTACTTTATTAGTGATAATTTTATTGTGACAAAACAATTTTTAACACTGTTAATATATTAATAGTGACATCCCATTTGTGAAAGACCTAAAATCGTCACAATTACTAATATATTAGTGACATATAAATTAGTCATCACAATTAAACCTAACAATTGTGTCACATAATTTTTTTGTCACAATAAACTTTATATTTGTGACGATATGATTGGGAGCCACAAAAGAAACCCTCACTATAGGTCTTAACTCTTGTAGTGCACAGTGATTCCATGGAGCTTTTCCGGTAAGGTTTCAATCGCTCGAGACGCACCGCTAGCACTGACTCCTTCTCTCGGGATGATGGCGGCTCTAGGGTTCAAGACTGGTTCTTTTATAGGCCTCGCGGAGGAGATTCTGATAAGGCTCGCAAGATTTTATCTTTTAGTTTGAATCTCCAGAACTAGCTGGCCGGTGTGAGATAGACTCAGAAACATGTAAGCTCACGGTGGCGCGTGCGAGGTATGGGAAAAATAAAAAAACTGTTGGCGCGGACGGACGCCTGTCATGCCTCCTATTGTCTCGGATCTTGGTCCTTGCCCGAGATGGATGGCTTTTGGCACTCCACGAGTAAGGGTGATTATAATTCCATCTTTCTTCATGCGTTTTCTTGGTTCACACACAATCCGATTCAATCATCCATGCATGTCCCATTACATACATGTGTATATACTATGGTTTAATTATTTTTTTATTATTATTTTATTTGAACTAAAATCTCTCAATCATATTTATACATATAGATTAGATTTCATGTCATTACGCCTCCATCCATGCAAGTGGATGGTTTCTTTCCCATTATATATGTCTACTAAAATAACATATATATTATCATATTATATATACTATAATATATACTAATTATTATGTTATATATAATCTTTAGTCAATTCAATCTCTAATTTGATTCAAATCTTTAACCAATTAAAATATTTATTCACTTATACTTATGTACATGAATAAATCATACTAATTCTAAAGTTACAAAATTTACTCAATTAATTAATTAAGGAATACTAAGAGCACATTTATTCTCTAATTAATTAAAATAAAATTGGAAAACTTTTATCTCAATCAAAGTTCAAACAACCCCTACCTAGGAAAGATCTCCCTTATTTTTCTAATTTTTCAAAAATAAAAATTTCAACCTAATAGTCAATAAAATAACTCCTAAAAATTATGGGCTTCACAACAATAAAGGGGAGTCGGAGCAAGAAAAGCAACACCAAGGTTCTAAAGAAGCAAGCGTAACCAAACAATCTCCTTAGCAGTAGTAGCCATAGCGCGGAGCTCAGCCTCGGTGCTAGACCGAGAAACACCTCTCTACTTCTTGGATTCCATGCAATGAGAGAAGAGCCCAAGAGTAAACAGAAACGAGTAATAGAGCTACAATCAGCCGGATCACTACCCCAGGTAACATTAGAGTAGGCACAAAGCTGCAGAGGACTGCTACGGGAGAAAAAGAGACTACGAGACAGAGTTGCCTGGAGATAGCTCAGGATTTGCAACAGATGAGCATAGTGAACAGAAGTAGGCGCATTAACAAATTGACTTAGAACATGCATAACATAAGCAATGTTTGGCCGGATGATGGTAAGGTAGACCAGGTTCCCAACTAAGTGGCGATAGCGAGTCAGATTAGGCAAGGGAGTCCCCTCATCAGGATGCAACTGAAGGTGAAGCTCCATAGGAGTAGCTGCAGTGCGGGAGTCAGAGAAAGCAACCCAAGCAAGAAGATCAGAAGTGTAATGTTGTTGAGAGAGCTGAAATCCATCAGTAGTAGAAGTGACCTTGATGCCCAAAAAATAACTCAACCGACCAAGATTCGTTATCTGAAAATGCTGCTGAAGATAATGCTTCGCGAATTCCACATGAGTACAGCTATCACAAGTGATAGTTATATCATACACATAGAGCAACTAAAGGGTCTGGCCACAAGAGGAATACACAAATAAAGCTAGATCATGCGGACTCGGCTGAAAACCAGCAGCCATCACTGCGGAAGTAAAGTTCTCAAACCAGATACAATATGTTTGAGACCATAGAGGGCCCGGCATAAGCGAAAGACAAGGCCAGAAGGAGAGGAGAGGCCTGGGGAGGAAGTATATACACCTCCTACTGAAGGTCCCCATGAAGAAAAATATTCACTAGGTGCGTTGCAAAGAAGTCCTGGACCGAGTTGTCATGCTGGTAGGTGGCAGTGAGAGTCTACAACAAGGAGTAGCGCAACTCTTGATTGGAGGGAAAGTAAAGAGTTTATAGGTGATCCCAAATTGCCTTGGCCATAGGAAATTCATAGACGACCAAACGAATAGGAAACTCATATGACTGGAAGAAAATAGCGATGGTGCAAGAGTCATCCTCATTCCACTTGGCCCAAGCTTGTAACTGGGAAGAAAACTCACTGCCAACAATAGACTCAGATGAGCCCGCAGAGACATCAGAAAGGGAAAGCGGTTACTATCAACGTGACCCCAAAGATTAAGACCTCGGAGAAGCGAGTGAAGGGTGGAGGACCATGCCTTATAATTCTTCCCATTAAGCATCACATCGGCCTTCTGGAGATAGGGAAAATGTGCAAAGGCCATTGAATACAAAGACAAGAGGAGATATTGGGATGGCAACCCCTGTGTTACTTTTTTCTTGAAATTTGAGAAGAGGAATAAAGTTCAATCTCCTAGCAAGTCTTTTGAATCATCAAATAACATAAGAGGGTTGCTCGGTTAACGTGATGCTTCAAAAAAATAAAAAATAAAAAAAATAAAAAAATAAAAATAAAATATAAGAGCAAGGTATCCCCTGGTGATATGGCGGGGCACTCGATCTAAGAACAAGAGCGAAGAGAGAGGTCGAAGAGGTTTATAGTCTGGAGTCTCCGATGGGTGGTTATAGTGCCGGTTCGGAGAGGATAGGGGTGCGGGGAAGCTCCGAGAGAGGGCGCGGCTCGAATGGGATTGCCGAGGCACCGGGAGATTGCGATCTTAAATGGGAGCCGACGACGATGGAGAACCTAAGATTAGGGGTTCTGATACCATGTTAGAGACGGCAAACCTTGTGTTACACGCCCACAGAAGTAACCCAAGACCAGCAGGCGCATAATAATATATATAGATATACAGTAACTGCGCGATATATAATGATATACGATTAACAGATATGTGGTTGCAATGCACAATGTGACATTATAGAATTGCTTCACATGAAAAAAACTGTTGCTTTCTGTGAATTTAAGCGTTTAATATTCCATTAAATTTATCTTTTTTTATCAAAAAAAGATAATAAAAGTGTGCATATATGGCTCATTTTTAGGGTGGTGTTTCATTTTTTTTTTTTAGGGTTAAATCCATTTTTGGTCCCTGAAAACAAGGGCCAATGTTCATTTACATCCCAAAAATTTAAAATTTGTTCAATACGGTTCACATCAGCATATACTGCCACTTATCACTCTACATTAGCAAAATAACGACCTAAACATAATAATAAATAGATTATATGCATTTCATTGGTATTCCACATGACCGCCACGTCAGCAATAGGGACCAAAAATGTCAAAATATGCAATACATAGGGACCATATTAAACAAATTTTGAATTTTAGGATGGAAATGAACATTGGTCCCGTTTTCAGGGACCAAAAATGGTTTTGCCCCTTTTTTTTACTGTTTAGCATCCTTCTATGCTCTTTATTCAAGTGTCATGCTAGCAACAAATTGATCCCTAAATTAAAGTTTCTCTTGCATTGGTTGTTCTACCAGTAATCTTGTCACCACCCAGATTCCGTGGCCTGCACGCACTAATGCACCTACCGTACCCAAGTAGAATCGCACCTCACACGGATACAAGGCCTAGGTAATTATGAAAAGATAACAAAATTCATTAATATCTGTTTATACCAAAAAAATAATAATAATAAAAAAATAAAAAAAAATAAATATAAATATAAATAAATAAATTTCCAAAGGGGTCAATAATTATGAAACTTTTGAGGGATATATAAGCAACTTTCCCATAAAAGTTCAAATCTCGAAATATTTTTGGGGCATATCCCGAGACGGGCCAAAGAGCATGAGAACATATCTCTAGGCGAAGTCAAAATTCCAAACACAAAATTAATTAATTAATCAGTTAATTATTTAATTAATTTAAATAAATATTAAATGGCTTGATCTTATCCAGTCCAGAGAAAACCTCGATTTCTCTCGTTCCTATCCGGTTAAGAACCGTCAGAAGAGGTTTGTGATTCCTCGGAAGGGAGTTCTGATCTCACGGGAAAGGAGTTATTCGGAGAAAAGATAAATAAGGCATGGGAGTTCAAAAAAAAGTCTGAGAGAGAAATCTGAGAGAGACAGAAAGAGAAGACAATCAGGAGGGAGAACAAAGAAAGAAATCAGAAGGTCGAAAGAGACGATTGAAGAGAACAAGAAGAGGAAGCTTTTTTTTGAAGACATTAAAGGTAATATTATATATAATATACACTATAATAAATAAATAAAAAAACAAATAAAAAAAAAAAATCTCTCTTGGACGTCATTGAAAGCCCCTCTACCCTCGATCCAACGCCACCGCCGGTTACCCACCGCCAAAGACTTCAGGCCAAGCTCCGCCGGCAAGCCGCGCATCTCTGCGCTCGAGGCCGAGTGCGCGCTGGCAGCGCCAAGGCGCTTAGCGCTGTATAAGGCCACAAGGGCAGCTGCTGCCAAGCAGCGGTCCGTCGCCCCTCACGCCGGCCGCGTGGCGCTCCTGCAGCCTTCTACGCGCGAGGCGATCACAGATCCGCCGCACCGGCTACTTTGCCCGGCCTGTGTTCCTGCGCCACCGGCCAGAGGCCCCTTATCGCCGCCCGATGTCGCCTCCCTGCTGCTGATCCCCGAGTTGCCATTGCGCCTCCGCCAAAGGCGATCGTTCTTTGTCCGCCCGATTGCCCCTTGTCGCTTGCTGCCGTCTTTACCGACCAGCTTGGTTTGCCGCGAAGATGCCGATTACGCTTTCTTTGTGTTGCAGAATTAAGAAGCAAGAAGATACAAAAAGCAGCTGCTGGAGCTGTCGCCGCCTTTGCTGCGTTGAAGATTGCTGCCACTTGATGCTGATTGATGAAAAGGAAGCTGCACATTGCAAGAGAATAGAAGACATGCCAAAAAAAAGAAAAAAAATTGTTGCTGCTGCCGTGCTGCTGCAAATGATGATGATTAGAAGAAGCTGCTTCAATTACATGGATGCTGATAAAGACTAGTAGCTGCTGAAGCGGGATCTTTGATGAAGCTCGATTCTTTATTGAAGACCAGGATCTTTGGTTGAAGGCTAGTTCTTTGAATTGGTTCTTGATGAAATTTGTTGATCTTGATGAAATGGTTCTTTGATCAAGAAGGTCTTTGCTACCAAAATTTGATCCCGTTCTTTGTCATAAAAGAAAAGCTGGGTTGCTACTGCAGAGATGTTATTGCAATTCGATGGATCTTGATGTTGCCGCAATTCGATGAAAAAGTTCTTGACGCCTTTGTCTTTATTATGCCGTTGCCATGTTGCTGGTTAAAATCCTTGGCTCTAAAGCTACTTTGAATGAAGATGTTCTGAAACCAGTTTGGAGAAGCCCCATGATAGCCACAGTGAGCTTCTTCCCATTTCAGCTTGCATTGATTTGGAGGTACTGCACCTTGTTAACGCGCGGCAGGAAAATATCAGCTCCTTGCAAGATCTGTATTGAGGGCCAGGAAGTAGATGTTCAGTCCAAAGGATTTGAGCCAATACTATTGACTTATGTCCAAATTTATGTCTGTTCAAACATTGTGCAAGGTGGTGATGTGTCTTTGTAAAAGGGAGAAATCAAAGTTTCAAGGACCAGACTTACTAGTGGAGAATTGATGTGCACACCAACTGTTTGATGAAATGCTTAAATGGATTCTCTGTTGAAGATGCTATTCTTACTAAATGCGGGGAAGGCTTTATGTTTGCATGGAGTCCAAGATGTTGAAGCCATCAACCATTCAATAAGAAGAAGCTGCTGCTGCTATCACAAAAGAATGGTTGTCATATCGCAAAGACAAATTGCTTGTGCACGCTGAAGAAAAGTTATAATCCAAAGATGTTTGTGTTATAGGAAATGCCTTCAATGTGTGAAATTTGATTCAACATTGCTAGGATTGACAATTACATTAAGATGCACACAACTTGTTTAAGGAAAAAGACAAGCTTATCAATGCCATGGAAACTATGCTGCAGAAATTCTGAATTGAAGGAAATTTAGAAGAGAAAGAATCTGAAACTCGTAAAGGAAATAGCGAAGGGATGTCAAGTTGAATGGGACACAATAAAACCTGAGAAGAAGCTCCTTAAGCCTCCATGGGGATTCTTAAGAGGGCTCAAATCTTTCCTTAGAGCTTGCAGCATGCTCATGAATTCTATTCTCTTACAACAACCAAATGTGCTCAAGTCCTTCTTGAAATTTGAAGTGACAAAGCCTGCAAAAAGAAGATCAAGTGTATAACTTTAAGAAGAAGATGAAACAAAGGAAGACTTGCAACAAGAAGAACAAAATTGCTGCAATAGATGAATGTAAATATTGTCAAGAAGGAGAGCTTATTGGCCTATTGCAGAAATTATATTGGAACAAAAAAAATGAAATGCTGCTGAACTCCAAGAAAGAAAGATGTTATAATCTTTCAAGGGATGTTTTATTAAATCCATATCCGGATACAAGTTTGCGTGATAAGTAATAAATCATGTTTTGGAAACAATTCTTGCTTTAAAAGTTCCATGGTTCAACATAGCATATCTTTACATCAATTTCTCGTGAGTAAGCACCAAGCATAGAAAAGTTTAGTGTTCAAGACCAACAGGTGTCTCACTTTAAAGGCAGTACAGTTGATAGGAAAGACATATTAGTTCGGAGAAGCTCCAATTTCATCATCAACAAATTTGAAATTGACTCCTCTGAAACACCACCAGGAGATGGATATAATTGGAGGAAAGATAAGTGGGGGAAATAAAAAAAGGGAGAAAGGTGAAAACTAGTAGAAACATGAGGAGCTACCACAAATGTACTCAGCAAAATTGCACTGCTGCATTGCTGCAGATTTGTTAAAGGAGCTGTGCTATGCTGTGCTGCAGAAACGGCTGTTATAAAGACTCATTTTCAAAAATTCATAACTCCTGCCTGGAAACTCCGATTGAGGTGATTTCTGTGGCGTTGGAAATTAGACATCTGGGTCTACAACATTCATATTCAGTGCAGATCCTTTCGGTGGCCTGATCAGCGTGGATTTTGATAAATAAAAGGGTAGATTTCAGCATTTCTGCCGACAGCCATGCTGATCACCCAATTTCAAAAATTCACAACTTTGGCCTGGAAACTCCGATTTAGATAATCTCTGTGACGTTGGAAATTAGACATCTGGGTCTACAACATTCATATTCAGTGCAGATCCTTTCGGTGGCCTGATCAGCGTGGATTTTGATAAATAAAAGGATAGATTTCAGCATTTCTGCCGACAGCCATGCTGATCACCCAATTTCAAAAATTCACAACTTTGGCCTGGAAACTCCGATTGAGATAATCTCTGCGACGTTGGAAATTAGACATCCGGGTCTCCAACATTCATATACAATACAAACTCATTGGGTGGTCCGATCAGTGTGGATTTTTGATAAACAAAAAGGGTAAATTTCAGCATTTCTGCCGCTAGCTATGTTGATCGCCCAATTTCAAAAATTCATAACTTTGGTCAGAAAACTACGATTTCTGTGGCATTGGAAATTAGATATCCAGATCTCCAATAGTCATATACAACACGGACTCGTTCGGCGGCTCAGTCGGTGTAAATTTTGACGGATAAAATAGTCAATTTCAGCGATCCTACCGTTGACAATGCCGAAGACTCATTTTCAAAAAATTCATAATTCACACTGGAAACTCCAATGGGAATGAAATTTCTTGGCGCTGAAGACTAGATACCAAGATCATCAATGATCAGATATAGCGCAAGCCCTTTTGCAACTTCGGGCGGTGCATATTTTGATGGAGAAAAAAAGGCTAATGCAACTCATAAAGGGCGGCTTAGTTGGCGATCTGGACCTCGGTCACAAGTCTCAAGCGCAAAGCAACCGGTGGATTATGGATCCCATATGACGGGGCACAGACTACGAAGGGCGGCATCATAAATAAACAAATAAACATATATCCATATATATAAACATATCTTTGATATGTAACAAATCAGATTATATTACAATAAAATCAATTATTCTTTCTCATTGTCTCTACTTGTACTTTTGTTTCTTAATCGGAGGTTCCCAAGACATTGTCTGGGGTAATTAATAATAGGGGCTTGCCTCTATTAGGAATAAAAGAACCCACAATAAATAAAAAAATGATATTTGTGCTTCGATATAACGTCTGGTGTCACACGATGTCAGGCGCGTATTTTCGTTCCCACAAATTCTGGCACGCCCGGTGGGGACATATTCCTCCTCCCATCTTTGAGGCAAAAGTACAAGTAGAGATAATATTTTACATCCTGTAAAAGAAACCTGACGTTGTTGATCTCCTTATTGCAGAAGAAATGGCATTCAAGAGTTCAAGCTGCACGGGAAGCCCGAAGCTCACTATATTCCTTGGGGAGGGAAGCGTAAGTCCAAGCCCTAACCGCACTTTCGATCTTTGGGCGGTGGCGCTGAATTACGATTCGGCATAATCCAGCGATCTTTATGCGGTTTGTGAGGAAGTCTTCACCAACAGAAGATGAACTGACAGTTCCGCGTCTTCCATCCAAAGGGCGTCGTCCTAATGTGATCATCCCTAAAGTTGACGAAGACATTGCTGCTGAAGATTCACCAAGAATCTCTGCGTTTAAGAGGTTATCCCGCCCTAAAAGGGTAATCTCTGTAAATGATGAAGATGATGAACCTGCCTTCACTGTTACCGCAAAAGGGCGGGAAAGTGGACTCTTTCACTCATCTGATGAAGACACACCGAAAAGGAGTGTATTCTCAAGGCTCACGCCAAGGAAGATCAAAATTCCAAAACAAAAGCTGAATTTCATGTCTTTCCAAGGGCACAGAAATGATCAAATGGGTTCCTTCAGCAACTCGTTTGAACCACTCAAGCTTGTGAAGAAGAACTCAACTACTGCAGAGCTGCGTCTACAGCCAAAAGAAAATAAAGGTTGTAGGCCTCCAAAGTCCTATCACAAGGAGTCTTTCGGCCAAAATCTGTACAAGACTTATGCGGCATCCAAGAAGTTGCAGTCAGAGAAGATGACACCGAAAGAGTTCTATAGGAAGAAGAAGCAGTTAGTGTCAAATGCACGAAGAACGGTATTTGATCGACTAACTCCTGCAAAAACCCAAGCCAAGACTTCCCGCTCTAAATCTCAACGGAGGAGGGAAATGGAAAAGGAAGAAACGTCTAACATGGACGTAGAAGTGCATACGGTCCGGATGGTTACTGAGGCTCGAGGAGATCCAGTGCCTGAACAAGAACATCCAGGGCCATTCACAAGGTCTCGCAAAAGGGCGACAGACTCTCAAAGTGGAGTCGGGGATGAAGGCTCCAGCCAAATGCTGTGTGAGGGTCAAAGATTTGGGACAGGCGTTCCAATGTTTCGTATGCCACCAAGTCAAAGGGAAGCCAACCCTCCAAATGAAGATGATGAGAATGAACATGCCTTCTCTTATAATGAAGATGAAGTAAGAAGGAGATTCCAACTAATGGAGATACCTCAACAAATAGATAATCGAGAAGCTGAATATCGGTGGCTCAGTGAAAACATGACAATCATGATGGAGTCAATGGTGAAGATGCAAAGGCAAATGGCTGCCTTGATGGAAGGTCAAAAGGCACAAAGGCCTAAAAGTCCAAACCCACAACCAAGAGAAATCCCTGGGCTGGTAGAACAAAGGGGAACCTCTCCACAACCGAAAGAAGTTCCTAGGCCAGGAGAGCAGGAGGGAACTTCATATGAACCTGTAAGAGAAATCCCTAGGCCACGAGAACAAGGGGGAACCTCACACACTCCTGTCCCGGAACAGTCAGCTGTAATGACTCGGGAGGAGATACAACAGATAGTGGCAGCTGAATTGAGGCAAGCTAAAGGGAAGGAGATAAAGGTTGATGGAGACAAACCTTATCCAAGCTACCATGACCTGGTACCCTACCCCAAAGGGTACAATGTCCCTAAATTTAAGCAATTTAACGGGATTGGCAATCCTGATCAGCACTTGGCTCACTTCGTGACGGCTTGTGGAGACACAAGTGCAAAACCTTCGCTCCTCCTTAGACAATTCTCTGCAAGTCTCACAGGAGTGGCATTTGAGTGGTATGCAAGCTTGCAACCCGAATCAATCCAAACATGGCAACAATTAAAAGATGCCTTTCGGGTACGGTTCGGGGGCGTAAGTGACAAAATCACAATCGCTGATCTCGTAGCCACTCGCCAAAATAAAGATGAAAAAGTGGTTGATTATATTATGAGATGGAGGAATCTGAGCATCAAATGTGAACAACCCCTTGACCCGGCCATAGCGGTGGGTTTATTGCTTTCGGGAACATCGGCAATTTGGATGGCGCCCTTCCTAAGCACATCCGGTATTACCACATTCCAAGAATTGATTTCACAAGCTAAGAAGTTGGAACGGACAAGCCCGAGGGTATTCTCCAATTTTCAAGCTCCAAGAAATGACAGAGATAAGCCAAAGAGGACTGAAGGTGTCAAATATACTGCTACAACCTTCAATATCGACAAAGGAAAGGGTATTGTGGAGTCTCACAAGCCAGAACAAGCCAAACCACCCACTTTGGCTGCATAATGAATCCAAGCCTATTCCCTCTTTGAAAGAAAGGATGAATAAGAAATATTCTTTTAGAAGGGATAAGGTAATGAAGATCTTCAAGGATGCTGTGAAAGAAGGTCTGCAACTTCCTGAATGCAAGAGACCAGAGGAACAGAACAAGAAAGATCACCCCAATTACTGCCCATATCATAGGGTGTTGGGACACACAATTGAAGACTGCTATGTCTTCAAGGATTGGGTTGAACGACAATACCAAGAGGGTAAAATTACACTCTCGAAGAATGTTCTGTCAGAACAGTCATTTGAGCACACTCGCTACGTGACAACTCCAAACTCAGAAGGATTATCCCAAGGAGAAGTCATAGTGGTGGGTAACAAAGTAATACTTCCACCAGCAACGGATGACAGGCCTCCTACTGTACCAGAAGAGTTATGGGAAGTATTTATATCCAAGAAATCAATGAAGATGTTGAAGAGGTTGGCTGAGCTCCCAGGGATCGCCTGGAAACGTTCCCAAGAACCTCCTAAAAGACCCCAAACAAAATTGACAAAGAAGAAGAACAAGAAGAAGAAGCGCGAGCAATCAAAGCCTTGAGAAAATCCATCATAGAAGAGTATATCGAGTCCCTTGGCGAATATGAGCGAGAAGGAAAGGGCCTTGATTACTCTCGAGAGACTATTTTCGAAGAAGTGAGAAGAATTACTCGGGAATTAGTCGAAGAAATCGATGAAGATGATGAAAATGTACAAGTGGAAACTTGTAGGGTTATTCACGGAGGAGAATACCCCTTGTATAACCCGGATGGCGACAATGATGATAGCTTCTCAACCGTAAGAGTCGTATGACCGACATGGCCGACCTCTACATCGCCAAGAAGCGTAAGAAGAAGATGGCATTCAGTGAGAGAGTAAGAAAGTTTAATGTTGAGCTCTCAAAACCATACCAACCATCAAAGCCCAAGACACTACATTACACCCCTAAGACTCCAAAATATAAAGTCTTGAGGAAAGCTATGCCTGCTGAAGAGATCCCGGCGTTCATTCAAAGGGTTACGGAAGAGTCAGCTAACAGGCTGGTGCAATTACACATTGGAGATGCTAAGACATACCCTCCAGGGTCATCAAATCACGATGACCCAGAAGTCGTGAAGCCTATGCCCCCTACAAAAACAACAAAGGATAAGAGAGAGTCCTTTAATCAAGCTGTGGGGTGGGAGGCACCTAGCTCCAGAAGGTCATATCGCAGGCAGATGGGGAAAGTGACACTCACCAACGACTATTTTGAAGGAAAAAGTGAATGTCACGCCATAGCCGTCCAGGATGATTCTGAAGATGAATTGAACTTCCCAGTCGAAGAAGATGAAGGGCCGCCGCATGTGCATCAAATGCAACTTCAATTTGGGAAAGTACTTGGTAGAGGCGGTACTTGACTCAACGACAAAACAAAGGGAAGAGAATTGAAGAAGAGAATATCTCCCCTAAAAAGCCATCAAAAAGACCAAATTATAACATCCTGGCACACTTGAAGAAAGTCCCGGCTCTCCTCAGCATGTATGACGCATTCATGATGTCGTGAAGTTAGGGATTCTCTAATACATGCCCTGCAAAACCCTGAGGAATATCAAGCATATTTTGCTGAAATCAACATGAAAGAGGCTTTGTATGCGTTCCATGCGCCCTCAGTGTCCTTCACCAATGAAGATCTGTTACTTGGAACTACAGAGCACAATAGGCCATTATATGTGACAGGGTATTGCGATGGGATGAAGATTAACCGGGTTCTGATTGACCCAGGATCCTCTGTGAACCTTATGACCCTCAATACTCTCCGGACATTGGCTCTTGAAATATGTCATCTATCCCCGGAAAGGATCATTATTCAAGGCTTCAATCAGCATAGCCAGAAGGCATTGGGATCTATCACTCTGCCAATTAAATTTGGAAAGATGACATCAGATGTGAAGTTCCATGTGATTGATGCCGATGCTTCATACAAAGCCCTCCTGGGAAGGCCATGGATCCATGAAAATCATGTGGTTCCCTCAACACTCCATCAATGTGTGAAATATATGGTGAATGGGGAAGAATTCAGGATCGACGGAGAAATCCAGCCCTTTGGCATCCATGAAATTCATTATGAAGATGCAAGGTACTACCTTAATGCATCTAAAGGGAGCAAGCTATCCAAGGGGAGCACATCATCCAAAGGGGGCAAGCCGCCGAGTCCAAAGGAAGAATCTCTGGTAAAGACACCTAAGTCTGCTCCTGTGCTCCAGAAGAAGGAATCGGTATTACCTCACTTTGGGAGTGACACTGAGTCATCAGATGACGAGAGCGATGACGATGAAGATCAGGCTGGAGGATCTATTCAAGAAAATACACTGCATATTACAAGAATTCCTGAAGGGCTTTACAAATCCTTGGCTGACTTTAGTGTCAACACTGTCGAGCACTTGAAGACCATCTATGTACCAGCTCGACATGAAGGAGAGAGAGGCGTCCTCTTCTACAAAGCCAAGAGCAACAAAATTCCAAATGATGATGTCATAAATATTGAAGGGTTAGAAGATGATGAAGTTCAGCCCATAAGATTCCCTAACTATTACCCTGATAAGCTCAAGGAGATGTTTGAAAATTTTGCCGGCGAAATCAAATGGTCAAGGAAATCATATCAAAATTTTCATCGACTATGGAACCCTACACATATAGATAAAAGAGGGATAGGTTACTCCGAATCTTCCAGGCATTCATGCTACATGACAACGTCCCAGGAGGAGGAAGAAGAGATCAAAATTTGAAAAGTGCGCCACTCGAGCTCGAAGACGGGGGGCAAGCAACAATCGACGAGTTAGTTGAAATTAACTTGGGAAGCGATGAGGACCCGAGGCCGACCTTCCTAAGCACGCAGCTGTCTGAAGAAGAAAAGACATCTTTCAAAGCCCTTTTAAAGGAGTATATTGATTGCTTTGCATGGAACTATAATGAAATGCCAGGGTTGGATAAGGAGGTAGCAGTTCACAGACTAGCCATCGACCCTAATGCCACCCCGCTCAAACAGGCACCAAGGAAGATGAAGTTTGACCTGGAAGAAAGGGTGATAGAAGAGACAAAAAAGCTGATTGAAGCAGATTTCATTAGGGAGGAAAAATACCCTAACTGGATAGCCAGCATAGTCCCTGTGAAAAAGAAAAATGGCCAAATACGGATATGCGTGGACTTCAGAGACCTGAACAAAGCATGTCCAAAAGATGATTTTCCCCTTCCAGTTATGGAGATCATGATCGATAACACCTCAGGGTACGAGATGTTCTCCTTCATGGACGGGTATTCTGGATACAACCAAATCAAAATGCATCCAGATGATGAGAAACATCTTGCCTTCCCGGACGCCTATGGGCATATCTTTATTCTGAGTAATGCCATTTGGTCTAAAAATGCGGGGCAACATATCAAAGGGCTATGACCAGGATATTTGATGATCTGATCCATAAAGTGGTCGAATGCTATGTGGACGATCTTGTGGTCAAAACAAATTCTAAAGACAAACATCTTGATGATCTAAGGACAGTTTTTACACGACTCAGAGAGTACAAGTTGAAAATGAATCCCATGAAATGTGCCTTTGGAGTCCTATCTGGGAAGTTTTTGGGCTTCATCGTAAGGCATCGAGGGATAGAAATAGACCCCTCCAAGATAAAGGCGATCTTAGAAATGCCGCCTCCTCGGCAATTAATGAAGCGGTGCGATCATTTCAAGGCCTTTGGCCTATATCAGAAGGTTCATCTCCAACTTGTCCGGAAGATGTAAGCCTTTCTCCAAGCTGGTCAAGAAGAACACACCATTCAAATGGGATGATGAATGTCAGAAGGCTTTTGAAGACATCAAGCGATTACTAGCGAGTCCACGGTGTTGGCGGCCCGATCCCCGGAAAGCCACTGATTCTATATACTGCTGCATTGGAAGGGTCATTGGGAGCCATGCTGGCCCAAAACAATGAAGAGGGCAAGGAAAATGCACTTTACTACCTCAGTAGGATGTTGATAGGAGCTGAGAGCAAGTATACCCCCATTGAAAAGCATTGTCTAGCTCTGGTGTTCGCAGTCAAGAAGTTGAGACACTATTTGCTAGCACATAAAGTCATACTCATATCAAAAATTGATCCTCTAAAATATCTAATGACGAGGCCATTGCTCACGGGAAGACTCGCAAAGTGGGCGCTGATACTGATGGAGTTTGACATAACATACACTCCGCAGAAGGCCATTAAAGGGCAGGCGTTGGCAGACTTCCTAGCGGCACATCCTCTCCCTGATGATTCACCACTCAATTATGATCTCCCTGATGAAGAGACATTAACAGTGGAAGAAGCAAGGTGGCGACTATACTTTGATGGAGCATCATCTATAAAGCCGGCACTCATGTCCCAAATTCCACAAATCAAAGCTGGGATAGGACTTGTGTTCGTCACACCGGAAGGGGGAATCCTCAGATATGCACTCTCCCTTACAGAGCCATGCACAAACAATGAGGCGGAATATGAAGCTCTCATAGCTGGTTTGGAACTGGCAGTCAAAATGGGGATCCAAGACATACACATATTTGGAGACTCACAGCTTATTATCAAGCAAGTCGGAGGAGACTACAAGATATATAAACCCGAACTTCTTAAATACTACAAGAAGGTCAAAGATCTGATGAAGAAAATCCCCCAAGTACAGTTAAGGAGGGTTTTAAGGTCAGAAAATGGAGAAGCTGATTCTTTGGCGAAAGTTGCGAAGGAGCTGGCGAATCCAGATTATGAAGAAATCCATATAACCGTAAGAAATAGAAGGCCCATAAGTACGATCCTTGATGATGTCGAAGAGGAAAGTGTTGGAGGCAAAGCGGAAGTCTTCACCCTCGAAATGCCAGAGGAAGATTGGAGACAACCGTTTATAGAATACTTGAAATATGATAAACTCCCAGAGGACAAGTCAAAGGGTCTTCAGATAAAACGAAGAGCCCTAAGATTCACCCTCATAAATGACATATTGTACCGCAGGTCATATGATCAACTACTCCTGCGATGCCTTTCAAATGAAGAAATTCAAGAAGTCATGCATGATGTACATTCCGGGGTATGTGGTGCACACCAATCCGGACCCAAGATGCGACTCAAGATCAAGCGCTTGGGATATTACTGGCCAACCATGGTTGGAGATTGCATCAATTATGCCAGAAGATGCCATCTATGCCAGATACATGGAGACTTCATTCACCAACATCCAAATCCTCTACACCCCACAGTTTCGTCATGGCCCTTCGAGATATGGGGGACAGATGTAGTCGGTCCCATCGAACCACCATCATCTTTGGGACACCGGTTCATATTGGCTGCAACAGACTACTTCTCCAGGTGGGCAGAAGCAATTCCACTCAGAGAAGTCAAGACTGAAAATGTTATCAAGTTCTTCAGGGAGAATATCTTATATAGATTTGGAACTCCGAGGAGAATCATTTCAGATAACGGCCCTGCCTTCAGAAGCTTCAAAGTCGGGAGATTTGCACAGCACCATAAAATAGACTGGAGATATACTTCCATCTATAATGCTAGGGCGAATGGGTTGGCAGAAGCATTCAACAAGACCCTCTCGAAGTTGTTGAAGAAGGCGGTGTCCAAGAACAAAAAGGATTGGCATGAAAGGCTCCCGGAGATGTTATGGGCCTATCGCACCACCTATAGGACTCCAACACAATGCACGCCGTATTCTTTGGTATTTGGAACTGAAGCGGTCTTACCCCTCGAAATCCAGATACCCTCACTAAGAATGGCAGTGCAAAATGAAATTTCAAATGAAGACAATGTTCCCGGCTTGGATGAGTTGGACTCTCTCGACGAGAAAAGGTTGGGAGTGCAGCAGAATCTTGAAGTCTACAAAGCCAAAATGTCGCAAGCCTACAACAAGATGGCTCGATTTCGGACCTTTACCAAAGGGGAGATGGTCCTTGTCCTGAGAAGACCTATCATCACCAATAAGCGGGCCGGGGGCAAGTTCAAAGCAAATTGGGAAGGGCCTTATGTTGTGGAGACCGTCTACGAAGGAGGCGCATATCAGCTCATTGACGCCAACGGAGAAAGATCGATGCCGCCCATCAATGGCCGTTTCCTGAAGAAATACTATATATAATGTAACAATGTTTGCCTATGACGGAACGTCTGGTCCCTTATAAGGGTAGACTAGTCATGTACAATTAAATGTACTTCCCGAGGCAAAACATTAATTTCATGTACTTTTGTACCAAACTTATTCAATGAAATAAAGAGGCATGTGTTTGTCTATGATGGAACGTCCGGCCCCTAGTTGAGGCGGTCGGTCATGCACGATTAAATGTGCTTCTTGAGGCAAACACATTGACCCCTTATTTTTTTCTAAAAAAAAAAAAGAAAAAAAAAAGAAAAAAGAAGTAATTCCGAATTTCTAGAATAGTCTTCACATTTATTCTAAATTTTCGGAAATTCAAAAAAAAAAAAAAAAAAAAAATCAAAAAAATAAAAAAAAATCAAAAAAAATAAAAAAAAATCAAAAAAAAAAAGTCATATTGAAATGGGTTCACTCAAACCCCGTGGGTTGGTGAGAATAAACTCAATTACTGCAGATTTATGACCTCGACCAGATGAATTTAAAGGTGGTAGGTCTCCAAGATGTGAGAGGCTTCTTTATAAAAAGAACCAACTCGACATTTAGGAAGATGATGCCAAGTCAATCTACAAGAAAATGGGAAACACATGTAATTTGGATGGTCATTAAGACATGAGGAGGCCCAATACTTACACCATCCTGGGGGCATAACCGAAGATCACTTGTCATACGGGGGGCAAGGAACAGGAGTTAACCTTCAACAACATATTGTTCCTAGAAAGAAGGATAAAAGAGGATGGATCCATTTTCCTTCCTACCCAAAATCCTCTTTAAAGGGATGTGTAAATTCATATCATGGTCATGGAGGCCTGGGGAGACCCTCCACATGCATCATTCACAAGACCTTGCATAAATTGTGATAAAGTCCTAAACAGCATATGAAAGAAGGATCAAGTCACGTGTCACACAGGGGGCAAGGGACGAGAGCTGACCTTCGACAACAAATTTTTTTAAAAGGAAGGATAAAGAGGATGGATCCATTCTGCCTCCAACCCAAAATTCTCCTTAAAGCATTTTCACCAGAAAACATGGATATATAAATTCATATAATTTGGATGGTTATTGAGGCCCGAGGAGGTTCATCATACACACCATTCACAAGATGCCACAAGCCACACAGGGGGCAATGAACGGGGATTGAACCTCAACAACAAAATCCTCCTTCCAACTCAAAATCCTCCTTAAGGAAATTTCAACAAATGAAAACATGCGGTATACCGTTGGTTGGCTTGGTAGTATATCAACTTGAAGGCATATATACAAATGTTGAATAGCCTGTCCCTCGGCATGAATAGAAAAATTCAAGCTACTGGAACAAGGAAGAACCTCAGGTGCCTCTATCCTTGAGTAGTTGACAACAATGACCAGACAAGTGACACACAGATGGTCGTTATTAAACTTGATAAGAAAATGATGCCTTATCTCGAAGGGTATAACGAGGATTGATACTTGCCTCAACTATGATAATGTGTGGGCATACAAGTATAAACCTCACCGCAAATCATGCAAGAACACCACAAATTTGCACTCAAGGCATTTCAGATATGGTCACAGATAAAAGGCTCATTTCTGATATAAATTGGGGGCATGAATGATATCAAAGTAGTGGATCCAGATGGTGGCTGACGATCGCGATAGGATTCTCTCTTCCGTCGACGAGACAGAGCCGATCTTTCCTTATCCAAGGTAGGGGCAAGAAGCTCGCTTTCCAAATAGCAGGAGAAATAAAATCCCCATAGAAAGAAAAGACATCTCATCCGACATCAACCACGGAATGCCGGAAGTTTAATGGAAGAATGGATCCCGAAGCACCAAAATCCTCAGATCTAATGACGAAGTGTGCAACCAGAGGCAATCTCAGTACACTTCTCGAAGCAGCATAAATCTTGAGATGGAAATTAAACACGTATCTCAAGGCAGTTGATGAAAATACAAATCCAAAGCGAGAAAGTGTGCATCCCGATGCGATGATGCATACATCTCAAATCAGCACAAATCTTGAGATCACGATCAAACACGTATCTCAAAGCAGCTGATAAAAATATATATTCCTGGCACAAATCTTGAGACATGGTGAAGTACACATCTCAAGACAGCCAATCAAAATATAAATCTCCAAAATGGCGCCAACCTTGAAGCATGGTAAAGCTCACATCTCAAGGTAGCCGATGAAATATAAATCATAAGACATCACAACACTCGAGGCAGGGATGGAACACACCTCTCGAGACAGCTGATGAAATATAAATTTCAAAGCAGTACAACCCTCGAGGCAAGGATGGATCGCACCTCTCGAGGCAGCTGATGAAAATACAAATCCAAAGCGAGAATGTGCGCATCCTGATGCAGTGAAGCACACATCTCAAAGCAGCACAACTCTCGAGGCAAGGACAAAACATACCTCTCGAGACAGCTGATGATGATCTCAAGTTCCAGCTTGGACTCAAAGATGCATGAAATTTTTTATGTTCATACTTCCCCCTCTCAAATAAATTTCGTGAGAGAAGTATGAAGGGGGCATTTGTTTATACCAAAAAAAATAATAAAAAAAATAAATAAAAAAAATAAATATAAATATAAATAAATAAATTTCCAAAGGGGTCAATAATTATGAAACTTTTGAGGGATATATAAGCAACTTTCCCATAAAAGTTCAAATCTCGAAATATTTTTGGGGCATATCCCGAGGCGGGCCAAAGAGCATGAGAACATATCTCGAGGCGAAGTCAAAATTCCAAACACAAAATTAATTAATTAATCAGTTAATTATTTAATTAATTTAAATAAATATTAAATGGCTTGATCTTATCCAGTCCAGAGAAAACCTCGATTTCTCTCGTTCCTATCCGGTTAAGAACCGTCAGAAGAGGTTTGTGATTCCTCGGAAGGGAGTTCTGATCTCACGGGAAAGGAGTTATTCGGAGAAAAGATAAATAAGGCATGGGAGTTCAAAAAGTCCGAGGGAGAAATCGAGAAAGACGTAAAGAGAAGACAATCGGGAGGAGAACAAAGACAGAAATCATAAGTTCGAAAGAGACTATTGAAGAGAACAAGAAGTGGAAGCTTTTTTTTTTGAAGACATTAAAGGTAATATTATATATAATATACACTATAATAAATAAATAATAAAAAAAAAAAAAAATCTCTCTTGGGCGTCATTGAAAGCCCTCTACCCTCGATCCAAGCGCCACCCTGCCACCGCCAAGACTTCCCGGCCAAGCTTCGCCCGGCAAGCCGCATCTGCAGCTCGAGGCGAGTGGCGCTGCCAAGGGCGCGCTGCTGGCAGCCAGCAGCTGTCCGTCCCCCGCCCCTACGCGCCCGGCCGCGTGGCGCTCCTGCAGCCTACGCGCGAGCGATCCACAGATCCGCGCCCGGCACCCGCCAGCGCCCGGCCGAGGTTCCTGCGCCACCACCCCGGCCGTAGCCCCTTATCGCGCGCCGTCGATGCCTCCCTGCTGCGATCCCGCGGTGTTGCCAGCGCCTCCGCCCAAGGCTGATCTCGTTGCTGTCCGCCCAGTTGCCCCTTGTCGCTAACTGCCCGTCTTTACCGGCAGCCGGTTTAGTTTGCCGCGAAGATGCCGCTCACGTTCTTTGTGTTGCAGAATTAAGAAGCAAGAAGATACAAAATTACTTTGGATGCCGCCTTTCTTTGCGTTGAAGATTGCTGCCACTTGATGCTGATTGATGAAAAGGAAGCCGCATTGCAAGAGAATAGAAGACATGCCAAAAAATTATTCTTTTGCCGTCTTTGCCGCAAATGATGATGATTAGAAGAAGCTGCTTCAATTACATGGATGCTGATAAAGACTAGTAGGCTACTTTGAAGCCGGATCTTTGATGAAGCTCGATTCTTTGTTGAAGACCGGATCTTTGGTTGAAGACCGTTGAATTTGAATTGGTTCTTGAAGCCGAAATTTGTTGATGCTGATGAAATGGTTGCTGATCAAGAAGGTGCTGCTACCAAGGCTGATCCCGTTGCTGTCATAAAAGAAAAGCTGGGTTGCTACTGCAGATGTTGTTGCAATTCGATGGATGCTGATGTTGCCGCAATTCGATGAAAAAAAGTTGCTGACGCCGCTGTGCTGTTATGCCGTTGCCATGTTGCTGGTTAAAATCCTTGGCTCTAAAGCTACTTTGAATGAAGATGTTCTGAAACCAGTTTGGAGAAGCCCCATGATAGCCACAGTGAGCTTCTTCCCATTTCAGCTTGCATTGATTTGGAGGTACTGCACCTTGTTAACGCGCGGCAGGAAAATATCAGCTCCTTGCAAGATCTGTATTGAGGGCCAGGAAGTAGATGTTCAGTCCAAAGGATTTGAGCCAATACTATTGACTTATGTCCAAATTTATGTCTGTTCAAACATTGTGCAAGGTGGTGATGTGTCTTTGTAAAAGGGAGAAATCAAAGTTTCAAGGACCAGACTTACTAGTGGAGAATTGATGTGCACACCAACTGTTTGATGAAATGCTTAAATGGATTCTCTGTTGAAGATGCTATTCTTACTAAATGCGGGGAAGGCTTTATGTTTGCATGGAGTCCAAGATGTTGAAGCCATCAACCATTCAATAAGAAGAAGCTGCTGCTGCTATCACAAAAGAATGGTTGTCATATCGCAAAGACAAATTGCTTGTGCACGCTGAAGAAAAGTTATAATCCAAAGATGTTTGTGTTATAGGAAATGCCTTCAATGTGTGAAATTTGATTCAACATTGCTAGGATTGACAATTACATTAAGATGCACACAACTTGTTTAAGGAAAAAGACAAGCTTATCAATGCCATGGAAACTATGCTGCAGAAATTCTGAATTGAAGGAAATTTAGAAGAGAAAGAATCTGAAACTCGTAAAGGAAATAGCGAAGGGATGTCAAGTTGAATGGGACACAATAAAACCTGAGAAGAAGCTCCTTAAGCCTCCATGGGGATTCTTAAGAGGGCTCAAATCTTTCCTTAGAGCTTGCAGCATGCTCATGAATTCTATTCTCTTACAACAACCAAATGTGCTCAAGTCCTTCTTGAAGCTGAAGCTGACAAAGCTGCAAAAGAAGACTGTTGCAGATAACTTTAAGAAGAAGATGAAACAAAGGAAGACTTGCAACAAGAAGAACAAAATTGCTGCAATAGATGAATGTAAATATTGTCAAGAAGGAGAGCTTATTGGCCTATTGCGTAAATTATATTGGAACAAAAAAATGAAATGTCTTGAACTCCAAGAAAGAAAAGATGTTATAATCTTTCAAGGGATGTTTTATTAAATCCATATCCGGATACAAGTTTGCGTGATAAGTAATAAATCATGTTTTGGAAACAATTCTTGCTTTAAAAGTTCCATGGTTCAACATAGCATATCTTTACATCAATTTCTCGTGAGTAAGCACCAAGCATAGAAAAGTTTAGTGTTCAAGACCAACAGGTGTCTCACTTTAAAGGCAGTACAGTTGATAGGAAAGACATATTAGTTCGGAGAAGCTCCAATTTCATCATCAACAAATTTGAAATTGACTCCTCTGAAACACCACCAGGAGATGGATATAATTGGAGGAAAGATAAGTGGGGGAAATAAAAAAGGGGGAGAAAGGTGAAAACTAGTAAAAACATGAGGAGCTACCACAAATGTACTCAGCAAAATTGCACTGCTGCATTGCTGCAGATTTGCTAAAGGAGTGCTATCTTTGTCTTTACTTGGCGGTACATTATAAAGACTCATTTTCAAAAATTCATAACTCCTGCCTGGAAACTCCGATTGAGGTGATTTCTGTGGCATTGGCAATTAGACATCTGGGTCTATAACATTCATATTCAGTGCAGATCCTTTCGGTGGACTGATCAGCGTGGATTTTGATAAATAAAAGGGTAGATTTCAGCATTTCTGCCGACAGCCATGCTGATCACCCAATTTCAAAAATTCACAACTTTGGCCTGGAAACTCCGATTGAGATAATCTCTGCGACGTTGGAAATTAGACATCTGGGTCTACAACATTCATATTCAGTGCAGATCCTTTCGGTGGCCTGATCAGCGTGGATTTTGATAAATAAAAGGATAGATTTCAGCATTTCTGCCGACAGCCATGCTGATCACCAAATTTCAAAAATTCACAACTTTGGCCTGGAAACTCCGATTGAGATAATCTCTGCGACGTTGGAAATTAGACATCCGGGTCTCCAACATTCATATACAACACAAACTCATTCGGTGGTCCGATCAGTGTGGATTTTTGATAAACAAAAAGGGTAAATTTCAGCATTTCTGCCGCTAGCTATGTTGATCGCCCAATTTCAAAAATTCATAACTTTGGTCAGAACACTCCGATTTCTGTGGCATTGGAAATTAGATATCCAGATCTCCAATAGTCATATACAACACGGACTCGTTCGGCGGCTCAATCGGTGTAAATTTTGACGGATAAAATAGTCAATTTCAGCGATCCTACCGTTGACAATGCCGAAGACTCATTTTCAAAAAATTCATAATTCCTGCCTGGAAACTCCAATGGGAATGAAATTTGCGGCGCTGAAGACTAGATACCAAGATCATCAACAGTCGTATATAGCGCAAGCCCTTTTTGCAACTCGGGCAGTGCATATTTTGATAGAGAAAAAGGCTAATGCAACTCTTAAAAGACGGCTCAGTTGGCGATCTGAACCTCGGTCACAAGTCTCAAGCGCAAAGCAACCGGTGGATTATGGATCCCATATGACGGGGCATAGACTCTGAGGCAGGGGGCGGCATCATAAATAAACAAATAAACATATATCCATATATATAAACATATGCTGATATGTAACAAATCAGATTATATTACAATAAAATCAATTATTCTTTCTCATTGTCTCTACTTGTACTTTTGTTTCTTAATCGGAGGTTCCCAAGACATTGTCTGGGGTAATTAATAATAGGGGCTTGCCTCTATTAGGAATAAAAGAACCCACAATAAATAAAAAAATGATATTTGTGCTTCGATATAACGTCTGGTGTCACACGATGTCAGGCGCGTATTTTCGATCCCACAATATCAACAATAGTTCAGAGTCTTACAACGGAATTTTAAAACATAATTTAACAACCTACACGGGTAATGGCCCTATAAGGTTCCTACAAAATAAAATACGATCTCACACACAAGTAAACCTGAGGTCCTTGAACCTCTGCTAGAATATCTCGATCCCTCGCACAGCTCCCAATCCCGAGTCACCTACACCTCAAGTCCTGGAACAACCGAAGGGAAAAAAGAGGAATGAGCTTTCGAAGGGAAAGCTCAGTAAGTACCCCCCGCAAGGAATGCCAAGAGGTCATGAAAACAATCATGTATAAATGATCCACACAAAGCAATACCATAGAAAAGATTAAGCTCAAAACACACGAGGATCACTATCACTAAACACAGGCACAAAGCATGAAGTTAAATCAAACATGAACCACAAACTTGTCATCTCCTTAGCAGCCATTGACCTAAGTTGATCTTAAATCTTATCATCCAGACCCTTGAGTCTGGTAGCACTCCTACATGTACTTACACGGCCAGCGTACCATCCCACTGACGGGTGGACATCCAGAGTTTCCTCCCCCTGGTAGGACTACAGGATTTCCAGAGTGTCCTCCCCCTGGACGCGTGCAACATAATCTGCATTGAACGGGAGAATCTACAATACAAGAAGAGCTGAAACATCAACCAGGATGGAGCACCAACTCACGTGTTTCCACGGCCATGTACCGATCAACGGGAAGACATATTCAGCAACAAGAACAGCCGACACACACCCAGATGGAGTACAAGCTCACGTGTTTCCACAGCCACGTACCGATCAACGGGGAAAGCATGTTCAGAGATCACAATCATATCCAACAAAAGCCAGAACTTCAACAAGCAGACACTAACATGGGAGTTCAACAAAGCAAGTTAACAAATTCGTATATGCGAATCAAAGCAAGGCATGGTAACTTCAAGCCAATATACAAAGAAGCAAAACAATAATACTCAATGTTCATGAGGCCAATCAATACATTGAATGACAGAGGTGCTAGGCAGAAGTACTTACAAAAAAAACACATGAATCAACAAAGTCAAGAAAGCCCACCACTGGGCGGGTAATAGGCAAGAGTACTTACAAAGAAAGCAACCATCAAATGAGGAGAAGCAAGACAAAGGTACTTACATCTAATCGCATTCCAATCGAACGACCTGTGTCTGTCCTGATGAAGCCCAGCGCTCCACGTCGATATCTGGTAACCACAAATCTATTTTCAATAAACAACGTGTATTTAAGAGTAACAACATCTACAATGCATGCCCCTCTAAATGGGCCCGACCCATTTATAAACCCAATCTCTCTGACTTGGTTAACCAAACCTAACCCGGTTTCAAAACAAAACCCACTCTTAGATTCTAACAAACTCGTCTTCATGCCTGCAAAAGCAACACAATCTAACCTCAAGCACATACACATACTCCTGCATACCATTAGTTAGAAGAAAACCCCGTCAACCACTCATCCTTCCATGTTACAGCTAACTGGCTTTACAAGTATTAATCCAGTCATAAGGGTGCACATTAACTGAGACAGGCCAAGCTCACTACTGTCTAACCATGCAAGAATCCATAGATCATAAAACCTTATTATCACTATCATAATCGTATTAAGGTTCAGATGCATGTATGTGTCTATAGGAAGCCAAGTCTACCAAGTCTCATACATACCAAACAGTCCTCAAGATTCATCTATAGAGGTAAATCCATACACTGTGGTCCAATGAAAACAAACTCGAGCTTGGCTCTCTATCCCACTGTTTATATGTTTACCATATCCATGGCTCTTCTCCCTTCACAAGCATCAATGGGAAACCAGGACATAGAGCAAAGATTCACACTTACTATCCTTAACTTGCAACGCAACATAAATCAATTAATTCACTAACCTCTAACTGCGCCCTCAAACCATCACAACTTCTATATATTTGCATACCTTCCCCAGAAGAATCACAGAGACCACCAACCTCATTATATCATAATACAGCAAATTATCCCATCAACAATCCTCTTTCTCCATCTAGACCCATCTCCAGGTTTCCTATAATTCATAACCTTAGTTCAAAGTCCATGAGCACATGTTTATTTATGGTTTGCTGTTATCCAAGGTTGACCGACTACAACTTACACATAACTCAATCATCACCAACCTGATTATTATCATAGCTATGCAGCCTCATTCAGTCCCTCATCCATCCTCTCACTTAGCTTAGATCCCACAGCTAAGTATCTGTTTATTAACTATAGCACTCCACATGGCCACAGGTTGGTCCAGACATCAAACTATGCAATGGGTAACTTGTCAATGGGTCATAGTCATGCTTGCCTTTGGAGTGAGCAGTACTCAATCCCAATCATTGTTATCAATGAAATTTTGGATTCTAAGAGATGTAAAGGCAAGGCTTTAATCTCGGAGGACCATCTGCTTGACCTCTTTGATCCTATTATTTTATGTTTGACATCTCTTCAAAACAACACAACCTGAGACCTTTATAAACCCAACAACCTAAAAAGAAAACTCAAGGTCTCTACAGACCTTTGTCACCAAAGCTCAAAATCTCTTCATTCAAAACTATGTCTCTACTACCCGGGAAACTCTATGAAGAAGCATACATTACCCCCATCGATACTATAACCCGTGGTTGCATAAACTCCTCCAACCCACGTCTATAACCTTAGAACTCTAGGTTAGTGACGAATGGATACCTCCTAACACATTATCTATGCATGGAGTCTGGTGGGATCTCACCTCCATAGATCTACAACCTAGCCTCCAACCTAGACGATAACCTTGGCATGCATGCATCATCTTCATCGTCTAAATACACACCACCACACACCCCCACATAAGGCATGAGTACATCTAAACCGTTATCACCTTTAGAGAAATCCATTAATTCCCTATTTTATCATTCAAAACCCATGCATAAAGGACTGGACTCCAAGACCAGGGAATAAGAGGCTTACCAGTACCCACAACTCGTGGTGTGTGGCGATGAAGTCCCGGCGTCGTCCCTCGTGCTATGGCCGTACGCCTCCTTTTCGCCGCCCTCGGGTGAATCTCCGTGCAACCACCTCTCTCTCTGTCTCTCTCTCAATGAAGATGGCGGTGTGAGAATAATTGTCATTAGGGTTTCCACTAAGCTTCTTCTTATAGGGCGCCTTGGGAAGGAGTCGGTTGAGATCGTGATCCCTCTAATCCCGATCAAATCCCAACTTTCGTAACCGGTCGATCTAAACGTAGAGAGAACCACCCCATGACAGTGCGCGTTAGAGGAGAACGAACTTGCCTTGGAATCAGGCTTCCGCGAACGAACAGTGCCGGTGGTCCAGCATGACAAAGTCAACCAGCTCCCCTCACGCGTTTCCCCTTTTTCATGCTTTAACCTTAGCCGTTAGATAGCTTCATAAAAGACCAAATCAAATCATGGCCGTTGAGATGTATTACTTGAAAAGGACTCACGTGGATGGTTCACGCGTTTTTTTTCCCCATGCATGGCCACATGCTAGCTCTCAGCCTACCATCTCAAATGCAAAAAAAGAATCTCATGCACATCATGCATGACCATATCATGCATTATGCCCATACAGCCTCCCTCAGCCAACATTCCATAATTATACTATTTCAAATATATATGTATATATAATATCTCCATGCATCATTCCACTTGAGTTTCTTTTAGCCAATTATATTATATTATATTATATATTATATATTGGTAATGAACAAAGGACCCTTCAAACTTTCACATATCCACAAAAAGTCCCCCCAAGTTTGCAATATCCCAATCAGTCCCTCCTTTTTGAAAATTTGACTTTTTAAACCTTCCATCCACTAACACCATCTCTTTTCTTTTTACATGACCAAAATGACCTTTGTGGATCTCATGATCAAGCCCTCCCCCCAATGCATGAAAACTTTGCTGTTTGGGGCAAAGTGAAATGTCTGGAATGCCCTCAATTCAAAAAGCAACTGCAATGGGTGGTTCGAATCCCGAGACGACGCGACACACCGTCTTCTCCTTCAGCCAGCCTCTCACGAAAACAGTTCGTCATTCTCACGGCGACTGCAGGAACAGAGATCAATCAGAGGTTTTTCCCGACACTGCACAACCGTCAAGCCACCACTGCCGGAGTACTCCCGCCGGTTGTTGTTGCTTCCCGGAGATCAAAGTAAGCGTGTTTAGGCGAACTTAAAGCTGCTACACTAAGGTACAAAGTATGCTTGGGAACCCTGGGTGTCCATGATTCTTACCTTCTTTTCGCTTGTTTTTACTGGTTTGTATGCATTTGGGATGGAAGATTAAACATAATGGTGAGCGATTTTGTGTTGTTGTTCACGTGGCTGGAACTTCGCAGCAAGAAATTTAGGGTTTAGGGTTTATTCTTTTTTTTTTTTTCTGATTTAGGGTTTAGGGTTTGGGGTTTAGGGGATCGATTTGTTGTACATTCCTTACGAATGATGTCTACAAGTGTTGCCAATGTTTCCATGTAAAATACATTGCTTCCGTTTATTCTCCAAAGTTTCCATTTAAACGTTCTACAACCTCTCGTAATAAATCTCTCTTGATGCAGACTACGGGAAATATGTCGTCTAATCTAGTAAACAGTAGGTGCTACTTGGTGCCGGTCCACCAAACACTTGCCGAATTGAAACCCCATATGACTGAGAGGCACTGGGAACTCATCAAGAGGACACCCTTTGCCCCATTATTGGACATTGAACCTGTTATGCAGGAGAGAGGACTGTTGGATGCTCTGTTAAAGAGGTTTGACGTGCGCACCAACATATTTAGTATTGGAGAGAGCATGTTGCCATTCAGACCCCAGGATATTGCTATCATCTTTGGCCTTTGATGCCATGGGGAAGCAGTGGTCTTCAAGAAGCAGAAAAAGCAATCAGCTTTTGGAGTGAAATACATGGGTAAAATATACGACAGGCACAAAGATGCCATAAAAAAAAAATCTTCTCCAGCTAGTTCAGAAGAAAAAAGGGGAAGAAGAAAACTTTGTCAAACTGCTGGTGGTGTACCTCCTTGGAACGATGCTCTTCCCAAGCACCTCATGTGCGGTTCCTAACTGGATTGCAGACTACGCGGACAAGCTAGATGAACTAAACCGCTACGCGTGGGCGCAGGCCACTCACAAGTGGCTTATGGATGACGTCCCGAAGATATCCGCACGCGTTAAGTCCAGGGAATCCGATGAGACTGTACAAACTGGATATCTAAGAGGGTGCGCTGTCGCCCTCAACATATGGTTTTATGAGGTCACTGGGACCGGGAAGAAGGTGCACTATGGGAGGACACCAAGGATCCTCAGCTACGGGGAGAACAGCTTCAGAAATCAAGCCTCCCTTGGTCCTCTGCTAAAATCACTCGATGGAAAGGAGGTACTCCAGCTTTTTTCTTTAAATTTGAAAGTTCTCATGTAGGATGATATATTATCGTTTAATATAGTCCACTTCTCGTTAACATAGTTTATTTTCACTTAACTTAATGAGTTTATGTTTAATATATAATTTTTTCGTTTAATATAACTAACTCCTATTTAATATGTAGCGTTCCCGTTTAAAATATAGCGTTGTCATTTAACATAATACACATTTTGGTTCTTTTACAGTTTTCCGAGCTTGTCCCCGTCACATCGGAGGAGGAAGACAACGTAGGAGCCGTGAGGTGGAACGATCAAGGGCCCAGACCGGAAAAGAATGAAAAAGTTTCTACTGCGCCCCCATCCCGTGGCAAGGGTGCTAAGGGAGCGACGGACAGGGAACGAAAAAGGGTCCTCAAACGCTCCAAGTCCAAGAGGCACCCCAGCATTACTACCCGCCGTTGTCCTCCTACGAAAACTCCGACAAGGAGGCCAAGGGATGATGACACTGCAACACGCATTGAGAATGCACTTAAGGTTCTCACAAGAGATGTTGCCAGCATCAAGTCCCGACTTGACAAAATGGAGGGACAGAGGGGGCCCGCCGAGGTATCGAGACAACGCAGCGCCGCAGATTCCATACGGCCGCGCCAAGATCGAGACGGCGGCGGGCGCGGCCGCAGTATCCGAGACAAAGGCGCTATCGCTATCATCCCCAGTTGTAGTGAAGCGGTTAAAGAAGGTCACATCTGGGCCCCGTCGTTGGTCTCGGGAGTCGGTAACCCGGTCTCAAACTGCGATGACCCCTCTTCATGAGGATAAGATGCCGAAGAGGAAATCGGGCAAAGTAAAAAAAGCTGCAAATGTTAAGCGAAGTCCATCTGTATCTGCCAATGCTGAAGATGACGACGATGACTACATGGTTACACTTGGCAGCGTAATTGAATCACTGACACAGATGAAGAACTTGACGCCCAGTGACCCAAACCCTGCACCCACCGCAGCGACCGATGACCAGCGACCACCGGCCCCTGTCGTTGAACCGCCAACATCTGAACCGATCACTGCCACTACTGAACCACCGACCACTGCCAGTATTGAACCACCCACCGATCATGCAGATAGTAAGGCATCAGCGACTGCCGACCAACGACCGTCGACAACCGTCGCTGAATTACAAACCTCTGAACTACCCGCTGTCACCAATGAACCAACGGCCACCGCCCACCCTGCCACTGAACAACCGGCATCGACCACTGAGCCGGAGAGAAAAGACGCGATCATGGTGGAGGATCTAATGGCAAAGGAGAACACAATGCAAGTTAAGACAGACTTTATACCAAAAATTAAAAATCCTCCTGGTTTCATGCGGCTGACTAATCTGGAGAAAACAACAATTGGGATGTATCTCAACTGCAGGATCGATAAGTAAGTTTTCCATTTAATATTCAGAGTTTTAGCTTAGAATAGTAATTTGTCGTTTAATATAACGAATTTCCATTTAGTATGCTCATTTGTCATTTAATAAATGGTTTTTTCGTTTAATATCTTGGTGTTTGCGTTTATTAAACTTGGTTCCCGTTTAATGTCACGATTAATATTCAGTTCTTCACCATTCAGGACAATTGTTTGGAGGAACGAGTGGACGTACACCACTCGGGACCATCTGTATACGTTGCTGGACAGTAAAGTGATGGTTGTTGACGATGTCATGGACGTATATGTGCTGATCTTCCTTGAATCTATGGCCAAATCTCCCTACCCTTATAAGAAACGGGCCACAATAACGAGACCGTTGGCGCTTTTAATGTCGAAGCAACTGGCTTCCGGAGATGTTGCCCTTACGCTGATGAAGGATGCAGTCCATGCATACAACAATTGGAGTTGGTTATTTTGCCGATATTTCTAAATAAGCATTATCATCTCGCCGATTACGGACAAGAAAAGAAACAAAGATGTTCACTACACCTCAGTGAGAAGCGCTATATACGAAGCAAACGCCCGGGAAATGGTAACAGGATTAACTTTATTTTTTTTTCTTTGAATTTTTCTAAATGGTCCTTAATCTTATATCAGCGACGACTCTTCGACGACTGCATCCAAATCGAGTTGGGAGATTACGGAACGCAGGCGTACCCACTTATAACTGACATTGTCTGCCCGCAACAGAAGGCGGGAAGTGTTGACTGCCCAATCTATGTAATGCGGTTCATAGAGCAAATCCTCAATGGCGAGAAGCTCCACCTCCCCCACACCGATGTACCGATGTTACGTTTGCATTTCGTCGCACAGATATTAATGGACAGCTTGAGGCGGAGCGGTAAGGAAACTGAAGTGGGCATTAAAGTTGATCGACAGGCGTGTTAAATTTAGATTTTCGTTAAAAAAACATTAACTCTTCCAATGGACATGACTGTCATGCCATCAGAAAGTATTGAATCCTAGATACAATCTTTATATAATAAACGGGAACGTATGATATTAAACGTAAATGTCACATATTAAATGGTAACATAATATATTAAATGGAAAAGTTACATTTTAAATGGGAACATGAGATAGTAAACATAAAAGTGATATATGAAATGGAAACTCATTAGCTTAAACGAGAGCATGACAATCATAGCCGTTTAATGACAATCCACAAATGGGCATGAAGAAGAAAATATTATAACATTAATTAACGTTCAACTAAAACAAAACAAACATAAAAGTGCATACAACACCAACAAAACAAAAAGATGAAAATTTAAACAACACAGGAAACATGAAATGTACGAAATACAAGACATATCACGTGGATACACTAACGCGTTGGTTGATTCAACGAAAAAAGACGTAATATTTACGATGGTAATGAGGAGCTCGATGGCACATCAACCGCCTCTTCAATGGTATCGACAATAAGGTCGATAGTGGAGCTGTTCAACATGTGGTATATGTGGCACATACGCTGAAAGTCCACCTCCGTTTCAATTGGGCAAACAGTTTGCTGTGCATCTGGTGTGACAAACCGAACCTTTACACGCGAAACTTCAAGACCCCATCGCTCACATATCTCGTCTAGTATTGACGCCCACGAAGTCAATACATTAAATTGCAAAACACGTTCCTCGCCCTTATATCTGGCTACTGCGCAAAAGGTCTCCATTGAAAACCTGCAGCAAGAGTGTGTGCCTTACACATTGGCATGGTTTTAAACGGATACAAAAAACCTTTTCAGGAAAAATGATAAAAGGAACTCACGGCAAAAGTGAATGTTTGGTCGACTAACCGTGGCCGGTGACTCACCGAGGCAGAGAAGGACACAGAACTCGCCGGTTCAGAGAGGAATGGATGACAGATTTCTCTCAGCCAAATGGAGACAAAATGGAACAAAAGAGAACAAACCTGGGCTTGAAGAAGAAGAAAAACTGAAAAAGCTGGGCACGAAGTACAAAATCCCAGTGAAAAGATGTTGAAAAGGTGTAAGATATGATGGGTAAAAGTTAAGTTTGAAAATGTTAGCTTTGATTTGGCGGGAAAAAAAAGCAGCATACTTTGAGGGCAAAATGGGTATTATCAGTAAATGTGACTGACGGAGTCATGGCTGGGGACTAATAAGGAACAAAACCAAAAAGGTAGGGACTGTCTGGGCAACTGTTCTGTCAGAGGGACTGTCTGGGAAGTTTGCAAACTTTCAGGGACCTAAAAATAATTTTCCCTATTATATAATATATACATAATATCCTCTCCGTTTTCATTTTTATCATGCATTAATCCACGTTAGTTTCTATTAGCCTATTAAATTATATTATATATAATATAATATATAATATATATAATATATTTAATATCCTCTCTTTCATTCTTCTTCAAAGTAAAGATAAATATTATTAAAGTAATTGATCATTCTGAGATCTTTTAGTGATGAGTCTTAAATCAAGAGTCTTTCAAACCATCTCTCTAATCAGATAAATATACTATAAAATATTTATATTATTCTATCAATCTCTAATCATCTCATTCTTACCTATATATAAATAGATATATTATATTACTCCCCCCATCAACTCATTACCATTCACATTTGAATTAGAGATTTCCATAAAAATCTCTTAGTTGCCATATTAATCTCTAATTAAGGAATTACCCACCTTAATCCTCCTTTTACCATAAAATCAGCTTTGGGGAATTCTTTAATTAGTTAATTAAAGAATTTTAGCAAAAATTCTATTTTCCGATTAACAACAATCTTTGGAGAACTCCAAATTTAATTAAATTAATCACTACCATTTTTAATTAAATCAATCACCAATTAAATAAATTAGATCCTTAGATTTATTTATTCATTTTCCAATCATTCTCAATTTACCAAGATGTCCTTGGTATTTTATTTAAATCCCCAATATGCCCTTTGACACCTTAATTTAATTAAAAAAAATTAGTTTCAGAGGAATTTTTTTTTAATCCTTTATTTCACTAAAAATCTTGGATCTTACAAATCTAATATACCCCTTAAAGCAACAAATTGCATTAATTTCTTCATATATGGCATTAGAAAATTGTAAATATGAACATCCTCACAGTTTTGCATTCCTTCCTCGAGCTATTTATGTGTTAATTGCAATTTAAAATAGGGGATGCTAGGAGTTCATTTACATGTAAACAAAGTTTGCATGTGTGCTTTAGAATTTTAATTCCCTATTGCAAATTGTTTGGAATTTTCATGTTTTGAAAGTACTGAGATTGGATCAAAATGAAGTCCACATATATAGTAAAATTGGCCTTTGAAAAATTGTTTAGCTCGAGAGAACAAGACAACACACTCTCTAGAGTCTGTCAAAAGTCATTTAGCTCCAAGGTGCTCCAGAATTAAAATGGTTAATGAGTCTAATGTAACTTTAGGCACATCTGTCCATTTATAATTGCACCAACTAACATGACATTAAGTTAATGAGCAACACGAAACTCTAAAGAAGGTAACAGAGCATCGATCAGGGATATTAAAAATTGTCTGAGAACCAATTTGGCTTTATGCCAGGGAGATCTACAATATAAGCTAGTTTTTTGTTAAGAAACTTAATGAATATCTATAGAGAGAAGAAGATGGATCTACATATGATTTTCCTTGACCTAGAGAAAACATATGATAGAGTACTGAGACAAGCAAGTCCTTTGGTGGGAGTAGTTTGAGAACAGTGGGAGGAATTCCTATAATAGTAGATCTACATCAAGGATCGGCCTTGAGCCCATATTTGTTTACTCTAGTAATTGAAGTATCCAAGATAACATCCCATGATGTAAGTTTTTCAAAGATTATATTGTCCTAATTGGTGAGATTAGAGATGGAGTTAATATATAAGACATCAAATTTTTTAAATAAAAAAAACATTCCAACCAGTATATTTTTTTATAGAGGGTTTTATGTAAT
Organism: Dioscorea zingiberensis; assembly: GCA_026586065.1. NCBI lineage: Eukaryota > Viridiplantae > Streptophyta > Magnoliopsida > Dioscoreales > Dioscoreaceae > Dioscorea > Dioscorea zingiberensis. The sequence goes on from CM048818.1 coordinate 16,873,325, forward strand.
ATTTATTTTATTTCTCCTTATTGATATTCAAGGTTGGGCGGAAGACGATACGCTCGGATTATGAATAGAATTCTGATTCATTCATTGATTGTAGATATAGGTATATCAATAGCGATTAGAAGATCTAGAGAATATATGGATTTCTGATGTTTAGGAAATTCTGAAAATTATTGAATGTAGTTGATGGTACTGAGAAAAGGAAGAAATTTTTTGACTTCCAAACAAAAAATCTTAAATTTTAAAATTTCTAAAACAAAATCAGAAATTTTGGAATTTCTGAAAATTTTGGAATATTACATTAACTTTCGAAATTCAGGAAAATTATTTCTGAAATTCAGAAATTATAGTAAAAAAGCATTTATTAGCAGAAAATTCAGAAAAAAGGAGTAGGAAAATAGAAAAATTCATGATTTAAAAATTTCTGCAAAGGAAAAAAATAGTTTAGTACTTGAGAGCTCAAGAATTTCATGATTTATGTATAATTCGTCAAAAAATGAGGAAAATGAAGGGTGTTAATGCAAACTTGTACATTTGGTGAAATATACTGAATTGTGGAATTATTGGGATTAGAACTATTAAATAGAGATGTTTTGAAATCATTTTTGACCTAAATAGTATAGAAACCTAAATGCTTTTCTTGGTTTGATTATTTTAGATTAATTTGGGGACTATAACAAAGTGAAGTAGTTTGGTTAGGGCATTCAGGGCTAAGGTAAGTTCCTTCTGCCTTCTAGTATTTTTTTTTATATATAAAAACCAAGATTTATATGTACGAAGACCTGTATTTTGTATGTAAACTTCGATCAAATTCATATAATTGACAAAACTTTTGATTGGGCATTTGTTGCATAACTTGCTTGTTTTGTTAGACTTTGAATATTTTTGCATGTTATTGATTGGACACCAAGTGATTGTTTTTTTTTTTTGTGTGTTTTTCAAATCTTTTCACTAAAAGAACAATCAGACTATAATTTGATGCTATACCAATAAGGATAATCATTGGTATTCGATACACTGCCAATGGGGGCGCACATTGGTAATTTTTCGACATCCTTCCAATGGGGGTAATCATTGGAATATTCGACACATAGTCAACGGGGGTTTATGTTGACACAAGATATGCGACTTAATCTGATTGGGATTTTAGGAAAGAGGTGTCTAATTTTGAAACATTGATTTATTGAATGATTTTCAATAAATTATCCCAAATGCTATTGTATGAAAATTATACACTATTATGACTATGATTGAAAATGTTTTTGAGTGTTTTAATCCAGCTAATAGGTTGTTGGTTCTTACTGAGCTAGTTAGCTCACCCCCTCTTTATTTTTCGGGTTCGGATCAAGAGGTTTAAAGTCCAAGGAACTTAATAATCTTGGCTCTATGTTGAATTTTCTTATTTTAGTGATTTTAGTTATTTCATTTAAGTTTTAAGTATAATTTGTTACTTTCATTATTGAGAGTTTAGAGGATTAATGTTGTGATGGGTATGTAAGAAACATTATGTGTTTGTTTGAGAAATAATAAAAAATATTATTATTATCGAAGGGATCTTATATTATGTGAATTGCGTTTATAATAGGTTAATAGGTATTTTGTGCCTTTCATGCCTACGGGGGTAACCCTATAACTATGAGGTGTTGTCTTGGAGAAACACTCTGAAAGGTAAAGGCTTTAGGTTAAGTAGAAGTAAGACAAAATATATACACTGTAACTTTAGTCTAAATAGGAGAGATGGAGGGGAAGTGAAACGGTAGTAGTGCCTAGGTATAACCATTATAATATCTAAGTTCCATTTCCTAGGATGATGGGATCATAGATGAAAATTTAACCCATAAAATTAAAATAGGATACCATTTTAAGTTAAATTTACATGATCAAAGATTCAAATAAGATACGGTCATTTCAATGTTAAATGATGAGATTTTTTTATTTTTTTTCATGTGGTTGAGTTTCCTTCTGATCATCACATCATATTCTCCTAGCTCTAAACCACACAATATACTAGAAATAAAATAAATAAATAAATAAAATTCCAATTCTTTGATTTATTTACACGTGGGAGTTGGTCCAACATTGCTACTATGGCATATGACTATTATTTACACATGAAATTTGATATATAATTTAAATCAAAATTATCATTAGGGGTGGGATCGGGTCAAGCCGAGCCGGGTTTTTGCTGGGACCGAAAAAAGCCCGCTGGGGACCGGGCTCTGGACTTTTGGGACCGTTTGAGGGCCCAGTGAAATCAGGTCGGGTCGGGTTTTTACACCCTCGGGATCGCGTCGAGCTCGGTACGGGTAGGGTTAAGCCCGATCAATTTTTCTTAAAAAAAAATTTCTGAAAAAAACTTTAAATCATAATGTACACATTGTAATTTGTACAGCAATGCAAAGAGAGCCCTTTTTTTTATTTTTCAAGAGCACTCCTTTCCACAAAGGAAAGCAAACACATGTTACACATCACTTATCAGTGTTTCAAGGAAAATCAATCAATACACAAAATTACACATTAAAACAAAATATTTGGGATACACAAATCCTTAATCTGTTGAATATGAATTCCAATGTATTCACCGTCAATCAACAATTTCCCATTTGTTATGTTCACCTTGCATCATGCCCAAAATATTAAATGAGCACCAAAAATTTAAGCACATGAATACCTACCGAAGAACCAACTACATAACATGATTGTTTACATTTTTTCCATGCTTAAGTTCTTAACAACCAATTGTTCCCCACTAAATAAACAATTAAATCAAGGTCAGGGAAGGAAATGATGAACTGGTACAGGAAGACAATGAAAGAAATACCCACTCACGACTAGGTTTTTAATTTTTTTATTATTTTTTTAAAATTTCGGGTTTTAATCGGTCCGGGCCGGGTTTTGAAAAACAGGGCCCGGATTTGAGACCGAGTCCCACGGGCTGGGTTGGGTTTTGGGCCCGGACCGGTGACATCATTTTTTAAAACCCGGCCCATTGAAATTTTCGGGCTGGGTTCGGTTTTGTTTCCGGGTTTTGCGTCGGTTTTTCCCTCTCCTAATTTTCATAATAAATTTTAGATTTTCACTCAAATATTTGATTAATTTAGTTACATGTACACTTCTCTTATTTTCTCTAAACAAACGGAAAATTTTAGATACATGAAAATTGTAACGCCCCGACTTGGATTCCGGGACCTCGGGCACGTAAATAGATGAGTCGTACCCGAGTGGAGACGAGCCCCACCCAAGTACAAGGCCTAAATAGTCAAAGCAAATATCAATTAAGAATCAAAGGTCTCAACAATAATAACAAATATACTCAAAATAACCACAACGGAAATAAAACAAGTCACAAAGTGTCTATATGCCCTATGGAAATACAGGCCCTTCATGGGTACTAACAGAGTATCTCTCACACAAAAACAAAAGACAAGGAGATCCTCTGACCTCAGCAAATATCCCACCCCGAATCTCACACGTCTCCTGAGCTTGAGTCACCTACGCCTCAGGACCTGAAATGAGAGAAGCGAAAAGTGATGAGCTTTCGAAAAGAAAGCCCAGTAAATACCCTACAAGGATCTCAAAGATGTAAACCAATAAATATGATATCAAATCCAAGAACAAGTCATCAACACGGTGGGGCTACACCCCGCACAATCAGATCCTAGGAGTCGACCACAAACAACAGCAACGGTATGACTACTGCCCAGCTACAGCCCTCGGGCTCTGGAAGAGGATTCCAAGAACAGATCAGCAACGATCCCTCGAACAGCAACACAGCCTCGAGCTGCAAGCGACCAACCTGTCGCACCTCGGTAGCGCCACCTCTCTCACGTTTCGACACAGCCAGTGAATCAACCCCTACTGACAGGAAGGACAACCAGAGTATCGTCCCTCTCGCATGGCAAGCTAAAACACTAGGGTGTCCCATCCCTGAACGTTCCCTAGGACAACCGGAGTATCGTCCCTCTGGCACGGCAATCCGAAACGCTAGGGTGCCCCGTCCCTGAACGTTCCCCCAAACCGGAGCCCCCACGCTCCACTGAACCGAGCAAAAGAACATACTGGGCCATGACACCTACCCGCCAAAGACACAAGTATCAAGCAGATCTCTATGGTCTCATGCCAGATGACAGGAGGCTATGCTCAGCGAGCCCGCTCACTCCACTGACACATACCTACCTAGCTGCACACAAGCACTACGAGTGCTTACAGTCAAGTGTCAGTCATAGGAGGGCATGTCCAACAAGCATTCCAACAAACAAGTAGTAACAGCACTATCACAAGCACATCAATCATACACATACAAGGAAAGAGAACAAAACAAACATGAATGTGCATGCTTCCAAGAAAAACAGATACCACAAAGAAGATATGCTAACTAATAGCATTCATCAAAACAAGAAACCCAAACAGTGGGTAGGAACGAGGCCAGAGTAACTTACCTCTAAACGCAACCAAACGCTCGGTATCTGTCCCGACGAAGCTCCACGCTCCTCGTTGATATCTGGTAAACACAGGTCCACACTCAACACACGCATAAGTGTTTCCATATCATTATCTATAATGCATGTCTAACTAAATGGGTCCGGCCCATAATAACCATCAATTCTCACATTACTGACTTTAACATGTGTTTAATAACCAGACCCTAAACACTTAGTCAAAGTACAACCCAAACCGAATGAATTTTGAAATAATCTAATTCATTTAACAAATTCCCAAAATTCTGAATCCCACCAACTTAGTCATACTAATCATAAATCAACCCACTGTCAACCCACTGTCAAACCTCATCATAAATCAACCCACAGTCAAACCTCAAAATGCACAATAAATAGAATTGAACCTGACTCCACCATGACCATACTTTAATCCATACTATATGCATGAACTCATCCATCAAAACAGTTCAACTACAATCCCAAAGAAAAGCTCATACAAACAAAATAATAGAACACTTAAACTCCACTCTATCACATACAACCTCATACATACATGTCAACATCATCACCTCCATGAAAGCATCAAAGATAATCCATAAATCCTCATCATCACCTTCTTTGATTTCATAAAAAGCACAAAGGATATGCTTGTATAATCTCATTTACAAACTATTTAGATAAACCAGTATCCATGGATTTACTAACTCCATAACCCAACTCCAGACCTTCTTATAGTCTCATCAAACAACAACATGCCATTGAAGTTATTCAAACTTGAACCAATCACCATCTAACCCTTGCCAAAATATTCTCCAAACAATTCACAGAACTCTACCAAAAACTAACTCCAACCAACCAGCACAATTCCTTAAAACCATCATATATATATACAGACATGACAATAAATCTCCCATACTCATCAAAACATCTCAAAGAGCTAACAAACACCAACATCTAATCCCTATGAACATGCACGCATACATGAATATTACTATGATTAAACCCCGCCTATCACATACGATGCAGCATCAGGACAGAATCTAAACATGGTATCTAGAGGCTGGGAGGCTTACCGATCGGTGACTGCGCGTAGTGACCTTACGGTGAAGCACCTGCCTTGCCTCCTTCCCTCTCGTCCCTCTGCCTCCGACGTCAACGGCGGCTCTAATCCCAGACTAAAGGTAACAACGCATGGGTTTACGGAGCTCCTTATAAAGACCCGTAGAAAAATCATACAGGATCTCTGCACAATCAAAACCGAATTCAAAATTATATCTTACATTATCTACCTAATTCTATTCGTGGAAAATCTGCTACTAAAAGTTCCTTTCTCCACATCTCTTTATATCTCTCTCTCTATCCTTATCTACACATTCATTCATATATATACAGACGGTCATCTGGGTTTCATTTTAACTTCTTATATTATATTATTTTTAATATAATATACTATATATTATATAATACATAATATGATATATAACTTTTAATATATCATACCTTCTCTCTTAAGTCTGTCATCAAAATATTATATAATATATAGAATCTGATTGTGAATTGTGAGAAAGGAAATCCCATTTTTGCAAAAGAACCCACTAACTTTTTTTTATTTCACATATAAGTCCTCATTGTTTTAACTTGTGAGAGAGGGGAAAATTTACCACCAGTCCCCACAAGTACTCAATTCACACATTAGCCCTTGTCATCCCTATAAATCTCAATTTAATCAATTAAATCCCCACTTTTTTTTTTCATTAAACCAAGTTTAGGAAATTTCTTCAATCATTCATATTTTAAAATAAAAATATAATATCTTATCCTCACAGTCTCTCATATGGATATATATATATCTACTAATATAAATTATCATTATCCCATCAAGTTATTTATGTATATATAAATAAATCCAATTAAATTCAGAATTTGGGGAGTTATTCATTAATTAATTAATCAAAGAATAACTAGAAAATATTTATTCCAAAAAAAAATTCTAACAAGTCCAACTTTGGAAATCTTCCCTTATTAACCAAACAATTAAAGAAAATAAATAATTAAAAATTAACCCCTAAAATTCTTGGATTTCACAAAAATAAATATGCTTTTTTTTATTTTGAATTTTATTTTTTTCAATAATCCAAATAAACCTTAAATGATTTCTTTTTAAATCAATTACTCACAAGAATTAATCAATATTTTGAAAAACCTTGATTTGCTGTCTTTGACTAAAAAATTAATGTGGAATTGAGGACCTTCTCATCAGCTTCCTCAAAAGTACTTGTCATGATTCTTTGAATCTTTATATAACTTGACAAATTCATGGAACAATCAAAGAGCTCAATCCGGATAAGGCTCCTAGCCTTGAAGGATTTCTCATGACTCTTTATTAGGGCAGGTGAGAATTCATCAAAGAAGACATCCTCCAATTGTTTGACAACTTCTATGAAAGGAATGCTCAGTTGGAAAGAATCATCAGGGCAAATATTGCACCCATACCTAAAAAAAGAAGCACCAGTACAAATCAAATACTACCGCCTAATTAGTCTGATAAACTGCTCATTAAAGATTATCACGAAAGTCTTGGCTAACTGGCTCCAAGCAACAATGAACTCCCTGATAGATGAATCACAAACAAACTTTATAAAAGGGTGGTGCATCCATGATAACATTATCGTTGTTGAGGAAATCATATACTGAATGAAGACCCGCGACCAAACCGAGGTAATCCTCAAGATTGGTTTTGAAAAGGCTTTTGACACGGTCGACTGGGAGTTCCTAGTGGAAGTATTAAAAGCAAGGGGGTTTGGAACGCGATAGGTAGCATGGATTAAAACAATACTACATACCTCAAAATCAACAATCCTTTTAAATGGCCAATCCGCGGGATACATTCGTCATCAAAGGGGATTAAGGCAGGGGGACCCACTCTCCCCACTACTCTTCGTCATAGCAGCAGATGTCTTTAGCACCATGCTGAACAAAGCGGTGGCCGCTAACATATATAGCGGTTTTCGGTGTGGAATGAGAGCGGAAGACCAAATCACCTTCCTATAGTATGTCAATGCCCTGCCAGTGGTATGTTCGGGAAAGGAGGTCCACCTACGAAACCTGAAGCTAATTTTTTACCTTTATGAGGGGCTTTCTGGACTCCGCATCAACTAACATAAAAGCTCGCTCATACCAATAAGAATGACACACAACAATGCGGTAGCCAAGGCAACCATAATGAACTACATAGTGAAAAATCTCCCTATCAAATATCTTGGTATCCCAATATCCGAATCAAAATCCAGAAAAGAAGACTGGCTCCAGCTAATAGGCAAGGTGAGATCAAGAATTAGTACTTGGAAGGGCCAGTTACTTTCAATGGGAGGCAAGATTACTCTTCTTAATTTCGTCATCTCGACAATACCAAACTACTTACTATGGATATATCAAATGTCGGAATGGGTCATTAAATGTATTGACAGCCTTGGAAGAGACTTATTTTAGCAAGGACCAGAGATGCAAGCAAGAAAATATCGATTGGTTAACTGGAAGAGATTGTGTAGGCCCAAGGAACATAGAGGCTGGGGCATTACTGACTTGAAATGCTTCAACACGGCAATGATAGGAAAATAGTCGTGGAGACTCTTGATGGGACAAGCGGGGATATACACTAAGATCATGAAGCAAAACTATTTTCGTAGTGCATACATCAATCCCCATAAAAAAGTCTTGTATAGTGCCTCATTCTTCTGGAAAGGAATAAACGCACAATGGAAAATAGCAGAAAAAGGCATCAAAATTTAGGCTAAGAAGGGGGATACAGTAAATCTTTGGCATGAAAAATGGATAGAGGGAAAGACCCAGGAAGCCATCTCAATACCTTACAGCCTCTGATTAAAGATCATACCATATCGCTCCAAGAGGCAAGGACACTGGTACAAAGGGGGGATTCACTCGTAAAACAGGGACCCCTTGCCAGAATAGGAGTTGGGGAACTGGAAAACCTAATGACGGCATAGGAGCATCCCCCACAAACAAGGAAGATGAACGAAGATGGGTTTTAGGTACAAGCGTTGCTTTCACGACAAAATATTTATACACCCTCATCGTGGATGGAGGGATGCGCATTGGCTACCTGAATAGTCCATGGAAGCTACCGTATCCCAAAAAGCAAAAGTTGTTTGCGTGGCTAGCCTGGGACAACAAGTTGCTCACCTTGGATAACCTGCCCAAACAGGGATGGAACGGGAACCACACCATGTGTTACTTATGTAATGAAGAGGAAGAGACAGTGGAACACCTCCTTACTACATGCCCCCTGGCAACACAAGTATGGGGACACTTCTGCTTGCTATTCGATCTCGGGGGACGGCATCGATCTATAAAGGATCTTTGGAGCCATCACAGCTTAGGGAAAAGGCTACATAAAGAAGTGCGCATGGGATGGAACTTGGCGGTCATAGACATAACCTGGAGCACCGGGCTTGAAAGAAACCAAAGATGCTTCCATAACAAACGTCGCGTTTGTTCAGGAATTATCTAAGAGATAAAATTTCTAGTGCTTTCTTGGTTCAATGCAGCTAATAACACCAAAAAGCTGAAGCTAGGGTCGATCGAATCCATGGTCAAACAGAGCTTGATTTTTGACCGGGCTGACCCAATAGAAGTGACAAGGGGAGGAGACGATTTTGAGGACATCACTCAAGGGCATATATCACTTGGGTGAAAGATCACCTTTATTTGTACCGAGACATCTCGGAAACTCATAAATAGTAATATAGCTCTTTACTTTATGTATCTTCATGCATCAACTATCAATAAATGAATGTGGTTTATCCACTTTTATCAAAAAAAAATGACAAATATGTGCTTTCTTTCACTATAAGTCTATAATTCTAGAGTACTTTAAAATAATAATAATAATAAATTCATTATACTAGTTGCCTTTCAATATTATAAAGCCAGAATTTTTAATCAATCAAGTAAATATTGCATATAAGTTCTATGTGAAGTATAACCATCATTATTCACAAGGAACGTGTAACACCCATCTCCAGTTCAGGGGACATGTGTCACACTAGCTAGGTCAAGGGAATGAACCCTATACCTAAGGCTGTAAAACTGGTAATCGAAAAAAAATCAAGTAATAGCGGAAGCTATTAAAGCAAACAAATCATATCATATCATATCATAAATTCAAACTCCAGATACTGTTTAATACATCACCAAATAAAATATATTGTCTTAGACTTAATTATCTCAAATACACTCATAACAGACATAATCAAGAACTAAACACAGGGAGTCAGAGCCAACTACAGGAAATCTCCACTTAAACTCGCAATTAGACAAAGCCCTCTATCTGGTCTCCTGTCTATCCCCTGCATAAAAATGTCACAAAAAAAGGGCTGAACTACTAGAGCTCAATGATCTGGGAGCAGTACGGTCGGGTATAAAACTGTACCCGTATAATAAAATAAAACTGTAAATATTGGACCATAAAATTATGTATATATAAATAACTGAAAATAAATACTGAAATCTGAAAGTAATGCTCAACAAATAAAGATTCAGGTCAATGCATTATCTTCAATCTTCTTTAATCATGTCAACAAGCATAGAAATCTCATGTATGCGTATCTCTGTACTGTGAATGAATTCCGAAATTACCCTTGGTAATCTGTATCAATCGCCTCTACGGTGGATCTCTAATCGCTACCGAGAGGTGGGTAATACGGAGTCATCTTATCATCGCAATACTATTATCACTAACTACGCATCAACTTCAATACTGCAGGACCAGCGACCAACGGGTAGATCTATCCATGCTACACGGGGTCAATCTTATATATGTACACTAGGCACTCTGAGAGTATGGAAAGGGGGTTTTAATTTCTTAAAAATGGAATGTTTTAAAACAGATAGTTCGGTAATGAAAATAAGAGTTTTAAATCACCCCTTTCCTAACCTAATGTCCTTCTCTCTAGCTCTTTACGAGCCACTACTGGTACAGGCAAGTATAGTGAAACATTAAGTTAACTAAGGCATACTTTAACTTAGCATGCATATCATGTTTTTAAGAAGCATGTAAATACGAAAATTACTCATATTAGAAGATGTGAACATTTTCATGCTAAATCTATGTTGGGGCCGCTAACATACTTTCTTAAAAATAATCCTATGTTATACATAATCATGAATAACTAAACATGAAATTTCAAGTGAATTTGGGCAGCATCCCCCTATTTATGGGCTCCCGAAATTATACAAGCCTTCACTCATAATCTTTATAACATCACAATACATACTTAAATAAAATCCATACACATTAATTCCATCATTCCTCCTCCTAATTCTCAATCATTTCACAGCCTACACATGCACATCAACTATTCAATTCAAAACCCTAAATTCATGAAATCATTTAGGATTTCCCCAATTTTAACATTAAATCAATTAATTAGATAGGGTTAATCCCAATTAGGGCTCACTGTCGTGGGGGGCAAAGAAGACAACATGTGGGGCTGCAGGTCGGAGACATCGGCTAGCCAAAGGGTAGGGCTGAGCTGAAAGTGTGCAGCTGCAGCTAGTCGTTAGAGAAAGAGGGTGGCTGGCAATTAGGCGGCCAAAAGTGACAGACCTATTGGGGCAACTGGCCGGAGATGGGCGGCCAGGCGGCACCGAGAGCTGACAGGGGCGCAGCCGCGGTCCGGGGGCGGACGTCTGGGAAGGACCGTTGTTACGCAGGTGGGTGATCGCCGGCAGGGAGCTGTGCGCAGTGGTCGGTCGCAGGAGGGGGGGTGTGCGCGACCAGTCAATGAGATAGGTTTTCGTGAGGGGAAAAGGGCGCTCGGGCGTGAATTGAAAACGAGAGAGAAAAGAGAGAATTGTTTTCATTCTCTCTCTCTCACCTTTACTTATATAAGAAGATTATAAAGATATTTTAATAGAATAATATTTACTTAAATATTATTCTATTTGATTAATAAATCTTATCTTTATAAATATCTCTCATTAAAAACCAAACGACTTTATATGATCTTATCTTGTTGTTGTACCGTCACATGGGCGACTAAATAATTATTTGGCTCGTTTCTATCCCCGACCCAAATCCGGGAATCCCGGATTAGATAACTCCAATGACACGAGCTTATTGTAGCATCACGGGTGGTCTCCTCTCCCGACCCAGATCCGTTTTTCTCAGCTTTTGACTCGGCCAAATCTACTTTATCAGAACTCTAACTTTTGTACGGTATCTCCCACTTAATTAATATAGATTAATTAATACTTATTTAATTTCTCATTTAATTAATCCAGCTCTACTGACTATCCACCTCCAACTATTCTATGTAAAAGTGGTCTGGCCTAATAAGGCCTTCTCTTGGCCCTATCTTTGCGAGGCTGGATTTCAAGTCCATTAACTCCCGATTTTCTTTTAATTTGAGGTTAAAATAATTAATCTAGTTTTCTGCGCGAATTAACCTCAATTAAAATTTCAAAAATTTACTCAATATTTATTTAGAAAATCCGAGTTGTTACAGAACGACTTTAGTTACTACATTAATTAAGTAATAATTAACAATCAACAAATTATCTAAATGTTTATTTATAAACAAGAAGGAATATGTAACATCTGAGTATGATGGGTCTCAGGCGGCGCACCGCTGGAGCTGCGGTAGAGTAGACGACGCAGAAGACACCGGTAATGACAAAGGCTTGGAGGCGACGCCACACGCCGGGGGACTTCGGGAAGAGCAACAAAGCACCTTTCAGGGACCTCAAAAGAACCAAATGGAAAGCGTCTGACAGTAGGCCAACAGCACCACGACTGAGCCCTAGGAGGGAGTGGGTGACCTACACCGGCGCCTTCACAGGGAATCTGAACAAGGAGGCACGAGCGCCTCCATCACCATCCTCCAACGAGGGGGAATGGAAAGAAGTATACTACAAACGAAAAAGAAGGTGCAGCGGTGAGCTCGGACCATACCAGAAGCCAGAAAAACGCTGGCGATTCCTGCTGATCATCCACACAGCTTCTAGGAGGATCGAGGTGTGTAGACAATGTCTACAAAAAGGCCACAAAGCTACTGAGTGTAGACGTATTCAAACCTGTCGCGCCTGTGGAGAAGTAGGTCATCGAAAAACTGAGTACTGGCGAGGGGAGTCCAACAGCCGGCCTAGGGGTCAAAGATGGCAAAGAAAAGCACCGAGAGCTTTGCTGGAACCTGGCAAAGCGGTTGTAGTATCCAACCTACCCAATAAACAACTGAATCCCGGCTCCCCTATCCTATCACCGTAGAAAACAGAGGTGGAGGAGGAAGACAAAGACGAACAACTTTTCCTCTAGTTGGCACTCGACAGCGAGATGCTCAAGTGCAAAGAGGAGCTCCAAAATTTCACTATAGTCATAATAAGGAAGTTAAGGGGGGGTTTGTGAACAGCCGGAGACTAGCGACGACGCCGGCGAAGATAGAGGATGAAACATGGAATTGGGAGCCACAGGAGTATAGTAATGGTAGCTTCCTGGTACCTTTTCCAACATCAACGAAGGCGAGACAAAAGGAGCTCACGGGGAGGTCGAGGTGCCAGAACTCACCTATCGATGCTCGTCATGGAACCCCGATCTTTGGTCATTATAAGACGCTGAGAAAGAGGTTGAATGGGTACTGATCAGGAGGCTGCTGCTATTTTACCGTCACCGATAGACACAAGAGTGAGGAAGGGCCAGAGCCTACCCAACACAATCCATTACAGCATTGGTCCTCTAAGAAAAAATACAAAGTCACAATGGAACCAAGCCAAGCTATTCTACCATGGGGTCGCCGGAGCAAGGGGGAGAAACAAAACCACCAGCCTCCAACGAGACCAACTACCCACAAAAAGCGCCCCCATAAGCCAGAAGACGATCAAACACGAAGGAGTAGAGGAAAAGGGGAAAAAAAATCCCCACGGAGGTAGAGAGGCCGACCGTGATCACCAGAAGAATCAGAGAACCGGAGAAGATAGAAGAGAGACCGAAGGTCCGCCATGGCTCAAACCAGCAGAACCAGATGCAACTCCCTCCGGACCATTGTACTAGGGCAGCAGAGAGATTGACCCTTGCTGGAGAGCAGGGCATGGCAGCGATGCTCAGTGGCGCAGATAGGGATGTGTTTCGACACAAGGATGGTGCCACGTGGAGGATGGCGTAGAGTTGTAGACCGACACTGGTGGGTCGCTATGCAGGGCATAGAAAGTAGTCCAAATGTAAGCAGAGAATGTGACCTCTAACGGAGCAACAACCAACAAAGAGCTGGCTAATAAGGACTGCCCACGTGGCCAGAATGGGCCCAAACCTAATGCACTGAACTCCAACTCGGTGAGGTTGACCCAACACCCGCCAACCAATCAGAAACGAGCAGCTGTTGAGAGAGGGACCCAAAAGAAGGGGAAAAGGGTCACACCCAATATTTGTCTGGAGAAAATCAGCCCAATAATGGTGCCAGCCCAACCAGAAATGGGCCCAATAGTCCTTTATCAGCCCAGTAATGAGCCAAATGTGATCCAAAGTGCAAACCCAGCCCAATCAACCCAACCAACTCATGTTGAACCCACTTATGAAGCATCTATGGGCCCAAATATAAACATCAACCAGAAACTTAATTTGAATGGAAAAAACAACCAATCTAGGCAATGTTCGTGTTGACAGGCCTCTTAAACACAACAAAACATACTAAACTTTGGAATGCACATTGGATTAGACATGGACAGGATAGCCATCAGATATATAAAAGGCTCATGGAATCTAATATCAGATAAGACATAAGACCTTATACCCTCAAAATTCAAATAGCAAAACACAAATAATGAAACAACTTGGCCCAATACAAGAATCACGACTAGATCCCAAACCTTACAACCCACCAAAGATCAACCCACTAATGATCAACCCACCAAAGATCAAGCACCCCCCACCACATCAAAAAGACCTAGAGGAAGACCTCGAAAGCACACCACCCTAGAAGACACCCCCCACCCCAAGCAAAAAAAGCAGGCAATGACAAAACCTTAAACATATGAAGGAGGTGAGGATATATCATCCCTCACTATTGTAGCCTTAACACTAGCAGATTGGCCAGACAAGATAATCATAGCATCCACTCTAAACGAGGGAGTAAACCTGGAAAGCCAGCAAAACTCTATCACCCCCTTCCTCCAACATCTAAGGGAGGAGGAACATAGACGCAAGGAACAGGGGATCGGGGAGCAACGAAGCCCCTCCCCCCAAACACCGGGCCATACCAAGGTTATCAAATGAAGCTAATCACATGGAACGTGAGGGGACTACGAAAACGCAAGAAACGCTTCCTAGTTAGAGACTACCTGCTGGCCCAGAATGTTGACGCCTTCGATCTACAAGAGACAAAACTCGACACGATGGACCAGAATTTATGGAGAACAATCTGCGGCACCACGCACAACAGCCACCTAATCCTACCGGCCGTTAACACCCTAGGAGGATATTGCATCGGTTGGAAGGAGGCAGAGCGAACACTGATCAACAGTTATACGGGGACTTTCACAATTACGGCCAAGTTTTGGGAGAAGGCCTCGGTAAAGAATGATGTACACTACGGCGTATAGTCCATGCGAACAATCCCGCAAACAATTGTTCTAGAAAAAGCTACGCAACATACGGCAACTATGGGGAGGACCCTGGATAATGGGGGAGATTTCAACTAAACCAAACAAGGGAGAAAAAAATTGTGGGACTCCACAACTGAAGTGAGGAACAAGAATTTAATGGCACTATACAAGACTTACAACGATAGACATGCCACTCAGAGGACGGCAATACACATGGTCAAACAACAGGGCAACTCCAAGCTTTGCCGGACCAGACCGTTTCCTCCTATCGACCAAATAGGTAGTAGAATACCCACGAATATGGCAGCAAGTACTCCCATATATACGTTCAAATCATGCTCCAATATGCCTAGAATGTGGAGAACATGAGAAAAAAATACCCACCCCTTCAGATTCAACTGGGTATGGGTGGCAAAATCGGACTTCTGGGAACAAGTAAAGAGTTGGTGGATGTAAGAAACCCCCCAAGGCCATGGGACCTATATCTTCTCAAAAAGAATCTCGAAACTGCAAGAGAGATTGAGACAATGGAGTAGAGAAGATAATGAAAGACAAACCATAAGGAAAGTAGAGCTACTCAATGGCATTGATTCAATGGATATCACCTTAGAACTTAGAACGTTAACCCAGGAGGAAGAGCACCTTTAAAACTCTCAACAAAGAGAGTATGAAGAGATCATCATAAGAGAAGAAGCCTTATGGCGGCAAAGATCCTGGATAACGTGGCTAAAGGAGGGAGATAAAAATACAAAATTCTTCCACGCCGTAACAAACCAATGCAACAACACAAACTGGATCATTGAACTGCAACACCAAGGAAGAACAGTAACCAATCAAAAAGAGATAGCAATAGAATTTCAAGACCACTTTAGAGCCTTGCTCCGAGCTACACGAACCCAGAGGATAAACATAAACTGGACAATCTTATTCTAGAATAGAGACAGAGTGGAGCTGGATCAACTTGAAGCCCCTTTCTCTGAGGAAGGGATCTACCTGGCAATTAAAGAACTAAACATCCAAAAGGCCCCACGCCTTGACGGCTTCCCGATGACACTCTACCAACAAGGGTGGGAGTTCATCATAGGAGACTTGCAATAGATCTTTTAGGAGCTATACCAAGAAATAGCAAACTTGGAAAGCATCAATGGGACACATATCACTCTCATACCCAAAAAAGAGGTAGCAACGAGCATTAGAGATTACTGCCCAATTAGCCTCCTCAATTGCTCCTTAAAAATCATCATCAAAGTGCTTGCAAACTGACTACAACGAGTCATTGCTAAACTGGTGCATGAAAATCAAACAACGTTCATCAAAGGACGTTGCATACAGGATAATATCGTGGTAGCGGAGGAATTGATATACAAACTAAAACAAGGACGAGGAAATGGAACACTAATGAAGGTTGACTTTGAAAAGGCCTTCGATAGTGTTGATTGGGAGTTCCTCTTAGAAATCATACAAGCACGGGGATTTGGGCTGAAGTGGAGAATCTGGATACAAACTATTCTATATTCCTCGAAATCCTCAATCCTCATCAATGGCTCCCCCACATGATACGTAAGACACAGAAGAAGACTCAGACAGGGGACCCACTCTCCCCTCTCCTATTTGTGTTGGTAACAGATGTTCTCATCGCCATACTAACAAAAGCAACCGAGGCCAATGCATTTCGAGGAATACCCTATGGGCCTGGAGGCGAAGACGAAGTCACATCTCTATAATATGCCGACGATCTACTTACCTTCTGCACAGGGGGACCAACGCACTTCAACATCCTGACATTCCTTCTTTACCTCTTTGAGGGCATCTCTGGTCTTAAAGTAAACTACAACAAAAGTGCGATCATCCCAATCAAGGCCAGGGATCACGACGTCCAAACTCTTTCACAGTCGATGAACTACAAACTTGCACAACTCCCAATACAGTACCTAGGAATGAGCATATCGGGGTCCAAGCCAAAGAAGGAAAAGTGGAAACGAATTACCCACAAGATCAAAAAGAAACTCAGTGGTTGGAAAGGTAGATT
Organism: Dioscorea zingiberensis; assembly: GCA_026586065.1. Classification (NCBI taxonomy): domain Eukaryota; kingdom Viridiplantae; phylum Streptophyta; class Magnoliopsida; order Dioscoreales; family Dioscoreaceae; genus Dioscorea; species Dioscorea zingiberensis. The sequence continues at coordinate 16,890,401 of CM048818.1, forward strand.
ATTGTCAAAAGGAGGTCGAATCACACTATTAAACTCGGTACTCTCTATCATCCCAAATTACTAGATAGTAATTTATAAACTCCCTGTATGGGTGATCAAGGACATAGAAAGGACCCTACAAGACTTCATGTGGAAAGGAACCAACCAATCCATGAAAGCCTATTTTCTAGTAAGTTGGGAAAGGATCTACCGACTAAAGGAGCAAGAAGGATGGGGCATACTCAATCTTCAGTACTTCAATGATACACTCCTCGGTAAATGGTGGTGGAGACTACTGACAGGATAAGCTGGCATCTGTAGTAAAATAATCACACAAAACTACTACCCCACACGGTACACTCAAGAATCAACCCAGGACCCCGAGAAACTCCTCATACTTCTGCAAGGGTGTCATGGAACAAAGACAAAAAACCACGACAAACATAACGGTAAGGACATGGACAATCCACTAACTGGTGTTATTACAGATGGATGGAACACCAACCGCCCCATAACCTGTTCCATGATCTACATGAGATGATAGTTGAAGAGGTCCTCACCATAGCAGAGGCACAACAACGGATACAAAGGCGGGACCCCCTACTCAGACCGGGACCACTGACACGTAGATGAATGGGCATTATAGTGAGGTAATCCACTACTTGCTAAATAACCGCATCCAGGAGCCAGATGGAAGAACGTGGCTACTCACTTCAAGTGGTCAGTTCAGTGTCAAATCACTATATCAATTTAAGATTGACAGAGGAATGTGAAGCCCATTACCAAACGCATTCTGGAAAGCACCTTGCCCCACAAAAGTCAAGCTCTTTGCCTAGTTAGCATAGGATGACAAGATCCTCACACTATAAAACATAGCTAAGCGATAATGGAAAGGGGAAAGTGTGAACTGCTACATCTGTAACGAAACCACGGAAACAATGACTCACCTCTACCTCAACTGTAACTACTCATGATATATTTGGAGCACTACTGTAACCTCTTCACCTCTAACTGACTCCCTGCTAGGATAGAAGATCTTTCGGGGCATGCCACAATGGCTAAACAAATAGCATGAGAGGACCGAACGGGATGGCATCTGGTGGTAATGTCGATAACCTGTAGTATATGGATAGAACACAACAGGAGATGTTTTCAGTCTAAACAACGTTTTTACAAACACTTAATCCGGAACATTGTCTTTCTAGTACTCTCATTGTTTGATACTACAAAGGAATCTAAAAGGATAAAGCTACGAACGTTGGAACCCTTAATCAAGCAAAGCCTTGAATCCACTCGAGATCAGAATGGAGAACAACCAAGACCACTTAACGCCAACTCCGAGTTCGAAGATGAGGCTACACAGGGACAGGGAGGAGAGGAGCTCTTAATCATGTAACATGACCAGCTTCGACCAAGGTTGGGCCACATGTAACTCAATCCAGCAAAGGAAATATCTCATATTACTTTATCAATAAACGTGGTTTATCCACCTTTCAAAAAAAAACATTTTTGTTTAATCTTAAAATTAACCTAATTCATTGAACTTGATCATGGACAAGTCTCAATGGCCAATATTAGTTCATGAGTCAACACTTTGAACTTTTTATAAGATACCAAATAAAATATGATAGAGAAAGGAGCAAGGAATTGTTGTAAATGAAAATGATTATATTAAGTGATAGAACCATATAAAATATTGAAGGCTTGTTATCAATCTAATAAATGTCATTGGGTTTAGTTAGGAGGGTTAAATTTTTTCTAAGCCAAACATAAGAAAGTTGTCATGCTTTATGAAGAAATTCCTTCAAGTTCAAAAAATTCCTTCAAGAGAACATAGTTTGTTATTGACTACATACTTTATTTAGAGTTTACTCATTAATGTCATTACATTATATGGAACTAGTGGCTTCATTAACATATATAGTCCTTTAATTTTCAATATAACTTATCCTTCATGAAGTAATCTTTAATTACTCAATTCTGTGTCTGCAAAGTCAATTGGAACTGGACGATGATGATATGGATAAATTAATATATGTTTGACATCTCTTTCAGAGTGGATACATCTTAATTTGTGAGCAAAAACCCAACAATATCAAGTAACATTTGTAGGACAACACTGACTTCACTGAACTCAGTTGAATATTTGTTATTATTATTAGGGATAAATCCATTATTTATCCATGTACTTTACCTCAATGTTCATATTCATCCCTGTACTTTAAAAATGCTCAATACGGTCTATGTACTTTGTGTATTTTGTTCAATACTATCCTTGATGCTTGTGTGGCAGCACAGGTCGCATACATATAAAATATGACCTATTTTTTTAAATTTTTTATTTACATGTGGTTGTATTTTGTTGACATGGCATGCTGCCATGGCATTTTTTTTTAATGATAAAAATAATTTTTAAATGTGAATGTAAAGCATACTAACATGGAAATTTTTATTAAAATAATTAATTATATTATTAATTTTTAAAAATAATTGTTTTAAATATCTTTTTTTAAACTATTAATTATATTATTAATTATTTTTAAAAATAAATATTTTTTAAAAAATGATTAATTATATTTTAAAACAAATTGCTATGTCAGCATGCATTAAATTCCCATTTAAAAATTATTTTATCATTTTTAATAAAAAAATGCCATGTCAGCAAAATACGGTCACGTGTAAATAAAAAATTTAAAAAAATACATGGATTGTATTGAATATTTTTAAAGAACGGGGATGGAAATGAATATTGGGGTAAAGTACAGAGACAATTATTATTATTATTATTATTATTCTTCTTCTTCTTCTTCTTCTTCTTCTTCTTCTTCTTCTCAACCCTTCACAAACAGATTTTTTTTTTTTTTCTCTCTATATACTCCTATGGTTGAGTTGACCCATGATGGTGCCAAATTAATAAATGGAATGAGAGAAAACTATTAAAAGAGTTTTATTAATATACCCTTCTAAATGGTTTTTTGTAATTTATCCTATAAAAGTTCAAAATTACCTAAATGCTCTTAAAAAAGTTAAGAGTAATTTAGATTTTTTTATTATTATAATTAAGCTATTGTTAAAACTCAAAACTTTAACATAAGCTAATTAACTCGAAGATGAAGAGAAACAACCATGGTAACCCCCATACCTAGCATACTCATATCAGTAGCCTCTAACATGAAATCTAAATACACATGAAGGGATCCTAAACATGAAAATTCAACTTCAAGGTTCTAGAGACTCATAGATTTCGTTGAGGCATTCTAACAAACATCTAAAGTGCAACTTCATAAATATCACAGATACACACTCCAACAGCCTTATAAACACTTGAATTTACAACAACATGCTCTAGAGACAATCACATACATGTCCCATAACATTCCTTAAAGGCATAATCATTTTAGCATTTCATCAAACATCACATGTGCATACTCATTTCTAAAACAAGGACATAACATCCATGAATCTTGAAGGTTCTAGTTATACAAACATGCATTCATTGGTCATGACATTCTCTCTAATATTCATTTCTACAATTTGAAATCAAGCATGTACACATTCATTAATTTCATAAATTCTCTAATCTCATGCCAAAATTCCATTGAAATCCTTGCTCTTAAATCTGACATAACCGGCAATGTTCCCTTGAATTCAACCTACCGGAGGTGAGACTGTCCACCAGCAGTGAGAGGAGGGCGACTGGCCATGCGCAGCCGCGTGCACGCATAAAGGGGGGCGGAGCATGCCGGTGGCGGCTGGGCGGAGAAAGCCGCGGGCGGAGGTGGGTTGGAGGCCGGCATGCTCGTCGGGAGGGGGCCACCGCGTCAAGGCTCGCCGGAGGAGGTGATGGTCGTCGGAGGAATCAGAGGGAATGGAGGCGTGGGTTTTAATTAGGGCACGATTCAAGTTTGAGAGAAGAGAGAGGAATGAAGGAGATGAAGAAAATAATAGAGAGAGAGAGAGAAAATGCCTTCATCTTCTTCTAACTTTATGTATATTTTTAAATTTTTAATTATATTATCCCCCATGCTTTTTGTCACATGACCATTAATCAAATTGATTTATTTTATTATTTTATCAAATTTTAATTCCACTAATGGTCACACATATGTATGACTAAGCGAAGCTTCATTATTAGGTTTTCAAATCAACCCTATTATTTGTCACAACCAAGCTTTATTTGCCACTAGTCATTTAAATCCTCAACTAGGCTTTATTAATTAACCACTTTGATTATCACAATTCCTATGTCCCAATTAAATACCCCCATTTAATTTATTTACTTATTTACTTGGTTATTAAATAAACCATGCTTTAAATTTCTAATCATTTGTCACAACTATTTCCATATTTACTCGATTATCATAAGAGCTTATAAATATTTATATACTAACCATTTAATTAGTTAGTGAATAGTATCTTGTGTAACATTAATCTCATCATTCTCTTATGCTTGAGTTGGGCCCAAGCCAGATTTGTTGGCCCATTCCCATTCCATTTTGTTGTCTTTATTCATAAACTCTTGTTTATGAACTAGTAACACCCTATTTATTTTTTCAGAAATTCAAACAGTGATCACTTGAAAAACCGGGGCGTTACACCTACAATCTCCGCCACATATCCCTATGGAGTATAGTGAGACATTACTGATCCTAGGTAGTACTCTAGAAGTGGAAGGACCCGTGCGATATTCCTATGCCTCAGTAAACGTCAATCTGTCAACCCGACCATCCAACTTGCAATGCATGTAAATCTACACTAAATATAAAAGTGCTTGAGTACCTAGATATTTGGCTTTGTCTTCTGGTCCAACGGTTGAATGAAAGACTATGTCACAAGCACACTAACTCAACCAAAAAAACTACAACATGACAAGGTAATAAGAGTTTTCATGTCCAAATCATCACACAACCGTGGAACAAATTTCTAGTCGAAAATCATAAAGTTAATACCATTAAGTTCAAATTATTCATACAAATAAGCATTCATGTGTAATAATAAGGAACAAGGACAAATAATACTAATAGAGGACATGGATCTTTGCCCTTATTGGATCTTCCCTCGTCACGAGTGCTCTTGCACTCTGGATCACCGGTTCCCCATGCTGTTGAAGCCTTCCGAACACCCTTGAGTTGTCAGCTTTGGGCCGTCACAATTACTTCTTGGAAATCGAGATGAAAATGAGAAGAAACCCTAACAGCGCTTTTATAGCCTTGACCTGCGATGCAACCTCCCTTAGAGAAAGTCATGTCGAAAAGCTCCATCACTTGGCTGCGTGCACATTTTCGACCCATCCTCCCCAAGGGAAGGTCACTATAAAAATCTAGAAATTTTTTTATGAATAAAAGGTTGTAATTTCTCCATAAATTATTTTTATTAAACGAAGGAGTCCCATAAATTTGAATTTATTTTGAAAAGGAGGGTTTAATGAATTAAAACCCTAATTAGGGTTAATGGAGACTAACATGGATTTTTTTTATAATTTCAGAAAGTCCAAGGACCTGACATGAATTGTGCTCCTCTTACAAGCCAAGGACTTATATGTGACCTAGGAAAGTTTGAGGGGTTATTCATAAAGTTGCACGAAAACTCGTGAAGAGAGATTGTGTAAAATCCAAGGATTTTTGAAATAAAATGTGTATAAATTTCTTAAAATTAATTTTTAAGAAATAAATAAAATCCCAAAGTATTTAGTGATTGAATCAAGGAGGGAAAATAAGGGATAAAAGGTTTAAAACCCTCATTAGGGTTAGTGGAGAGTCCGGAGGACCTTTTAGTAATTTTTAAAAATTTCAAGGACTAAATGAAAATTATCCTCTCTCTCAGTGGTGGATCTATGTGTAACCTAAAAAAGAAAACGGGGATCTCTGGATAATTTTCCAGAGACAACCCTTATAGAGGAGGAACGAACGGCTGAGATTAAAACATCTCAGATTGGTGCTGATCGCGGTGCGTTATTCAGCTATCCGTGGGGCCACGTGGCGCGCTGATAGGCGATCATATGGACTTGGTGTTGGATGCGAGGCATGTGGGGAAGATCCAGCCGTTGATTCTTTATTGACCCCAACTGTTGATCTTATCGTTGTTAGATCCAAGGCTCAAGAATTTGTTACAGGCCGTTGGATAGGATCTAATGATCCTCACCGCCCATCTGAGAAGTCGGATCACGAGGCACGGCCTCCGCTACCCCAGCCGCGAACGCCACCGCACCATCCGCCTTCTCCCCCGCCGTTACTCGCGTGGAAGCCGGCCGTTGCCAACAGTTGCAGAAGCTGAAGGGAATCATCCTCTCGACTCCCCGGGTCTATAAAAGGCAGTCGTAGCTGCGACCAATGGACACAACTCGTAGAGCTCGAGATCCGTCCGTGGAGCTCCGGCGAGTTGTGATCGAAGAGAGAGAAAGAGAGGTATTTTCCTGATAGAGATCACCTGTATTGCGACCACCGTTGGGTTCGGGTTCGTTTGCGGTAGTCCTCAGGCGAGGAGGAGTTCGGGACTGGAAAAGGAGGAAGTCGCTGCCTGGGCTCGCCGGAAACCTTAGAGAAGACCTCACCCGATGCTAGTGAGCTCTTTGGAGAAGCTACTTCGCGTCAACGGCCGTCCGATAAGCTCCTTCCTTCTTCTGTAGCTTTTGGGATTAAAGTGCATTCATTTGAGTGTCGTCTCGAGCTCACCGGAGAAGGTATGTTGCTCGGCCAAGAGAGTGAAGCTCCACTGAGGGCGACAGAACTCGGCTGGTTCGAAGGCGGGGGGGCACGGCGAGGAGCGCCGGTTTCGGTGCAGGCCCTCCTGGAGGCCTGGATGCTCATCGGAGACTTCCATGATCTCCGGCAAGGCTCGAGTGGTGACGGTGTGAGGGAGAAGAAGGAAAATAAATAGATAAAAGGATAATTAATTAGTTAATTAATTAAATTAATCAATAGATTAATGTTTAATTAGTTATTGGAAATGTAATTGTATTAATAGTTGTAGTGTGACAATTATTTTACTCTATAAGTTAAAAGGAAGCATTGTCAATTAATCAGTTAATGGTTTAATTAGATTGAAAAGAGGACTTAATTAAATCGATTTAACGAATTATTGACATTTGGGTATCTAGGTATTTAAATAAATAATATCTAGGTTGATTAACTAATAAAAACCATGATAAGGTTGATTAAATTTGATTAATGAATTTAATTAGAGGGATTAATGGAAATCTGTGTTATTAATTAATTAATGGAGTTTAATTAATTAATTCGGTTGTTAAAGGGGTAAGTCGAATCAAGTTAATTTTAAGGTCCAAGGGATTGGGTCCAATCAATTTGTGCTGAAGAACTAGATTGGTTGAACAAAGTAATAATATATATATATATATATATATATATATATATATATATATATATATATATATAAAGATTGGGAGAGAAAGGGTTTGAACCCACCACCTCTCAACCAACACCATAAAACCCTAACCGCTTGGACATGGCTAGCCACGTGGTAAAGGTTGGTGGCCTTTAATTCAAATAGATACGGGCCCAATTTAGCTAAGAAGATTAGACATGACCAATTAGGGGTCGTACCACGGCAAACAAGAGTAAGATTGACTAGAGTTGACTAAAGTTGACCAAGTGTGGGATGAAAGTCAGCTAAGGACTTGAAAGAGAGGAAATGGTTCGGTAACTAAGATGTTGGTCTTTGAGACCCGTTTAGTTGGGCTTAGGCCCACCGAAAGCGAGAATTATGCATGTACATCTAGAAACCTAGGGTTTTAATAGAATAATTGGCTCTAATAGAAACTCTGTCATCAGATACTCTCGGGGAGTCTTAGAGACACCACAGGAGGAGATTAGGAAAGTTTTCTAGTTAGAAGTAAGTACACTTGCCTAGTACCCACTCTTCGGAGTTTTCTTTGGACTTGATTATGCTTTGTTGATTTATGTTTTATTGATGTCATACATGAGTCCTTATCTATTTTAGATCCTGTTGAGTATGTATGATATTTTCAGGATGTTGGTATCCCTGTTTGTTGTGGTCTACTACCCAGACTCAGTGGAGTGGGGGGGCTCTGATAGGGAAATGTTCAAGGATGGGACACCCTGGCATTTCTGCTTGCCATGCCAGAGGGGCGATGCTCTGGTAGTCCTACCCGTCAGTGGGAATGATACGTTGGCCGAGTTAACACGTATGAGAGGTGGTACTACCGACTATCGATGGGAGGGTAGTGTTTTCAGCACATGGCTGGGTTTACTGACCGGGAGTAAACCTTGAGTTCTCTTTGAAACTCAGCACAGAGCCTGAGAGCTTCTGTTGTTAGGGGTCGTGCCGTTGGATTTGTTTGTGGTAGACTCCTAGGGTTGTATTTTCCTTGGGGTTGAGATCCCTTTTCTTTTACTTGACATGCTGTTATTATGTCTTTGTGACCTCGCAGGGGTACTTACTAGGATTTTCATTCGAAAGCTCATGCATTTGTTCTTTCTCTCTTTTACAGATCCCGAGGTTTAGGGGCCGGTGATGAAGAGGTTGTCTGGAGGTTGTTTACGAGATCCGAGGTCTGAGGGTCTCCCTTGTCTTTTCTTTTGAGAGTTGTTTTTATGTAGGACCCGTATAGGGACCAGACATTGTACAGGGCCTATGGACCCTTATGACTCTATCCCTTTTTGAACTTGAGTATGATTTTATTATGGTTTGTTACCTGCTTGTTTACACTTAGGCCTTGTGTTTGAATGGGGCTCGTCTCCCTTTTGAATACGGCAGATCTGTTGACGTGCCCGAGGTCCCTGGATCCGGGTCGGGGCCTGACAGATTGTAGTTTAAAGAATCAACGGTTGAGATTAATTGTTCAAAAATGTGTTAATTTCGAGACTAAGATCCAACCATCCATGTTAACCGCGAAATAATGATATGAGTACCCTTACCATGCGGGCATATCTCGTTCGTTCATCTAATAGGGTGTCTTAAGTTCAAGACACAATATCTAATCCCAGCCATTTAAATAATCTCGTTGGATTGAGACAATCTTGACCGATCATGTCAGATGAGCAAGTAAGTTCGAGGCAAAGAAGGAATATTTGGCTGTCCATTATCGCGCAATCTAGAATGTCTATCTAAGTTGGTGTTGGATTCGGAACGTTATAACGCGTCATCTACCGTTCATTTACGTGAGATTGATCTCCACCGACCAATAGAGCGAGTCGATCCCGAAGCACGAGCGAACGCAAAGCTTCTTCTTCGCCAGAGAGCAGCGCCACCGCGTTCTTCATCTTCTCCACAATCACCGCTGGTCGGACATGGAAAGGAGGCGATAACCGTGCGCGTTGGATCCCCTCATCAACGGGATTGACAGCAGCTGGGGTTCCCCTCAGGAGCGCTATAAGAAGGACATGTTTTCCAGAGCTCTAGCATCATCGTCCGAAGAGAAGGAAAACCAGTCGAGTTATGGACGGAGCATCGTGGGCAGAAGGATAGAGGAAGGAACAGAGCCACTGGGGTGTTTACATACTTGCCCTGGCCTCCAAATCGGGTACAAATAGAGAGAAGCGCTCCCCGGACCACCGCGGAGTTGCGCCGGAGGATTAATCTTCTCCGGTGAGCCACCTATGCTCTGAATGTCGGTAAGCCCGTTCTTCGTGGATAGTACTATGTGTACAACCTCAATAAGAAACTAAGAATGTTGTTGTCTCCACCCGACGATCAGACCACCGGAAGCCTCCCCGGAGCACCACCGGACATAGAGCCCTACGTGGAAGCTCTCACGCTCTCTCTCCTCCTCTTGTTCATTAATGATCAACATGCATACATATAAAGTAACGGATCTCGCCGGAAGAGTGTGAGGGTGGAGTCCGGCCGAGAGGGGTGGAGTCCGGCGTGGGGGAAAAATGAGGACTCGACGGTCCTCTACCCTGGCAGGTAGCCATGGTTCGTAGATCACCTCGGTCGACGGGAGCCATGGAGGAGGGATGGTACCGGCCGCCTAAGACTCGCTGGCGACCACCGTACAAATCCAGGAAGCCAACTCTGCACCGGTGAGGTTCTATCCGGAGGAGAAGGGATGGGTTTGGTTAGCTTATATGGTTGATTTGGTTAAGTTTGATCAAATAAAATTAATGGGTTAAGTCCAACCGGTCTCAAGTGAATTAGGTTAAGTCAAGTCTGGATTTTTCTAACTCACCTGGTTTGATCAGGTCAGGTTTAAAATAGTTAATTGAATCAACTTAAATGGGTTGGGCAAACAATTCATGGGTCTAATTAATTCAGTTGGGTTTAGTCAAGTAGAATAATTAAATGGATCAAGGGTTGGATCAAGTCAAGTAAATGGTTGAGTCCGGTTGGATTTGGAGGTGGGGTCAAACTAGGTTTAAATCAAGTTATCTAAATGAAATAAATAGGAAGAGCAAAATAGTAGATGATGGGAATTTAACCCAAGACCCCTACACAAACTCAATGGGCCTTAACCAGTTAGGCACCTTATCACGTATGATTAAACAAAGAGTTTTAATTACGTACAATAAAGGTTAGACCTAACTAGGTTATAAAAAGGAATAAAAAGAGGGGGAAGTAAGGATTCAAACTTGAGACCACAAAGCTAGAACGGGACGCCCTGATAACCAATTTTGCTTAAAGTTGGGGTTTAGGAAAGAAATAAAGAAACTAATTGAACTACCCAGAAAGGCCCAAATTGATTAAATCATGGCCCAGTAGTAGACCATGCATGTGCATATAGGGTTTATGCAATATCACCGTTGCTTACACAGATTTTATTACCAGACACCGGCATAGAGAGTAGATCCACACCCAGAGGGAGCCGTGCGTGCTTCTAGATACCGCTAGTAGAGGTAAGTACACTTCCTCATACCCACTCTCCGAAGTATTCTTTGGCATTTTACTCTCATGATTGATGATATTATTGTCGTATTTTCTTTGGCTTGATCTATTGATTTCATACATGCATGTTTTTCTTGGTTGATTGGATTCCTGTTGAGCATGTATGATTATTTTTGGGATGTTGGTATCCCTGATTGATTGTTAGTCTTCCGCCCGGATCAGTGGAGCGTAGGGGCTCCATTTGGGGAACATTCAGGGACGGGACACCCTTGCGTTTCAGCTTGCCATGCCAGAGGGACGATACTCTGGTTGTCATGCCCGTCAGTGGGGATGATTGGCTGGCCGTGTCAACATGTACGAGAGTTAGTGCTATCGATATACAACCTGAGGGCCGTACGACCGGAGGGTCGAGTTCTAGCAGTTGCTGTTGATGCTGGCCGGGGGAGACATTTATCAAGCTTCCTTTGGAATTCTTTTCAAAGCTTTAGAGCTGCTGTAGATAGGAGTCGTTACCATTGTGATGTTTGTGGTAGACTCCTAGGTCTTAGAGTTTGCGGGGCGTGTCCATATCGTTTGATTGATTGTTGATTACATTATTGTTATCTATGATGTTTTATGATCCCCACGGGGATATGTACTGGGCTTTCTATTCGAAGGCTCACGCACTATTTTTCCTTTCTCTTTCAGATCCTAAGGAGTAGGTGACTGGAGTTCAGGAGCTGTGCGAGGGACGGGATAACTTACAGAGGTCCGGGGACTTCTTTTATTTTCATTATGTAAGAGATGTGAGAGAAACTTATTATAGGACCCTTGTAGGGCCCAGATTATTGTAGGGTAATTTGACTCTGATTTTATTTCCGTTGTAACTCTGTCTATTTATGATTATTTTAGATTTTTTTCTATTATTTGTTATCCGCTATTGGTCACACAGGCCTTGTATCCGAATTGGGGTGCGCCTCTACTTGGTTACGGTCGATCTGTGCACGTGCTCGAGGCCTGGGATACGGGTCGGGGCGTGACAGTCACGTCACCAAATCTCAGCCTTTCCTATTTGTCCATTAGGGCGCGCATGCTCAACCTGTCTATTCAATAACCAGGACGCAACCTTCCAAAGGAAAGATGTGTCCTTCTCTGTTATAAGTTCTCGATACAGCTTTGCGAGGTCACTACTCTATTTGCTCTTGCTCATAGACTTTCTCCTACTTGTGTAGCTCATCATGAATGCCAGGAATTGACCTTTCCTGCAATTTCCACCATTTACTCAAATTAATACCCATACATATCAAAATCATGCAAATTACACATAATTCGAGTGAGCTAACACAAGTTGTTCAATTCATACGGATTAGGACTAAACATGCACAATTTTCGATATCAACACGCATAATTAGCCCTAAACATCAAGCATATACTCTCTAAATACATGTTAGCTCAAAGCGCTAACAGTGTTCTAATAATCCACCCTGTACGAGACGGTCTTCTGTTCGCTATTTAGGGTATTCTTCTGAAATCTTTTTTGCTTCATTGGTTAAAGTGTCATCTGTTGTAGTATTGTTGAACATGGCTAGTTTATCTATTTGGCCTATGAGGAACTCAACCATATCTTGTCTTTCTGCAAGGGCAATCGAGTAATTGTTCACACCACAAGAGAAAGTTTTCTGGGTAAGTTTAAGTGTAAAAAAGTTGGCAACATTCAAGAAAATTATGGAAGCCAATATTTTACAATATAGAACTCTCTTGTCTCACAAGAGTCTCTGATACCATAAAGAAGAATTGAAATTGAACAAGATTTTGTAAAAAAAGATTCTCTTTACAATGTGAGAAGAGAGTTCAAGCTTTATTAAATTTATAGATTTTGTTACAATAGAAGATAATACAATGAATAGAAGGATAAGATTTGAATCAATCAATCAATCCCTATTCTTGTGTTGTCACTTGCGGTGAATGAAGGATATAAATACTCTTTTTCAGGCATACCATTTTGACATGATTAAGTCTCAATACAACCCCTTGAATCACTCTCATGATCTGCTATGAATAACAACCTTGACTTGATCAGCTTCCTTATCACTCCATTTATCACTAATCTCTCCAAACTTTATCACTACAGTTAGTTGACTCAAGATGGTTGTTGGAAGTATGATCTTGCTTAATAATAACAATCTCTGTTTAAAAAGAAGAAGAAGAATTTGTAATATGCCAACCAGTTTTAGATTTTTTTTTTTTTTGAACAAGGGGATAAACCCCATTATATTCAAGATAGGACACGCGCACGGATCAGACTATCACGGGTTTCACTCCAGGGCATGACTTGACCGCCCGCGGGATACACTGAGTGCAGACCGCCCGAAGGGGTCAGACCGCCCCTTCTTTTACCGCCCGTGACTACCAATCCCACACAGAGTTATCCGTGTGTGTGTGGGCCACACCCACTGGGCAACCCACACAATGCGCACTCACTCCGTCTCAGAGGAGATTCGAACCTTGGTTCGTTTCTCGTGAGCGGAGGACCTTGCCGCTCGACCAAGAGGCCTTTGGCACCAGTTTTAGATTTTGAGGCATGTACAATGAGATAGATGAAAATGAATTAAATAGTGTCTCAAGAAATAGAGGAGAGAAAGATATACTTATGTCTGACTTTAACCTAAGCCTGCAAAACGTCTTTTACGGGAAAAAAAAAAGTAAAATCCAATATGAAATGTGATAGTTTGCATCCATCCTAGTTTCTTCGAATGTAAAATAAATTACTTATTACTTACATTGAATAAGGAGTCATTTGGGAATATAATTTTTTTTATAAATTTTATTAGTTTTTAGCCCCCAAGACTATTTTATTTGTCAAAATGGTCATGGGTCTATTTAGTCAACAACTAGGGTGTTGACTGAATACTAACTAAGATTAAAAAGATAATTAAAAAATTTGAATGATTTAAATGAAAAACACTAATTTTTTCTATGGAGCTTAAATAAAAAAATAAAAATAAAAATCGGAGCTAGCTAAACGGCCTTTTAAAGGTTATTTTGCTCCAAAAAATAACATAACACACGCTTTAGAGTTAAGAGGCTTATGAAAGTCGTTTAGCTCAGAGAGCATGACAACGCACTCTTTAGGGTTTTATTATTATTATTATTATTATTATTATTATTATTATTATTATTTATGGTAAATTTAAGAAAAAAACTATGTGGTTTCACATATTTGCAAAATAAGGAAAGTGGTTTTTTTTCTTATAAAAACTTGTTGTTTATCCCGTTAACAAAAAAAAAGGGAAAAACTATCCACGTCGTTAACCCTTGCTGACATGGCACGGGCATTTTCATCAAACCACGTAAAATAGATGTTGACATGGCATAAAGAAATAATTACAAACAAATAATATTATTACATTATAATCATAACTAAAATAATATAATTAAGCATCATTAAATTAATTGACTAAACTTGTGAAGCCCATAATTTTTGAGGAAATTATGTTTTCATTATTAGGTTTTAGTTTATTATTTTGAATTTTGTTAGAGAATAAGGGAGAGTCTCCCATGAATGGCTTATTTGAATTTTATCTAGAATAAAAGTCTTTTTATTATTCTTTAATATTAATAGTGTTCCCAATCCTAAAGTTTTAGAATATTTAAAAAGTATACTTGTGGTAGAGTCTTGTTAAATGTTAAGTTGATAATTGATATGAGCAAGACTTAAAAAGAGATTTAATATTATTTAAATATATTCTTAGGGATAATAATTAGATGAAGAGATACGATATGAATTCAATTATAAAAAAATGGGATTTAATTGGACTTAATTCTTAAATTGAGATTTCGAGGAATTGTCGGGGACCAAAATGAGAAGATATTAATGATAGGGACTAAAAGGGAAGTTTCCCCTTCTCACAGTATTAAGACATGCATGTAAAATAAAATAAACATGGGGGCTTTTTATTAAAAAGGGCAAGAACCCATGCACGCTATGTGTATAAGCACGTGGGGTGCTCGTGCATCCTCACCAACCGTCCGATTCGGGGAGACAGTCGATCGCGAGGACAACGCGCGTCACTGTGCGCAGCTTCGCCGCCAAGGAACCAAGCAAATAAGGCCGGGATCTTATCCAGATTCTGTTTTTCTGTTTAAACATGGATTCGAAGTGTTATCCGATCGTTTGGAGATCTCCATGATGCTCCATATAAGGGGGGCCTTGAAGAAACCCTAGCCGTCATTGAGAAGGAAGGGGGTCATCATCGGATAAGAAGAGGCCGACGGAGAGGTGAGCGCAGAGAGAAGCACAACATCTTCTGTCACCAGGGCCTTCTTTTCGGAAGCGCCGCGAACACCGTCACTTCTGTAAGCCTTCTAGACCCCTTAGAATTTATGATAGGAGTTCATAAAGTGAGATGAGAACATGTATATTTGACAGAGGATAGAGTATAGGGAAACAAGCATGGGTGTCTCTATGGTTGGAGTAAGGACAGAGGCTCCTTTGAATCTGTGAGGGTGACAGTGAGAAACTTTAATTTTCTGAGGGTTGTTTGGTACCGGTGCTTGTGTTAGCTTAAAATTGCATTGTTTTAAATTTCCCTTGATAGGCATCCATAGATGTGAAGGGTTAATGAGATAAAGTATTCTGTAGAGATGCTGGAGAGGGATGAGTCTAGTTGTGTGAACCCATATCATGTGTGATGTATTCTCTGAGACAATATGTTCCAGGGATAGAGAAGTTGGAGAGGTGTGGTGATTGCTTGACTTCAGCTGCAATTGGGTTTGATTAACTCTTTAGGATGGTGCTGTGGGTACTTGATTTAGAGGATACGTGGGTGTGGTGAGGGAAGTGATGATTCACTTGTGCAAAGATAGGGTTGTGGTCAAGTGGTGTGGCTTAGTTGTGTAGGGTGTAGCTTGATGAGATTTTATGTGTTGAGAAGTTGGTGATTAAAGAGAAAGATTGTGATGCTGGGTTTTGTTCTGGGGAGTAGATGTTAATACTTTTAAATGGTGCTCTCTTGGTTAACTTTGTATGTTGTGTTGGTTGAGGAGGTTGAGAGTATGGTTTATTTCACGAGGAAATAGGGGGAGTGAGAGGTAGCAGGAGTTGAGAGTGTCTCTTGTTTTGATAAGGTTGATAAGAGATATAAGGGACAGGCTGTTCTCTTAGAATTGGAAGTGCTGGTTGATAGAATGGTCACAGGTCCGGTTCAGATGAATGAATGTAAGTGGGGTTTTGGGTCGGGTTTACTGGGCCTGTGTGGGTTGGGAGATTTAGTCAATTAAATTGATTTAGTTAAAGGGAGATAATTTTTGGGTTTGTTTTAGATAGAAGTGGGCAGGCCCAATGGGCTAATAATAAAGGAATTAACCCAATATAATTTATGGGCTTAATTAAGGTAATCATTTAGTTAATTAAGTGGTTAATTAATTGAGACGGTTGAGCTAGGTTTAATAATGGGCCGGGTCCATTTAGTGAACTTGCATTATAGTAGTAGTCAATCCGAATTACACGAGTATATCTTGAGAGTGGACTTGTGTTTGCCAAATATCGGCGTGGATGCGTCAGGAGGATATTCCGTGGAACACCAGACTACATGATTTTAGAGGTAAGTTACCTACGCCTCGATTCCCGCCCATCTTTGGGTTTTCCTTGTTTTTGTTATTGCTATTTATTTTAGCATGTTCTGTTGAACTTCTGTTATTGGATGCATGCACGTACCTACAAATTGTTTGTTTTCCTTCTTTTGTATGTGCATGGTTGAGAGCTAGAGATAGAGTTTTATTCATTGCTTGTTATGCTCGTCAGGCATGCTGTCCTGTGACCGACGCTTGACCATGGGCACATGGTCTTGTGTGCTAGCCGGGTAAGTGTGCTCTGGACGGGTTCATTTTCCCGATTCAGTGGAGCAAATGTTCAAGTAGGGCGTTCAGGGCTGAGGACACCCTGGCGTTCTGATAGTTCCGTGCCGGGGGAGGATACTCTGGTAGTCCAACCTGTTAGTGGGACGGTACACTGACCGTGTCGACACGTAAGAAAGGTGGCGCTACTGAGGTACGACCGGAGGGTCGATTCCAGGAGAGGCTGGGTGTTGGCAGGGAAAGTTTGCTGATATCATTCTTGGAATTTTGTTCCGGGCCTGAGGGTCATTGTTTAGACTAGGAGTCTTTTCCTTGATGTTTACTTGATAGGCTCCTAGGTTCTTGATTGTGCGGGCGTAGTCCCGGTTGTTTTCATTTATTAAATGCTTATTGCTTATCATGCTTATTGATTCGCTTCGTTGAGATCCCTGCGGGGAACTTACTAAGCTTTCCTTTCGAAAGCTCATCCTTCTTGTCTTCCTTTTCTTTTCAGGATTAAAGGAACAGTGGGTACAGATACAGGAGCTATGCGTAGAGGTTCGAAGAGCACATAATTTTTGTGAGAACCATTGTATTTTGTTTGGGACCCTTGTAGGGCCATGACTTATACTTTTAAGTTTTAATTTCCGCTGTGTAACTCATTGTTATTAATGGAAATAATGTTATATGTTCATGATCACTAGGCCTTGTATCCAAGCGGAGCCCGTCTCCATTTGGGTACGGCCGGTCTGTGCAGGTGTATGAGATCCCGGGATCCGGGTCGGGGGGTGACAAAACTCTAATCCTAACTTTAACCCAAACCATAATCTAATTAACTAATTTATTAAACTCAAACCCTACTTAACTAAACCCTAACCTATCCTCTCCCTCTCCCACCCCCATTGCCACGCATGACAGCCCCCTCCCTCTTCCTCTCCCTCCGCCCCTCTTCCTCTCTCTCTTACCCGCCACCCCCTCCTCCTCTCCCTCCATTCCTCTTCCTCTCTCTCTCTCTCCCCGCCGCCCCCCTCCTCTCCCTCCGCCCCTCTTCCTCTCTCTCAACCAACCAAAGGTTGAACATTTCGAGGTAGCTCTGCATGCATCAGATGGGGAAGTTCCCTGGCACAATCATGTAGACTGCTCCAGCTTCAATCATTGATCATAAAAAGGATATGTTGATCAGTATTTTCATATATGATTAATTTCATATTCTAATTGATTAAATTAAATTCAATTAAATAAAAGTTATATTCTCAAGCTTCTTCTGAGAAGCTTCAATCTATAGTGAAGGAAGAGGGGTGGAGGAAGAGGAGGGGGAGAGAAGGGAAGAAGGGCTGAGGGTAGTTGTCACGTGGGGCGCCGGCGGCGGGGTGGGAGAGAGAATAGGCTTAGGGTTTAGTTAATTAGGGTTTGGGTTTAATTAATTAATTAATTAGATTAGGGTTAGGGTTAAAGTTAGGGATACCCTTGCCACATCA
Organism: Dioscorea zingiberensis; assembly: GCA_026586065.1. NCBI lineage: Eukaryota > Viridiplantae > Streptophyta > Magnoliopsida > Dioscoreales > Dioscoreaceae > Dioscorea > Dioscorea zingiberensis. The sequence continues at coordinate 16,908,472 of CM048818.1, forward strand.
GCATGGGTTAACGTCGTTGACGATTTTTCCTTTTTTTTGTTAACCAGAAAAAAACCACTTTTCTTATTTTGTAAATATGTGAACCAACATAGTTTTTTTTTTTTGAAATTTTCTCTATTATTTATTTATTTATTGATGAAGGTGACAAGCACCCCAAAATATACCCAGGTGTGGAGCTTAACTGCAACACACACCTAAGCCCCTACCTTGTGCATGTAGGGGCTTGATCTCAGGATCACTTAGGAGAACATACCACATTCGTCTTACACAAGGGACCTGATACCAGTAGACCAAGAGGTCGTTGGTACTCTCTAGAGTTTTCCAAAAGTCGTTTAGCTCTAGGGTGCTCAAGAAAAAGAAGGGCTTAATTATAAATTATTATATTTTTATTAATACTTATAAATTACTTAAATATTATGTTTAATTATAATCAACAACCAGTCAACACTTCAAATGTTGACTAGGCAACCTCATAACTATTTTAACAACTAAAATGATCATCTTAAATTTAAATTAATAATAAAATTTAATTTATATAAACTTTGAGCCTATAGAAAAAAAACACTGAAAAATAGAATCAACTTGCTATTACTCCTTTTATATTTATCGGTCATTATATTTTTTTTATTTTAGATGTATTAAAAAAAATATACCAATATACAAATTTTAAGTTAAGTTTCATGATAAAGATTCAAACAAGATGGATATATATTTATCTCATATATGAGATATAGATATATATGGTTGTTAGATATAGTTTAGATTATATATATCTTGTTTAGTCCCACATTGGTTATTTATCTTTGGTGTCTATGTTACTAGCCTATATATAGGCCTCTGCTGTATATTCAATAATATATGATATGATTCTCTTTATAACCTTTCTCTTAACATGGTATCAAGAGCATAGGTTTTGAATCCTCTTAAAATAAAGTTTTCTTTGGGGCCGGGTCCCTCTCAACCCGGCCCCAACCCCAGTTGTCCGTTGCTGCTTCTATGCCCGCTGCTGCTCATGTTGCTCAAGGATGCCGCTCCGATTTTCTCTGACTTTTCTCAAATCTTCCAGGCTTTTCTATGGATCTTCGCGTTTTTTTTCTTCCCGGATATTCCCGGCTTTTCTTCCCGAATATTCCCGGATTTTCCCGGCTTTTCTTCCCGGATCTTCTCGGGTTTTCCTCCCGGATCTTCTCGGCTTTTCTTCTCTGATCTTCGGCTCTTCTTCGGATTTTTTCGGCTTTTCTTCCCGAATCTTCCTTCCCGGCTTTTCTTCCGGGATCTTCCCGGCTTTTCCGGATATTCTCGGCTTTTCTTCTCGGCTCTTCTCCGGATCTTTTGAAATCGGATCTTCTCTGATCTTCCCGGATCTTCTCCGGATCATCCCGGATCTTCTTCTTCTCCCGGCGATCCACGACTGGCTACTTCTACACCGACGACCACCACACGGCCCTGTCCGCGAGGCTCTTTCTTCTCTCTTGGCGACCACCTCGTGACCCTTTTGACGGGATGTTTTGTTGGGCTCTCTGTTGGTGGCTTCTCACTTTATCCGGTGTTCTGTTCGTGATTAGACGGTCTCCCTTCGCTATCTTCCATCTGAGGTCCAGATTGCTGATTTCTTCACCAAGACTCAGGCGACCCTTTGCGATTTCTTCTCCCAAAGGCCACCGCTGCGGCCTAGCATACCGGTGATTACATTATCCAAACTCAAGACTCTTGATCCGCCTTGAGTTTGAGGGGGGGTGTTATGGATATATATTTATCTCATATATGAGATATAGATATATATGGTTGTTAGATATAGTTTAGATTATATATATCTTGTTTAGTCCCACATTGGTTATTTATCTTTGGTGTCTATGTTACTAGCCTATATATAGGCCTCTGCTGTATATTCAATAAGATATGATATGATTCTCTTTATAACCTTTCTCTTAACAGTTTTTTTTTTATTTTATGTGGTTGAGTTTCCTTCTGATCATCAGATGATGTTCTCCTACTCTAAACCACACAATATACTACAAATAAATAAATAAAAATAAATTTCCAATTCTTTGATTTATTAACACGCGGGTGTTGGTCAACGTTGCTACTATGGAATTATGTAAATTTGAGATTTCCACTCAGATATTTGAATGATTTAGTTACACACTTCTCTTATTTTCTCTAAACAAACCGAAAATTTTAGTTACATGAAAAAAAAAATATGCCAGGCTTTTTTTTTTGTGTGTGTGTGTGCATCATTTTTATTTTTGTTTATTTGTTTTTCAATAATCCAAATAAACCTTAAATGATTTCTTTTAAAATCAATTACTGAGAAGAATTAATCAGTATTTTGAAAATTTTGAATTTTGATTTGATGTCTTTGACTAAAAAATTAATGTGGAATTCAGGAATTTGCTCATCAGCTTCCTCAAAAATATTTGTCATTTATTCCTTATACAACTTGACAAATATAAGCTTTCTTTCACTATAAGTTCACAATTCTAGATTATTTTAAAATAATAATAATAAATTCATTGTACTAGTTGCCCCCTTTCTTTTTGTGAGAAAAGTGGATAAACCACATTTATTTATTGAATAGTAAAGAGTTACAAGGGCCCCTAGTCGAACCGAGTAATATGTTCATAGTTCCCCGGGCTTAGGTGTCGTCGTTGTCGTTCGCCCTTAGATTGAGTTGTTCTTGGTCTTCCTCTTCAAAGTCCGTTTCGGCAATGTTGGCACCCGCTCCTCTTGGGTGAGTAGGAGACTCCTGTTGATGTGGGCACGCATTGGTCTAAGGAACGTTTGTTGGGTGCCATGTGCACCCTCGAACTTGGAGAGAAAAAGCAAATCAATGTGTCGGATGAGTCTTAGATAAACATGTCGTTTATTATGGAAGCATCTCGCATTCCTTTCCAACCTATAACGCCCCGACCCGAATCCTGGGACCCGGGGCACATCATAGATCGATCATATTCAAGTAGAGACAAGCCCTACTCGGGTACAAGGCCTAAGTAGAACAAGCAGATAACTTAAAACTTCATAAATTATATTAACAAAATCAGAGTTCATAAAATGACATAATCCCAAGGGTCCATATACCCTACACATGTCCGGACAACAAATCCTACAATATCTCACTCAAAAGAAAGTAAACAATAAAAGAGGTTCTAAACCTCATCAAAGCCCGATCCTTCGCGCAAATCCTCTAGGTCAACTCTCATGTACCTCAGGACCTGAAAAAAAAAGAAACACGTGCATGAGCTTTCGAAGGGAAAGCTCAGTAAGTACCCCGCAGGGACCATAAGGAATCAAATATGATCAAAGACATATCAATCAACACATCATCAAACAAATGGGGACAACGCCCCGTGTCATGAGAGCCTAGGGGTCTCGGACCTACCACAAAGACCTAACAAACGGTAGGGACCCCTAATCTCATAATAGCTCCTCCGGCTTTGGAAAAGAACTCAACAAACCTCCCCCGGTCAGCAACACACAGCATCCGTTGCCAACGACTACCTGTCGCTCCTCGGTAGCGCTACCTCTCTCACATGTCGACATGGCCAGCGTATCAATCCCACTAACAGGCAAGACAACCAGAGTATCACCCCTCTGGCATGGAATGCCGGAACGTCAGGGTGTCCCGTCCCCGAACGTTCTCTCTCAAACCGGAGCTCACCTGCTCCTCTGAACCGGGCGGAAGAACGAGCTCAACCAACACACACCAACCCGACCAACATAAGTGCCGCACGCCACAATGGTCAAGTGCCGGACACAGGTGGAACTATGCTCTATGAGTACGCATACCCATCCAGACGCATACCACCCAACCTAAACACTCCGACCACGAGTCTCACAGTAATGTCCCGGTCCACGGTGGCATGCTCAGTCAGCATCCAAAAGCAAACTCATACAACATCCAATCAATCGGTATAGAAGCATCAAACCAAAACATATATATACCGGGATTCAATAACAGATAACCAAAGCCCCATAGCAATGTGCACAAGCACGAAACCAATAAAGGACATACCAAACCAGGTAATAGCAAGACCAAAGAAACCCATTTTTGGGTGGGAGCCTAGGCAAGAGTCACTTACCTCCAAATGCAATCCAATCAAACGCTCCATATCTGTCCCTATGAAGCTCAAAACTCCACGTCGGTATCTGGTAATCACAGACCCACGCTCAACAAATGCACGAGTGTTTAAAAGTCATAACTTCTACAATGCATGTGAAACTAAATGGGCTCGGCCCATTACACACACCCAACTCGATTACCTTAGCCTTATTAACCAGATTTGACCAAAAATCCAAACTAGGTTTAGAATACATTAATCATCTACTTAGACCGATTAACTCAACTCAATCAAGTCTAAGCGGATCAATTCACCACAACTAAAATTAAACCCGACCTCTTATATTAGACCAACCATCTTGGGTTTAAAGGGAACCAAGACATTACTCTTGTCCCCAATTCATCCAACCTGCCCAAAGGCCCAATTACACAACCCAAAAGTATTTATCCTCATCTAACACCTCCAAGTTGATTAACCCAAAGAAATCTTTTTAACTAGACTTGACCAAGTCCCAAATTGATTGACCCAATTACTTGAATAAAATCCAATTTAACTCAATATTTAATTAATGAATATTAGTTAAATTAATGCAACTTCAACATTTCTTTGGAACCAATCATCTATCAAAACTCCCCAAATAAGCCTCTCCTCATTGCCAGTATTTACCACACTATGAAATCAGATGATCACTCAAACAAATCACCTTAACTATCCTCTGAAATATAGCCATGTTATCCTTTAAGCATTTCTAGAAGTTCATAAAAAGAACACAACCCATTTCCCTCCATTACAACCACTAACCCTTTAAATCAACTACCTTGTAGCCATGAGTATCCACTAATCCTCTCTCCATCCTTCATGGATCATCAACTATCAAGTTTCACACCCACGAAATCAGTGACATAACATTACTGAGATCCATACCCAATGAATCCAATCTATATATGAACCAAAAATATGAAATATTAGCATGAACTAGTACCACACGAATTCATAAGAACACCACCACTACCCAAACATGTACTCGCATACACTCATAAAAAGGTCAAAGCAAATACCCAAACACCTCTATTACCTTTGATTCATATCCCAGAATCCTAGCAACTTAATAATCTAGTCTTTATTTAATAGACCAAACCCATGCCTCTCTTCTCACAAGCATTCACCCATGCTCTACTCTAAATTAAACCCACCCTAGATAGAATAACATCCTCATTAGTTCATGTTGTCTTTCATACACAACCACAATAATCACCAGCTTTTATAACCCATGCTAAAGCTCTAACATGTCCATGCTTTCATGAACCTTCAAAGATAGGGATAGATTGGTTTTACACTTCTCATGATCATGTATATAAATTCAATTCATGAAACCACCCATGGAGGTCAAACTCCAACCCTTGGACCAATTCTTTACTCATTCAGTCCCCCATCTATCCTTATAACCCATGCATGCATGCATACATGAATCCTCACATTTATCACCACACACAACTGAGACGCAAGAATTTAGAGAAACTCACTAAGTATAGATGTCGACAGACACTGAAGACAAACTGACTGTCCAAACTAGATCTCCACCGTTCCGATTGGAGCAGGACAAGTCTTCACTGCGCTCACCAAAAATCAGCTCGATCAGACTAGTAATGATTATCTGATTGAAGCAGATGATGAAACTGGTCGGTGCAGGAATCCAGCAGCGATAGGTTCTGTTTCACACCCTAGAACCATACTCTCCCGGCCACCAAAAACAATTTTCACCGTTAAAAATGAAGAATGAAGAGTCACGAATAATCTCACCAAAAATCAGCACGATCCAACAGTGAAAATAGTCGGAATGGCAATGAACATAGAGCATGCTCAACACAATCAAAACCTCATGCCTATTTCTGCACCTTTGTAGACAATTTCTACTCAATCATCATTATCTCTACTATCGTGAGCATCTAACTAATCTTCAACTTCATCATGGACCTTTACATGCCATATATAGGCCTTACAAATGAAACTTCTACAACCCTTCACATTCTAAACCTCCCTCATAAACCCCAAGACAATATCCAAATAATTCCAACCTTTCAACTTTATAACCCCCATGGCATTTTTTCATATTCCATTACTCTTCTCAAAACCACCATGGATAGAAAATAAATCATTTGGGTTTGACCAATTTGATCAACCTAAAAGAATGCCCATCCTTGAGTTGGCTCATCTAGCCAACTCTACTTATATTCAGAATTCAAATCCATTACCAAATTGATTAAATCGACTATCTCCAACTTAGGTCTAAACCTTGGTCCTTTTTATTTATTCAATTAATTGACTTGATTGAACTCAACCATCAAAACTTAGCCTATTACTTAAATCAAGTTAATAATCGAATCAAATAAACTTAACCACTTAGCCCAAACCATTTTAATTGACCAATTAATTTAATTGTGAACCTAGGTTAAACCTGTTTAGATAGACTTGATCTCAGCCCATTTGGTTATCCCAAATCAACTTGTCTCAATTTCTAATCGGTTCAAATAGTTAATTGATCAAACTCAACATTTTAGTTAAGCCCAACCCATCAAGACGATTAATCCTACCAATTAATCAACCTAGTTTAGTCTCACCCAATTTAATTCAGTAATCTTACAATTAAACAATTAAATTGATTATCCTAACTACACTATACTTGATTAATCAAATAAAAATAATATCACACTTAAATAAACCAAACTATGTCATTTAATTAATCAATACCTTATTAATTGTCACAGTTTATTAAAATCATTAAACTAATCCAGTTGATTAATTAACACTAACCTGTGATTAAAATAATTAATTAAAATGATTAATTAACTCTTTTTTTCCCCTCTTTCTCTCCCGGCCGTGCCTCACCGGAGAAGACTGCCGGAAAACCCAGCTCATGTCTGTGGACCTTTCTCCGTCGGAGTTCCATGCTCCAAGCTTTGTCTCGGCCGGGGCATCTTTTTGCGCTCATCGGCGACCATCAGTTCCCTTCCTCGGGGCCCGGCAACCACCGGCTAAACCCTCCTCTCCGGTGAGCTTGAACCGGCATCAATTCATGTACATATTCTAAAACTTTTAACAGGGAAAGCCTTGTTACCTTGGTTCCGAACTTCTGGTGGCGCAAGCGGCGGAGATTGTCCCTCCGAGGCGAAAATCCTCTTCTCCGATCACCCTCTCCGACAAGCTTCATGTTCTCGGAGTGCGTCTTCTTCCCCTTTGCTCAACGACGGGGCTGCTCTTATAAAGCTTAAGGGAAACGGAACAACGGGTGATCGCTGGCCTTCTCACCCGCAACGGCTGGAGAAGGGGAAGGGACAAGCAGCGGCGCTTGCATTTCGAAAAGTAGCGGCCGTTCTTTGAGAAAGGCGACCGTGCCTCGAGATGAGCTCTCGTGGATGAATGGTGAAGATCGTTAGATCAAATACAACGGCCAGATAATCATCCAGTTGCTTCGTATCACGCTTTCAACTTGAACGAACGGCCACGATTACATCGTGATCAACGGCCAGATTAACCCATCCTGTCTCGATCTTGAGTCCATTTCAAGATGAGCGGTCCTCGTCAACCCGCACCGTGAGGTCACTCTCACCGCCCTCTCCCTTGGTGCCTAGGATCCAGCATACATTCAGATGGATCTACTCTAGGCTTGCCATGTGGCCTCACGATTGCCTTTATAATGCATCGCAATCGATCCTAACTCATGATCTTTTAATCCTGACTGTTGAACCATTTGTATAAGGGTTTTGATCTGAAAAATTATCCAGAAGTCCCTAAACTTTGTTAGGTTACACTTAAGTCCCCCTCCTGTGAGAGAGGACAATTTCAATCAGGTCCTCAACACTTTTGGGAGCTATAACTAGGTCCCTAACGACCCAAACTAACCCTAATTAGGGTTTTATTTATTTTAATTCCCCTTTTTACACTTAATTTAAACAATTTAAACCACCTAAGTCAACCACTTCGAAGGCTAGAGAATTTTCCTTAATTAAGAAATTAATTAAAGAGAATTTTTAAACCAAATTCATATCTTAATCAACTAATTGTTTAAAGAGCAATTAATATACTTTAATTTTTTTCAAAATATCCAAACAAATCCGAGTTTGGGAACCTTCCTTTTAAGTGACTAAAACAAGAAAAAATTTACTCCATAAAATCCTTGGATTTTACACAACCAGAGGCTCCAGGTGACTGCCAACTCCTGTAGGTTCCAGCTCTTTCACAGGTGTCGTCCCAACTTGAGGTCGGTGAGGAGTCACCCCATAGATCTTGTATCTTAGTAGGATTGATCCGACACCCAAGGAGGGAGGTGTAGTGGGACCATATCCCTACTACATAGTGGCATTAATTTGATCAACAGGTGGTCGTTATCCTCAACTCGATTATTGCACAAGAAGCATTGTGTCTTTCCTCTTACCAGTTTCTTTTTGCCAGGTTACTCAGCATTGGGAGTTTGTCTGCCTAGGCCAACTAGGCAAATAGTTTGACTTTCAAGGGAGCTGGTAGCTTCCAAAAGAGTATTGGGAGTGGGCATCTCATCCCTCAGTCGATACGAAAGCGGCAGAAGGACTTGACGGAGAAATCTTGTGTGGAGGTGAGACTCCATTTCCTACGGTCTGCCTGACGGGCTGGCAATTGGCCAAGGTGCTATTATAGCTCTTGCCACAGCGCTTGCGCCCCTTGAGTTAGGGGCACCGGTTTGCGGAGTGCTACCCCTCTCACCTGTAGTTGTCGTGCTTCCCGTACAGCATGTTCCGCCTTCATCCACAGTGTTTGGAATTCTGGAAAAGATTTGCCCGGGCTGGTACCATTGAGCCATTTTTCAAACCAGATTCTAATTGTAGCCCCAGTACCTGGTATGGCTACTATATTTGCCATGGTGAGGTCATGAATCTCAGCGATCCCTTTCTAAAAAAAGGAGGCCCTGTTGAGTACGGGACAGAAAGGGTTCACCTATGTACCTCTAAAGTAGGCATGCGCGATGATTCTTTCGCAGATTCTCATCTAACCATTCAACAACCACCACTACCATTTTCCAAGGAGGGCTTCATTAAAATCTTTCATGTTGAGAATGCCCCATCCTCCGAGCTCCTTCGGCCTCGTAAGTGTCTCCCATTTTATTAACCGATAGGCTTTGGAGTTTGGGTTGGCTCCTCTCAATAGGAAGTCTCTTCTTTATCTCTTCTATGCGTCGGAGGACCCATTGCGGCAACTTGTACATGGCCATCCAATAGTTAGGGATTGCCGTGAGGATCGAGTTTATTAGAGTGACGCGACCACCCATAAACATTAGCCTCCCTTTCTAGGATGCCAGCTTGTTTCCCATTTTTTGGTTGAGTTTGTCCCATTCCACCCTACGGGGTCTACATCCTGCAAGTGGGATGCCTAGGTAGTCAATTGGGAGAGGGTTCAAACGGCAGCTCATTATTGAGGCTAGTTCTCTCGCCTCCACCTCCGATATCCCGATAAGGACGACGACACTCTTACTAAAATTTATCTTTAGTCCTAATAGTCCCTCGAAAAGTGAGAAAATGAACTTCAACGTTCTAAAGTCACTCATTTTTTCGGAGCTGAGTATGAGGAGGTCATCTGCATATAACAAGGCTGAGACTCTTTCTCCCTCTATCGTTCCCATGTGATAACCCTTGTAAATGTTTTCATGCATGGCGTGTGACACCATTGTGGTGAACACGTCCATCACTAGGGTGAATAACATAAGAGAGAGGGGGTCACTCTGACGTAGTCCCCTTTGATGTCTCACGTAGCCCATTGGGGCTATTAATTAAGAAATTGGATTTAGAGGATTGGAGGATCTTCCTGATCCATCCAATCCATCTCGCTCCAAAACCTCTTGCTTGGAGGATTTCAAGGAGGAATTCCTAGTCTACAATGTCGAAGGCTTTCTCAAAGTCTACTTTTATTAGCACCTTTCCCTTTCTTTTCATACTATAAATGATTTCTTCTGCAGCTACGATGTTGTCTTGGATGTACCTACCCTTTATAAAGGTCGTCTGATTTTCATGTACTAAGCTCGTGATGATTGTCTGGAGCCGGTTGGCTAGCACCTTGGTAATGAGTTTAATAGAGCAATTGAGCAGGCTAATTGGTTGGTAATCCTTAATTGTAGATGCTCCATTCGTCTTCGGGAGCAGAATGATATGTGCCCAATTCAACCTTTTTAGATCAGCAGTGTCCTGGTATAAGTCCATGGAGGTTTGTAATATGTTCCCTTTTGTGAAGTTTCATCCTTGCTGATAGAGATTCATGGGGAAACCATCGGGTCCTACCGCCTTATCCGGGTTAAGTTCCTATATGACAACAAAGATTTCATGCTCTAAAAACGGGTCGTCAAGTCGTGATAGGTCTGTGAGACATCAATGGGATACGTCAAGGTGTGCGATTGTTTCATTCCAAATAAGGTGGTGAAGTGGTCAAACATTGTCCTCCCGATGTTGCTGGGTTTGTTGTGGACATGGTCCCCTGATGCCAACTGATGGATTAAGTTTTTGTTTCATCTCTGGTTGGCAATAGAGTGGAAGAAATTCGTATTCCTGTCCCCCTCCTTCAGCCAAGTGATTCTTGAGCATTGCCTCTAATGTTCCTCCTTTCGTCTGATTATGTTGTCATATTTGTTTTTGCTAGATTGGAGTGATAACTCCTCTGCAGTGGAGAGTTGACGCTACTCACTTGTGGTATCCAGTCCTTCCATGTTCCGTGCTAGTTCGTCCTTTCTAGACCTTTGTGCGTGATGTTCCTCCTTGCTCCATTTTCGTAGCCTTCCTCTTGTCAGAGTTAGCTTTTTTGCCCACTTGTAGGTTTTGTCCTTCTCAAAATCATTATGTTCACACCAGTTACTCAGCATGTTCGAAAAGCTTTCAATTCTTCCCCATCTTCTGTTGAAGCGGAAGGGGGATTGTTTAGGAACATGACGATCGCATTCTAAAGCGATGGGTACATGATCAGATCGGATCCTTGGAAGAGCAGTCTGAAGATACGGGGGTGCGCCGACATCCATTCGAGAGACAAGAGAAAACGGTCAAGTCGGATCATGGTTGAGGATTGTCTTCCGTTTGACCAGGTATATCTTCTACCAGTCAAAGGGGGATCGTACAGTTGGAGTTCCTCGATGAGGTCGTTGAACTCCTGTTGGTCCTGAGTGTCTCCTTTACGGGTGTTCCTATCCTCCTACCTTCGTGTTGAGTTGAAATCACCCCCTATCATCCATAGCTCCTGCCAACGCCTTCATATCGATCTCAACTCATCCCATAAAGCTCATTTGAGTCTTCTTTCACACGGTCCATAGACCGTGGTGACCATCCATCTACTCTGCTTTGACTTGTTTTCAATGATCACTGTTACGGAGTAAGAGTCTGTGTAACTGTTGGTAAAGCCGAGAGGTGCTGGGTTCCAGCCAATACAACAACCACTGCAGGTGTTGACTACGGGTAAAGTAGCTTTTTTGTGTAGGTGTTTTTCTCCAATCGAGCGCCAAATTTGGTTATCTATGTTTTGGAGTTTTGTCTCTTGTAGACAGAAAACCTCCAGATTGTGAGTTATGATGAAGTCCCTTACTAGGAAACGTTTCCTTCATTTTCCTAGTCCCCTTACATTCCATGTGATGACTTTCATAATTAAACTATCACATGCCCTGGTGTGAGACACTGCAAGGGAGGGAGGTTAGCTGCCTGCCTTCCCCTCAGCACATCTTTGCCTCAGGAGTTGAATCATTTGATCGGCGTTGACCTCTGAAGTGTCTAGTTGGACCCCCACTTGGAGTGCTTTTGTGATGATGTCCTAACCCGGCCATTTTGTGAGGGTGATCGGGACTATACAGAGGTTGTCATCGTCTTCCCCTTTCCTTGCTATGCCACCTCTGGTCCTTTTTATAGCTTTGGTCAGGGTATTTTGGCATACAATGGTAGCTTATGGGTCCGGAGGTTTGATCTTTCTTGGTCTTCCTCTTTGCTTGGGCATTGATACCTAGGTTTCTTGAGTCCATGGTGGGAGAGTTGGTTGGGAGCTTTCACCTGCTATGTTTGATAAGGTTCTGATCCCAGTTGGTTGGAATGGTCTAACATAATTGTTTTCCATGATGTAATCAATTCCCATGCCTCTTCTGTGATAAGATTCCAAATGTCCCCAATCTTTTTTAGTGATGCCCTGGAGAGGTCTATTTCCAATCCATTGTTTAGGTTTTTGACATTTGTGTCACCTGGATTATAAGATACCATGATGTAGTCTGAACACCTCATTGGGCTCTTAGATTGATTACAAGAGTTGGTCATTACATTCATGGGTGGTGGGGGGGGGTTAATATTTCTGAAGCTAGGCCTAGTGGCATCTGATAAATCTCCAAGGGTGTTGGACCATGCTCGTTGGGAGGAGTTGGGTCTTGTTCAAACTGTTGTAGTGGGTCTGCATAGTAAGGGTTGGAGCTAACATTATGGGTTGGGAGATATAGTTCATCATGAGCTTCTCTCTCCACCTGACATGTTTTGTGCGTGTGTGGGTGGGACCAACGCTTCTAGGTGGGTGATCCAGACGCTCCACGGGCGCAAGCCAGGTTCACACTTGGATGCACTGGACTCTGTGGGACCAGCTCATCCTGTGACCCAACCGAGTCCACCTTCCACGAATGGGTCCTTGGACCTCTCCACGCGGAGTGCATGAGTCGGTCCTCGTCTGTTCTAGCAAGATGGTCCACGCTCTCATTAGTCGTCGTACCCATGCGCCCACGTCGCATTGGCATGATCTATTCCATCACCTCCTTCTCTGTCCTTTCCATGGTCACCTCCGCCGCTTCTGTCCTCTCGCCACCCTGTCTGAACTCCGTCAATGGTCGGTTCCTAAGTAGTGATGCTTGGCCTGTACTATGAGCCTCGGTTTGTGCACTAGTGGCAGGGATGGTGGAGGAAGCGGCTATCGTCAGGCCGATGATGATCCCTATTTGTCTTCTGCCCGCCGCCTTCATCGGCTCTTCCATCGCCTCTGCCATCTTGACCTTACCTTTGTCTGGCCTATAGACAGTGTGTTGCACCAATACTTGGGGAGGCTCATCAGTCTGTGGATCACCACTCTAAGCCACGGTGGAGATGCGACCATGTTATCTTGGTAGCCAGATGCCATCCCACGGGAAAGGTGGCTGGCCAGCGTCCATGACGAGGAAATAGCTGAACTTTCTGGTGCCCATGCTGCAATGGATATATGAAGGAAGCTTTCTCAACCTCCTGATTCTGAGGAGAACTTTGACATCGTTGTCGTAGTGCATGATGTGATTTGCCACCGCTAGCAGGTCTCCGGCGGGCTTCAGGAGGCGAGCCTCCGAGTCGCGGCTCCAGCAATCCATAGGTAGGTTTTGGACTATTACCCACCTGGTTGCACCCTTAGCTCTGCCCAATCGATAGAGGTCCGGTGTTCAGGGCTCGAAGCCTAGTGTGAATCGTAGCACCTTCAAAGGACCCGCCGCCTCAGTCTACCACGCTAATTAAGCTGATGGGAAAGCTGTGATGAAGCGTCTGTCCCGGAGGGGCTTCACTTCCCAGCGCCAGTACTCATCTACAAGGCACGAGAGTACGTCAGTGGCATCTGATTTGTCCACCATACCTTCCTGTCGTTCCGTGACGTTAATGACGGAGAAACTCTTTATCCGCTCTCTCCTTGCTAACATGTCAGAGTCGAGAGTGACAGAGATGAAGAGATGCTTAGATTGCTCCTTTGTTTCCACCTTCTTCTTGGTTGTAGGTTCCACCGCAGCTGCTCGGCCTAGTGTAGGTAGAAGCCCTGCTTTCGTCTTTCCCATCTTCTGTTTTGTTATTTTAAACTGGAGAGGTGCGCTGCTGAGCTGGGGTGGGGCGTCATTGGTGGTGCTACCACGTTCTCTTGGACATACTCTTCCCTTGTGACCCACACCGCTACACATCTTCTGCATGTAATCTCCCGCCGGCACTCGTCGGTGCGGTGGCCTAGACACAAGCATTGCCCGCACACTGTTATCGTACCGGGAGGGGTGAGTAGGGTCGGTGGGGAGCAGCGCGAGAGAGAGGGTTGCACCACCCTGGCTTTCCTTGTTCCGTCAAGCAGCTGCCGGCGGTATTTGCGGCTCACCACCTTCTCCCATCTTTTCTCGGTAACCCGTTGAGATGATAGGTCATGTTTCAAGTCTATCCGCAGTGGTGGTGGTGGCAGCGGCAGTGATAGGTCATGTTTCAGGTCTATCCGGGTGACAGTAGCATATGAGAGATGTTGCTCTCTTTGTCTTCTATGGCGCGCTCCAGGCCAGCGATCTGGCAGTGCTTTCCTCTTCCAAGTGACATTCCGTTGGAGGTCATCTTCCTTTCTTGCAACCCAAGTGGCGGGCTTCCTGTCTCCTGTCACCGTGCCTTTGGTGTACATCTTCCAGTCTCCGGTCGTCATTTCTCCGTTGGACTCCTCGTCAGTGTTCGTATTCACGGTGGTAGCCTCGCCGGGAATCGCCATCCTCGCCCACCATTTTGTTAGGATACTAGTTGCCTTTCAATATTATAAAGGGAGAACTTTGAATCAATCAAGTAAATTACATATAAGTTCTAGGTTAAGTATAACCATCATTATTCACAAGGAACAACTTTAGTTACTACATTGATTAAGTAATAATTAACAATCAACAAACTGTCTAAATGTTTATTTATAAACTAGAAGGAATATATAACATTTTTGTTTAATCTTAAAATTAATCTAATTCATTGAACTTGATCATGGACAAGACTCAATGGCCAATATTAGTTCATGAGTCAACGCTTTGATCTTTTCATAAGATACCAAATGAAATATGATGGAGAAAGGAGTGAGGAATTGTTGGAAATGAAAATGATTATATTAAGTGATAGAACCATATAAAATAATTAATGACTTGTTATCAATCTAATAAATGTTATTAGGTTTTAGTTAGGAGGGTTAAAGTTTTTTTAAGCCAAACATAAGAAAGTTGTCATGCTTTATGAAGAAATTCCTTCAAGACAACTTTGTTTGTAATTAATGGACTACATACTTTTTAGATCTCTATCATTTAGATGTTTACTCATTATATCATTACATTACATGGAACTAGTGACTTCATTAGCATATGTAGACTCCTTTTCAATATAACTTATCTATCATGTTAAGTAATCTTTAATTACTTAATTCAGTGTTTACAAAGTCAATTGGCTGACTGGATGATGATCATCATGGATAAGTTAATATATGTTTGACATCTCTTTCAGACTGGATGCATCTTTGTGGTTAAGTTGACCTGCAATAGTGTAAAACTAACGGACGGAACGAGGGAAAACTATTAAAGAGATTTACTAATATACCCTTCTAAATGGGTTTTTGTAAATTACCCTGTAAAAATTCAAAATTACTTAAACAACCTTGAAAAAGTTAAGACTTAAGAGTACTTTAGATTTCTTATTACTATAATTAAGTCTTAACTATTGTTAAAACTCAAACTTTTACATAAGCTAATTGTGATTGACCCCATGGATATATAAACAATAAAACATGTTTTATGGGAGTATGCAAGTATATCATTTTTGTTGGGGCATTACAATAAATACATACTTTTATAAAAGCATACAAACAAGTTTTTTTTTTGTGATGAACTGGGTATATAAAGTTGAGAGTTTTATAGAGTTTATATGCACATCTGTCAACACATAATCTCTTTACATGTAATTACAAAATTGGATTCAAATTAATATTTGGAAGAAAGAAGGTTTTCATATATACCATGAAAACTGTAATTATGTGGGCTCATGATATGGGTAAATTTTTTAGGGGTCACTAAACTATGTACATATTTCATTTTAGTTACCAAACTTTAATTTGTTTCAAAACAGTCACTGAACTTCAATTTGTGTTCAACGGGCAATCACCCAAGGGATTCTGGCGCCCATTTTTTGTCGTGGATGCTAGAGAAGCCAAGTAACTGATCCACATCAACATCCTCTTACTAAAACACACTCTTTCTTGCCCTATCTGAAAGAAAATCTAAACCCTAGCTCCGTTGTGTTGTCTTCTTCCCTATGTTATGTCAACCCAGTCTATCCAATTAACAAGATAAACAAATTGAATGAATTTTCTAACTAATTTAAATCAACTCTTCAATTTTACTAAAATTTACAAGGAGCTGGAGATTCATAGAACCAATAACTAATCAACAGAACATAGAACAAGCAGGTGTCAGAGCCAACACTCTCTTGAAGAAAGAACCTGTAACTTTGGAATAAAGTCAGAAAGAGCAAGCAAACACAATGGACTCTAAACAAGGAGGCAGTCATGGCCAAAGTTTTAAGCTTTCTTCAAACAAAGACAGACTTACATCAATACAAACAAAGAAACAGAAAACAAGGCTTTAAGCCTAGGAGTGTCCAGGTTTAGAGCTATGAAGGACACTGGTGGGAGAGAAGTCGCGTCATCCCTCCGGTCGCAGGTCACTCCACTGGGTTATTTTTTTGGAACAAATCGAGGAAGAAATGGCATTATGAGGAAGAGGATGCTAATGTGGCTCTCCGGTGTCCACGTCAACAAATGAGCATCAGAATCCCTTGTATGACTATTTGTTGAACATAAATTGGATTTGAGTGACTGTTATGAAACAAATTAAAATTTAATAACTAAAATGAAATCCGTACATAGTTTAATCACCTCCAAAATAATTTATCTCTTATGGTACACAATATATTCATAATGTAAAATATAATACAGTAATCTATTCTATTCAATTCAATTCAAAGTGTGAGGACCAAACATTACTATTCACTATACCAAAGTCTAAGTCAATGTTTTTTTTTCATTTTCTATAATTTCTTGGTGACGAAGCCTTTATTTTTTTCTTTTATTTTTTTAGATAAAACTTGTTGTGGTTTGAATTGGTCAACGGGTGAACCTAAAGCAGAGAAGTCACAATCACCTCCCAACCAAACCTAATTCCACTTGTCTCTATTATAAATATGCAACTTTGAAGCCTTTGAAGCAGAAGACATGTTGTGCATAAATCAATCTCATTAGAAAGCTTGGTTCATGAGCTGGCCTTGGAGAAAAGGAGGTATGCCAGCCCACCATCTCATTCTCATGCTGGACTTGTTCTTCTTCTTCTTTTTCCTCTCTTGCTCACTGAACAACAATGGCGGAGTACTACTTGTGATGGCACAAAACAGTAGTACTAGGTCTACTATAGACGTTGGTCTGGTTCTTGACCTTGAAACCCTAGCGGGGAAGAGGAGTCATGCAAGCATTTCCATGGCACTAGATGATTTCTATGCCTCTCATACTTCCTATGGAACAAGGCTTCTCATCCACTCAAGAGATTCCAAACAAGATGTCATTGGTGCCGCTTCTGCCAGTAAGCTTCTTCTTCTCTACAAAAACACGTTCTCTAGGTTTTCATTTGCATTTTTGCCAAACAAGAAAAAGATGAACTAATAATTCTTCTTAATTCCCAAGAAATAACTTGGAATCAATCCATCCCAATTTAGAAATGAAGAGTTTGACTTGGTCAAACTATGATCACACTCATTCCTTGCAATAGGTCTCAGCACTGGATCAGAGCTGGATCCAAGTGACAGTTAAGTTAGTTGACCTTTCTTTCTACCTCCCTTGTTACATACAGCTCTGGACCTGTTGAAGAACATTCAAGCTCAAGTGATCCTAGGACCATTATCATCATCTCAAGCAGAGTTCATGGCCTATCTTGGCAATGAGACCCGAGTCCCGATCATCTCCTTCTCGGCAACAAGCCCCTCCCTCTCGCCAGAAAGAACACCCTATTTCATCCGCACCGCCATCAATGACTCCTCTCAGGTAGGTGCTATCTCTGCCTTGGTTAAGTTTTTCGGATGGCGGGAAGTGGTGCCGGTGTATGAGGACACTGATTTTGGCTCTGGCATCATCCCCTACCTTGTTGAGGCTTTCCAAGCCATCGATGCTAGTGTTCCCTACCGGAGTGTTATCTCTCCGTCAGCCAAAGATGAACAACTCATTGTCGAACTCTACAAACTCATGACAATGCAAACAAGAGTGTTCCTTGTCCACATGACCTCATCCCTTGGTTCCCGCCTTTTCTTGAAGGCAAAAGAGATTGGAATGATGGAAGAAGGGTATGTATGGCTCATGACTGATGGAATGGGCAATATGCTTGATTCATTAGATCCCGGCATCATAGATGCAATGCAAGGTGTGGTGGCAGTGCGGTCATGCATGCAGAGGTCGAGAGAGATGGTGAATTTCACAGCACGGTGGAAGACAAGATTTCGGCAGGAGAATCCAAGCGACGAGCCACCGAATCCAAGTGTGTTCCAGTTATGGGCTTATGACACTGTGTGGGCATTAGCAATGGCCGTGGAGAAAGCCGGAGTGTCAAGCTCTAGCTTCCAAAAGCTGCCCGAGGGTGACAACTCTACTGACTTGGCAAGCCTCAGCATCTCAAGTAATGGACCAGAGCTTCTTGAAGCTATCTTGAACACAAGATTCAGAGGTATCAATGGTGCATTTCAGCTTGTCAATGGCCAGCTCCAATCATCGGTGTTTGAGATTGTGAATGTCATAGGCAAAGGGGCAAGGCAGATCGCGTTCTGGACGCCGGAGTTTGAAATCTCTAAACTATTCAATTCAACTTCACCAGCAAACCTGAAGACTGTAATATGGCCTGGGGATACTACATCAGTGCCGAAGGGATGGGAAATGCCAACCAACGGAAGGAGGCTGAAGATCGCAGTACCGGTGAAGTACGGGTTCAATGAGTTTGTGAACGTAGTACATGATCAGACCAACAATAGAACCACGGTTACCGGCTATTGCATTGATGTGTTTGATGCCGTCATGCAGTTGCTGCCTTATGCCGTGCCATATGACTACATTCCTTTTGATACACCCGACGGGAGTTACAGTGATATGATCGACCAAGTTTTCCTCCAGGTTAGAAGATGCATATCAACAATCAATTTGAATTCATTCTTGGTTGAATATGTTTGATAAAATGCCTGAATGGTTATGAGCAGAGATATGATGCGGTGGTCGGCGACACAACAATCATTGCCAACAGATCACTGTATGTCGATTTCACACTACCCTACACCGAGTCCGGCGTGTCCATGATAGTCCCCATCAAAGAGGACAAGAGGAACATGTGGATCTTCTTGGAGCCTTTAACCACTGATCTTTGGCTAGGAACACTGACCTTCTTCTTCTTTACTGGGTTCATAGTGTGGCTGCTTGAACACCGTATCAACCCGGAGTTTCGTGGGCCACCATCGCAGCAGCTTGGAATGATCTTCTATTTTGCCTTTTCCACACTTGTCTTTGCACACAGTTGAGTATCAATATTCACTTGTGGATAAAAGATCGGTGCTTGTGATTCATGTGGTGATTGTTCTCTGCAGGGGAAAGGTTGGCGAGCAATCTGTCGAGAGTGATGGTGGTGATATGGGTGTTTGTCGTCTTGATCCTTACATCTTCGTACACAGCAAGCCTGACATCAATGCTCACCGTGCAGCAACTCCAGCCAATGGTCACTGACATGAGTGATCTCTTGGCGAATGGAGAGTATGTCGGGTATCAAGATGGATCCTTTGTTAAAGATCTTCTCAAGGGAAAGGGCTTCAAAGAGCATCAGATGAAGAACTACAGCACGCAGGAACAGTACCATGAGGCACTTAAGAATGGAACCAAGAATGGTGGAGTTGCAGCAATCTTTGATGAGATACCTTATCTCAAACTCTTTCTAGCGCAGCATTGCACCGATGTAGCCATGGTTGGTAAAACTTACAAGACTGACGGGTTTGGCTTTGTGAGTTCCTCACTCTGATATTCATCATCAAAGAGCGAATGCTTTTACAACTCTTTGTGATAATGTGCTCCATCTTATGCAGGTATTCCCTTTGGGCTCACATCTAGCACCCGAGGTTTCAAGGGCGATCCTCAATGTGACAGAGAGTGATACGATGATGGCAATTGAAAGGAAATGGTTTGGGGATCTGACAAACTGCCCCAGTGATAGTAATGAACTGCACTCGTCAAGCCTCAATTTCCGAAGCTTCGGCGGGCTCTTCCTTATCACAGGAGTTGTCTCCGTGCTAGCATTGATCCTATTCTTCACCATGTACATCTATAAGAACTGGAATGAGCTTAAAGCTGCTGCTATGGAGAGCTCGGTCTGGACTAGAATAGGTGCATGGATTGAACACTTTGATCAGAGAGACCTGAATTCCCATACTTTCAGGGGGGAGGGGCAGACCACAATGAGCCGTAGACGGAGTAAGCGGGAAACATTCCAAACTGCCAGTGTCCCATTGACGCCGACCTACAACGGCTCTCAGAGTCCAATGAGCATTCAACTTACAGATATGAATAGCGATACACCAGGAGGATTTTCTACCGAGCTGGGTGTTCAGTCTGGAGAGCCACAAGCAGAGGATGCATCTGTCCAGACGACTGAAATAAGAAGTGCTGAATAGTGTGCTTAATTTAGATGAGAAGATAAAAGTCAATCTGCACTCACTTCATAGCTTGCTCCATTCCATGCTATGTATTTTGATTCATTTGCATGGATGTTGTCGCAGTTCATCTGCACAAAAAGAGGCTACATTAATTAGGAAGAAAGAAGAGTTGAGATGGAAACTCAGCGATCCGACTGTACAACGCTTTGAAAAGCACAATACATAATAGTTAATGATGTACATAAATCCTTGTAGAAATGAATCGTAACTGGATAGGATCTTATAGCGTACATGTGAATGATTACATTATACACCGTCAAGGGTTTTGTTCATCACCCTATGATTGAATCCACTATACACTCAATACAATATCATTAATCAACCTGAGATGAACTGAAATAATTACAGGTATATATATCAATTGATGGTAATGATCAGTTTCCATTTATCACAAGAGGCTGAAATGGCACCCTTTTAATCATCACAAAGGTAGAAAACTCTTCATCCAGTGGTTGTTTCCACGGTTCACCATCTATTTGCATAAAAGCTTTTCTCCATTGGTTCCCTCTAATTTCCAACTTGATAGCAGCTGCCTGAAAGATAGCATCAGATAACATTTAATTAGCCAAATACCAGTCTTAGATTTGGTATTGCATGTTTCAGAAATCACTGGCATACAGTTATAAAAATTATCCTTTGAGGGCATGGTTTACAAACATGCAGTAAGATAGTTTATATCCATTTGCTAAATTACTTCATTGATCATCCAAATGATAAGCCAACACTACAATCTTACATTCTGCGTCTTTAACATCTACACACCAAATAAGTCTCCTAAATTTATTCCTGAAGTATGTTTATGTTGACTTTATGTATTGGAGTTGTACTTAAATACAATAGATGGCACTTTCTATGGTTTCACACAAAAGAGCATCTGCTTGCTTGATACTTTTATATTTCAATTAAATAATTATAGCAACTTTCAGAGAGATCCAAAATGAATCAGATGCATGTGGATACTCAAATATGATCGAGACGTACCTGTGCAATGTGTTTAGCGGTAATAAGTTCAACCATCACAAATGATGCATGCCAACCCTGCTTTAGACCGAAAACCTCTAGCAGGCCATCATCTACATGAGCCTCCACAAAGCCTCTCTAAAAATATAAAAAAGGAATAAAAGATCAATAACATATGTAGTTATCCCTCACATAAATTGGCTAAAAATGCATTAAAACCATAGAGGAAAATCCTCATTATGAAACAAAATTACAGAAAGATCAAATATATGTGAGCAAAAGGAAAGTTCCATTGAATGGTTAATGAAACAATTATATGGCTACACTTTCAGCCAGAACAATAGAATAATGAACAAAAGCATGAAAAATGCTTGAACAATTAAAAAAGTAGCAAGACTTTGATTCCACCACACAAAAGAGGTATTTTCATCATTTCATTCAGTGGAAAATAATATTTTAGTACACCTCATAGCATTGCATAAAATGCATATTTCAGAAGCCAAATAGTCAAGTATTGGTTAAAGTATCCAAACATAAGGTATATGTTTGCTAACATCTCCATGAGCTGGTGAGCATTTAGATCTTAATATACACGATTCTCAAAGGATTAGCCCAAAATGTAGTGTTTGTTCTACAGTGTGAATTGTTTGAAATCTACAAAGGTTTCAAGAGAGGAATAGAGATCACAGTATTTCCTTCATATTTATCCCAATATTAAGACTTGCAGTGGTGTATAGTGTATACCACTAAATCAATTCTAAGACTTACCCACCTATCATTGATTTCCTCACAGTAACATAATATCCTCAGTTGCCTTCTGAACCATTCAGCTAGACATATTCACAATGTCTACAATAGATACCAACTTTAGCCAAACTCATAAAAGTTTAGGACATTGTCCCGAGGAAATTCTCTTGGTAATGACACCAACCTTTCCATTGCAGCAGCAAATACCAATTACAATCAGATTCTAGCTCACAAATACCTTCACAAAATAATAAAACAAATAAAATTTGCTTTGAAGGGGTAATTTCAAGACCTGCAGCTTCTAAGACAGTACACACTAGACAAGGTAGCCATTGTCACAATGGGAAAATTTAAATCAACCTTTCAACAGGAAAACCTCAGAATTCCCATATATTCAATAACTTTTGTCGGTATAAGATATCTAACTCTTGCGTGTTTCTTGTTCAACTCAGAAAATTCAAAACTTCACAGCTCCCTATGATATTAATATATATGGACCTACCTAACTTTAGATAACAAGTAAAAAAGGGCAGCCAGGTGCTACAAAGGTCCCGCTATGCACAGGATCCGGGGAAGGGTCGGACGACTCGGACCACTTCTTTTAATTAGAATGAATTCATGGGTTATCCACTTTATTCAAAAATTTAAAAAAATAAAAGTGACTTCCAAAATAATGCAGCAAACCTTCTGTAAATATTCATGCTTTGGATGACCCCAAGGATTTCTTCCACTTCCATAGTTGTGAAGATTTAGAGCAACTATTGACCTGACACTGTGATCAACAAACATATTATTACTGCCTTCGATAGGAAATTAACACTAGAAGATACTGGAGTACATGTCATAGTCAAAAAGGTAAAGCATATCCATATCATATTTTACAAAATTGCTTACAGGTAAAATATGCCAGTACTCCAATATATGAAACTTTTAAGGAATATCACCCTTAAGAACTAGAAAGCAAAACCAGTAAGCTGAAAAGAAAGTATAACTTACTCTGGAGGAACTTGAATCTGCTCCCAACCTGGATGATTGAACCTTTTTATATAAAGCTTTACAATGTTGTTAAGTCCCCTACATTTAAATGCTCCCAGATGAAAAACAAATCAGTTATCATCCAATATCTATTGCCAGATTAAAATAAATGCATAAAGGAGGATGAGAAACAAGGAAACTAAACAAGCAACAAACATAGTTTATCCATTTAATAAGAAAGCTTAAAGACACGAAAATTTCAGAAATGAAAACTTAAAGGTCAAGGGAAAATGTTCATTGCATGAAAGCTATACAGGCCAGCTTTCATAAGTGAAAGAAGAATATATCAAGATGAGTTTTTCTTATTTTATAATTTTATAGGTAAGATGGAAGCTAAGAGGAGTTTGAAGGTAAAAAACCTAGATGAACAAGGAAAGCATGCTTAGAATTATATGATTGTTGTAAATTTTTAGTTCTCCTTTATTTCCCTTATTTACTTCAATTCAATCTAATGTACTATCAGAAGCACATCTATGGCATACTTTATAGGTGCTAGTATGGGTACATATCAACAATAATAGGCATTGATATTTATTATGATAATAGTGAAATAAATACCAGCCAATATGTCCAGCATGCAACACTTGCAAGTATGATACAATGGCTAAATGAAAAGAGCTGAGCTTTAGTTCGATTGGAAACACAATATAGTACCAAAGGTTTGGCAGTGATGAAGTTGATGCCATGATAACCTTAACAAGAAGGCACCACATAGTTTTGTGGTTTATATGAGAAGAATGCCCAACAGAGGTCTAGATTAAATTACAGCTGAACTTGAAGCTTATGCACAACAACTTATTAACATAGTTTTTGTGAAATTAATGTTAAGTTACAGTAGTGAGTGCAGAAGTGCTATATATAAGACAGAGCAAGGAAAAACAATGGAGAATAAATACAGAAGCTAGTTGGGGTTCAAGAAATATTTAAATATTTCAAAACTTTACAAGAGTTAAAAATTGCATCAATTTGAGAATCCTATTGGGGTTCAAGAGGCCAAGTTACTGAAACTATGGTTTTGTTAGCATAAGTTGATTCATTGACTACTTTCTTTCCTACTTAGGAAAATGCTTTAGGTTACCAATACCATTTTTGTAAGTACAGTAGCTTCATCATGTGATGCCATTTTATCTTCCAATGATCGATTAGGCTCCACTTTCAATGTAGTTATTTTCATTTTCCAGAATTAGATGGATTTCATGAAAAGTTATACTTCTGCATATTATTCTTTTTCTTTGAAAACAGGAATCAATGGCAGGTTAGTCATAAACAATGGTAAAAATTGTAACCCTTTAAAAAGAGTTATTCAAAAACAAGAAATTAAATTGTTTACACAATGCAAGGTGTGCAGAACAGACCTTAAGCCAGGACCACCAATGCAAGGTGTGCAGAACCACCCCTGTGAGCAGCTATATCCAGAGTAAATCAACTAAAATACAGAAAAAAATAAATAAATAAATATATCCTATCAGTCAAGTCAAAAACTTCATTTTTTAAACTAGAAAGCAAAGATACATATGGTCAAGTTAGTGTTGCCACAACTATCTAAAATAAGTCATTAAATGACGAAGCAAATTTAACAGACCCCAAACCTGCTAAAAAGAAAGATACGAATTTAGTAGAGAAACTCTTAATACACAAAAAAAAAGTATTAATCGATAACCCATGAAAATCAGCATTATCAACAAATAGTAGCAAAACTCCACTTCTGTTGATCATGCTTGGAGGCACTCCTGTTCCACCAGTTCCTGTAATCATATGCTATCGTGTCCTCTATCAACCAGAGAAAACCAAATCCTTCCTCTAAAGCATCTCATTTTCACAAATGCCTATGTTCCTGATCTTTGCTCCATGATCATACCTATATTCTCTTCCTTTTCATCTACATTTGGAATTTATTTGGAGTTCAACCAAATTCCAGATCAGCATCATGAAGTACCATTGGAATTTCTAAAGTTAGTTCCTCGTAATCCATCTAGCACCATTCTCAAAACATTTCTCAAAATCACAAAGAGATCAATGGAATTCTCGAGCTTAAAAAACCTTTCTTTACTACCACCACGCTTTTGGAATCAAAGAGAAATAGATTAACATATGCAATTAAACTAGTACTTTCTATCTCTTGCTATATGAAAAAAACCTTGAATATCACAATCTCCAAAATTATAGCATAATCCTTGATCTTCAAGCCAGTTCACTCTTAGGTACAAAAGGAAAATCACCAATTAAGCGCATAATATGGGCATTATAACTTCAAATAATCTGTGTTATCAAACCAAAGTCTCTGAAATTTGTAAATTCCATTTATGCATCATGGATCCAAAAACCACCTATTAGGCGCATAATATGGGCAATCAACATAGTCAACAAGACCAGAGGCTAATTTGCTCCCCATTGATATGATTGGGAGAAACTTCAAGAATTGGCATTATAACCGCCCTCAAGTCGACCATGAAAGGACAATTAAACACTCAAAACCAAAAAAAAAAAACCAAAAAAAACCAAAAAAAACCAAAAAACAAAAAAACAAAAAGAAAGAAGAGTTTCAACATGAAATCATTAGCCGGTAAACAGCTATCAATATAAATATTGATAAACAAGAAGCCCAGCAATTGAATGTAAGGTAAAGAAATTATAGCAATTACTTAAAATCACAACAAAAAAGATAGTTTGGATTATATAACATGCTATGGCTTCTGCAAGGTAACTTTGAGAGAAATGATTGGCGGGAACTGCAGATCAATTTCTAACTGTGATGTGAGAGAAAAGCAACCATACCTTATTTGTGATTGGACCTCGGGCAAGGTATGGTTTCTGATCACGCAAATGGTGGAAACCATAAGCTACTTGAGCATCCATCCCTGCAATTCATACACTTTAGAATCTGAAAATATGAATGATGCACCAAGAAGAAAAGAAACATCAGTTATGAAATTATCCATAAAATAGGTTGTGGCAATCAAGTCCTTGTTTGCTACCTTTTATATATAGCATTTTATAACATTAAGAAAGTGTATAGATATTTGGTTACATTCCAGAAAGTAGTAATTCTCAAGTCAGCAAGTTAAGGACTGCATATGTAGACTAGAAAATCATTTGAATTATTAAATAGAGGAAATGAGCAATAAAGAGAAGAGTGATGTGAGTGATTGCAAATGAATGCAAAAACCGAGCAATCATACCAATGCTGAAATAGTTATAGAACACTCCTTTAATGCATGATAACTTTTCAAGCGCCTTGGGGTCAATGTCCAAATCCTACAAAAATAGTATAGCCTTTCACTCATCTAATAACCATATGAAAGATGCCTAAAGAACTGTCGCTGAATAAAGATAGAATACAGCCAAGATTCAACAAGCAACACCTAAAATATAGACATAAGTATTAATTATTGATGAAATATATATTGCTAATCAATAAATTTAAGAGTAATCATAAGTAAAACAGATATGAGTGTACCATATAGAAGGCCAGCATTAACAAGCCGTAAATGTTGGGAACCAATTCAATTATTTGACACACAATATCAAGTTAAACATATGAGATATGATGTCAAATTCTTCCTTTTCATTTCTTGAATATTTTAGAAATGGACTATTCATTATGATTTCAGACTCCACCAAGGAAAGAGTACAAATAGTATTTCTTAAAACTGTCATAATTTCCATGTAAGTACAAAAAGAATGATACTCTAATGTCTAAAAATGTCTCAACATTGAGCGCCCAACCAGTAAAATAATCAGCACGCAACTAGGAACAACTTTTCCTTTTTGAAGGGTAAGATTTCATTAAAGGAGAGCCATCTTTATTTCATTTTTATTTTGTTTGGGGACTGTAGCATGCATTTCCACAATTAGGATTGGAATTAAAGAGAGCTAAACAGTTGAAGATATAGTTCTAGAAAATTCCTCTTGTAACACACATTTTGTCACCAGTTGCTCTCTCAAAGAGAACTTTAAAAGTAACTTTTGCCAATAGGACTATCCTTGAACTTTCTAAAAAGCTTAAAAAAAAAAAGAAAAAAGAAAATGGACAATGATGTTAGCATTACACAACAAACCATACTGGATGAATAGGATAATTCACAAAGTAATGGAGCTGCAGAAGAAGAAAGAAACAGCCAACAAAACCTGACTGAAATCACATTGATCTTCTCGCCTAAGTGAGTGAGGCAGTTCTAATTTTTCCCCTGCAGGCATGCTGAGCATTATTTGCCAACTGCATCAAGATAAATGAACATTTCAATGGGCAATGAATATTTAACAACAGGATGATATGAAATGCATTTGAATATTGCTTGATCATTGCTTAAAAACTTTACTAAGAAAACTTGTTTTGTGTGTGTGTGTGTGTGTCAATGTCAATCTGCCATTTGGTCCAATAACATGAATCATGCCATTGCCATTATAGCTTCCAATGTAAAAAAAACAAATGTTGATTGCTAATCTTTTAGTTAATCATGCTTGATAAGTTCAAAAGCCATATGATCATAAGTAAATCCTTCCATCCATGAGAAAACAGAGGCATAATATCTCTCTCCAAGGAAAAATCTCACCTATCAAGTTGGCAAATGGGATTATTAGTGGCTTTAAGGAGAGAACTCTTCACTGCTGATCGCCATACCAAGGGAAATGAACCACCCTAAGAAAATAGTTAATGTACCAATATATTGGATTATTGTGCCACAATGACGACCAAACTGAAATAACGACATAAACAACTTCTCACCCAGCCGAAACTCCTGGAAAGGTCATTGCCTGTTCCAAGTGGAATGATGCCAACCGGAGGAACAGGCTCTCTTTTCTGTACAGAAAGTTCTGCTAGACTTCCTAGTACCCACCCCACAGTACCATCACCCCCTGCAACCTACCAAGCAGAACACAATTGCCAGGAACAGAGCAATATATTCAAGCATTTCAATTTGCAATTCATCAACAAAGCAAAATGAAGTTAAAAACAAAAAAACTTTATGTTCATTGTAAATTATATTTTGTAGTTTATGCTACAAGAAATATGACTTGATAAATAAAAAAATATTAATCAAGTGCACATGCTACCAAATAGGTTCAATGTGTATTATAAGTACATGAATTGAAATTATGTACAGAAATTTCTCTAAATTCTAGTGAATCAAAATTGATGTTGATATTACACTTACAATATAGAAAAAGCAACTGAGACTGAGCATAAGGACAAAACAGGAAATTAATTCAGAACAAGTTCAACATACAGATAAAATGATTTCTCACCTCTACAGAAAAAAATTTAGGTTCTTTTTTTCCCAACAAACTAAAAGAAAACAACATATATTATAGAATGTTCAAAGCATAATATTCAAATTTACAAAAAAAAATGTAACATAAGCAACTCAAAGAATGACAATATTGTATGACCAGGGTACAGCTTTAAATTTCAATGAAACTCAACATCTTTATAAGTGTTTCATACTATTGTTTGGAGGTTAAATACGTGAGTGCATGGCACACTATGTTTTCTGGTGGCATTTCTACTCTTTCACTCAAGCATTCCATTGATCAATTTGAAACTTTGATTCCATTATTGAACAATTTAATATCAGGAAAATAATGGATTTGGTTGTCCCTGATGCATTAGGCATGCACGTGATTCTCCATAGATACGTTATATAGAAACGTGCATATCTATGAATATGCAACAGGTCTAGGCTTTTGGAATTTTCCACCATCCAACACCTATGTCCATGTCCATGCCCATTATTCCAGTCTCCATGCATATGTAACTTAAAACTCAACAAGTCATTCATGACTCCATGCATACTCCAGAAGTTTCATCATGCCGAATGTAAAGCAAAATCAATGAATTAATCATCAAAATGTTGAAAGCGTACCATGACCCTCAACTTTTGGCGTGTGACCTTTGCACAATTGTCACCAAGTTCAGCCAACCTCTCTAAGCACGCCAGACCATACTGGACAAATTCAAATGGCCTTTCTTCTTTAATATTAAGATCAAAAACCTGCATCAGGCATGTAAAAATGAGGCCAAGAATGAGCAAACTTTAATTTGCAGATTTTGTAAGTATGCCTTTCTTTATAGAGCACTATGCTAGATCAGATTCAAAGAACTCTGCCTGCCCAGTAAAATGTCCGATAAACTGATGATGTACACGATGCACTTGTCATATGAAACCAAATAATAAAAATCTGTAAAGTCAGCAATATAATAGCAATGGCAGGGATGTTAGCTTCTTAACCAACAAATTCCATATGATCATGAAATTATGTTCAATAGAGAAGAACTGAGTTAATTAAGCTAGTAAAAACAGACACTGGATCTGATCCTAGCCAGAAGACTATAAAAATTGATTTTTTTTTTTAAAGCTACATGGCGATCCCATGATCCTTCAGATTAATCTAGACATCATATTTCCAATAATCCCTCCATCGTGCTCATCAAGTACAAGTGTACAAACACATTACCACAAACACAACATCCATTTCTTGAAAAACCAACTTAAATAGCCATATTAATTCTAAAAGCATTCTGCTACAAACTATTCACCGCACAAGCATCACTCTAAGCAAACAAAATTTACAGAAAACGAAAAATAAAAAACAAACTTTTGAAGAAAAAGAATACCTGTTCCTCGGACATGAGTTCCTGGAGCCGGACCTTAAGCTCAGGCCCATGCCTCCCGCCACTCCTCGAGTTCACGAACACCACCAGGGGCGCCTCGGGTTCCACCTCCTCCACTTCCCCCTTCTCCTCCAACGCCGAGGCTGCAACTCCGTCAGTATCTTTGTCCTTCATGGCCTTCACCATCGCCGTCCTGATGTACCTCGGGATGGAAACCTTCCGCCGGAGCTCCTCCTTGTCGATATTCATCCCGGAGAGTCCACACCCCTTGAACCCGTCCATCAACGACGATCTTGCTGCAATCCTCGTCTCCCCTTCCGCCATCTCTCTCTCGAGTCTTGGTTATGGAGCAAAGCACTTAGAACGATTCCAAAATATAAAAGAGAGGTATAGTATAGCCTTTTAAATTTTAAAAAAAAAATTAAGTAGAAATTTTTTTTAAAAAGATTCTTAGCTGGCGCCGGCACGCCAGCGGGGACAAGTGGCCGCGTTTCCTCGGAGGCTCCGGTGGAGATTTTGGCAACACGATTCCCTTTTTCCGTTTCCCTCAGGTTTGCCGAAATTTTCTTGTTTAAAATAGATGTAATGCCAAATTTAGTCTTTATATTGCACCGTTTCGAGACTTTAAGTCCCTCTGTTATAAGTTGAGCTTCTTGGCTCTTATATTTACATGATAGAGAATTTTTAATCCCATCGATGTCCGCTTTAAGCATAGTTTTTGACCATATAAAACCACAACAAAGCATGGTATAAAATTTTAATCATAACTAAATCTGGAACAATTGTAAAAAGTGGACACCCGTCTAACTAAAAATTCTCAATTGTGAAAGTAAAAGAACCAAAAAATTTCAAATTATAATAGTAATCTAAAGTCTCAAAACGTTATTATAGAGGGACTAAATTGGATATTACACTTTTAAAAAATATGTTTTTTTTATTGAGATTTATTTATAAAAATATATTTTGAAATATTGGAGCTGACTTTTTAAAAAATAGTTTAATGATATATGTTTTGTGTTTAGAATTTTTTTTTCACTTCTTGGATTATTTTTTAAGATAAATTACACAGAATTTCTAATTCATCCTTTGGATTAAGAAAACTCATTTTTAAATGATAAAAATATATAGGGTAAATTTCAAAAAAAAAAATCCATGTGGTTTCACAGATTTGTATAATACAGAATGTGCTTTTTTTAAAAAAAAAAAACATTGTGGTTTCTCCAGTTAACCAAAAAAAAGGAAAAAACCGTTAACTCTCATTAATGGTGTTAACCTTTGCTTAGTTGGCAGGAGCATTTCGTTAATTTTTTTGGTTTTGATCTCTCAAACAGATGGAGATTTTAAAGAAATCCAATTTATGATAATTTTCATTCAATTTTCGGCATCTATTTTATAAAATTTGATAAAAATACTCCTATGAACTTAACACTGTTAGTAGGAGTTAACAGTTTTTTTTTTTTTTGTTAACTTGAGAAATCATAAGATTTTTTTTGAAAAAAAAAAAACCATTCCGATTTTATTAATATTTTATTATCAGATCTGCATAGAGATAGAGAATCCGTTTCTCAAAATTCGTTTCGCTCAGCTCTAGTATGCAACTCGGCAGTCAGTCAGGAAAGAAGATGACACGTTGAGAAACTGGGTTCGGAGTTGAATGAAATTAAGATGCTGCCGTTGATGTCTTGTCTGGGTCATGATTAGATTAGATGCTGGTGGGGTGGGTGTTAGATTTTCAACACACATTTCTTGTCAATTAAAGTTTTTTGTTTTATTTAAAATATAGTCAGATATCATTTCTAAAATCTACACCTACATTTGTTTGTTTATAAATACTTCAAAAATATTAATATAAAAATATGTAAGTTTTTATTTTAAAAAAAAAAATGGATAAACCACATTAATATATTGATTTGTAGAAATAAAGAGGTGATTCGAAGATGCTCGTGGATGAGCTTCTCGTTACATTAGTTAGATTCTAGTCTTCCGTCTAGGTATCTTCCCTATTCGATTGGTCTGGGGTCTCCTCATCTTCGAAATCTGTGCCAGGGGGTCTCGACACCTGATCAACTCTAGTGAGTAGCAGGCTGCGTTGGATCAGAGCATGCATCTTGAGGAGTTGTTGTTTTTTTGGTGGGGTGCATTGCGTCACACCATGCTAGGAAGAGGAAGTCTATTTGTTGGATTAACTTCGTGTAAACACGTTGTTTATCGTGGAAACATCTCCTATTTCTTTCCAACCACAGGATCCAGGTGGCAGCCATCACTAGTAGGTTCCATCTCTTTTTGAGTTCTTTTAGCATATGTTTAGAGACCCGGTGAGCCACCCCACAAGTCTTGTAATCGTGTTGGGTTGGTGATGCGTTCCTAGGCTTCCTCTATAATGGGACGGATGGTAGAGGCATAAGGCGAGAGGAAGAGGTGTTACGTAGTCTCCTCCTCGTTCTTTGCTTGGAGGTAGCAGTTTATCCTATCCCCCCGCCAATGTCTTTTAGTAAGATTTTGGAGGGTGGGGAGTTTGTCATCCCACAATAACCAGACGAAGAGTTTGATCTTCATGGGGCAAGCTTGCTTCCAGAAGGAGGCCGGGAAGGGGGTTCATATCCCCCCGTCAACTTTGAATAGGTATAGTGATATGACAGTAAATTGTTGATTCGTGGTAAGCCTCCATTTTATGTGATCCTCCAGGTTGATTTCGTCGCGATTGAGGTGATCATACACTTGTTGTACTACCTGATGGGCTTCTTGTGATAGGGGCCCCGATTTAAGTAGCGGTTTCCTCTGGCGGTGAAGTTGTCGTACCTTGCGTATAGTGATGTAGGGTTTTAGTAGCAGAGTTTGGAGTTTAGTTGAGACCCGCCATGGGCTCCGGTCATCCAGCCAGTTGTCAAACCACACTCTGGTAGAAGAGCCAAAGCCCGGGATTGTGGTTATATTGGCTATGGTGAGGTCACGTTGAGCCAGTATGCCTTTCCAAAAATAGGATGACCGCGTTGGGCCCGTCTGGTACGGGTTCAGGCGGGCATCTCTAAAGTATGCATAAGCGATGACCCTCCCGCATATGTCGGTTTCTCCGCGCATCAGTCTCCACCACCATTTGCCAAGCATTGCCTCATTGAAGGCTTGTAGGTTGGTGATTCCTCAGCTGTCAAGTTCCCGGGGTCTTGAGATTCTTCCCCAGTTAACAAGGTGATATGATCTTGACTCCGAGTTGGCCCCCCTCCATAAGAAGTCCCTCCTGATACTTTCAATTCTGCTCAAAACCCATTGAGGTAGTCTGTACATGGCCATCCAGTAGGTAGGGATCGCTGAGAGGACCGAGTTTAGAAGGGTAATGCATCCTCCCATTGATAGGAGTCGTCCCTTCCATGTTCCTAGCTTGTTCCTCAGTTTTTGGATAAGCTTATCCCAGTCTTCTCTTCGTGGTCGGCTACCGGATAGGGGAATACCCAGGTATTGTAGAGGTTGGGGATTTAAGCAGCACCCCATTGTCGTGGCCAGCTCGTTTGTCTGGTTTTCTGTGAGTCCAATGGGGACTATGGCACTCTTGGTGTAATTGATCCTCAGGCTCGAAAGCCCTTCAAAGAGATAAAAGATGAGTTTCAGGATTTGGAAGTCTTGTACTTCTCCTGAGCTGAGGATTAGTAGGTCGTCAGCGTATAGGAGTGATGATACCCGCTCGCCCCCAGAGTGGCCAATCGTGAATCCTTTGAAGAGGTATGCTCTCATGGCGTGTTTAGTCATTGTAGTGAAAAACGTCAGCTGCGACGATAAAGAGTAGGGGGGAGAGGGGGTCTCCTTGCCTCAACCCCCTTTGGTGCCGAACATATCCTAATAGGGTTCCATTGATAAGGAATGTGGATTTCAAAAAGTATAGGATAGTTTTGATCTAGCTTATCCATTTTGGTCCAAAACCTCTTGCCTGTAGGACCTCAAGTAGGAAGTCCCAGTCTATAGTGTCGAAAGCTTTCTGAAAATCTACCTTCATCAGGGCACTCCCTTTCCTCTTAATGCTATATATTATCTTTTTGGCTGCCATGATGCTGTCCTGGATGCATCGGCCTTTGACGAAGGCTGTGTGGTTTTCATCGACGAGCTCCGTGATGACCGATTGTAATCTGTTTGCCAGTACCTTAGTGATGATTTTTATGGAGCAGTTAATCAGGCTGATCAAACGAAAATCGTTAATTGAGGCGGCTGAACTTCTCTTAGGGATCAAGAGAATGTGTGCCCAGTTTACTCTTTCTAGGTTCTCATTGCCTTGGTACAGCGATTGGAAAGTCTGTAATATGTCCTCCTTCATGAAACTCCACCCGTGGTGGTAAAGGGACATGGGGAACCCGTCAGTCCCAAGAGCCTTATCTGGGTTTAGGTCTTGGATGGCTTGGTGGATTTCTGTTTCGGAGAACGGGTTGTCAAGTTGAGTGAGGTCTATTGACGTGGTTCTGTCAAACATTCGGGACCAATCAGTGGAGTAACGGGTCTCTCTTCTTCTACCAAAAAGGCTGGTATAGTAATCTGTGATGCTTTCGTGATATCGTTATGTTCTGTGAAGGTATGGTCATCCACCTGGATATGGTTGATCCAGTTTGAGCTCTTTCTCTGGTTGGCTATGACGTGGAAGAATTTTGTATTACGATCCCCTTCCTTTAGCCAGTTGATGTTGGAGCATTGTCGCTAGTGTTCCTCTTCGAGTTTGATCAGACTATCATATTCTCTTTTGTGTGCTTGGAGCAACCCCTCCTCTGTGGTTGAGAGTTGTTGGAGTTCACTTTTGATGTCTAGCTGATCGATGTTCTTCAGGAGTTCTATCTTCCTTTGTCGCTATGTGAGCTGGGTCTCTTTGCTCCATTTATGTAGCCATCATGCATTATTAGGGTGATTTTCTTTTGCCCATTGGTAGGCCCTCGTTCCCCAGAAGTCGTTTCTTTGCCACCCGGGGATGCATTATCATATCCCAAAACCGTCGGTATTCCCCGACTTCTATTGAAGCGAGAATCGGTAGTGCCTCGGCTCGTGTAGTCCACATTCCAGCATGATGGGTGTATGGTGCGAAGCGGACGAGTAAGCGGCTCCAAGCGCCAAATTAGGTAGGCTGGGCATTTGTCCATTCCGGAGAGACTAGGAATCTATCCAGTCTCATCATTGTGGGTGTTTCACGTTCATTGGACCAGGTGTAGCTACGTCCCCTTAGTGGTAGGTCATATAATTGCGGTTCGTTGATGAGGATGTTGAAGTTCTTTTGGTCTTGGGGGTTTCCTGTTCCAGAGTTTCTGTCGTGTTGGGACCTTGTGGAGTTGAAATCTCCTCCGATGAGCCACGACCCTTGCTACCTGTCACGGATGTCCCTCAGTTCATTCCAGAAGGCTTGCTTTTGTACCCTTTCGCATGGGCCATATATAGTGGTGATCATCCACGAGGAGTTATCTGCTCTGTTTTTCAACACTGTTGTTACCGAATAGGTGCCAATGTGATCTGTGCATAATTGGAATCGGTCTTCCGACCAGCCGATGCAACAGCCGCCCCTTGTGTCTCTGACCGGGAGGATTAGCTTCCCAGAGTATCGTTTGCCTCCTAGTGAGGTCTAGGTCCTGTTGCTCCAGTTCTGTAGTTTTGTCTCTTGTAGACAAAAGATGTCGGAGTTTTGAGATGTAATGATGTCCCTGACTAGGAAATGCTTCTTTTGCTTTCCTAATCCCCTCACATTCCACGAGATGACTTTCATTAATAGACTTGTTTTAGACTATGTGGCAGGCTCGGGAATCAGAGCTTAGTTGCTCGCCGGTCCCCCTGCGCTCCTCTCGTGTTCCATCATCCTCATGTGGCTGAGTGTCTCATAGGCGTTTCCTTCTGAATGTATTTAATGGAAGGATAGAAAAAGGGAACGATGTGAATTTTTTTAAAAAAAAATTAGTCGCCAAGCAATCCCATCACCCCGTTCGACTAAATGTAATGATACCACTAGACCCAGAAGCCTTTGGTGACATGAAATTTTTTTATATTTAGTATTTTATGATTTTTAATATTAATTTATTAATAATATTGTAATTACAAATATTATCAATATAATTATTAATATCAATCAAATTTAAAATATAATATTATAGGTTTATAATATTATATTATATGATATAATTTAAAATGTGTAATTAGGTAAATTAATAACTATATAATATTATATATTATTAGTTTAATAAATTATATTTTATATTATCATATGGTATATAATATAAATATAAAAGATTAAAAAATGTTTAATTGTTAAATTTAATAATTAATAATAAATCTTATTTTTAAATAATAATATTTTTCAATCATATAGAATCAAAATAATAATAATATTAATAATTTTGGATGGTAAAATTGTTTAATTTGTTTAATCATCTTTAATAATAAATAAATAATATTTAATTAAATAATTTAATTACTAATAATATATATTTATTAAATTAATTAGAATAGATGAAGAGGTGAATGACAACTTAAACTAATAAGATGTGGATCTTTTTTTCAAAAAAGACAAACAAATATAAAAAAGTAAAATGTGAGGGATGGAGACATCCCTCTAAACAAATAGCCTCTTAAAAAAGATACACCTTTCTGATTTTCATAATAATAAACAATCATCAATAGATCTAAAATCAACCAGTACAAGTGCAAGCAACACCATTTTTTTTTTTTTTTTTTTCCCTGTTTTGAAGCACACCATTACAACTACCAAACCAAGTAGAAACAATAAAAAATTCGTCAATCACTGCAATTGATATAGTTTAAGAGTCAATTATTTCAAGGGTGTGAAGATATAACATCTACTGGCTTTTTATGTTGATACAAAACCTTCAACATCAATCATAGTTAAAATCAAGCAAAGAAACTCATGCTGAAGGTTGTGACTGCGATTGAGACATAGATGAAATATCCCGTCTACAGACTTAAAAATTTACCAGCCTGTTTAGAAATCAAATCTAATCACTGCTACTGCTGTCATCACATGCTGCTTCTTGAGTTAGGCGATGAAAATAGCAGTGAAGAAGGCCATGTTCAGATTTGTGAGAATTGTCAGATCAGCGGTTTATGGGGGTGTGCATTCGCTCAACAATCCTATTAACTTGGCATCTAGCGTCATCACAAGAGTGTCATGTTGTAGGATGCTGTATACATTCAGCCCCTGCAAGTGATTAATTTAAATGCGTTACAAACACTGGCATTTTAACTGACCCTGAACATCTGCAACCATTAGGAATGAACATTTGAATCAATTCATAAACAGTTGTGTTGAGAATTCATATACTTACAATTGAAGGCAATACATTGACATAATGGAGGTTTGGTGCATAAACTTCAGGTTATCATCAATAGGACCACCATCCACCAGCAAAACCTTCTTTGTGTTCTCCATTTGTGATACGTAATTCACAATGTTCTTTGTTTTATGGCTAGGAACTTCCAAGTCTTCGAAGACTACAAGCTGTTCACATTCATTTGACTTTTATCAGTTAGATATGTGATAATGTTTCAAATAACAGAATTCCTCTACATTTGAAAAAATCAAAAAATAAATAGAAGAAATGCTAATGAAATGTTAAGAAGATACCTAATCTAATAAGAGCAAATGAACTGAAGGCTAATCATTAAACAGAATTTTTCTAACAAATACAGAAATTACGACGTGTGTGGCTGTACCACTGTAAACAAACATGTATCCAGGATAAGGAACTGATAAAAAGGGATAATATGAAAATGAGAAAAGGGTATGCGAAAAAAGTATGCACATGAAACTGATAGACACTGAAGCAATCAATATCTGTACAAAGAGCATCCATTATGAGCCAATTTTTTTTTAGTTTTCAGAGTACTGCTACCAGTTATGAGTTTGGTTCACTAACCAACTACTGAGTTTTATACTTTTCCAGCTCATGACTTCAGCCACACACTTGCTCATCACTCAAAGTGGCTTTCCTAATAATCGTGGCCCACCAATGGATAACAGGATGATGTCTCTTTCTGTGTAGGTGGCCAGCTCGCTGGGGGTGTTGGGTGTTATTTGGAATATTACCTGCAACTCTAGCTTGCTCTTTTCATGTGATTGCTCATTTGACTAATAGAAGCATGTCAAACTAGTTTTAAAGATTTGACCATTTGTTGAATAATAGATCACACCACAAATGGGCACATAACAATGCTACACCATCAAAGAATAAACACAATTTGCCAAATCTAGCATGTATGTATGTTTATGTCTACACATGCTTAGAAGCTAGTCAATGCGGTTTCTCAGTTGGATCCAAAAGCAAAAGCATATGATTCTCATAAACTACAACCCTCCAAGAATCAGTAGTAACTTCTCCTGTCCTGTAATCAAGAGCCAAAAACAAACCATGCATATAAAGCAATATCACCAATAAACTAATCCAGTCTCAACAATTGACCAAATTTCAAGCTTCGCATTTCAAGGACAACCAACACTTGCACATAACAAACCAAGTTGTTGCTACCAAGAATCTCCAGCATGGGATCCAACAAAAACTGTTTCATCCCTTTCTTAAGACAAACAAACAAACAAACATATATATATATTGATCGCAGGCACAAAACAGAATAATTTTCACTCAACAGCAAAAGTTCCATCTACCAAGTTAGATCATGGAATAAGAATTTCAAACTTGCCTTTCCTTCACCTATACGAGCTGACAATGCAATTTTAAGTCCTAGACGTCTGACTTTCTTTTGTAGCTTGATTGCATGACTTCTTGGCTTAGGTCCATGCATGGTGGCACCACCTCGAAACTATCCACATATCATTAGTTAGATACACAGTTTCTTAAGAAAACTAAAATAATTATGACAAACCGATCCCATGTGAAGGAAACATAAAATTAGAGTTATTCAAGTGACCTGAGGCCCCTCATAGAAGTACCATGCCTAGCACGTCCAGTTCCCTTTTGATTGTATGGCTTTCTACCAGTACCACTAACCTCACTGATTGTTTTTGTGGAGTGTGTCCCCTGGAATAGAATCAAGCAAATAGAGACATGTAAAATAGGTAGCATGCACGCAAATAGAATAGTTAACGAGGAATAAAATACAAGAATTGCATAACACCTGAAGATGCATCATAACATAAATACACATATTAGAAATAGAACAAAAAAATCCCTTCTAATAATTAAGAGCTTTGAAGAAAAAATAGAAAAAAAGAAAGAGAAGAATACTTGGATTAACTATTTGCTGTTCACTTTCAGATAGTATTAAGACAGCCAGAATATTCCATACTAGTATTTATTATAAGTTAGAGACCCATCTTAACTTAGTAAAACCATTGCACAAATAAAATCTTCAATAGCATGACTTGTATTGAGTATCCTCGCTTTCCATTGTGCAATTAAAGAGAGGAAACATGAAGCATAGAAGAAGCTTAAATGTATAAAATAAAAATTACAGAACTAATAATATATAGGTTGTATGTTACTCCACAAAAAAGGAGACAGACTTTTCCATCTTGAGAGAAGTTCTACTGAATGCTGATTCATCTTTTAATTAAATGTAAAAATAAATATAGTGCCACCTGCATGGCTGCATCACTGCCGCATTGCTACATCAGGCTATACTTGTTGGGCCTTACCTATCAGCCAGGTCTTAATTTCCTTCTAAAGAACCAACAATTGAGTATTTGAGAGCTGACCTTTCAGGCGTGTTCAACAAAGCTCTTCAACAAAAATAAATAAAACATCCACACATTAAATTATGTCAGGCTATACTTGTTGACTATCAGCCAGGCCTTAATTTCCTTCTAAAGAACTAATAATTGATATTGAGAGTTGGTCTTTCAGTTGTGTTCAGCAAAGCTTTTCAACAAAAATAAATAAAATATCAACACAGTACCTGTTGCCGTTTGGCAAGCTGCCACCTTACAACCTTGTGGACAATGTCCTTCCTAATGGG
Organism: Dioscorea zingiberensis; assembly: GCA_026586065.1. Lineage (NCBI taxonomy): Eukaryota > Viridiplantae > Streptophyta > Magnoliopsida > Dioscoreales > Dioscoreaceae > Dioscorea > Dioscorea zingiberensis. The sequence goes on from CM048818.1 coordinate 16,948,353, forward strand.
CACATCAAAAACATCACCAGCCAAGATCATGAAGCCTTTATCCTCATTATGAAAATTTGTCACTCTTGTCACCAGGTCTTCATAATGCCCTGAAATATATAAAATGATAAACTCAAGCTCTTGTACTTGAATGAAGTATGAGAAAGCTAATGCAATGATAGAACACCGAGTGAAGAAATGCAAACTTTGACTCACTTTGGACTACACTATAAGGTCATCCATATGAAACAAGGAATTAAAACACAAGTATAACAAATGAATGGCCTAATAAGCAATACAAAATTGAACTTTTAAGGTAAAATAGAAACTTCATTGAAGAGAAAATAAATGTCAAACGAATGGAAAGAAAAGTGAATACCTATGACCCGATCGGGTCGCAGCACTTGCTTTCCAAGCAACTCCGGAGAGATCACGCCCTCATTTGGCAGAGTACCCAAAGTTGATAGACCTCTATGCTTGACCAACGAAAGAACACGCTGCTCCCACACAAACAATCAAACAAGCACATGAAGGCCAACATCAAACACTTCCGAGAACGAACGAGAGAATGGACGAAGATCGAACCTCATGGAATCGCGGATGGAGAGGGTCGGAGAGCGGCAGGCGGCGCGCGCGCCCGAGACTCCACGCTGCGCGCGCGAGGTTCCACATCGCTCTTGGCCACTCTTCTCTCTCTCTCTCTCGC